>CM051030.1:33648933-34323933 GCA_027627225.1 Congeria kusceri | reverse complement strand
AGGAATTTATTTGCGCATGCGTAACCATAAAGGAAAATAATGTTCAGTGGAGAAAATGTCGAATAAACTTATGAAATGTTTTTTTTTTTTTTTCATTAAACTTGTCTTTGTTTTATTCACTAAATTATGTATACGTGGATATGTTTGAAATACTTAAATTATAATGCAAATAATGTAACAATCACAACATAACCATATCTGCTTACGAAACTATGTTTGACATCATGATTATGTTACTTCATATTCAGATCTGAATTTTGAATGATTGAAATAAGTGTATAATTATAAATTATATATTAATTAATGAATATTTAATTAACAGAAGCAGTTCGTTTATTTCGGATTCAGTGTCGGCTATAATTATATAACAGCTTGACAGTTACAAATAAAATTATTATTATTATTATCATAATAATAATAATAATAATAATAATTATTATTATTATTATGCAGTATAAGCAAGAAAGTGATATCGCGGAGTATGTTTTTTTGTTCATTTGAGTGAAACAACTTAAGAATTCTACCGAGTTAACCAGAACTGATCAAATGCGTTTTTTCTTTGTACTCTCTAATGATAGAGAACCTAAACAAACACAAATATGACTGAGAAATAAAACATCACTATTTAATATCAAAACGTTAAAAAGCAGTGTTAATTATCGTTATATGTCTTCAAACTTTGTGTACAAACACATGTACATAAACTATCATGAGTTCAAGCAAACGATCAGAATATTTGCCTATAAAGTATTTTTTGTCTTAAATAAAGTTATTTTTTTATATTTTAATTGATAGTTATTTCACTTGTTATCAAGTAGATTCATGGATTCATGAAGTCAGTGGCATAACTGCCGAGACAATGACCCGTGTATTACTTAACTAATTGGTATGCACTTTGAATACGTAAGTGTGCCATATGTTATTTTAAAGTAAGGACCTGTATATACACATTATCATTTAGTTTATTATTATTATTATTATTAATTATTATTAATATTATTATTACATAATAATGGTCATGTGAACAGAACAGAACGGAAAGTTTATTGATATAACTTGAACAATTACAGTGCATCGTTACACATACAAAATAATAATAATTAATAGATAGGCACATGCATAGCAATGCGAAAGTGAACATTACACAAGTTGTTATGATTATATAGGCCATGCTCAAATTAAACATGTGCATTTAAAGCATCAAATCTCATTTTAAATGCATTTTTACAGTATAAGGCAAGTTTCAAAAGAACTTTAGAATTTGTACTTGCTAATAAAAGTATATATTTATGCATACTAGGTCGGTTATAGAAATATTTGTTAATATATTTTTTTCTAATATTAATATAAAGAGGTCATACTATAACAAAGTGATACTCGTCTTCTATATCATTTGTGTTGCATATAATACATTTACGTTCATTTTAAGGAATATTTGCATGTCTGCCAGATTAAATTTTTAACATATGAGATGAAAGTCTTATTTTTGATATATACATTCTTAACTTATAACTTCTAACAATGTCTAGATAATCAGATAATTCAAATCTTTGTTTCAATTCTTTATATAATATTAGTGAACTCTTTATATTCAAATCATTTCGACACAAACCTATGTACATGTCAATAAGTCTGGTTTTAAAAATGGGAATAAATACATTAATATTTACTGATTCCGGATACATGCATACATCATAAAACCCAGTATTCTGAAGCAAGTCTCTCACCTTTGATAACCAATTGTTACATCGAATTACATTTTCTGCATCGCATCTCATATAATAATAGTGTACTATACAATATGCAATTTGTTTGTTTAACAGTATACAACTTTATAAAATATTTTAAGATTCTTACATAACGAGTTATATATAACGGGTAGCGTCCTAACTCCCCATACACTGCTGAATTAGAAGTACTCATTTTAACACCAAGTATTCTTTTCAAAAATCTTCTATGAACTCTTTCAATATCATCAGCATTCGAAAAACCCCAAACCTCATAAGCATAACAAAGTATAGACGTGACATAAGAATCAAACAGATTCAACAGTATTTTAACTGGAATATGCATTTGGTATCATTTTAAAGGTATATATGAAAGCAATAAGAAAACAGGCTGTTTTGTGCACTACTTTTTGTCTAGTGGTTCCAGCTTCACAACTTTTGGCCCATGTATTCATGCGCAAAATGGCAGCCTCCATGCCCGTCAAAACCGGTCTGTTTTTTCTAAGGTAAATATTTTGAGTTACAACGCATAGAATTTTTTGACATGCTGTTTTTTCAAAAGGTTATGTCCTCATCTTTCCAACAATTTATGGTGATATATTGGAAAGTAGCTTGGTCATGGTGAAAAGTCACTATAAACAAATAAAATGTTGAGCGGAAACCGTTTTTCTATTTTTAGTAACAGTGACCTTGACCCCACCCACTCCATATGCAATCCAAAGCGAGGTCTCGATATAAGGTATCTATGTATTAAGTATCATTAAAAGATCTCAATGCGTTCTCAAGTTATAGAGGGGAAACCGTTTTTCTGTTTTTAGTAACAGTGACCTTGACCCCACCCGCCACATACGTAATCCCAAGCGAGGTTTCGATATTGGGTATCTATGTATGACGTTTCATTAAAATATCTCAATGCTTTGTCACGTTAATGTGCGGAAACCTTTTTTTCTATTTTTAGTAACATTGACCTTGATCTTGACCCCACTCATATGCAATCCCAAGCGAGGTCTCGATATAAGGTATCTATGTATTAAGTTTCATTAAAATATCTCAATGCGTTCTCAAGTTATTAAGCGGAAACCGTTTTTCTATTTTTAGTAACATTGACCTTGACCTTGACCCCACCCACCCTATATGCAATCCCAGGTGAGGCCTTGCTTTATGGTATCTATGTTTGAAGTTTCATTACAATAGCTTAATCCGATCCCGAGTTATGTGAAGTTTCAATTTAATATCTGTAGTAGATATAGAGATATGAATTTGTTGCACGCAAACTTTAACCTGATTTTCTAAGTACAAAAAGGTGCATAATTCTGCTAAATATCAGGTCAGAGTTATGGGCCTTGGTCAGTGACCTCACATAATGACCCCGAACACATGTGTGAAGTTTTAATTGAATATCTGTAGAAGTTACAGAGATATGGACTTGTTGCACGCAAACCTTAACCAGAGCATTACGCCGACGCCGACGAACTGGTGAGTAGTATAGCTCGAACTATTCGGTGAATAGTCGAGCTAAAAATGTGGTAGTATTTACGATTAACCATTATATACGATTGCATGCATTTCAAGATAAAATGGAGAAATTTTCAGAATACGGTTTGATGCCAAATAATTATTAAGCGAATTTTAATCGCAAAATGTTCGCGTCAGTGAAACAACTTTTCAATGGTGAAACAAATGCATGTACTGGAATTAATTTATGAAACATGCAATTTAACTGATTGGGTAATTTCCCTTTGATCATACTAAGTAAATAAAAATGCACCTCTTAATATTTTTATAAAGGATAATACATTGCAGATAATAAACGCAAGGAAAAAAAGTTTGTAAATTTTCACATACAACATAAATAAAGTAACTGAAAAAATGAGTATGATTGATAAAAATGTGATGTGCCTGTTGTGAAATTTGTTTTTGTTGGTGGTGTCTTCCTATAACCAAGACGATAATTACGGACATAGGAACATGTATGGCGATCATCAATACCTTTTTATTTCATAATTTTGTAAAAATATATTAGGCGTGTCGTGGGAAAACCGGGCTTCATGCATGTGCGTAATGTATCGTCCCGTCTCAGCCTGTGCACAGGCTAATCCAGGACGGCACTTTCCGCCTACAGTGGATTCATGTTTAGACGAGACTTCCATGAAACAGAAAATACCATACAAGCGGATAGTGCCGTCTCGGATTAGCCTGTGCGGACTGCACGGGTTGATCCGGGACACCTTTACGCACATGCATTAGGCCGGGGCTTCCCACGAAACGCAATTTATTATAAAAATTTGCAACAATTCACACTATAGTCCCAAATAAGAGGGATTGCCATGAAAAAATGAAAATCAATGAAATGACCGAGTTATCATACTGGCAGTAGACTATACACAGTATTTTCCATTCTTTCACCACATATCATGAAAGAATGTTTGAGTGCGCAATTTGCATATAACTTATAAAAAGTAGTTGATTTATCTAAAATAAGAAAGAAAACAACAACAACAACAATACTTGTTGTAAAACACAATATATTTATAGATATTTACAAAAAAATAATGCATGACATTATATGAAAACATATAAATGCACATACCGGTAAAGCAATTTAGATTCCTTATTGACGATAACATATTACAAAAGTATTTTTTTCTCAAGAGTTTTCTTTGTTACCTGGAAATGCATTATCACACAACTTTTCTAAGGATTGCACTTTCATCCGAGCACCATTACGAATAATATATTTATAAACATTTAGAAACAATTCTTAAATTATACTCGCTAATTTTTCTATAGACAAAGAACACAATTATCGTTGTTCAACTACCCAATAAACAACGCAGAAAGTAGTCCCGATTCTGAGCGGAGCATAGTAAAAAGTAGTTTCAATTACAATTGCAAAAAAAAAAGTCAAATCATGTTAGAATCAAAATAATTTTCGCATTATCGGTGTTTATTGGCCAGTAAAAAAAAAATGTGTCGTTCTAATGCGTGGCTATTAAACAACTCAGGCTAACGCCCTCGTGGTTTAATTCCTACGCATCAGAATTCCAAATCGTTGTTTATTGGCCAATAAACAACGATAAATCGAAAATTATTTCTTAATTATAAGTAGCGAGAGGCGAGGTTTGTTGTACGGACACACTGTCTTTCCCAGTACATCCCGAGGTCCTTTCAAATATCTGGTTGACAGCTTGGTAGGATACGTCAGGGGTGAAGCTTTGACATGCTGGAAAGCCCGAGGGTGGGGCGGGTATCTGAGACATGGAATCGTTTAACAATAGGATCATACCTGAAAATATATAAATTTCTGGGCACTAAGGCTTTATTGACAAGATATAATACAAATGACATTCAGTGTTGTACATTACATATATTAGAAAATCTCTATCGTGTATTTTAATGGTCCAATTCAATGACAAAGTTTTAAGATGTAAATAAAGATTACAATTACCTAAGATTTTCATCAGGAAACTCAAAGTATTCAAACCAGTACCGATAAAAATCTAGAAATAAGTAATTTGGGACAAAATGGCTAAATTTTTGTAACAAATCAGACAGATGTAGTATATAATTGCCTGCTAATTCTCGGCCATTTCTCGGTCATTTTACAAAAACTACTTACCCATGATAGAAGTGTGAAGCTCCATGTGAAAGTGCACCATCCACAGACCTTGGTTGTCGGCCTGGAATATCACGACGGCGTTTCCGCCGGCAGGAACGATCACCGTGTCCTTCCGGGGCGCAGTCGGCAGGTTGATTCCCGGAATATTGCCCCCTTCCCGTAAACTCTGCCGCCAGCGGGCGCTGTTGCACAGAGACACGTCTCTGTCATTGCTCTGGCAGTCGACATCGGCGTTGTCGCCGAGATTGGAGTCAGTTATGCCGCCCCATGAAGCGTTATTTTGTCGGTATCCGACCTGGAGCACCCGGAAGTGGTATCCGTGGATGTGTACAGAATGGTTCACTATGGCAAAGAATCTGTTGTTGATGAAATTCATCTGAACGACGTCACCCTCGTCAACGCTTATTCCGTTAGTACATGAGCAAGGTTTGTCGATTCCACACTCCGTAGTTTTTTCACATGACCGCTAAGTTCCTCCGGCTGCGTAAGCGCCGACACGACCGGAAGTCGGCTGTTAACGCCATTCATGTGACCGATGATCTTGTCGTTGTAAAACATGTACGCCATATTGATGAAACATTCCTTAAAAGGGCCATCGTTAGGGGTTGGAACAGGGTCCAAAGTCGAGGTCTCCAGAGTGTCGATGGAAATACATTCTATTCCGGGATGGTGCTGGAACGGGCAGTTAAGAGTCTTGCACGGGTTTTCAGTGGTTCAGTCAAACTTACTTGACGTCGGTTCTTTGACGTCCGCACTTTCATATCGCAAAATTGCGTATGCCGAATGCTTTCTGTGGACTCTGAATGTCTCCGCTCGCACCCAGTAGTTTCCAGTGGGTTGCGATGCTTTGACGATGACGTCAGTAGTTTCCAGTGGGTTGCGATGCTTTGACGATGACGTCAGCCCTTTCACCCGACTGTAGGATAACTCGATCGACGTCTATCGGTTTTACGTCGTTTCCGTCGAGAGACACCACCGTCATTCTATGAGCGTCAATGGATATCACGTACTGAAGGATTGACGCCGTATTAATTATTCTAAATCGGTAGCGATTTCCCTCTACGACTTTGAACACCGTAAGCGGTGTATGCGTTTTTTCGACATCACCCTCGTAAACTCGACCTCTTGCGTTTATCAAAGACGACGTCATTACTAAGACCGACGAGATGGTACCGTCGATTTTGTGAACGGGTATGAACAGGCGACCGCCAGGATAGAATATTCCATTTAAACCCTGCGTGTGCTGGTCAACGAACGTAAAGCATCACGTGCTCGGGAACTTCCAGTTCAGTTCGCGTCTTTACAATGAAAGCTTCATACACTCCCATGGATATCTAAAACAGACTAGGTTATCCGGTTTAAAAGGTACTAGTAAGTATATATCAGTAGATGCTCGTTCCCGTTGGTTTGTGTATTTGTCTATCTGCATGTAAGCAAAATTAAGCAAACGTTTGCATGAAATTTTCGGAGAAGGTTTGAACTAGGCCAATTAGAAATTTTTCCGATTTTGGTGGAGGTCCAGCCATCACATGGATTCAGGATTGTTAAGGTGCCTCAGAATATAGCTATTCAGATGCTCTGTAATAATTGATTACATTATTTTGTAATTAAGTAGAATGTTGTTTTCTCTTCAATTACTATTATATCTCGTTTGAATTGTAATGACATGCACTTAACGTTATTAAAACTTTACATGATCTCTTTTCAATATATTCTGGACCAAGTTAAAAGTTGTATTCTCTTTAATTACTATCTAGTTTGGATTGTAATAACATGAAGATAATGTTACTCGTTTGAATTGTAATGACATGAAGATAATGTTAGTCGTTTGAATTGTAATGACATAAAGATAATGTTAGTCGTTTGAATTGTAATGACATGAAGATAATGTTAGTCGTTTGAATTGTAATGACATGAAGATAATGTTAGTCGTTTGAATTGTAATGACATGAAGATAATGTTAGTCGTTTGAATTGTAATGACATGAAGATAATGTTAGTCGTTTGAATTGTAATGACATGAATTTTATGTTACTCTTTTGAATTGTAATGACATGAAGTTAATGTTACTCGTTTGAATTGTAATGACATGAAGTTAGTGTTACTCGTTGAATTGTAATGACATGCAGTTAATGTAACTTGTTTGAATAGTAATGACATGAAGTTAATGTTACTCGTTTGAATTGTAATGACATGCAGTTAATGTCATTAAAACTTTACACTGGTCTTTTAAAATAAATTCTGGAACAAGTTTGAAACTCGGCGCATCTTTAAACAGGTTTAAACCTCTAGGAGTGGTTTGCATTACCGTTCAATGATGGTATCCTAATAATAATAATAATAATACATACTAATATTAATAATAATACATAATAATAATATTCTCTTTATTTTCTGAATGTATCCCATTAGGACTAATGTATCGATTGATACAAAATAATGGTAACAGTGAAAAATGGTATTCATATTTACAATGAGGCCTTCACACAACATATACGTTTATATAATTAAACAACATGTATTAACTGTACACATTTTAATCAATAAATGTGACGAACATAACAGCAATTTTAGAACAGAAACAATACAAACATATATTTACTGTACTCCCGTTTTTACGTGTATATTTAATTACGAAAGTAGCAAAATAACAAATCATTTTTGAGGTTTTGTATGTTTCGGGGGTTTTAACACAAATTTAAATGTAAGTCTATACAAAACGCACACAAATAATTAACTTACTTGTGCTCCGCAGTGGGCGTGGTAGAAGAATGTCCCCGCCCTCGAGACGTTAAACTTGTACATAAACGCCTGTCCGGGCAGGATGGGGCACTGCGTCCCGAACGCCGTTCCGTCCATCCACGGCGTTCCCCGCATCACCAGGCCGTGCAACAAGATGGGGCACTGCGTCCCGAACGCCGCTCCGTCCATCCACGGCGTCCCCCGCATCTCCAGGCCGTGCCAGTGGATGCTCGTACTGACGCCGAACAAATCGTTCTTGACGTGAACCGTGACCTCCTGACCTTGGAACACCGTCAGCGATGGGCCCGGCAACGTCTTGTTAACGACGTAAAACACGCGGTCGTGGTCGGAGCCGTCGGCGAGAATGACGTCATGAGGGTCCATGGCCTGCCCCCAGACTTCGCCGTATTTGTACAGCTTTCGGTCCTTTGAGTTGACGTATATTTTGCTTGGAATCCCAGTCGCATCGGAAGCCATTGGCTTATCTCTAGGTAAAACGTGCAAGATTAGGCATGAATGTTGCACCCAGCGCAAACTATTCGCAACGTTTACCTCCCCTTTCGGTTAACGGTAACCACTGCCATCACAAGCAAAATCCTTCCAGATCTGTTTGTAACTCTTACTTATTTAATGCAACTCCGTGCAATTTTCTACGTAATTGGACTTTTTATATATCGTTTGCAGTCAATAATGAAAACAGAAAAAGAAAATAACTTATTAAAACCATAAAAAATGTCTGGAAGATTTAAATCGACCATCATCACGTGGTTTGTTATGACGGCAGGGGTTTGATTAGAGCTATGCTCGGAACCAGTCAAACCTCTGCGCGGAGGTTGCACCCAGCGCTGTGTCCAAAAACAACGGAAATCGTTCCCATTACAACGGAGATATAAAAAAAAGCAAGTACGAGAGCTGTGACATTTCTAATTGCACTTTTTCTCCAAAGAAAGAATATAATATTCTACAACGGCCCACTTTCAAGATATCCCACTCTGGATATACCAAATAATATGCATTCCAAACGCTTCTTTCTATATCACAAATGCAGACTGTCCAACAGTAGACATGGTCGTACATGTACATTGCATTCGCGCTGTGACCAATCAGTGCTCTTGCCCTGCTTATTGACCTTTCGCTTATACATTAAAGTTAATGCGTCTAAAACCGTTCACGAATTATTCGTGATTTGCTTTGGGCAATTATGCAGATCAAAGAAGCATATTGGCTAATATTTAATAGTCAATTAACACAAATCATGTTACGATTTAATTCATCGTTATAATAGATTCTGGAGGTAAGGCCAAACCAAGGGCTAAAGTCTGTCTCTGATTTACATACCCAACACGTGCATGTTCGGTAGTTACAATATTATAGTCAAGTATTGCCAAGACCTTCGTTGATTATTTTTCATGTACATCCCGCCTTTTTTCATGAATAAATTTGTCAAAAAGTGTGTATTTATGTGCATCCTCCGGACCTATTCTTTCGCAGAAAGAATGTCAACTATGTCATAATTATTGTGACACTTTTGTTACTCATAAAGAAAACACTTTGACATGCAAAGGAAGTCTGGGTTTGATATATGTGTTTCCCCAAAATCCATAGTTTGCATTTGCAAAATTATCACTGTATCTAAAGTGTTCACATAATAAACGGTACTGTTTTGCGAAGTGTTAATGTTTGTTTGGTTTGGTTTTTATTGTTTTCTGTTGTTTTTCTTTGTGTTTGTGTGTAGATTTTTTCTTTATGGCTTTAATTTTAATTTTAATTTCATCGGACATTCTGTTCGCACACGTTTCTGAATGATTAATCAAGCGTCTTATTGTTTGTCTTTATATAAGATGGCTACGGTAAATTGAACAGTACATATTTCCATGTTAAATATTGAAAGTTAAAATAAGACGCTGTGTTTGATAAACACACAAGCCCCGGGTTAATGCTGGACAGCCCATTTGAATTATTTTCAGTCCAAATTTTGTCAAGGTCAAGTTCAATGTGAGTATGGGTGATATGGGTGGATTTGGAATGATTATACGCGACAACTGTATAAGTATCCAAGTGTTGTAGTCAGCGTTGTTGGTGCACCAAGAAATAGCCCATTTAAATTATTCTAACTCCAAATTAGGTCAAGGTCAATGTCAATGTGAGGTTGGGTGATATGTGTGGATTGGGAATGGTCACAAGCAACAAACTGTGTAATTATCAATGTGTTGTAGTAAGCGGTGTGAGTGCTGACGAAACAGTAAAATCTAGTTAACCAAGAAATAGCCTATTTGCATTATTGTAAGTCCAAATTAGGTCAAGGTCAAGGTGAGGTTGGCTGATATGGGTGTATAAGGAATGGTCATAAGCAATAACTGCATAAGTATCCGAGTGTTGTAGCAAGCGGTTTTGGATAGACGAAATGGTAAAATCTAGTTAACGGACTCGCCTCCCGCATCAAGATGCTGGGGGCATAAACAAGATCACTATTTATATGGATGTGTATAATGTTTTAAACACCTAGTGGTCAATGCATGCACCTTCCGTGCCCGTTTCGAATACTAAAGTCAGCACATAAAACCAACACATTTAAAGACGCAAACACATTTAAATTATAATACATGTTTATCTTGAACCAAATATTTGAAACAATGTGATAAGGACTACCATGAATTACATGTTGATTGACAAGGCGTTATCCAAACATTATCAATGTCAAATTATCATTATTATTATCGTTATTAAATTTTCTATGTGCTTGTTTTGTAATTATATGTTAAATGTGGATATCTTTGTTCGCATCGTCCGTCCGTTTGTCCGTCTGTCCGGAACTGTGTGCCATACACAGATACAGATATACCTGTACCGTAAATATTTATTTCAAATGTAAGAATCGCCCAAATGATCAAATCTGGCTCTTATATGCTCTTTGCATGCTTATCCTTTAACCATCCCGTTTATATGGACGTGCACGGACGCACCTAGTTCAGTTATTATTATTCTGCTGTATTAAATATGTATATATGATCGTTTCTGAATGTGTATGATAATTATATAGGTAAAGTGAATTACATATATGTGCTTCACACCGGACACAAAATCAAAAGTGCATTTGACATCTTCTGTATCTTGCACTATTACAACCCAACTAAAATGTTTCCAGTCTTAAAGCGTGAAACTAATGAAATAACAAGAGTTGTTTTATTTGGACACATACTAGTCAATTATGATTCTTATTACGTATTCATGTCAGAAATGAGGAATTTATAACTTAGAACCATTGCAACTGGCAAAAAAGGTCATACAACGCCACAAAATTTGAAGACCGCCCCCCCCCCCCCCCCACCAGCACACGCACACAGCAACAGAAACTTCTATATTAAAATGTTATAGATATTTGTCCGTGTTTTTGTCGCTAAGTATGGGTATGGCAAATACGTACTGACAGCTGCCAAATCTAAACAGTTCGTAATTCATGCATTTTCAGTGCTCCCCCTAGGTATTTGTTTTCTTTAGCCAAATTTACCACACGGCATTGAAATTCTGCTCATTCGAGACATTGTATAGAGTTTAATGAAGAACAAGTTGTAGCCAATTTGAATTTTCTTTAGCCAGATACTGAAAATTTTAGCAATTTGTTAATTTGTCGAATGGCAGAGCGATCCTTGATTCTGAAGCTTATCAATGCGATAGTCAAATAGTGTAGCAAATAAGTGGAATGTAGCCTTTACAATATTTTCGTGGGCGAACACTTCCTTATAAGTAAAACTGTATGATTTTATTCATAATTTCAACCGTACTTTGTCTTATTATGATTTTTTTTCATAATACAAATATATAATATAATCCTGTTTAGTAAAATACTTGATATTTACCAATTATTTTGAGCAGTATTGACAAACAGTTATCCCTTATGCTTGAACCTGTTTTACGGACAAAGTATTTCGGATACAGTATACTGTGTTCCGATGGAGTCGCGGTACTAACGATTTGTTGAATAACCAAACTGGACAAATAACACATACAACGTTTAATAAACGATTATAAGGTGTACAAAACATCTTACACACATATGGCAATCAACAAATAACATTTATTTCATTCAGAATCCTGAAAAACACCAAACCACACAACACTGTCTATAAGTTAAATTTGACCGCTTGCACGACGGAGTCGCGGTAATCAGTAACAATGGAAGCAATCCTTTCCAATTTTGAAAAATAAGTAGTGTACAGTATAACCTTAATTACCGGAAAGAAAAGAGCTTGTGTACAAAACCCATGGGAAACTATTATTACTACTTTGGCACGGATGACAGAGTAAAAACAATATCTTGTTAAATTCTGAAATGAAATCAGATGAGACTCTTAGCAGATATGCATTATACTAGTAATTTCTAACAAAATGAATTGTATTGAGCAATATTCTGTGCATTTTCATATAGTTTTCATGATAAGAAGCTGAGACTAGAAAAAGAGGCGGGCTTTGTTCGCAAGAAATGTCCGCTATATGACGTTTATCGTTTACCGCGACACCGTCCGTACCGCGACTCCACATGAATCGAGTATACAAACACTGGTTTCAATATATTGTTGTGTAACATTAAACGCTTAACAAATTCAACGTGTTCTGCTAGTCATGAAAATTGCATATTACTTCTTTCGTATTGGCCTTAAATGTTAAAAGTGACTTGTTCATTAATATTAATCTTTTTAATATCCTTAAACTTTATGATTGTCTTATCAAATCTGTGAACAGTCACATAAAGTTTGACTAATATGAAATGTTTAGATAAACACAGCTAGTATGATGATGATGGTGTCAGATGATGATTAGATGATAATGATAAGTTTCTTACTTTTGGGCAATAATTGTTCATTGTTAATTTACAAACATGCCTTTTTTTTTTTGATCAATTTCTGGGACTCAGCCCACACATTTCTAGGATTTTTATGATTTTCTGGGACATGTACAAGTGTGAATTATTAAATTTTGTCCAGGTTTAAAATACGTATTTATTCCAATCCAATGTTGTGTACTTTTATTTTACGACTTTTTATTGTTACATTGTATAAGTACTCCTAGCAATAAAAAGATTCATTAAAATGCTAAAGATCGCAAAGTTATTGCACTACAAAAGTTTTATACGAAAAGTCAAGATTTCAAAGTTCTTTCACTACAAAGTTTTTATTCCCAGTTCACTCGTTTATATTTAGGAAAGCACATGGAGACCGTTTCAATAAGCTATAGTATCGTAACTGTTACAATATCGTAACTAGGGTATTTACGATTGAAGTTACAGTTCTAGTAAACCGTTTCAATAATACCCTAGTAAATAGCCTCGTAAAACGCTCTCACAATCTACGATTTCTTTACTGTCGAATCCGTTTTCTTTGGGTTAATATGTCTAAGTATAAACATCCGGTGACAGTTATGTTCGTCTGCTGCACAAATGACATCAAAAAGCAATGTTAGTAGATCAAAAATTATTTAAGTTTTACTGACAAATTAATAATAAGAAATACAAATACCATAAGTTGATCATTCGTCTATTGACGGCTCTGACAAATGCATGTAATATGCGCGATACAGATGAACGGCTGATGCCGTGTATGTCTGCTAGCTCAGAATAGAAATTCCCTTTGGCCAAGAACCTTAAGCTAATGAGTACCTGCAAGAGAGTATGAAAATGTAAAAAAATATATATACACAAATGCAATATGACAACAATCATCACTATCATTAAAGCATGATGAAACAACAAATCTAGTTTCGAGTAATAAAATTTCCCCATTTTACTATTATTCAGCCATTAACAATCAAACACAAAAATAACCCAAAATCCCAAGGTTATTTATAATAACCTGATTTGTTGGTTATGTGAAAGGATCATAGCATTGTGGAAAAACACAAATACAACTTACATTCATGACGAAATTTAGAGCGTACATCTATAAACATTATACCAATGTAGAATTCTTTCCATCACATATCCGAACACAAAATTATCCGAAATCCATCCAGTGCAGAAAGAGGCCAACAGACGCCTTAATCATTCGTAAAAAAACGATTAGAGCAACGGAGGGCACAATATCATCAAGTGCTGTAGAACAATAGCAGATTTTTTATAATGTAAGTAATTCACAAAAAGATTTTTAATCAAATATCAACACTGTAAATCCAAAAATTAAATAAGTCCGAAGAAAACTAAAGGGCAGTAACTGGAGTACACTATTGATCGGAAAGTAAAATATAAAGAGAAAAGTAACCGCGATCTACTGACATTTAGAATAACATGGAGTACCATGGACTCTGTAATCGAAATGTGTGGAGTTTTTTTTACCTTTGTTTCCACAGAGATTGCTCGTCCTCGAACTGTCTGTGTCTCTATATCACGCCTCACAAGTTCTACTATTTCACGGACACTCACTTTGCTAAAACGATATCGGGACATAACGACATCATCCGGAATATCGTCTAACAAAAGACGGTGCGAAAACCGTCTTACCCTCTGTCTTCGTACAACATATCCGGCATCCATTTTGTTTAGAACGTCATTACGAGTGCTTGTTACGTCTCTCATACTTACGAGAGGATTCTACGATATCGTAAATTACGATGATTTATTGAAACGCAAAATGATAAGTTGCGAGAGTTGCAACTGGTTTACGAGTCGTAACTTACTTACGAGGGCTTATTGAAACGGTCCCATGGTCGGTACATGCACGCTTTCCATGCGTAGAACGCGACGTCGTTGGTGCCAGCAGACATTTCGCGCTCTTCTAGCAAAACACGGGTTTTCCATGACATACACACACTATAAAAAAAATGTGTTTACAACACTTGAACAGTAAAATTGGATAGGCTTTTTGGATATAAGAAAATGTATGTACGACTTCAAAGTAAGATTTTTCGATGTTCTAATTTCGAAACAAATAATTATTTTACCCGAAATTTCAATGAAAGCATTTAAAAACTATGACTTATTTATGAAGTAAAACTAAATGTGGAACAACGGAAACGGGCGAGTAAATTTCTTTTACTTATGGTCGGGTTTATATGTACTCTCGTTATCAATTGACGCATGTATACTTTTACTAATGTGTGTATAAACGTGTATAATGCCGATTTGTCTGTCGTTAACGTCATTGGCAAACAGAAGTAACTCTGCGATTTAACTGGTTTATATCAATGTTTCTGTGGGGATGAAGCTCCGCCTTCAGGGCGGAGCTACTCTGTGACTTATTGCAGCTTAAGAATGCAGTCGATTAGAGTGAAAGTGTGACAATGACTGTTAATTGCTCATTTATGACTCATTGCCTAATGGGGTATGCATTGCCTTGGAGACAAATTAGGGGATTCGTGGTCTGTCAAAAATTCAACTGATATAGGTATACACGTTTTTTTAATGATTTCCGGGACATCTGAACAAATTCCGGGACAGCGGGACGGGCACTGGATTTCCGGGAGAATCCAGGACATGTGGCATGTAGGTCAATTTACCAATATATATATATATATTCAGGTGAAGACTTTGGATTACAAAGGCTAAGAAGGAATAGTAACTCAGGATGAACGTGGAACATGAAGTTACTCTGCTCATAGAGGAGATTAAGAGGCTGGGTACAACAGGTATTGCATCACTGAAGCTGGCAATCTGAAGCTGGCAGTTCTGTTGCATAGGACTTTAGTAACAAGAGTGATAGGTTCTAGCTGAAAAGTGGTGTAGATCTAGATGTAAAACTAACTAAAGTTTAAATATATTTTTTATAGTACCAGTAAACTTACATGTAGTCAAATGATTTAAAGTCATTAAAGTAGAGTATTACAATAATATTTTAACTCTTGCAACTTGTTTTTCATCTGATACTTTTTATTTTGCAGATGCAGACGGTAAATACAGTGTAACCTTTGGCATCCTCTTTAATGATGACCAATGCGCCAACATCTTCGAAGCCCTGGTGGGGACCTTGAGAGCTGCCAAAAGGAAGAAGGTGGTGACCTATGACGGAGAGCTCTTGCTACAGGGGGTGCACGACCATATGGCCATTAAGTTGCTGAAAGAAAGTCTTTGATGATTATGTTTTCTTAGCACTAGTCTCTTAGTTAGTAGATCAGTCATAGGTGTGCTTATCTGTTAAGAATCCTGACAAATAAAGTCAGTATTTTTGTTGCAATTTAGTTTGAATAATCAGTGTAAAGTGCTATTTCTTAAATGATAACAATTCCATGTTTTCTCTGGAAACAATGCAAAGATGTGTACAAAAATGACTTCGTGTAATTGTTCTTTAGATAAAATTATGCATGAAAAGCTATTTCTTTAATGATAACAAATGTAAACATTTTTTAAACAAAGGGAGATAATGAAATATGTGCACAAAAAAGAAAGGAACATACATTTTTGCACTTGGGTTTTTCTCTAAAAATGTAAATGATGAGAATGGCACAAAACTTTCTTTTATTGAGACTATCAGGTGTAGATATTAAAAGCCGCTTAATCACAATCTTACTGAATTATTCTTATAAATTCAGAAGAAACATGATTATGAACATTATACATATGTCCTTTTTATCATGGATTACATTTAAAAATGGAGAAATATGACATATTCAATATAGATTGTCAGGGTGTTTAGTAGCCTTTAAATTTCAAGGGTCATTGACCCTTTGACCAACATTTTCAAGGGTCAGAATTCAATATTGAAGAGCCAAATTCAAATATTCACCATTCACCAAAAAAAAACAAAAAAAAAACAAAAATTTACGTTCATAATGTCATGACAGTTTTAGATTAAAACTCAAAGTTATAATATTCAGTACCTCATAGTATGTGTTCAATGATTAGATGACAAGGGTCGGTATTCACAAAGCTCCTTAGGGGAATCTCTACTTAAGATGGACTTGAGTGAACATTTCAGAACGTTCTATATGAAATCCAATGATTTCTGTTTGCAGAAAGGTAAAATAATCCAATCTAACCAAAATCTGAAACATTGTTATGTAAACTGACTTACCGGTATGCATAAAACAGCCACAAACTTATGATGTGGCGCGTCGTGAGAAAACCGGTCTTAATGCATGTGCGTCAAGTGTCATCCCGGATTAGCCTGTGCAGTCCGCACAGGCTAATCCAGGACGGCACTTTACGCTTTTATGGTATTTTCGCTGTTTCAAGGAGGTCTCTTCTAAACATAAATCCACTGTAGGCAGAAAGTGCCGTCCCGGATTAGCCTGTGCGGACTGCACTTTACGCACATGCATTAAGTCCGGTTTTCCCACGTCGCGCCTCAGATATTTTTTGAATTTTAAGAAATTTTCCAATGGTTTTATCGTATGGAACTTGGTGAACATGAGCCTCATAATGCAGGCGAGGTATTTTTCATTCCTGTAATAATTAAAATATCTGTTTTCTTAACATAAGGTATATTATTGGCTATGTCGAATGGGTGTTTTTCAGATATACTCTATGCAGTAACGACATTAAGTGTTGTACATACGTTTGTCTTTTACATCTATTTTACTCTGTGCAATTCAGACATTCAAGGCAATACAAATGAGGTTTGTTTTGAGAAACCCAGACTTAATACATGTGCGTAAAGTGTCGTCCTGGATCAGCCCGTGCAGTCCGCTGGGACGACACTTAATGCACATGCATTAAGCCCGTTTTTTCCCAAGACACGTCTCATATATTTGTCTAACTTAAATATTGATTATATGTGTGTCTGTGGCATTATGTATTTATACACAGATTGTTATTCCTCACTATTTTAAGTGCAATGTACTAGTGTATGAAGATTGATTATTCACTTATATTGTGACACTTTTTTTGTATTGGTTGAGTCTAGTGCTTTTTAGCTTAGGAGTGGAGTAGTTTCAAACTGTAGACTTGATAATTTGGGCCATTGTTTACGTGAGTGTATGATTTATTGAATATGCATGCTTGACTTTGTTATGTTCAGCTGATATGTTCAGTATATGCCACATTGAGGCGTGTCATGGGAAACCCTAGCTTAATGCATTTGCATAAAGTGTCGTCCGGGATCAGCCTGTGAAGTCTGCATTTTCCGCCTACAGTGGAGTTATGTTTAAAAGAAACTTCTTTGAAACAGAAAATACCATAAAAGCGGAAAGTGTCGTCCATGATTAGCCTGTGCAGACTGTATAGACTGATCCAGGAAGACACTTCATGCAGATGCATTAAGCCCGGGTTTCTCACGACACGCCTTATATGTATTAACTTTTTGGTTTTGGCTATATTTCTAAACAAACTGTTTGCGTATAATGTCTCAGTCAATCCGACATTTCGTTAGATTCTTCTGAATTATTTA
This sequence comes from Congeria kusceri, assembly GCA_027627225.1. Taxonomy (NCBI): domain Eukaryota; kingdom Metazoa; phylum Mollusca; class Bivalvia; order Myida; family Dreissenidae; genus Congeria; species Congeria kusceri. The sequence continues at coordinate 34,305,536 of CM051030.1, read as the reverse complement.
TAAGTTCAGTAGAGAACAGTTTTGAATATTTCATTTTATTTGAATCAACATCTTTGCCCAAACTTTAGGTATAATTATCATTGTTTTGTTAACAAAAGTAGAAATAACCCATAAAGCATTATGCAATAAATACTACCTGGGCCCATATCCTCAAAGCTCCTTAGTGAAAACTTAAGTGACTTTCTTAAAATCTTAAAATTCCTTAACTCTGTGACTGGTTCACTTAAAAGTTATTTTGTCTTAAATGGTTGTAATATAGTAAATAATGAAAATATGCTTTTAATTTTACCATATTTATTTTAGTAAGGAAAATGTTATTTGAATGTTTCACTTAAATATGACATAAGTTAAGATTTTCCTTAGGAGCTTTGTGGATATGGGCCCTGTAAATCTTAGAGGCGTATACTAAGTATTGAAGATTATTGTAAGGCTAGCGTCTCATTTGAACCGTTGTTGGTGTATTGAACAGCATCTACTGTTACTTCTTTACAGAAATGTGCAATAGTGTTAACTGTCAGTTCAAATATTAAATAGATTAATTCAGTTTAAGTGTATAAGTATGTATAATTATGTTTATTTGTTAGTAAAAAAATATTGAAGCAACGGCAATTTAAGTTCTCATTTGTGCATGTGGAGTAAGTTTATATACAAATGCAAAATTTTGAGACGACCCATAACAGTTTTATCATAAAACAAACACTAACTATTATGTTTTATGCAAATGCTTATATTCTATACATATATGCTTATTTTTCTAGACTATTTGAAATAAAATAATAATTTGTATTATATGTGTTTTCATTCATTTTCGAAATTTGGGCTACCGGCGTATTGCATGTATTACGTACTTCCTTTCTATGCCTTATATCATTATCCACTTTACAGCTGTAAGCAAAAAGTAGTGAACGGATTTGCATATTTATTTTATTTTTATTTATTTTTTTTTGGGGGGGGGGGGAGTTATTGGAAATGGGTCAATGAACAAATTATTAGATTTTGTGTGGTGATCCATCTCCTCTATCATTGGGAGATGGGCCAAATTGCCGCAATACGCTGTATAACTCGTTACTTGCACAACACATTGAATTATGTAGCGGATCCATGGTCTAGTGGTAACGCACTGGCTTTACGACCCAGGGGTCGCAGGTTCAAGCCCCCGCTACATCCTTACCTATATATTCGTCTTTCGCATGAGACATTAATCCAAGGTGCAGCGTACTAGGTGCTTCACACCGGGCCCCAAAAATTCCCAAGGTCTTGTCTGGAACGGGGCGTCTCCTATATCTTTTACTATCCCCCGTAACCCAACTAACTAGTCGTCTGGTGCAATGGCCATATGGGAGAGAATCCCGGTGCACTCGATAAAAAATCCCAACACATTGGATGCAAAGACTATCTTATCTGAAAGCTTTCTAGTAATATATAATAATAACATTATTACGAAGTTCATTTCAAACCCCCAAGAAAAAGTATTACATGTTCGTGTACAATATATATTAATTTTACAAGAAAAGGATACAAAAGACGGCAAACTATTTTAAAGAGACGGGTAGTAACTTAAGGTAAGACCTGGGTAATATACTTCCGGTTGATTCGTGATAATTCGTCATATATCGTGACCTTCCAACTAATCCGGTAAATTAACATACTTTTACGTAATTCCGAACATGGTTCCCTGCGTTACAATTGAAATTATAGCGAAGGCCGAGAAACACGTCATTACATCCGGGGTATTAAAAATGGCGTCGCGAGATGCCAAAGGTCGTTTCGCTGTCAAGAAATTAGCAAAGAACACGAGCAAAAGACCACGAGCAACTTGTTTAGATCATGATTATTATACAAAAGGACATACTGCAGTAGCTGCAAATTTAACTAGGGGCAAACAAAATAATGAAAACCTAAATTTGCCAGGAAATTTTGACAGACATGGGTGGAGAGTTGGACGGCGGATCATCGAGTTGGGCTTTCTGTTAGATCAGTTGGAATACTGTGTGAAATGCAAGCTAGGACCAGTAGCATTAACTAAACATTCTATTGTTGGCGAGTTAAGAAAAGGGCTATCGGGGTTCCTGTACGTCAGATGCAGCAATATAGACTGTGAACATGTAAACAGAGTCCCGTATGGCAAGACACACAGAGTTAAAGGGAGAGGCATGCCTCGTTTCACAGCAAATACAAAGCTTGGTGTTGGTAAGTTTATCAATATTTAATAAAAATGTGTATATACATACTCTTTCGTGCAATATGTTTATGCTGGTCAAAACAATTTTGCAATCCAACAAGTAAAGTCTTATCCTAAGTTAATTCAGCACAAAAATAATTTTGACAGGTTATAAAACGTTGCATTTTAGTATACAGTTACGATATAACAATATTAACAATTAACATCCAGGGAGTAATTCTGAATATATGGGTCTATTGAGCACAAGTATGATCCGTACTAAATTTAAAACTGAAAATCATTCCAGAAATAAGCTTAGTAATATATTTAATTTGTTGTCTGTTCAAGTCACTAAATAGTTAGTTGTAAATAGGAAAACTATAAGGTATAACGAGACGTTAATTTGAGTTATTCTTTTTTAATTTAGTCATGATAGATAACATTGGTGGTTCCGGGAAGGTGAACAACATGCTCTCCACCTCAACATCGCCCCAATAAATAGGAAAAGTCTGCAGGAGATGGAAAGGCGTGCTGGAAGATTTGTTGAGTCTGTTTCCCAGCAGTCTATTGATTCAGCTGCCCAAGACACCTTTCAAAAAGAAATGAGGTAAACTAAGTTATGTGTTTATTAATTCAATAATTGGTATAATCTTAATCCATAAAACATATTCGAACATTCTGTGTGAAATTGCAATTGTCAAAATGTGTCTTGAACATCCTATGGAAAAAAAAATCTGACAAGTTAAGATTATTGCATCATCACTTGACATTGTTTTTTTGTAATTTCCTCAATAAATGGCTAAAAAATAATGAAAAGTGATTTATATACAAATTTGTAGGTACGACACATTGTGCAACGGTGCAGATTCTGACTTATTTATTGTTGACATGTGTTAAATTAATGTTTGCCATTGTGTTTATCAATATTTATTTTTTAAAGCAACGTTTCCAAAGAAGAATCGAGGGTAGCAGCAGCTAGCATGGATGGTCTTATAGAAGATCTGGGTGTAGCAGCATTACCAGATGCATCACTGGCAACCAAGTAAGTTAACTGTTGAACAATTTTCATTATAAAATTGAATGGTATGTTCCAAATAAAAATCAGAATTGTTAATCAGAAGTTTACATACATATAGTAAGCACTTACCTCTGTATTCTGTATCAGTAGTGAAAATATGTACATGAACAGGTGACCATTTAGATCTTTGTACTCAAGCAAGCAAATTATATAATTTATAGTTGTTCTTTTTAACTGTGTTCTGAATGAAGGCATATTTTACATCTGTTAATTATTATGAAGCTTTTATTTTGGAATACTTCAGGTCCATCTTACAAAATGCATTTCTGTCGGCAGGTAATGAAACAGAAGGCACTGAAAACCCATCTCCCTCACCACGACTACCTAGAAGAAGGTGTAGACTGTTTGGCCATAACACATGTAGAAAGACAACCGTCAGAAAAAATCTTCTGTCCAAGTACAAGGCCAAGAGTCGATACGGCATGTCCTGCTCTGCAGATACGGCTTGGCAAAAGCGTGGATTTGACAGCCTCACATGTAAGATTTCTTCTTTTCTATTGTTAGTTTTGTTTTATGAGTATATTTTGCTTCCTGTTTGTCCCTTTAAATTAGAATTTACCTATCTGATTCTTTTTAATAAGTAAATTCTAGAAATTAGACACTTTTAACAAAATATGTAACACAAGGTGAACTGAGTAGGTGCAATTTTGTTGGTATAGACATTATCATTACATTTTATTTAGGTCACTTGGACCTATCCATGAATAAGGTTTTTTAAAGATATTGTTTATTTGGTTAGGTCTTTTACACCTATTATTGCGGCTTCTTCCTGTGTTGCACGACGATGATCTGATAAATTAACTACATGATGCTATATCCTGAAATCTTTTTGTAAAAAGAAGGGATGTAGTTGATACTTGTTAGATCGTTAATTTCATCGTTCCTCAAAAAGTTGTAATTCTGTTGCTCTGGTTTCCTTCCTATCATTGAGTAATTAAATGGTAATTAAATTGAATACGTTTTTTTCGCTTTTATTACGGTTTAATTTGAGTTACAATGCTATGAGGTTAATATTTATTTACATTTAAGTGTACAAGAATACTGCTGGGCCAAGTGTGAGGTTGAGCGCTCTAAAACCGGTTTAAACCCCCAATGTTTATCATTGACCGTTCCAAGGCGGTGACCCCAGCTTTATTCGATTATGTTTGTATGTTGTTTTGTATCGTACAGTGCTGTTTTGGCAATTGGTCACTTTCCATAAATAAAGGACCAAGTGCGTGTGTGTAATGAGAGAGCAATACTGCTGGAGCAACTGGAGTTTCACTTCTTTATATTGTGTCGTATCAGGTGCTAATGTTTGTATATTTCAGCTCATACATTCTTTATGAGTTCTTCAAAGATGGGGAAGAAGATTGTGAAGAGTGTCATCTGCCACCGACAGTGTTCTACCTGTAACTGGTGGAGACGTCATCGCCCTGGCCAGCCAGTACGGCAACACCGATGTGTACGAAATCACTCTGGAAGTGCTCGTTCTATGGAGAGTGAGAGTGGAGAGAAAGCCGTACTGGATTTAGCTAAAGCAGGTACTCCAGTTGAAATTCTTGAAGGTGATGGCGACAACACTTTATTAGCCAGACTTCAAAGAAAGCATGGGATCCGTTTGAAAAAGAGATACGATAAAAACCATGTGATAAAAAATTTAGGCAAAAGCTTGTACGGTTTACAAAATGAGAAGAGAATCAAAATCAGCAAGATAACAATAAGTCATTTACAAAAAAGTGTGTCATATGCCCTTTCTAAGAACAGTGGGGACTTGAATGGATTACAAGAAAACCTGAAGGCAATAATTCCACATAACTTTGGTGATCATCAGTTGTGTCAGCCACGGTTTTGTGGTCATCTGAGAAATAAAGATGTATCATATATCCACCGTTCGCTACCATACAAATCAAGTTTGACTGGCGAGAAGTTACGGCAGCGGTTAGAGGACATTATGACACCTTTTATTGCCAAAGCCAGCCAACTGGTGGACCTAGGGTCCAGCCAGCAGTGTGAACACGCCAACCGAGAAGTGTCCCTAAAGGCTCCTAAGAATGTTTACTATGGTGGGAGTGAGGCATTAGACTTTCGAGTTCAGGCAACTGCCGCATGTATCAATGAAGGAAGGAACTACATTGTAGAGGTATGAGCTGTTGAAAAGTTGTTGTTTTTCCTTTTTAATGGGCTTGTTGTACAGCAGTTGGAACAAACAAGTATTTTTCCCAATTTAAAGAGTATATTGCGAATTTCTTTGTGGACTGTCTTGCACAGTTTTGATAAAAGTTCCAAGTGCTGTAATTAAACAGTTACTTTGTTTATTGTTTATATTTGTGAGTACATGCTTTTAGAGTTTTAACTGTGCCGTTTGCAGTATGACACTTTGTTAATTTTTCGGCTGTTTTACTGTTTCAATGTTCTTTTGATTTTCAGTTTCCATGTTTTACAGTTGAGTTACACTGTTTGATTTCTCCTACAGCTACAAGTAAGTGCATACACACCAATCTTTATATTTAGTAAGGTCATATTATCTTACAATTTCAATCTTCACGTTTCTGTAATTACATCAAAGACACAATTTGTCTTTCAGTCTATGAATATCTATTTATACATGTACACTTCCCCCTTTTTGGACAATTTCCTCCAGATTAATATATACATATTTTATGTTGTTGTTTTACGAATAAGTGTAATTTCTGCATGAAGGAATATGAGTACCGGTACATTTTATATATTCATCACAGGTAAACAAAAGTGCTGATCTGTCTCCTGGCTACTACACACAAAAGTATGCGAAGCAGTGTGCCATCAAACGCCAGAAATGTCAGGAAACTTTTGCTAAGCCGTCAACAAAGGGAAGGCGCCTGTTCCTGAAAAAAGAGCGTGCTGTCAACCAGTCAGCTACAGAGTCACTCGAAGGGGCGACATATCAGTCAGGTTTGTTTGGTTTCTAGTCACCTTTATATACTTGTTTCTATACCGGGTACATTGTTTTCATTCAAACATAATGGTAAATGACTGTATAATCCATGTTTTTGATTCAAGTCTCTGTTTATGCTAATTAATATTAATTTTGCTCTGGTCTGCCTGTTATTACTTCTCAGTCTGTTATAATTTGTGTATCTGTTGTTAACCTACATGGTGTTTTTGAGTGTACATATTTATAAACCAATTCTCTGTGTTATTGTGCCAGTTTTATTCTTTATGATTTACATTTTTGCAGAAGTTGGCCATACGGATGACACTGACATAAACAAAATCCCCGATCCCATACCTCGTGGTGTATTCAAGCCCGTTTGTGCCAGTGGCGAACCGTCTTATATCACTGTGGATCTTGAAACAACAGACCTTAGTAAGTACTGCTGTCCATTTTTTGTGTGAACATACTTTTTATGTCTACCACTGCACTTCAGTAGCTGTAAAAATATGATCCAATACTACTCTATATATCTACCCCCCCATCCTTGATTCAAGTAGGGCCGTTGTCAATTACTGGCATATGTATGAGTACTTGGTATTGGAAACCCCAGAAAAATGGTGTATAATCTAACAAACAAACAACAATTAAACATTGTTTAACTCCAGTACTATATATTGTTTTTCAGTTCGTGGAGATGTTTACCCTCATATCACTCAGATAGCAGCCAAACATGTGGGCACCGGGAAGAGCTTCAACTGCTATGTGTTGCCTAAACTACCTATGAGTGCATCAGCAGAACGAGTGACTAAAATTGTTGTAACAAACAGTACAAAGATGTGTGTAGATGGTGTTCCTGTGGAAACAAACACTATACAAAAAGCACTCGGTGACTTGTTCAGCTGGCTGAAACAGTTTCGCAATGTGTTACTGATTGCTCATAATGGAAAACGCTTTGACTTCCCCATCATAGTTAATGCCTCTCAAGCTACTGGAATGTTTGAAGAGTTTTGTTCATGTGTGTTTGGATTGGTAGACAGTCTTCCAGTATTCAAATCTATCTCTCCTAAAAGTGAGTCTTACAAGCAGGAGGACCTAGCCCGCACATTGCTCTCCAAAGTGTATAATGCTCATAACGCCATGGATGATGTTGAGTGTTTATCCGAGTTGGTCAGTTATGCTGTTAAACAGGATGACAAGTGTGTGACAGTCAAGAGTTTTTCTCCTTATAATGTGAAGTACAATCTGGATTCCAACAAGGAGAAAAGGAAAAACTTGCCATCCCTGTCAGTTCTGGTTGCAAGTGGTGTCATGAAGTCGTCAACTGCTGAAAATGTTGCAAGTTCAGGGTTAAACTTTAAACATTTACAAACAATTTTTCTCCGAAATGGGGAGGATGGACTGTACAATGTGTTTACAATGAGAAATAGTGAAGGGTTGCCAAGAGTTACTAATTCTAAGAGAGTGTTGGAAGCCGTTATTCCTAAATTAGTGTCCTACTTTGAAGGAAAAAAATAACTTGAATATGTCGATACCGGACTAATATTTATTAAATTCTCGGTTCTAACTGTTGTTATGTAATGAGTTTATACTAGTTTTTAACCTTTTAAGAGTGGTTTATTTGTAAATCATGAATTTAATTTGAAATATATTGTTTAAAGTTGTGAAAACATTTGATAAAGACATTTTAAGCATTTTTTCATGAGAAAATGGCTATCAGAATTTAAGGGGGGGTCATCTTGTTTTTCCAATTGTCTAAAAGAAAATGGACGGTAAAAGTTTTTGATTTTTAAATATGTTATTACCTATACTTTGAATAAAATTTTGGTACCAAATTTACATGGTTACAGTCATTTCAATGTATGAATTTTGACATTTGAAAAAATTCCATGTAAATACTTAAAATCTGAAATGTGTCATTTTGAACTAAAATCACTGTATATTTTTGCTTATATTTTCTTGAACCCTTGTTTACTATTCATGAATGTTGTTTTTTTGTAAAATATATATACAGATGAATAGAAAACTTGCTGAAACATATTGATTTGTTCTTTTTTTGGGGAAGAAATAGAGTATTTTGTAAAATAGGGCTTAGACTATTTTGCCGCTCAATTGTTGAAATGGGGTATTTACAAAAAAACGCGTATAACTCTGAAACTACACGGTAAAATCTTTTAATATTTTAGATTTAGATGTACAATATGATACAAAACAGCAACCTAGTGTGCAATTTTAGGGTCTTGATATTGCTCATTACCCAGGTCTTACCTTAATATATGCCGTTTACTACTGTATCTCAAATGCTGATGGTGACATACCAGTGTGAATGCAACAATCTTTGCACGAACGCACGGAAATTATAGTCTATTATTGATAAAAAAACTAATAAAGGTGATACGTATGTTTAAATTTTCTGTATGAAACGGACAGAACAGCGGCCTTGCGAACATCAGTAATCTTAACAAGCAAACTGTAAAATGAACGCTTCCGTCCCTTTGCTGTCAACATGCCATGAAGAATGTACATGAACTAAAGTGTATTATTGTATGCTGATTTACGCGTTTTGAATTAATTAAATCCAGGTAGTTCCATGAGCTTTTTATATTCGATGAAAGTTTCTTTGCTTACGTTTGTTTAATGTTCTTTCTAATCGTTATGCGTAACTGTACAGTATGCAGAATCATTGAATGAAAAGTAGTACGTGCACTGTGTCATGTCTGGTCTGGATTCGTAAGTGTTTAACTTTAATCTCAGATATCCAGGCAATTGAGTCGTTTTATTCATTGATTCAATTGCTTATTTACTACCGCATTCGTCCGATTTGAGCTGTTTTATTTATGAATGCCTAATCAGACATGTTACGTGATACCATTAATTATTTTAAATCACTGAAATCGTCTAAACCCACTATACTGTATGTAGCAGACTAATCCAAATATTAATAATTAGACACAATTGATGGATTGTGGGGTATTTTTGTATGGGACAGAATCCATACTACGATATATTGACGTAAACATTGCACTTTAATTATTTAGAGCAAATAATAACTCGATTTGTGTCTGGAATAACTATAAATGTCGACCACACACAATATACATAGGCCCTACACGCAGCTGTAACGAAAACCGTCAGTCAGCTTGTAAAATTTTCCAATATAATTTACAGACAGCCAGAGTATATACATGCGTGTTTCTAAATTCCGTTTTAGTGTAAGCCGTTATGATGTCGCGCGCTGTTCTGCAACTGCGTTCCTCCCCTTGCAAACAGTTACTATGGCAACGAACACGCACTCCCTCGCGTTTTGCGAGTTCTGGACCCGGACAAGGCGGTAACACAAACCGGAACTTGTTACTCGTGACGGCTGCGACTGGGGTGTCAGGTACACGGTTATAAACGTATACAAAATAGAGTTGAATGTACTTACTACTCATTGATTCATATAATTGATTAATTTCGCGTTTTTTTCTTCATTTAAAAGGAAATAACGCATTGTATAATTTTCAGAGGGGTAAAATGCGGTTTGAGAAGAGTTAAATCCAAGTGACAATTCTATAAGCTCGCCATGAAAACACAATATGATGAAAAATGAAAGAAAGGACGCAGATTTCTTTTGTGCTGATGGGTTCGGAACCCATGAAACTGATTAACGCTCATTAAATACTTTTAACTGGGAAACTATGATGCCAATTTATTTCATTAATTATTTTATCTCTAGCGGCATATTGGCTGATTTCAGTATTTCAGTTGTGTATTGCCTCTCGTTTAATTATCTAAATGCATATTTGCAACGTCGATATTGTGCATTGCCTCTTGTGCGATACGACTTCACACAACCAACTGGGCTGATACAAGTTCTCAGAACACCATACTAGCATACTATTCTATACGCGTACATGTGATTTTTGCAGGGTTCTTTCTCTACAAGTACTACATCCAGGAGCCCACCCTCACCCCCAGCACAGATGCGACCCCGACCCCCGAGGCAGGGGGCGTGTATCAAGGGCCTCAAGTCCTACCCCCGGGCGGAGGTCAAGAAACACGTGACCGAGGAGGATGGCGTCTGGATCACTTACAAGTTCGTCTGTTTCTTCATAATATTATTGATAGATACGCTTGTTTCATTCAATGCCTATTATGTTATAATAAAAGTGCTGACAGCGTAGAAAGACTGTTGGCGCCAAAAGAAACTAAACGCATGTGAATTATAAGTGCATTTTTTCTAAAATGGAGACATTTGTTTGAATAAAGTTCAATATTCCATCTTTAAACTTGATAATATGGCTTCTTATTCAATATTATACATCATAATACAAATGAGGCGTGTCGTGGGAAAACCGGGTTCAGTGCATGTGCGTAAAGTGTCGTCCCGGATTAGCCTGTGCAGTCCTCACAGGCTAATCCAGGACGGCACTTTCCGCTTTTATGGTATTTTCTGTTTCAAGGAAGTCTCTTCTAAACATAAATCCACTGTAGGCGGAAAGTGCCGTCCTGGATTAGCCTGTGCGGACTGCACAGGATAATCCGGGACGACACTTAACGCACATGTATTAAGCCCGATTTTTCCACGACACGCCTCAAATTAATTTGAAGGTAACGAACTAATAGTTTTCAAGCTAATTATCTTATCATATGCAAACGGAATTATATACATGCCAGTTAACAAGTCAATCTGCAACGAGCCATGTAGAATGACCGATATAGCGTAGTAGTTCGGTTGTTAGTGATTCGTAGCCTACTGACTCAAAAGTAGGTCATACGGTGCGTGCCTCTCGATTTTCCATATTACAGTTTAAAATTAATACATTACAGAAATTTGTGTCAAAAAATTCAGAATAAGCATCAGAAACTAGAAATAAGACGTTCGCAATAAGTAAAAAATAACCGATGTAGCGTAGCCTGCAAAGAAAAGAAGTAGTTTTCCTCAATATTTGTTTTGGAAACAAAGAACTATCAATGTTTGTTAATAGATCTCTGTTGGAAATTACACTCTCAAAAGACCGTTGGCTTCCGCCAACAGTCTTATAATGTGTACTTCATGAAAAGAAAATATTTTTAAACTGACGGATTTACCGTTTTCATAACAATAAAACAATGAAATAAGCGATTTCTATTTAATGTTTAATTAGTAAAACGTCTAGGAATACTATATTGCTTAACTTGCTTAATTTAACCAAATGAAAATCACAACCAGCGTCCTTATTATAAATAAAAATGGTAATTATATCTGTTACAACTCTGATTTCTTTGGCATGGGGAAATGATCCCAGGATTCGTTTGTGTTGTATTCAGTTGCCTAAGGTTTCAATTTAGTTTGTGATTAGAATTTAGGTTAAGATTTGGTTAGAGTAAGGGACCAAAGAAATTTTACACGTTTATATATTTATATGGATATATTTTGAGACTCACTCACTGGGGATTGTTGGAAGTAACGCGCATTCAGAACATTATAATGCTCAGTTTAGAAATTTTATTTTCAGCTTACATGTTTCACAATTTTCTTTGCTATTTTATATCTTAAATGTCTGTCTCTTCAACACAGATGCGGTGTTTATGACGTCAGCGATTACCTAGACGGGCACATCGGGGGCCGGAAGAAGATAATGGGCACAGCGGGCTCGGATATCGGCCCCTGTTTCGATCACATCCGGGGACACAAGAAGGAGAACGCTATTGAGACCTTGGAGAGCATGCGCACTGGAAATGTACAAGAAGTGGTGGAGAAAGGCACGTGACTTCCATTGTGGCTCAGTTTGCGCATGCGTCCAGTTGAGAAATTAATGGGCAATTATACGCTTAATTATATAGATCTATATAATTTAATTACTTAACAAAACAGATAGTCGGAACTATCGGAAAGAAAACACGGACATAGCCAAATTGGAAATTTTGGGCAATTTCGGAATCGACCCAAGACATTTAATAATAAATGAAAAATACGTTGCACTAACATTTACACGTTCACTTATTGAAATAAAAAACAACAGATATTCAAGCAAGAACAGAAATTCCTATATAGACGAAAGAAAAACGAATTCATGTATGTATGGATCACCATCGAAAGTACAGAAATTCCCCTCTAAGATACTTAAATGTTAAAACTAAAACATTTATCGACGCATACGAGTATAAATTGTTGCTTTAATGAACACCCCCACCCCCTCTAGATACTTAAATGTTAAAACCAAAACCTTTAAGCGACACATAAATGCATTCATTTTAGCTTTAATGTACATATATTTTGAATTACATATTTTGCTTATCGACACGTGAGTACGTATTTAAATTACGGACCACTTCGTGTTTTGACTGTGTTACATCGTCAGTGTTCATATTCACCCTTATACATTTGAGTTCTGCCGCTACGCTCTAAACGTTAAACATATTTGAATAAATACCAACACCTATTGTCTATTACTTTACATAACTGTACACAACACATAATAGTATATTAATATTATATTATATTTGTGTTTTAACATTAGGTATTGTGCGATGAAAAGTATAGATGTATTTGTCGAAACAATTAGATTTTGAAATGTTAGAGTTGTCTAGTTGTAAATTTATGTATTCATGTACTTGTACAATGTGCATTATACAAAGACACAAATAACTATTGTGCGATTGTATTGACCTGGCACTCGTGCATATTCCGTGTATTTTCGTAAATCTATTTTAAGCTACTAACCCAGGTAGGAGACTCAGACATGAATATGTATTTATTAAATCCTTACCATGTAAACATATGAGTTGATACTGTTGTGCAGTGGTAAGTTCACAGAGTTTGTAAGCATGATGTTTTGGGTTCGAATCCCAGAACAGGCACATTTAATTTATTCATTTTTTCTATTTATTTTAATTTATTCAATTGATCATTTTGCTGATGTCATGACACGGAATCTCATCATCAACCTCGATTCTGTCACAGAAGAGAGCTGCATCGATACTGCGAGCGAAACACAGTCTTTGTGTATACATTTTTATGTACATAAAACAATAACTAAGAAAAATAAAAAAGGAAGGAAAAGAACATAAAGAAAAAATGTCACGATAATAAGTGATGTTGAAGTAAAAGAAAATAAGAAAAAAGAAAGATTTTGGCTGGATTCGAACCACAGTCATTGTGATTCTAAAGTCTAAAACACAATCCACCGCGCTATTCTTCCTGACACTTGTTGATGGTTTTTTTTGTTATATGACTGAAATCCGTGCTTTACACGCTAGATAAACGTTAAACCGATAGAAATAAAACAGCCGAGCGCTACCGGAGATTTATGAGTGCCAGGTCAATAAAATCGCACTATACTAAACGCTTTTTATATAAGACATTATTTTTGATTGGTATTGTTTTGGAATGTTTAAAACGAAAACCCACATGGCACGTGTATATCGTATGTTTAGTATGTAATTCTATAATATTAGTTTATTGTAAAATATGTGTAATTTCCATTGTACAATGTACTACAATAACAATGTCAATAATTTTTATTGGATATTAAAAATGTCAGAAAACACGTTTCAAAGTAACGTTTAAATGTTCCCGATCATTAATGTTGCAGTTTTATTAGACACTAGATTTTCTGATTCCCAGTTACGGTAATATAAATTCCATTCGGTTATTAGTTGACTCGATCTTATCACCTTCAAATGTACACATACGAACGCACACCATTTGGGAAATTTTCCGGGGCAAAAAAGCAAAACGCTGCTCCACGCTGTTTTTCAGTGCCCCATCCCTGTGTTCCATAAGGGCACGACAAAACAGGAATGTTGAATATCAACGACATACGAACAAACCATATATTAAAACCAGTGATATATTAGATGCATTTAAATGATAAAAAACTGGATTAAGCGAATTGTTCGAAATGTCAGAGAACTGGTCCGACTTTTAACCCTGAACCTTTTGAGCGGCGCTCTGTATCTTTTTTGATCCCAGATGTTCCCATCAGCATCACGAATAGATCGATGTACCAGGGTGACGTACACCAATGGTGATATGTGCGTAATCACCAGATAATACGTATTTCCTTCATAACATTTAAAGTCACGTGCTAGTTGTTATCACCTTTGCAGCAGGTGCCCGGATAAAGGCGTTTGACTTTCATTGTCAAGTTCGAACCTTTCTTGGTCATATCACCGATTAGAACTGGAACTAAAAAGTCGCAAACAAAATTGCCACATTGCTAGACAATTGGTGCATTAGTTTTAAACTGGTTCGCGTGGTCTGAGAAATAAAAAACTGAACTTTACTCTATTTTTGGTTTGGGCGAACAAATTCTAGGTATGTTTTTAAAATTAATTTCGTGTTAAATTTGTATTATTCTTTTCACGATTGTTTTTGCTCTAAATGAAAGTCTTAAACAGAAATACGGTGATTATATATTAAAAATGCATTTATTATTATAAATTAGGCATACAATTTACCACTGTTCCATTAAAGAAATACGCAAATAAATTTGGGCTACCATTGGCTTACTGCTCATATCAAGGTGTTACACGGCAAATGTTGTAAATAAATTTTTAGTGAGATATTTTTAAGATTAAGAATTATTTATCCATAGTTACATGAAAATATCCGTAATTATAGAAATTTTTGAGTATGAGCAAAACTATTTGTATTGTTGTTGTTAAAGAAAATTTGAAACCTTCGTTCTATTACACCACCTTGTGTTTAATATAATATGAATTATTTGTGTTCTTTAGTGTAAATTCATGCCGTGAAAATAACTCGCTAAATTTAAATGCTTCTTATTAATGTTGTCCTAATTAATGTGATATTATATTTAAATTTGTTCAATGCTTGCAATTTCTATAATTGTAAGGCGCGGGCAATGTTTTGCAATAAAATATAAGATACCTAGTATTTCTTACAGATATTTAACATGAAATTACAAGCAACTATAACGCTAGTCTTTCTGGCCCAAACAATATTGGGACTACCTCATTCAAAACGAGAAACAGACCCGTATGCGAATGGACCCGGTGGCGGGTTTGGCGGTAAGATGGCGGGAGGCGGAAGTAGCGCCGGCGGTGGCGGATTTGGTGGACAGATGGCGGGAGGCGGAAGTAGCGGAGATGGTGGCGGATTTGGCGGTCAGATGCCGGGAGGCGGAAGTAGCGGTGGTGGTGGCGGATCTGGCGGTCAGATGCCGGGAGGCGGAAGTAGCGGTGGTGGTGGCGGATCTGGCGGTCAGATGCCTGGAGGAGGGAGTAGCGGTGGTGGCGGCGGATTTGGTGGACAAATGCCGGGTAGTGGTAATGGTAGTCCTTTCGCCAGTGGTGCAAACGGAAGTGGGGGTTCGAAAGGACCTTTTGCAGGTGCAGTGGGCAGCGGTAACGGAAATGCGGGCGGCGGACCATTCGCATCAGGAAGCGGTTCGGGGGATGGATCTAACGAATCTGGTGGCGGTATGGCAAGCCCGTTTAAACCTGATGCAAATGCCAACCCGTTTTCAGGAGCAACAGGAAGCGGTAGCCAGGGTAGGTCGCATCTGCAGAACATCGAAATGTTCTCTTATCATTTTAGTTCTGGTATACCGTTTGATCTATCATTATCATTGATTCTGTGAATTCGCGGAAGGGGTCATGGTAAGAAATCACATGTCTATTAATGTAATAAACAGTTACACTTTCATATTTATATGCACGTGTTTTAAAATTTCGTGTTTTGTAGCAGAAACATTATGTATGAAACTCGCGATTTATATATTGGCTAAAACGTGCTTGTTTTTTTGAAGTTGAATTCCATCTTCGAAAAAAAACAAACTTCACTATGAAGTTTACGAAGTTAACGCATTCCTGGTAGACAAAAAAATAACCAGTTGACCACTACGGCGAGCGTTTTTTGATTTCTTGGTTCTCGGATCCGCCGACCCGATTTTTTCCAAAAAGCAAAAATAAAAAATAGAATGTAACCAATATCATAAAAATGACCTTGTGAAAGGGTTTCAAGATTTTAATATCAATGCCCATTTCCATTTGTGAAATTCTAGTCATAAATTTACTCAATACATTGTGTGTTTTTTTGTTTTTTTTCCGTCATCCAACCGGACAGTTTTCCAAAAATGTCCGAGAACCAAGAGATAAAAAACCTCTGGTCCACGATTCTATTTTTCAGGCAGCGGCCTCATGGGCATGGATCTATCATCGTACATGATGTCGGGCCCCGGCGGACTTGTAGGTACTTTGCACCAATGTTGCGAATTCCAGCGATCCAGTTTGCCTGATCGCCATTTTCACTCAGTGGTCAAAAGTTGGGTAACTCTTGGTTGTCAATGACGGTATTTCATCAGAGGTTGTCCCCCTTAGTAACTACTTATAGACCTGGATTTAGTTGCTGAAAACTTAACTGTCAGTTACGTTAACGGCCTTTTAAATTTTAACAACTTTTTTAAGGGAGATCGGTCTGCCAACGTTTTACAAAATAAATGTTTTGTGAAAACATTGACATTACCTGTGTATGTATTTAGAAAACAAGTCTAAATTAATAGTGATAACTCAGTTCTTTTTTTATCTTTCTTTTCAAGTATTAATTTTAACTGTCCCTTAAAGTTTTGAGCAAATGGACTCTGGTTTGAAGTGCGCCAACAAAGTTGAGCGAAGCAATCTGATCCACTCCCAACCAGTGAGCATATTTTCTCAGTTGAGATAACTCTCGGCTGTCAATGATGATGTTTCATTAGAGGTTGTCTCCCTTTCCGATGCAATATTTATGAGAAGTTTTAGACATTACAGAGCCCTACCAAACTTTCAAAGAATGTGTACACCAGTTCATCGGTTTAATATATAATGAAAAGCTCCAAGTGAGAACTACATAATTAATGTTCTATTCAGCGCCCAGAACATTGGAAATTTAACTAAAAAAATACTACATAACAAATAATAACAGAACAAAAATAACATTGCCAGGGTTGAGCGTGAAACTATTGTATTTGCTTATTTTTTTTATATCAGATACAATAGTTACGCACTCAGCCCTCGATTGTTAAACCGTTAACATTTTGATCGAATGACAACCCATTGAAGATAGCCTCAAACATGTATTACCCCGCATGTTTAAATTACAGGAGGAGACTTCCTCTCCGGCACTAACGCCACCCAACTGATGGGACACGACTATTCCCATGAGATGTCAGGAGCCGGTCTGACTTCCAGTGCGAACCCCGGCACCCAGGGGACCGACTGCGATTACTGCGGCGACACCTCCAGGTGAGAATCCGGTCCGGGTTTGATATTTATTATATCCAGAGACAAAAATATAATGACGTATGCGTTTGATTTATTTAAAGTATTTGTACCGTTAAAATGATGTTTAGTGATTAGCAACGGGTTGGCCTACCACCGGTCTGTCACCTTACAGTTACCAGTCGCTATTGTACCATCATTTCCAATTTCCAAATCACCGGTCTACCACCTAACAATTAGATTACAATTACCAATCACCATCTGTTCAGTGTCCCAATTTACGAATCACCAATCTAACACTTTAGAGTTACAAATCACCATTTTACCATCATCCCAATTTCCCGATCACCACTCTACCAACTTCTGGTTACCAATCACCAGTTTACCATCATCCCAATTTCCCAATCACCACTCTACCACCTTCTAGTTACCAATCACCAGTTTACCATCATCCCAATTTCCCGATCACCACTCTACCACCTTCTAGTTACCAATCACCAGTTTTCCATCATCCCAATTTCCCAATCACCACCCTACCACCTTCTAGTTACCAATCACCAGTTTACCATCATCCCAATTTCCCGATCACTACTCTACCACCTTCTAGTTACCAATCACATTTTACCATTATCCCAATTTCCCAATCACCACCCTAGCACCTTCTAGTTACCAATCACCATTTTACCATCATCCCAATTTCCCGATCACCACTGTACCACCTTCTAGTTACCTACCAATCACCAGTTTACCATCTTACCAATTCCCCAATCACCACCCTACCACCTTCTAGTTACCAATCACCATTTTACCCTCATCCCAATTTCCCGATCACCACCCTACCACCTTCTAGTTACCAATCACCAGTTTACCATCATACCAATTCCCCAATCACCACCCTACCACCTTCTAGTTACAAATCACCATTTTGCCTTCATCCCAATTTCCCGATCACCTCTCTACCACCTTCTTGTTACCAATCACCAGTTTACCATCACACCAACTCCCCAATCACCACTCTACCACCTTCTAGTTACCAATCACCATTTTACCATAATCCAAATTCCCCGATCACTACTTTACCACCTTCTAGTTACCAATCACCATTTTACCAACGATCTTTGAACAAGCCACCCTTTAACTAATTATCGTTCAGTCAGACACCATTCTACCAATGTTCCATTGACAACACAGTCTTTAATCATCCCTTGATAAACATTCACATTTCGAACAACTCTATCAACTATTTGGCAGGTTCGATACCTCGGCCTACCAGTCTATGATTCAGGGCCTGTTCAACAAAGACAATCTAGGTCAGGAACTTAACAGCCTGGGAGCTCCGTTTGATGGCACCGGGTACCAGCTCCCCCAGGGCGGTCAGACCAGAAGTGGCAACGGGGAACACTACAACACGGCTATGGAGGCCAGTCTGGGTTCTTACGCGTCGACCGACATGTCTTCCTACGCCGCCAATAGTGGCAGTAGTGCCGGTGGAAGCACTGGAAGTAGTTCGTCTGGAATTCTGAAGAACGGTGTGGGAGCCGGAAATAGTTATGGTACAGCGGCGGCGGCAGGAAGTGGATCATACGCGTCAGGAAACACTGGATCGACGGGAAGTGGAGACACGTTTGGTGGGTATGCATCGAATACCGGAAGTTCAAATGCCGGAATGGGGGATTATGGAAATCCATTTAATGTAAAGAATTATGATATCGGTAATGGCCCGGGCACAGCCTCCGCGAACTCCAATACGAACTCGAACTCGTATGGCGCTGGTCCCTTTGATTCTAGTAACTTCAGCGGGGCAAAGACGCCCTTTAGCGCTCCCAACAATGTCGCGGGAATGGCAGCCGGAAGTCAACATATGGGAGCCATTGGAGGAAGCACACCATTCCAGACCAACACAGGTACGGGCAGTGAGTATGGTGCCGGTCCGTTTGACACCACAAAGTTTAATGCTGGGGGACAAAACCCTTTTAACATAAATTCGTATCAGTCGTCTGGGGCGCTGGGTGGTCAGACATACATGGGCGGAGGGTCTGTTGATAACACACAATACGCCAATACAAAAGGATTAGACGAATACGGCAACGTGAACTTCGGAAAACTGTCCAGCCTGTCTGGCAATGGAGTAGACGCCGGAAATGCAGCGGCAATGGGGATGCCGAATTACTCGGCGGGGACCGGAACTGGTTCCAGTTACTATGCGGGGTCATCAGGTACGTCGTATAGTTCCGGATATCAAAGCGGTTCCGGTCAGTACGGCACCGATAGCGGCCTCCTCCCCGGAGGCGAGTTTAACGGCGACAAAAGCGATTTTGCGTACCGCGGAGCTGCAGCCACAGGTTCGAATTCCGAATCCTCGAGCCAGTTTGAAACGCCGTTCGAAACGGACAACTACAATGACCTTCTGGGGACGCCCTTTGGACGAGAGTCGTACCTGAACTCCAATAAACAGAACTACCAGCTGCCCTACGAACATACAAACGAACAAGATCTCCTAAGCGGGGGTCCGTCGGCCGCCTCGCAAGGAAACGGCGCCGTGCGCGGATATTCCGGAAGTTACTCAGCGCATGACTACGGGGGCTACTCCGGAAGTAGCAGCGGCGGGGGGAGTTCCGCCGCGCAGGTTGCAGGCGACCCCTTCCACCAAGGCGGAAACATGCGGGGATAAAGTTTAGGCATACGAAGTTATTTTGAAATTTTGTCCATTTTGGAAAGTTATTTTACTTTGTACAACCCTTTTCTGTGTTACTGACACAAAACAAGCTATGCTGATTTTATTTTATGAATTCTCTAATGTATATGGGGGCTGTGAAGAATCGAACTCTGTGAAGTTATGTAATTGTATAAGTTGTTCTGTAATATACAAACATCTAAATGATTAAATTTTACAGACTACAGGCTTTAATTCTTTTTGATAATTATGATTACGTACCGGTATTTTGTACTTTATACTGATTATGAATTAATGATTGTTTGATTCCAGTTGAACTTTATGTTCCAGATTTCTAAGTAGTCTGGTTTTCATGCCGAAATAATCTGCCAGGGTTTTAAATAATAACCTAGGTGGTGTTAAAGACGCATTTTAATACAAAGTTAATTGTTTATTCAATTTATTTCGCAATCACGATTTTATACTCGCATGTGTGCACAAATTCTCAATTGTGGTTGATAATTCAGATTTCTTAAAATCACCGAAATGGCGAAGCATAAAGATTGAAACTCTCCGAGTTTATAACAAATGAAACGACCCGTAAATCTATTGAGTATCCAGCTCAAAGCACAATACTCTGGGTCATTAATTTTTTATTTAATTTATTGAGCAATCGCGAATTTAATTTTCACATATTCTCATTTGTGGTTGATAATTCAGATTTCTAAAAATCACTGAAATGACGAAGCATACAGATAATCGAGTTGTGGAACGAGATAAATCAGGCAGGGTCAAGGACGTAATTTACTTTAAACGCGCAAACACAAAATTAATGATATTTGAGGACGTACCCATATCTTTGCCTTATATAATGCACCACATTTGCAGAGGCGAACAATGGGCGTAAAAAATATGTTTGTTCCAGGTTACACAAAATAGGGAGGTAGTTTGGGAATTATTATTTTTTAGCTCACGTGAGCACAACGTGCTCATGGTAAGCTTTTAGGATCGCCTTTTGTCCGTCGTCCGTCAATATTTTCATTCAAAGAACATCTCCTCCTAAACCGCTGGGTAGATTTTCACCAAACTTCACAGGAATGATCCTTGGGTAACCCTCTTTCAAAATTGTTCAAATCGTTCCGGTCCGCTGCATAAGTAGGTCACAAGAGCTAGATTTAAAAACTGAAAACTTTAAAAATCTTCTTCGCTGAAACCACAAGGCTTAGAGCTTTCATATTTGATATGTGACATCCTCTAGTGGTCCTCTACAAAGATTGTTCAAATGATGCACTGGGGTTAAAACTGGCCACGCCCCGGGGGTCACTTGGTTTATATAGACTTTTATAACAAAATGACTTTAACAATCTTCTGAAACTGTAAGGCCTAGAGGTTTCATATTTGGTATGTAACATAGTATAGTGGTCCTCTACAAAGATTGTTCAAATGATGCCCCTGGGATCAAAACTGGCCACACCCTGGGGCTTACATGGTTTATATTGACTTAAATAGCAAAACGACTTTAAAAATTTATCCTCTGAAACGTCAAGGCCTACAGGTTTCATATTTTGTATGTAACATTGTATAGTGGTCCTGTTCAAAGATTTTTCAAATGATGCCACTGGGGTCAAAACTGGGCACTACGGGGTCCACATGTTTTATATAGACTTATATAGCAAAATGACTTTTAAAATCTTCTTCTCTGAAACCTCAAGGCCCAGAGGTTTCATATTTGTATGTAACATTGTATAGTGGTCCTCTACAAAGATTGTTCTAATGATGCCCCTGGGGTAAAAACTGGCCACACCCCGTGGCTTACATGGTTTATATGGACTTAAATAGCAAAATAACTTTAAAAATCTCGTCTGAAACCGCAAGGCCCAGAGTTTTCATATTTGGTATGTAACATTGTATAGTGATTCTCTACAAAGATTGTTCAAATGATGCCCCTGGGGTCAAAACTGGCCACAACCCGGGGGTCACAATGTTTATATAGACTTAAATAGCAAAATGACTTTAAAAATCTTCTCCTCTGATACCGCAAAGCCCAGTGGTTTAATATTTGGTATGTAATATTGTATAGTGGTCTACAAGTGTTGTTCAAATTATACCCCTGGGGTAGAAAGTGACCACGCCCTGTGGGTCACATGGTTTATATAGACTATACAAATCTTCTCCTGAAACTGCAAGGCCCAGATCTTTATACTCAGGTAATTGCGTTAATGCCATTTGGCCCTCTTGTTATAAGCCATTATGATGCCTATAACACAGGTGAGCGACCTAGGGCAGGGCCATCGTGGCCCTCTTGTTTTATTTGGTAAATGGTCAATTGAAGATTTTAAAACTGACTGAATATTATAAGCGTATCTCTAATATCATAAAACATTGTTTTGAAGTGGATGCTATCAAAACCAAACACTTATTTATTAAAAAACACACATTTAAACATCGGAAAAAAATAAAATAAACAAAAAATATCTGACCCACTCAATAAAATGTTCTAGGATCGGGGCATTTTTACGCACAAGCAGGCTAGGTTCAAGTCTGTGTGTGTGTGAAATACTAAACCCCAATCGTGTAAAATAGTACGACATTTATATGTATAGAGGATCCCATATGGTCCCATACAGAATATTACGAACTGAAGAAAAAATACATGAAATTAACACTCGAAAAGACCTTAGATTTTCACGTAGGTTACTTGTGTTAAAGCGAAGCCATATAATTTATTTCATAATAAAAGATATTATGTTAAAGTAATAAAAATAAAAGAAACAATAACAACAACAGCAAAAACCCCGATTATTAAACACAAGCATAAGTGGGAACGCTGAATCAATTATGTTTGGGTGTAGTTAACACCTATATTTCTTTAACCCCTTAACAATTTCAAGTCCGTTTCCAATGTAGATCCAGTACTCGGCGTCTTTGAAAATTTCATTTGAACGCTTTTTAAGCATGACTTGGACAGCCGTTCTTCTTGTCCAGGTCGCAAAACGGATGCTCGTTTCCGCATACCACAGCGAGCGTAAACCAGCCTGATGCAATGTAACGCGGCGTATGCACGTCGCCGCAAACACGTTTATGCGGTGATTTTCAACGCAAAAAAATGACCATGTTTATGCGGCAAAATGAAACGCTTGTTTAAAGATCCCCGATGTATTCCCTGATTTTTTTCAACTGTATACTTTAATTATTATGGTTCTCTTTATTCTTTAAAAAGGCACAGTCATTACACATATAGACCTAAGCAACGATAGTTTTTTTGCGTTGCGCGTCGCCGCATAAACGAAACCGTTCTCTATATGCATTGAAAATCGCCGCACAAACGCGTAAATGTTCACGTTTCTGCGGCGAAACGCATAAGCGGCGATACATTGCACACTTTTCTTTGACGTTTACCGCTCCGCACTACCCGCCCCCCCGATTACATTAACAGCGCCTCTCCCGCTCGCATCCCCCCTTCCCCGCCCCTGTTCGGCCTTGAAAGTACACCTGATCTAGGTTATAAACTACGCATGTTTCACAGAGTTAACAGAAAATAAACACCTGATATAGTTGTGAACGTGACTGCGACAGAGGTATAGTTGTAAACGTGACTGCGACAGAGGTAACGATTTCATGTTCGGCCACTGAGATACTACATGTATACTACGTCGATTACAAAGCGTGGTTTCGAAGCTAATTGACAAGCGCTTGATGTCCATGGCAGAGGTCGCCAAGCGCTTGATGTCCATAGTGGCAGAGGTCGCCAAGCGCTTGATGTCCATGGCAGAGGTCGCCAAGCGCTTGATATCCATGGCAGAGGTCGCCAAGCGCTTGATGTCCATGGCAGAGGTCGCCAAGCGCTTTATGTAAATGGCAGAGGTCGCCAAGCGCTTGATGTCCATTGTGGCAGAGGTCGCCAAGCGCTTGATGTCCATGGCAGAGGTCGCCAAGCGCTTGATATCCATGGTGGCAGAGGTCGCAGTAGTGGAATGCATAATATGTTGGCAGCCTTCGGATCGAATATTAGGGAGAGTTCGAGCGATCTTTCTTAAAAGAAAAAAAGAGCTGGTTTCAGCCAGAAAACGGACTATCTCATGAGCGCGTTTCGATAAGCTCCAAGCTTTCGACACAAATAGTTAATAACTTACTAGAAGGCTAAAGTTGTTTGAACTTACTGGATACTGCTACTACAGGTCCGTCCATGCATGGTTAAAACACGCAACTTACTGTCGATAACTTCACCGAGTATGCTTAGATTTATACATCTAAACCAATGTATTGCAACAGGAGCATTTACGAAATAATCTTCTAGTACTATTTATTGATCATTCTAACACGACACGCACAGGGTTTTCTATATATAGCCAAATAACAAAATTCACCCTTGTTAAACTTACGAATAAACAACCCCCCAAAATAGATCCGAAACTGTATAGTTCGCATTTTAATTGCAGAAAATGTTGTCAGATCATGTTAGAATCGAAATAATTTTCGCATTATCGTTGTTTATCGGCTAATAGACACCTAGTTGTCGTTTTGATGCTTCCGCCCTCGTGGTTTAATTCATACGCGTCCGAAATCCAAATCGTTAAACAACCGATAAACAACTCTAAATCGAAAATTATTTCTTTACTCAACGATTTCTATATTCGAATGGTTGTGATTTTCGAATATGAATCTCCACGAGGTAAGTGGCGCCACTGCGCACAACAGTCGCGATTAATTTCAAAACAGTATTCACAAATGCACACACGAAATACTGTTGGCAAGTTAACATCATTAAGTATGTTTTAATGTTGTGATTTAACATGTAAGATGTCCATTAAATCACGAACAACTCAGAATGCCTCGTAATACGGTGGAAAAACATCTTGGACGAGCTCTAACACGTGTCTCTCTTCGATGGTTAATTTATTGATACAGCCTCGCCCAACTAACCTGCATTTCAGTTTGTTAACAACCGAGCACTGACCAGCATACGCACGCACGGGTTTTCTCGAAGTCAACATTACCACCACGCGCATGTGCAGAGTTTTGTAACAATATGCGACTGCAATTTGTCAACAAGCACTCATTAACATACACTATTTATGATAAATCAATTACAAACATATCTATTTAGTAGCATAATAGAACAAACATTTTATTCAAACTTATTTATTTCAGCTTGACTGTGTCGAAAGCCTAAGGCTTATTGAGACACTTTCGAGACCGTTTCCTGGGTAGAACCAGTGCTTGGTGTCTTTTGAGAAAGATTACTTGAAATATCCCCGAGTAGGGAACAAATAAAACAAATACCGGTAGTGGTGTTCCACCATTAGAAATTTCATACGTATATGTACGTAGATAGTTTTATTCATGTTAAAACGCATTCAACATATTCAACGCCATAGAACGTTTGAAGTCAAACAATATACTGTAATGTCTAGCCAACAATATGTATATTTGAGGCATGTCGTGGGAAAACCGGTCTTTAAGCATGTGCGTAAAGTGCCGTCCTGGATTAGCCTGTGCAGTCCGCACAGGCTAATCCAGGACGGCACTTTCCACCTACAGTGGATTTATGTTTAGAAGAGACTTCCTTGAAACAGAAAATACCATAAAAGCGGAAAGTGCCGCCCTAGATTAGCCTGTATGGACTGCACAGGCTGATCCGGGACGACACTTAACGCACATGCACTAAGCCCGGGTTTCCCACGACACGCAAATTTTTTAACTTATAATTAAACTCTTATGATCGTCCACTTAGCGAATTTGCTAGCAATTGGGAAACAGTTGGTATTACTGACAAAACGATGATAATATACAATACACAAAAACGACCAAGGCACCTTCATTATTCTTTAAGTTCGAACTCCTAGAAATGTAGGAACTCCGAGAAAAATGTATGTACATTGTACAACAATTCCGTTTAAAATATCACAAAAATAAGACACGAATCTGTAACAATTCATAACATTTAAAAATAACGACTTTAGCACTCACACTCGTCCATTAACACAAATAAATGGCACTGTTGTTTTCAAACCAATATTGAATACAACTTTTATTGAGATTCACACCTGTTCAGACTACATTAGTTACTGAACAAAAAAGTATGTCTAGAACTTTCCATGGATAGTATTATTAAATTAATTGGTTTAATTAATTATTTATTTGAGTGGAACATTATCTGCTAGTATTATAGCAATTTTGCATTCTGACTAGGAATAAATATTGAAATTTTGATTTATTCTGAAAATTTACATGTTTATATTCTCTACTAATTAACAACATTAACTGTACATGTCTAAAATGGTGCACTGTTAGTTTTTGACATGCCTATTTTTTATATAACACACTTTTGTTAATAATAAATTCCTTTGTACATTTTGGGGGATCTAATTACCCACCCTAGAGCCAAGCATTTTTGTCTAAATTCCCCCAATGCTTAATTGGTGTATCAAATGACAGGGAGCCAATATTACCAGGATCTAAAATCCAAACAAAGTCTTTTTCCTGGGACCCGGAATCATTCAGCGTGTCAAATTCCAGCCTGTCAGGAATTGCTTTCAGTCTAAAGTCCTGTGTATGCCCACCGCTCCCCCACCCCTTGGGGAAAATATTGATAGGTGCATGAACACTAGGTTATTTAACAGAAGCACATCAGAGGCATACATTATTACTGTGAAATAATTATCACCTTATTTTTCCACAAATGTGGTTAAGCGGCATAGTTGTACGGATATTTCACGTTTATTTTATCTATTAACTGAACTTAATAAACTTTGTTAAATCAAAACAATAATGCATCTATCAATGTTTAACCCCAGGGGTGGAACAGAGTTCATATATGGGACTTTAGACTGAAAGCGATTCCCGACAGGCGGGAATTAGACATTCCGAAATATTCCGGGGTAATAAGACTTAGGTCGGATTTCAGATCCCGGTAATATAGGCCCCCGGGCCATTTGATAGACATATAGCATCTTCCTCTGACGGGATTTAGACAAATATGCTTGGCTCTAAGGTGAGGAATTAGACCCCAAAAATTAAAGTTTGACAAATTTCCATGGGTCAGCCCGACACTCCCCTCCTAGGGAAAAATATTATCAGGTGCATAATAAAGACAAAACTGGTATTTTAAGCTTGGCCAAGCAGTTCTAAGATGAGATTGAAAATAATTACATAATTGAAATTATTAGATTGTCTCTTCTTAATAGAAATGATAGAACATTAAATTAAGAACACATCTTGCTTAATACATTTTCCTTCTACCGGTATATAAACATACTGAATCAAATCAGTATGTATAACATTTAATTTGTTAGACGATGTTAGATATACTCAGCGACACCCCCTTTCAAATCAGTAATTGATTACACTGTTTTAAAGTTCCAAAATATACGTCTATGGGCAAAACAGTAATAAGTATATGGATAAAAAAAATTAAAGGGTATAACAATAACAAATTAAGAGCATGTGGTAAACATGTAGCCGGAGGTAAAATTGGTAAAACATGAAATACAACAGCAGATAGTAAATTACTGTGAATAAAATGTAGGTAAATCTAAAGATTTATACAGCATTATAAATAACACTCCAGCTGATTCAACACATACATAAAATCCAGACAAAAACACATCAAGTAATAAGCGTTAAGGCTATGTTTCCTTGAGTCTTTGTCTGTATCCGGGTCTATGTCCGCATACGTATCCGCAAAATTTCAATTCGGAAGCATGTTTCCATACATATATTAATATAATCAAAATGAACATCCAATCGTTAATTCCAAGTTACAAAACATATATTAAAGCATAATACGTAATGCACATCCTTATTTAATATTTAACAAAAACAACAACATGGTAGTTGACGTAGTTTCACAAAAATATGAGGTGTGTTGTGGGAAAACCGGACTTAATGCTGAAAATGAGCCTATGCAGTCTGCACATGCTAATACAGGACGGCACTTTATGCTTTTATGGTATTTTCTGTTTCAATAGTCTCTTCTAAACATAAATCCACTGTAGGCGGAAAGTGCCGTCCTGGATTAGTCCGCACAGGCTAATCCGGGCAACACTTTACGCACATGCATTAATCCCGGTTTTTCCCATATATACATGTAGTTAAAACTCTAATTTTATACAGTTTACCTTTATAGTTTCTCATGATCAACATTTGTTTGTGAAACCAAAAAATGAGGTCATACATAATGTGGTGTCATCAACTCTTCAGTTGTGATAATATACCCATGTTTATGGTCAATGAACTATTTTTGTGTGGCTGAAGTTAGATAAAAAAATCTTACATAAGTACATGTACATAGGGTCAAAACCAGAAAACTGATAAAAAGTCTTGAAATCATAGGCAAAGTTAATACCTGTTAAGAAACTGTTTTTGGATTTACCTGCAAGCCAAGTATCTAATTAGAAGCCTACAATTTGGCCATGGTGTGTCAAAACAATGAGAATATCAATCATCAAAATTCCTGCTTGTCACATAATAAGTTGCAAAACAATGCCTAAATGCAAATAATTATTCCATGAAAAAGAAACATACGTCTTCTGTGATGCTATTAAAGGTATTGATCATAATGCTTTGTATACTTAAAAAGTACAATTGAGTGAAATAAATCAATTCATGATTCACACAAATTTCCAGCTCTAAAGTATTTTGCACCAAACCACCAAGGTGCGTAATGTATAAACCATGACTAGAATTTAAATAAAATTTAAATATTGAGCATGACTTGATATCAAAAGCAAGTGGGATAATATTTGTTGTTGAAAGTCAAAGACTCAGGGCTCCACCTGGCTAAAATGTTCTTTAGCCCAACTAACTACAAATTTATTTAAATCCTACTTATTTTGTTTATTTTATAGTGTTTTATGATAAAATCATTGTTGCCAAATGGTTATTCCTCAAGCAAAACATTTAAACTTGTAGCCATTGCCCATTGGGTAATTTGGCAAATACCGGGCCCGGATAGCTCAGTTGGTAGAGCGCTGGACTGTCAATCCGGGGATTGCGGGTTCGAATCTCAGCCCGGCCACATAACTTGTGTGGGGATTGGTCATGAAATTATTTCTACGGCCATTCTCCCCCTACCTCTGATTCAAGTAGGGCAGTTGTCAGTTACTGGCATAAGTACGTGCACTTAGTACTGGTAAACCACTTAGATCGGCTAAACTTGCCCATGAAAAGTGTGAGTAGGTTAACTGACCGCCGTGATATGACTGAAATACTGTTAAAAACAGCGAAAAATCCAAACAAACAAACAAACAATTTGGCAAATGGCAGAGTGAACCTGGAAGACTTTAATACTTTAAAGGGGCGTATCGACGGCTAATATGGTTTAGTAATTCAAAAAACTGAATAATAATTAATAGTTTTCATTAAATGAATGCTTTGCACATAGGTCTCGTTTTTATAAGCAAACAGTAAAAAATAGTTTTTATATGATTCTTAGACGTTGTAAACATGAAATTTCGCAGACACAGAAAAATGTGTAAATTTAGTAAAATTAGTAAATTTAGTAAAATCGATATGAATGAAATGTACATGAGGTACGGATACGCACATGTGTACTATTTATGACTGTAGTGTACCGTAGGAAAGTTGCATTGCAGTGTGCGATTTTTTAGGCTTGAGTTCGAATTCTGCTGAAACCGTGCATAGAAAAAAAGATTTTCTTTACGATTCCATCAATATATTATTGCTACTAGAAAAATATGTGAACTCGTGAACAATGCAAATACATATTGTTTCAGTGATTTGTTTCCTTATATAACAGGATTCGGTAAACAAACCCATTCCCAATGCCAAATATGGTTTAATTTGGAATAAAAACAATCCCAAATCAGAAGTAAAATGTTACATACATAGGAAATGAGATTATAAGTTGTAAATCATGAGCTTTCTTGTATGTATATAGAATGATAAAGACCATGAAAAAATACCCTATTCAACCAATAAAAAACCAGTTTAAGTTGTTTATTAATTAAATTCCTTTCTTAAATTTTTCCCAATTGCAAGTTTTCATGTCGCGAAATTCCCAATTTGATGGGTACCAGACCCATTCACAAAGCAGTGAAAAAAATCGATTTTTTAATACATGTCTATATTTATGGGAAATACCGTAGATATGTCCCTTTAAACGAATGTTAAAAATACAATGTACATTCAAAACATTAACCATTAAGCACTACTTTGCGACATTTACATGCACTCTATGCCAGGCATTATTTAAACATCCACGTAAATTCCACACTCCCTCCACACTGTCTGGTTGCACGTTATACTGCGAATCACTGGCTTTGCACACCAGCTCCACTTTTCCATGATGTTTTTCGGGCAGAGGAATTGTAGCTTCCCAGAACACCCACGCCCAAGCGTGGTAATCCGTCTGATTCAGATTTGCAGGCTTTTGTATATCAGCAGTCCTCCATGTTTTCCCACCATCAGCCGAAACGTCAACGCGGAATATTCCACGACCACCCCCGCTCCAGGCGTATCCTTTCATTGTCACCTCGTCCACGTCTTTCTCTAAGGTATGTCCCTCCTCGGGTTCGCATATTGCTGAATTCACCGGGAGAAATTGGATAGCGTGGGACTTCTTGAAATCCACTGTGTCCCAGTCCACGCAGGAATTGAAGCCCTTGTAATCCCTCTGCTGCCAGTGCGAGCCACTCTCTTCGTTGCTTAGCACAATCTTGTTCAGCCATTTCACTTGGCGGGCACCCACTGTGCCTGGAACGATGACTCTAAGTGGGTATCCATGGTCGCGAGGAATGTTTACTCCGTTCATCTCGTACGCAATAATGATTTCGTTTTTCAGCATTCGAGCCATCTCCATTGGAATCGATGCTCCGTATGTCGTTCCATCTGGCCCACGATCCATTCCTTCAAACTGTACATGCGCAAAGTTAACCTTATCAATGTCCACACCACAGTGTTTAAGCACGTCATCCAGACTTGCACCAGCCCATTCTGCAGTGCTTATTGCAGCTATACCCCAATTCAGGCCTTTAACAGGTTTTATTTTCACTTGCTCTCTTCGACGATTTCCCGCACACTGTAATGTTGACGTAATCTTTCTTTTCGGAAATGTATTTTTCAACGTATCAACAGTGAATGATTTCGCAGTTATTTCTGTCCCATCAATAGCGATGTCAAGTTTAAAGTCTTTAATATTGATTTCCGGAACTGGCAGATGGTTACGAACAAAGAAAAGATCATTTGGAGTAATGTAGTCCTGGATAAGTAGAGAAACAGGCGGTTCTGCATTGAACGGTTTTTCTGAGCTAGGTTTCAATGCAGGGTGACGTTTGGGCTCTTTTGCATATGGGTCATTTTTATCTACATCTTTTCTCTCCTCAACTTCAAGTATATTCCCAATTCTCAGTTTTTCCAGAATCTCATATATCTCACCTTGTTTATGCTGGGCGTACATATCCCAGAATGGCCCAATATCCCCGCCAGCGGCCAATAAGATCTTGTTGCCACCCGGATGGCTGTCGACATAGTCAGTTACGTCATACACGCCGTTCTTGTACGTGACCCAGACTCTTGAAGACACATCCTTGTGGGCCTTGACATCCTTCAGTGTGTACGTTGGTAACCCATTGATCACCAGACCTGGCTCGTGCGTGGCAGCATGGAGGGGTTCACGCTCGTTTTTGTACTTCATGTACAGTGCTGATCCTGAAATGTAATGGTTTGGATGCATGATGATTGCTTTATGTGTCTATAGCACCTATCAATATTTTCCCCCAGGGGGGGAGCGGCAGGCATATACGGGATTTTAGACTGAAAGCATGTCCAGACAGGCGGGAATTTGACACTCCGAATGATTCCAGGTCCCGGGAATATATTTTTTTAGCATTTTAGATCCCTGTAATATTAGCCCCCGTCTCCTATTGAGGGGATTTTGACAAAAATGCTTGGCTCTAGGTGGGGAATTAGACCCCCCAAAATACATTTAGTCACATTCCCCTGGGTTTGCCCGCCGCTCCTGCCCTGGGGGAAAATATTGACAGGTGCATATCATGACCATGCCCTATCAGAACTGGTCTTAGGATGTGGTATTCAAAACTGAGACCAATGAACTGTGTATTCTCAGTGTATCTGCATATATGGTTTGGTCATATGCAAACTAATTAACTATGCAAATTTGGTCAAGATTGGATGAGAAATGAAGTCTCGACCTTGCACATAGTCCATTTATGCGTTTTGTCATTCAGGAAATAGGGGCAATAACTCTAATATTAGTGGTCCAATCTGGCCAATTATTGAACTAGTCCATGCTTTTATAGTCATACATGTACACAAGCTGTGCAAGTTTTGTCACTAGATAAAAAATTGTCTTTATTGTGACTGCCAGCGAAATGCTGACAAAATGACAGATGATGCAGGGCAGTACCAATATTTCACTGCACACTTCATGCTCTGGTGAGCTAATGTATAAGACGTTAGACCAATAGCTAATGTCTTTCAGGTTAAAAACAAATGATTGAAACATTGTTTGAAGACATGCATGTGTAAGAAACTACTTTGCTTGAAAGTGTCACATAGATAACTTGAACACCTTTTTACTTAGTTTCACAGCGAGTAACAAAATGAATAGATTTATGGTCACTTTCTCCACTCGTATTATGCGTCTACTGGTAGTTTGCCCATGCATACAAAATGAATGACAGTTTTCAACGAATAATAATATGTATTCTTGGCTCGTAACTCAAGTCAATGGGCTCAAGTTTATGATGGGTAAACAATGCACGGCAACTAAAGAAGCATGAGCCCATTAAAAGCACTTAAGATTTAAAGGTAAGTTTATCTCAACTTATGACGAAAATGGAATTTCACTTATTCAACAGCCAACAAATGCTTCACTATACAACGAGAGATGTATAATGTTAAGTCAACAAAGATTATACATGTTATGATGTAGTACTGATATGTGTATATACTACAATCATTATATTTTTAAAGAAGCTTAAAGGGGGACTGTACGATTTTGTACAAAATTTATCATGAAAAACCATCCATTGATTCTAATGATGTCAGTATCTTTTTTTAAATAATATTAAAATAAATGTTCAGAATAACCAATGTTCAGAAATACATATTAAGAGAGAAATTAAAACTAAAATAATACTTCGCTGTACAGCGAACTATTATATACATGTATATACAGCATCTAGATAAGTCAGATAGATTGATGACGCATGTGCAGTTCTTATTTTCTCATTCAAAACCGAATGTAGCCGTTGCTGTAGGATAAAGGGGTCTTTATTGACAGAAAATATCTGTTTGCATTTTTCCAAAAGAGAAACAGTTTTTGTCGATGTTGGCGTGTACCTATGTTATATAAAATGTTGTTTTTTTGTTAGCGGGTAACAAAAGACTTAGAGACATTAAATAAATCTAGAAAAATCAGACAGTCCCTCTGTAACTCGTCTGCATCTAAGTTTACACACGCAAATGATCACTTTAATGCCTAGTCGCAAACCATAATTACGCGAACAACCGATGCAACAAATATGACAGAGTGGAGAAAAAAACTAGAGATGTTTGTAAAACATGTATGCCCCCCGACTTGCAGACAAGTTGTGAATATGTGCAATTGTTAAGAATATTTTTTTAAATGCAATCCCCAGCGAGGTCTCGATATATGGTATCTATGTATGAAGTTTCATTAAAATATCTCGAAGCGTTCTCAAGTTATTGAGCGGAAACTGTTTTTCTATTTTTAGTAGAGGTGACTTTGACCCCAACCACCCCATATGAAATCCCAAGAGAGGTCTCAATATAAGGTATCTATGTATGTAGTTTAATTAAAATATCTCGATGCGTTCCCAAGTTATTGAGCTGAAACTGTTCTTCTATTTTTAGTAACAGTGACCTTGACCCCACCCACCCCATATGCAATCCCAAGCGAGGTCTCGATGTAAGGTATCTATGTATAAAGTTTCATTACAATATCGCAATGCGTTCTCAAGTTATTGAGCAGAAACTGTTTTTCTTGTAACGGTGACCTTGACCCCACCCACACCATATGCAACCCCGCGAAAGGTCTCAATATAAGGTATCTATGTATGAAGTTTCATTAAAATATCTCGATGCGTTCTTGAGCGGAAACCGTTTTTCTATTTTTAGTAACGGTGACCTTGACCATGACCCCACCAAACTATGCAATCCCAAGTGAGGTCTCGATGCAAGGTATCTATGTATAAAGTTTCATTAAAATATCGCAATGTGTTCTCAAGTTATTGAGGGGAAACCTTTTTTTTTTTAGCGGTGACCTTGACCTTTGACCTGTTGACCTGAACATTTATAGGGTTCTTTCTTTCGTCCCAAGTAACCACCGTACTAACTTTCATGATCGTAGGTCAAAGTGTTCTCAAGATATCGTGCGGAAACGAAATGGTGTATCCGTTTATCTATTTTTAGTACCAGTGACCTTGACCCTACCCACACCATATGCAATCACAAGCGAGGTCTCGATGTAAGGTATCTATGTATAAAGTTTCATTAAAATATCTCAATGCATTCTTAAGTTATTGAGGGGAAAAAGTTTTCTATTTTTAGCAACGGTGACCTTGACCTTTGACCTGTTGACCTCAAAATTTATAGGGTTCTTGCTCTCCTTCCAAGTAACCAGCATACCAACTTTCATGATCGTAGGTCAAAGTGTTCTCAAGATATCGTGCGGAAACGAAATGGTCTACGAACCGACCCACCAACCGACGGACAGGTGCAAAGCAAGATACACCCACTTCTTTGAAGGGGGGCATAATAAGGACCATAAATTATACATGAAAACAGACTGAAGGTCTACTTCATCACCTTGATGATGGTTAAGTTACAAATCAGCGGAAAGATGTAAAACTTGATAGCAACAAGTTCATAATCAGTAATCACAAGTTAAGATTCTGTAAAACTATACCAAGCAGAAGTCATAAACAATACTTAAAACATTCTGCACTGTGTCAAAATCTGTAAAAACCTAAAATATCTTTAAGAAACCAAACAAAATCTACTGGTGAGCATAAAAGCCTTAAGCTAGTTATTTCTGTTCATGTAGTGCGCCACAGTATTGTTATCTGTCTTAAAGGTGAACAACAGTTTTGACATACTTTTGATATTTTGTAGATAAAGTCAGTAGTACAATGTTGCTTATGTAAAATTGGAAAATTATAAGTTTGATGCTTAAAAACAATTATTTGGTTCATAGGTAATTTCCGTACGGCGCTCTGTTATTTCCACCGCCATTTCCTTGATGACATAGTTAAGTCCCAACGCTCCATTAATGAGATAGCAGGCCTTTTTTATGCCATTTTTGGGGCCGAAATTCGGCCCCATTTCCCTAGTGAAACAGTATACATTTTTTCCCAATTTAATCCTAAAATTCCCCTGTCAGATATGAAAAATAAATATTTAAAAAATCACTAGCAAGGACTGCGTACTGAAAAGAATATACCAGGCAGTCCCAATTTTGTTTGTGTCCGCATTTTAAACGCGTTTGACTGTGGTTTCCGTTCTCGCTAAATCTTTAATACAATAAGAAATATCACGACGGGAACAAGACCAGATTCTAACATCCGCTTTCGAATTGCAACATGTCGCACAACAGCCGATGTTACGTAAAAAAACTGAATAAATACACAGTTAAAGGCTGTAAATGCACTGATTTGTTGTTTAAACAAGATTCTTTAGATAAAATCTCAAAGAAACCGAAATACGGAGATAAAGAACCAATTCCTGAGCCATCTTGTTCGACTTCCGAGAGTTCATCGTCAGACCAGCCGCAGGGACCTTAAGGCTTCACGTGAGTGTCTGCAACCGTTAGATGTTCCATTTGAAAACAAAAAGAAATCGCTTTGTGACTCAGATAGTGATAGCGATTCATCCCAGCCACTACATATGGTTCCAGACGCTTGTCTTTTTACATCCGCTAAGTACGAGTGCAAGTTTAGCTGGCTACATTTTTCTGCGGTGTTGAGGATGTGGCTGCCATCTTCAGGGATGATGAAGTGATGGTTAGGTCCTTTCCTGCCATGGAGTTTCTAGTCAACCATAGTGGGATTTTGCCCACTTCAGCTGCATGTGTATAGAGGTTGTTCAGCCTGATGAACTCTATGTGTACACCATCAAGAAGTACCCTGAGGCAAGTCAAGCTTGAGGCCCTGATACGAATGTGCTGTTGTAAAACAGATCTATCGAAGAGAGACATTGAAAGTATTATGAACATGTTCAAATCTTGTACCAGGGACATTGCCTTGTCAACAAAATTGAAATGTACTACAAACACATATTATGATTTGTAGACAAATACTTCTTAATAGTGTGCTGTTGTTGATATTTTAATAATCTGTAAAATTCCCCTATTATACATATTTTCCCCTCTTTAAAGGACCCGCCACCTTCCCCTAAAAGCCCCAAAAAGGGCTGGATAGGTCGCCATTATTACTTACTAAATTTCTTTACCAAAAATGGCATTTGAACAATTCTTTTATGACAATATTTTGTTTTTAGGTATTGTAAGTCGTTGTGCTTGCTTTTAACATGGCACAACAGCTGCTATTTACAATGAATTTTATCGTATTTAAATAACGTCTTGCGGGACGAGTAAATGACAATTAGCACATGCATCATTTAGTAGCAGATTATGACAATTTTGATTACTTACCTTTTTCATTGATCGTCAATCTAGCTTATCCAGAATTATTTTGATTCTTATTTATTTCCAAACAAGTATAATAATAAAGAAGTACGATTTAAAATAGAAAACTCCCATCACCTTTCAGACCGATCACAATCGTATGTTTGGTAGTTAATCCTCTTAGTTGTTTATGTTGCTCATTGATATTAATTTTTTATAACTGGTTGTTAGGAATCTGTCTTCATAGATATTTTTAAACCGATTGTTATTTAAACGTTGCATTTTACACTTTCAACTATATTCAAGATGTCAGTTTTCACAGTCGATGTCATCATGCCTTCAATAAATGGCAGTTTGTATACGACCCTTATTATGTCATGTGACAAACAGGATGTTGTTTTGATAATTGGATACCTCTCTTACAAATGCGCAAGAATGCTTTCACAGTTTGCTGAGTGTAATTACTATAATTATTAGCACCTACAAAAGAAATATGCAGTGAAAGTTTATGAATGTGAAGTATTTACATGTCTCTTTCAATGTGTCATGCACTTACACTGAACAAGAGGGCTCTGAGGGCCCTAGGACGCTCAACTGAGACTTTGTAACCCAATTGGAATTTGCATCCCCGAGGTGTGGCTTATTTTTATCCCAGGGGCATAATATGAACAATCTTAAACAAACCTCTGGAACTTGCGGTTTCAGGTAAAGATTTTTAAAGTAACTTTGCTATTTAAGTCTATATAAAGCATGTGACCCCTAGCAGTGTGGCCAGATTTGACCCCAGGGGCATAATTTGAACAATCTCTGGAGAGGACTACTATGCAATGTTACGTACCAAATCTAGGAAAGCTGTGGGCCTTGCCGTTTCAGAGGAGAAGATTTTAAAATTCATTTTGCTATTTAAGTCCATATTAACCATATGATCCCCGGGGCATGACCAGATTTGACCCCAGGGGCATAATTTGAACAATCTTCGTAGAGGACCACTTGAGGATGTTAAATACCAAATACAAAACCTCTGGGGCTTGCCGTTTTAGAGGAGAAGATTTTTAAAATCATTTTGGTATTAAAGTTGATATAAACAATGTGACCCCCGGAGCATGACCAGTTTTGACCCCAGAGGCAAAATTTGAACAATCTTTGTAGAGGACTACTATATGATGTAACATACCAAATAAGAAACCTCTGGGCCTTGCAGTTTCTGATGACAAGATTTTTTAAGTTATTTTGCTATTTAAGTCTATTGAATCATGTGACCCACGCGGCGTGGCAAGTTTTGACCCCAGGGGCATCATTTGAACAATTTGTAGAGTACCACTATAGGATGTTACATACCAAATATGAAACCTCTGGGCCTTGCAGTTTCAGAGAAGATTTTTAAAGACATTTTGCTGTTTAAGTTTATATAAACCATGTGATCCCCAGGGCATGGCCAGTTTTAACCCCAGGGGCATTATTTGAACAATCTTTGTAGAGGACCACTATAGAATTTTACATACCAAATATTAAACCTCTGGACCTTGCAGTTTCAGAGAAGAAGATTTTTAAAGACATTTTGCTGTTTAAGTTTACATAAACCATGTAACCCCCGGGGCATGGCCAGTTTTGACCCCAGGGGCATAATTTTAACAGTCTTTGTAGTGGACCACTATACGATGTTACATACCAAATAAGAAACCTCTCGGCCTTGCGGTTTCAGAGGAGAAGATTTTTAAAGTCATTTTGCTATTTAAGTCTACATAAATCATGTGACCCCTGAGGTGTGGCCAGTTTTGACCCCAGGGCCATAAATTGAACAATATTTGTAGAGGACAACTATAGGATGTTAGATACCAAATATGAAACCTCTGGGCCTTGTGGTTTCAGAGAAGATTTTTAAAGACATTTTGCTATTAAAGTTTTATAAACCATGTGATCCCCAGGGCGTGGCCAGTTTTGACCCCAGGGGCATAATTTGAACAATTTTTGTAGAGGACACTATAGGATGCTACATACCAAATATGAAACCTCTGGGCCTAGTGATTTCAGAGGAGAAGATTTTTAAAGTTATTTTGCTATTTATTTTATATAAACTATGTGACCCACGAAGCGTAGCTCGTTTGACCCAGGGGCATCATTTTAACAAACTTTGTCAAGGACCACTAAAGGATGTTACATACCAAATATGAAACCTCTCAGCCTTGCAGTTTCAGAGAAGATTTTTTAAAGTTATTTTGCTAAATATTCTTAACAATCTTTGTAGAGGACCAATACAGGATGTTACATACCACATACGAAACCTCTGGGCCTTGTGATTTTAGACGAGAAGATTTTTTAAAGTCATTTTGCTATATATTCTACATAAACCATGTGACCCACGGGGTGCGGCCTGTTTTGACCCCAGGGGCTTAATTTGAACAATCTTTGTAGAAGACCACTATAGGATGTTACATACCAAATATGAAACCTCTGGGCCCTTCGGTTTCAGAGAAGATTTTTCAAGTTTACACTTTTAAAATCTATTTTTAGCTCTGGTGACCTACATATGCAGCAGACTGTAACGATTTAAACAACTTTAAAAGAGGGTCAACCAATGATCATTCCTGTGAAGTTTGGTGAAAATCTGCCACGTGGTTTAGGAGGAGATTTTGTTTGAAAGAAAAGTTGACGCACTGACACACGCACGGACGACGGACAATGGGCGATCACAAAAGCTCACCATGAGCACTTTGTGCTCAGGTGAGCTAAACATGAGGGCCAAATGGCCCTGGGTCACTCACCTGAGCTTCATTAGTCGAGCAATTTTCCATGTGTTAGATTTGTATACGGATATGGATATACTGATACGGGCTGATGGAATGCGGCCTAAATTATCATGGTTCGAAAAAACTAAGTGACAACAGACATTCAAAATTTTGGAAGTACATATTGAAATTGAAGCTTTTTCTTCAGTTTGACCTAATGACCTAGTTTTTGACCCTACATGACCCAGATTCAAATTCGGCCGAGATACCATTGGGACAAATGTTCTGACCAAATTTCATGACGATTGGGCAAATAATGTAACTTCTAGAGTGTTAACAAGCTTTTTCTTCAATTTGACCTAGTGACCTTGTTTTTCACCCCACATGACCCAGATTCAAACTCGGCCGAGATACAATTAAGAAAAATGTTCTGACCAAGTTTCACGAAGATTGGGCAAAAAATGTGACTTCTAGAGTGTTAACAAGCTTTTTCTTCAATTTGACTTAGTGACCTAGTTTTTGACCCAACATGACCCAGATTCGAACTCAGCCGAGGTATCATTGGGACAAATGTTCTGACCAAGTTTCATGAAGACTGGGCAAACAATGTGATTTCTAGAGTGTTAACAAGCTTTTTCTTCAATTTGACCTAGTGACCTTGTTTTTGAACCCACATGACCCAGATTCAAACTCGGCCGAGATATCATTAAGACAAATGTTCAGACTAAGTTTCATGAAGATTGGGCAAAAAATGTGACTTCCAGAGTGTTAACAAGCTTTTTCTTCAATTTGACCTAGTGACCTCGTTTTTGATCCCATATGACCCAAATTTGAACTCGGTCGAGATATCATTTGGAGAAGTATTCTAATCAAATTTCATGAAGATTGGGCTAAAAAAATGTGACTTCTAGAGTGCTAACAAGCTTTTTCTTCAATTTGACCTAGTGACCTAGTTTTTCACCCCACATGACCCAGATTCGAACTTGGCCGAGCTATCATTAAGACAAATGTTCTGACCAAGTTTCATGAAGATTGGGCAAAAAATGTCACTTGTATAGTGTTAACAAGCTTTTTCTTCAATTTGACCTAGTGACCAAGTTTTTGAACCTACATGACCCAGATTCAAACTCGGCCAAGATATCATTGGGACAAATGTTCTGACCAAGTTTCATAAAGATTGGCAAAAAATGTGACTTCTAGTGTGTTCACAAGCTTTTTATTCAATTTGACCTAGTTACCTAGCTTTTGACCCCACATGACCCAGTTTCGAACTCGGCCGAGATATCATTGGGACAAATGTTCTGACTTAAGTTTCATGAAGATTGGCCAATAAATGTGGCCTCTAGAGTGTTCACAAGGTAAATGTTGACAACGCATGACGGACTAAGGGCGATCACAAAAGCAAGCTGTGCTCAGGTGAGCTAAAAAAGCAAGACAATTTTAATCAACACACCAAACATTTGACAGGGTAATTGAGTTGACACCTAGGGTACTTTTCCAAAGACGGTTCTTAAGAGGTCAAGTGGCTCATGATTTCCAGGCTGTGCTCGTAGGTTTTTAGGGTAGTGAGTGCAGCTGGCTCGTAATCCCTGATTGTTAGTTTATATCTCTTCAACTGTGTCAACTTTTTGCGTTGGCTACAAACCGGTTCTTTAAAGATGCATAATTGCCATTCCAGATAATTTCTGCATAAAGTAACCACATAAGATTATGGAAGTATATTTTGCATTTATCTGCATTCAACTTGCATCAAATATCAATTCAAGTGTTCCCCACTGGAAACGCTGCATTCTGAAGAACTCTTCATCTACTTATCTCATGTGTCTTTTTTTTTTTTAACAGGGTCTGATAAAAGGACCAATTTCCAATGCCAAAAATGGCTGGTTGTTCCCAACTGGAATGAAAACATTCCAGAATCAGATGTGACAAAATCCCCAAAACACAGGAAATAAAGTTGTCAAACCTAAAATGACTTGTATGGTAATGAATAAGGCGCGAGTTCTTTTATTTCTTGGTTCTCGAATCCGCCAACCCGATCTTTTCCAAAAAGCAAAAAAAAATTAAAAATTTTAGAATGCAACTGATATCATAAAAATGACCTTGTGAAAGGGTTTCAACCTGTTACACGGAATGCAAAAAAATATAAATGTCATGGTTATCAGGTAGTGATTAAGTTAATGTTGTGTAATATGATTTTTGTAAGTAATAAAGCATTAATTTTTTAATATCACTGTCCAGTTCCATTTGTGAAATTCTAGTCATTAATTTACTCAATTCTGTGTTGTTGTTTATTTATTTATTTTATTATTATTTTTTTCCCTCCTCCAGCTGGACACTTCCAAAAATATCCGAGAACCAAAAAAAAACAAACTCCATTTCAGTTTTTCATTTAATAAGTAAATTATTTTCTCAATTGCAAGATTTCATGATGCAAAATTTCCAACTTGGTGTTTACCGGACGCATCTTAAAGCTGAGAATGCAGTCGCTGCTTACTACCTCACCCATTACAAGTCATGTTACCACTGCAACCGTGTATCTTTACTACCTCACCCATTACAAGTCATGTTACCACTGCAACCGTGTATCCTAAACATAAGTTTTTTCTTTGTACATATTTTCCTTACGATTCCTTCAACATATTGTTGCAACTGAAACAATGAAAGAATTATTTTGAATAAGTAGAAACCTATCTTGTTCTAAAAGTTGTCTCCATATATCGGCAAAATACGTTGATATGCCCCTTTAATACCATCCAGGCATGGTGTTCCACCTTTAACAACTCCTCGGTGCCATACTTTAGCATTGATCTTTGTCTGTCTAGCATTATCACCCACTGCCTTTGGCGGCTTCAAACATCATTATGTACTTTTGACACTGGTTACTTATGGGGGAATCTGAAAATGGTCTGGCAAACTGATGACAATTAGTGCCAATGGTCTGGCAAACTGATGACAATTAGTGCTCCATTATCATGAACAATTTCAGACAGAACTTAAATGTACTTCCCTTTAAGCTGCTTTATGACAAAACATGTATATTATCCAGGGGTGGGGTTGCAAAAATCTTATATTTCTTACTTGTCCATTTTGTATGTTTTGGCATTCTGCAGTTATTGCTGCAGATGAATGCCATCAAACAATACTAATTGATGATGTGCATAAACAAAGTTTACAGGATGTAGTACAGTTTTGGGCTGTTATTGATAATGCTCCCAGTGAAATTTTCCGATAAAAGTCGGTGCAAAATACAATTATTAGTATGCACAAACACGTAAATGACAAATTACAAGATGAAAACTATTTAATGTAAGCAGACTGATACAAAACAAGAGGGCACTGAGGGCCATAGGACGCTCACCTGAAACCTTGTAACCCAATTGGAATTTGCATCCCTGAGGCGTGGCTTATTTTTATCCCAGGGGCATAATATGAACAATCTTGAACAACCTCTGGGCCTTGCAGTTTCAGGTAAAGATTTTTAAAGTAACTTTGC
Source organism: Congeria kusceri (assembly GCA_027627225.1). Lineage (NCBI taxonomy): Eukaryota > Metazoa > Mollusca > Bivalvia > Myida > Dreissenidae > Congeria > Congeria kusceri. Next base: position 34,262,715 of record CM051030.1, on the reverse strand, counting down.
TATTTAAGTCTATATAAAGCATGTGACCCCTCTGGGTGCCACCAGATTTGACCCCAGGGGCATACTTTGAACAATCTTTGGAGAGGACCACTATGCAATGTTACATACCAAATATAGGTAAGGTGTGGGTTTTGCTGTTTCAGAGGAGAAGATTTTTAAAGTCATTTAAAGTCATTTTGCTATTTAAGTCTATATAAACTATGTGACCCCCGGGGCATGACGAGATTTGACCCCAGGGGCATAATTTTAACAATCTTTTGTAGAACACTTGTGGATGTTACATACCAAATACAAAACCTGTGGGCATTGCGGTTTCAGAGGAGAAGATTTTTAAAGACATTTTGCAAATAAAGTTGATCTTAACCATCTGACCCCCGGGGCATTACCAGCTTTAAAGTAACTTTGCTATTTAAGTCTATATAAAGCATGTGACCCCTTGGGGAGCCACCAGATTTGACCCCAGGGGCATAATTTGAACAATCTTTGTAGAGGACTACTACTGTAAAATCATTATTATTCGTGGGACACTAATTGTCTTGGATTTCGTGGATAGACAAAACCACAAATTCAAGTGCTGACTAATAAATGACGCATCTGATACCAACCCGCAAGTCCACTTCATAAGTTGACTATGAGCAATTAATGTAAAGAGCATATCACGTGTGCAATAAGGAATCATAAATTAAATATTTACCGTATAAGAATATCTTTTAATCCAACTTAATCCATTGTTAAGGAACTCTTAAGTATTTTAACATAACACATAACGCATCAAACCATACGCATATTTTTAACCATAAGTTCATCAATCACAATTTGGAGAGCGATATACATGTACATGTCAACAGTCGTCTGCAGAAATACATTCCTGAAATGTATTTCCTATAATAAGCAGTTCTTCAGTCCAGTTAGAATAAGTTCATAACACAATATTAAAAATGCCAATTATATACTCTTTTAAGTGGGTATATATGATAGTGTCTGGGTAAATGCGTTGAAGTGTGAAATCAATGGGGACTGCCTAATACCGTCTGACAGGTCTTGATGTAGACAATAACTGGTTTCAGCCAGTTTAATTAGCAATATTCTTTACACGAAAATCATGGGATTTGTCTGCTGACGGTCTAGCAGGGGCCAAACAAATGATTATAATTGGTACATGATCAAAAACTGCAATCACATCTCTAATTACATATTTTGGTGACCATGATTACGTAATCCAGACTTAATGACGGACTTGTAAGTTTACAGAGTAGTGATGTCAAACTGTGGATCACTGATGTATTTTTTTTCAAAGAAACCACAAAATTTCATACCGACAAATTTATATACGTTTACAGTATATGATGCTACATACCAAATAAGAAACCTCTGGGCCTTGCGGTTTCAGAGAAGAAGATTTTAAAAAGACATTTTGCTATATAAGTTTATATACACCATGTGACCCCCAGGGCGTGGCTAGTTTTGACCCCAGGGGCATACTTTGAACAATCTTTGTAAAGGACCACTTGAGGATGTTACATATCAAATATGAAACCTCTGGGCCTTGTGGTTTCAAAGGAGAAGATTTTAAAAGTCATTTTGCGATATATTCTATATAAAAAATGTGACCCCTGGGCGTGGCTAGTTTTGACCCCAGTGGCATAATTTGAACAAACTTTGTAAAGGACCACTAAAGGATGTTACAATACCAAATATGAAACCTCTGGGCCTTGCGGTTTCAGAAGTAAGATTTTAAAAGTCATTTTGCTATATATTCTATATAAATCATGAGACTCCAGGGGCGTGGCCAGTTTTGACCCCAGGGGCATAACTTGAACAATCTTTGTAGAGGACCACTATAGGATGTTACATACAAAATATGAAACCTCTGGGCCTTGTGGTTTCAGAGAAGATTTTAAAAGACATTTTGCTATTTAAGTTTTTATAAACCATGTGACCCCCAGGGCGTGGCCAGTTTTGACCCCAGGGGCATAATTTGAACAATCTTTCTAGAGGACCACTATAGGATGTTACATACAAAATATGAAACCTCTGGGCCTAGTGGTTTGACCCCAGAAGCATAATGACTGTACAGGCTAATCCGGGACGACACTTTATGCACATGCATTAAACACTGGTTTTCCCACGACGAGCCCAATATTTGCAAATGGCAGGTTCATTTATATTCTACAAAATCAAGATATTTCATGATTTGGCTGCTACTGGTTTTTTGTTAGTTGTGGAAATTATTAATAAACTGAATTTATAAATGAACACCAGGCCTTTTCCATAAGCCTCACGGGTCAGAATATCTGACCCATTCCCAATGCAAAATATGGTTGTTTTTTCCAATTATAAAAATAAATTCCCCTCCATTACAGAATTTGGTTTGAAATTTATAACAATCTTGAAGAAAATTACATCAAGAAATATTTTAAGAATTAAAACATTAAAAATACCATTGCAATTTAATCAACTAATTAATGAAAATCGATACTGAAAACAAGATTTATTTGTACATTCCTTTCCCAATTTGCCAAATTTGACATTGAAAAATTCCCAAATTCAAACCAGGTACTTTTTCCCATAAAGGTCGGAAAAAGGCCTGAACACATTAGTGTAAACTGTAAATAATTACTCACAAGGTATTGGTGCAGAAACCAATAATGCTATCAGTTGGGCATAGTTATCTCTCTTTACGAGTAAATGATCAGTACTTACATGTACATTAATTTTTTGCCAAACATTAAAACAATTATGGTATTACTGTAATACTACCTAGGAAGGAGGTTATTTGAAGATAAAAGCTACACACAATATTACATGTATCATAATGCACTTGAATGACAGCATAATTAACTTTCCTAGTTTTTACTCCAAATGTCTAATTTCTGAAATATAGTTAAACATGTTAGTTTCATAAAAAAAAATCAGATTCACCTATAAAAATGCAACTATAAATGTTAAAGGTAGAGAATGTTGTACAAGAAACCAAAATGTGTACCAATAAAAGGCTATAGGAAGTTTATTGTCATCATAATTATATCACTAATAAACAAGAGGGCATGATGGCCCAAAGTGCTCAACTGATGTCTTTTTCACAAACACTCTTGGAGAAATAGATGTTATGCGATAATTGCGATGGCTGGGCTATAAGGTAAAGTTTTGCTTTTTCTTTGATAATTTTCTGTCCAATCATGATAAATGATGTTAATGGAGGCTCTGAAGACATCAAAGTTGCATGTACAAATAACTGCATGCAAGTCTTGCAACTGTTGGAAATCAAATTGTATCAATCAAGTTTGGTCAACATTGAATAAAAAATTGTGTGTGCAAGCCAATCATTGATAATTTGTTGATGTTTTTTTCCAAACACAAGGGGCAATAACTCTGGTGTTTCTGGCCCAATCATGCTTATATTTAACTTCACCTGTAGTCTTACGTTCATAGACAAACTGTACACAATTAGTGAAGATTGGACGAAAAATGAAGTCTCTATCCTGAATGTCCATTTTTGCAAATTTTTTTCACAAACAAAGGGCAATAAATCTGGTGTTTCTGGTCCGATCTTGCTTATATTCGACTTCACCTTATATCTTATGGTCACAGACAAACTGTGCAAGATTGAATGAAAAATGAAGTCTCTATCCTGAATATTAGTATAATTTGTCCCATACATAAATCAGGACCTACTAACGAACCAAATAACTATAGGGGCATATCTATAACAAATACAATGTACAAGATTTTGTCAGGTATAATTAATAAACGACTATATGAGTGGGCTGAAGAAAATGACAAAATAGATGAATGTCAGACAGGTTTTAGACGTGGGTATTCCGCAATCGACAACATTTTTTGTTTACAAGTCATGGCTAAAAAATAACTAACAAAAAAGAAAGGGAGATTTTACTGTTTATACGTTGACTTTAGAAAGGCATTTGATAAAGTCAACCACTGTAAACTATTTCAATGTCTTCAAAGGAAAGGAATCCACGGAAAATTCCTAAATATTCTTAAAGTTATGTACAAAAACTTATACTCGTGTGTTAAATGCACAACCACCCCAAATAATCAAGTTCGTGGTAATAGAAACCCAAACCAGTATAATAGCACTATTAATAATTGTAATCAATTTGAACTGATGCATTTTCTTGCAACATTGGAACCCGACAGGCTGACAAAACAAGTTCAACCATTTTTGCATTGTTTATAGGCGAGTTATCGTCCCTTTTACGCCAAAACTGTGGTTCTGGTATCTTTATTACAAACGACATCCCAGATATTTTATGTTTAATGTTTGCTGATGATATAGCAAATTGTGCTGAAACCGCTCAAAAATTACAACAACAATTAAATTATATAGATATATTCTGCCAAAACTTGGATAAGACAGAAATCATCATTTTCAGAAATGGCAGCATCTTAAGGAATTACGAACATTGGAGATTTAGAGATACACCGGTCGAAACAACATCCATGTATAAATATATGGGGCTCCTATTTATTCCAACTTTATCATGGCACCCAGCACAAGAAAAACTTGCAGCTCAAGCTCAGAAAGCAATTTTTTCCCTTAAATTAGGTTTCAAAAACCATTTGGTTATTTCCACCCTCAAGATTTATTTAAGATCTTTGACACAATAATTACGCCCATCCTATGTTATGGTTCCCAAGTGTGGGGCTACGAATACTCAGAATTAGTAGAATCTGTCCACAATAAGTTTTGCAGAACACTTCTAGGAGTAAGACCAACAACTGATACATGCTTGGCTTTAGGGGAATTTGGTAAGACTTCCTTTGTGTGTAACTTACCTTACCAATTGTATAAGATATTGGTGCAATCTTTCGCAAATGTCAGACCATCGTTACCCATGAAATTGCTATCTTCTATTAAAACGATTAGATGATTCTTGAAGGCAGTGTTGGGCAACTAAGATAAAACGCATGTTATACTTGTATGGCTTTGGATATGCATGGCTGTCGCAAGATGTTGGTGATACAATTGTATTTGTAAGATTATTTAAACAGCGTATAGTTGATTGTTATACCCAAGACTGGCACGCTGATATATTGAATTCAAGTCGAGGCTCACATTACAAGGAATACAAAACATTGCTTAAAATCCAGAGCGATATTTATCGTAATATATAACACGGAAATACAAAACAGCCCTTGCTAGATTTCGGTGTTCTAATCATAAACTTCTGATTGAATTAGGTCGCTATTTGAAGATTCCTAGATCACAAAGAATTTGTCTCTCGTGTTCAACAGGTGAAACTCCGATCTTAGATTGTGAACTCCACGCATTTTTCCATTGCACCAAATTTCAAGATATACAAAATAATTATTTGTTTTCTTGGTACTCTTCTGGTACAACAGCAAATGATTTTTATCATTTAATGCGCTCAAACAACGACACAATCATAATACGAATAGCTGTATATGTTTTGCACCTGTTGAATGCTATTACCAACGTAAATTAATGTGCTGATATTAATAGTATAAATCGATTGCTATCACTTTCTCATCATAATATACTCAATAAATATCTGTTTATGTTAGTATTTTTCAATTTATAACGGGACAAAATTTTATATGTTTTGTTACACAACTCTATTTATGTATGGTTTTTTATTGTATGCCATGTATTATGGGCCGGAGGCCTAAATGTACAAAATAAAAAACTTGAACTTGAACAAATAAATGTCCATTTTTGCATATTTTTTTCACAAACAAAGGGCAATAACTCTCGTTTTTCTGGTCCGATCTTGCTTATATTCTACTTCAACTGTAATATCATAGTAATAGACAAACTGTGCAAGATTGGTGAAGACTGGATAAAAAATGAAGTCTCTATCCTGAATAATGTCAATTTTTGTATATTTTTTTAATAAACAAAGGGCAATAACTCTGGTGTTTGAAACACGATCCATGTTTGGCCTCTGCTGAGATCTGATGGTCATACACAAACTGTAAAAGTTTGGTTAAGATTGGATGGAAAATAAAGTATATACGTTGGAAAAGGGCATTTTTGCACTTTTCTTGCATGAAAAAGGGGCAATAACTCTGGTGTTACTGGTGTGACCTGACCCAATAGCAATCCCATCCGAAATTTTATGGTCATACACAAACTGCGCAAGTTAGGCCAAGATTGAATAAAAAATGTAGTATTTATCGCGATAACGGTCCGAATTGTTGACGGCATACGCCGCCCGAGAGGTCCCCTATACCAATAGCTGTGAGCTACAAAGTGTCGTTCCAAAAGTGGAAGTAATGTTTATGAAAACCATTTAACCAACAAGTTACTTACTCCCCCAAAAATTGCATCTCCTATGATAACAAATCTGTTTATAATTTTCACCAAAGGCTGGAAAGAATCATAGGCATATATAAATATAAACAATGTTGTCCTGAAATGTAAATAGGTAAAGAAATAACAATAATTAGTTCAAAGTATTCTATTTTTTCCCAAATGATTGTGCTTTCAAGAATAACATTTCTCAATTTTTATCAAGTACATGACAAAAGACCACATTTCCAACGTTCCAAATTTATCTATGACGCAATCAAATCCCATAATGCACTTACCTCATTTGCATAAAGCTGCTTATCCTACTTCATTAAACTGGACCATTCTCACAAATCAATTAAATTTCAATTACAAATGTCAACTTGACTATTGAAAGGTAGGAAGTCTGAAATAATTTTATGTTTATTTTGTTTGTATTTCAGGGTTTGACCTTAACTTTTGGGAATTGGTGGTCCACAGGACCGGCTACCTTCAAAACCTACTGGTCCGATACTGTATTAACTGGTCCCGATAATCACAACACATCAAACTGCATATTGCATAGTTGAAAAAGAAATGAATCTGATAATTGAAATCGGTAAATATATCGAGCATAAATGAAAATATACTTTTATAAAATAATATAACATATTAAAGTTTAGCTAAAAATGTTGCATGCACATTGTTAAAGATCAGATAACAACTTCTTGAACTTGACATAAATTTGACATACATGCGTTATCGTGTGCTGAGGAACCAAAATTAATGCAAAAAAACATAATTAAAAAATAATGTTAGTTTGCTATTCATTCCTTAACCTTTTTCAATTATTTCTACATGAAAACTTTGACTTGAATTTTGTTAGCGTCGATTGTTCTTTTATTTAAAAAAAAAAGAATGCTGCCTTTAAAAAACATGTTCTTTTATTTTAAAAAAAAGAATGCTGCCTTTAAAAAACATCTACTTTTGCAGTGAGATAATAAATTGTTATAGTACACTATTATTTAGCCAGGAGTAATTTTAACGATATCCAAGTCCATGAATGTGTTGTTTGATTAATTTAGTATTAAAATGATAATACACAGTAATTAAATATATGTCTGTCGTAAATTATTGATTTGTTTATTAGTATAGATGGACGGAGCTTCTCTAAAAGTGCGACTGCAATGCCCGTTAGATGAAATTTCTGGTGTTTAGTTGATTTTAAAATGTATAACACACTGTTATAACTTAATGACTAATGATAATCAAAGTTGAATTGGTAAAGGTGCGACTTATAAACACGATCTTACTGTAAATGAAAAGAAAACAACAACAATAGCATCTCGGACGGTTCCCTGAATTCTAAATAACTAATTATAAATTTGCAAAGTTGGAACCAGTCCAACAACAACTGGTCACAGGACCGGCTGTCCTTTGAAGATAACCGGTCCGAGCGAAAAATAACTGGTCACGGACCTATGGACACGCGTTAAGGTCGAACCCTATATTTGCAGCATATAGCTATTGGACACAAATGAGAACCCCATCAGTTGAGTCTGTACAGTGTTGATTTGATTGCATGGGCTTATTTAGAATAAAACCGTCAGTTGAGAAAGTCTGGTTTTCCAGAAACCACATTGAGGGACAGAACCTTTTCAACCCATATATTCAACAAGTCATTTTTTTCTCCATTAAAGGTCACAAATATAAATTCAAAATGATACATCATAATCTTAGTTGTTTTCTCCAGTATTCTAAATGTGTCAGCATGCAGAAGTTTAATGCAGAAAAACTGTGTGTGTGAATTTTATATATGCACCGGTAATAGGTAACAACAACAAAAAATATTGCGGCCATGACATGGTTAGATAGGTCAAATAAACGAAATAAGATATAATATACATGTAAACCGATTAATTTATTAAATAAAACATATTTTTTGTTTTAAAATAGGTAAAATTTATGTAAATTATAGGACCATACAATTTTCTATTTAATTCAAATGTTAAGTACACCGGTAATAGGGTCAAGCAGCATATAGGTAGCCCACTCGCCATTTTCTATTGCAACGGAAATTAATTGTTATTACCGGTATAGAAAGAAGTACCAGGACTGAATGCATACACAATAATGACCATTTTGACTTTGGAACTAAACATGTAGTTTTTCATTTGACTTCTGTTTTGATAGAAAATGGCGAGTCAGCTCAGCTTTCTTGTGCATTTATATATATAAAGGACTTTTTTTTGGTCAAATAACCAAGCGCTTTTGGAAAAAATCAATTAACACATCAGTAGTAGACCAACTACATGAATGGAGGTCTAAAGTTATACAGTGTTTTTTTCACCTGTGGGGGAAAGGTGGAAGGGCCATTCAGGAGGGGAATTTTACGGCAAAAGGGGATTTTTTTGTGTGTCGAAAAGCATTATTACATTTTTATATTCTACTTTGTTATAAAACATTAATCAATTGTTTTGCTACGAATGACAACTCAGATTATGCACACACTTGGTTTGATAAAAAAATTGCTTGGATTTTTTACGAAAATTCCTCTATCTTAGACAATTTTTGCCAGATTTTGGTCAAGTTTTTTTCAAAATAAAGCTTACAATCTGAGGGGAATTTTGAGGTTTATTAATATAGGGGAAAAAAAAAAAACTTTTTTAGCAGGAGAATGGGGCGGAATTTCGGCCCCAAATTGGCCATAAAAAAAACACTGTTATAAAGCTTGATTATTGACTGACTATGTTTAAGTAGTTTCAGTCTAGTCTTATTTATAAGAAGTCCAACGAATTTAGTGTTACTTTTTATATAGGTCTAAATTCATTGGAACGTCTTATCTCTGAAGGACCTTTTATGTGGTGGAAATCTGAAAGTTTAAATTTTCATCAATTCCTATTATATGCAACAATGAAGTTATCCATCGATGTAGTTTACATAGACAACAACTAAACTGATTACCATGTGCCAAAATTTACCTAGGACAAGCATAAATTTCGATTTAAACCTATTATCAAGTAAATTTATGTACAGACCGCCATTATCCTGCCTTGTTTACACTTAACTTTATTAATAGAATCAACTGAAATGACGCAATAACCTGCGTGTTTAAAATTAAACACTGGTACACAGTGGCGGTTATTGAGATTTATTTAAATATGCAAAGGTGTGAAGGTTTAAATTGTTTGTGCATCCAAACTGAAAGTGTCATTATACAAATATTTTTGGAACATTAATTAGAAATGGTTTATCTGCCCAGATATGTAATTTTTTTTGCAATCCGTTCACAATAACTATCTAATTTTGGGACGTGAAAGTTGCAATCAAAATCCTGTCAGAACAATGTAGACAAAAAAGGATTATTTTCCACCATCGAAATGGTAGTTCCCCCGTTATGCACTCCAGCGAATATTGCCCATATAAAAAGTAGCTCAATATTCGCCGAGCGCTAACAAGTTATGCTAGTTTCAGTCTTGAGGCAGTAAAGCAATACTATATAAGAAAACATGATAAAAATACTCTTTATAGCACGTTTTTTTTTAATATTGTGGCTATAAATAGTATTTTTATTATGTGTATTATTTTGTTCAAAATAAAATAGCTTCAATTAGAAAAATACATCACAATGACGTCAAATCTACCCATAAACAACACAACTGCTTTGCAAACAAGTCAAACAAAACTTTCATTTTTACTTAGCTATGACAAAAACAGACAAAATAAACGACAAACTAACCTGTTATGCCAATGGCAAAGGCTAATGCAGTGTTTCTCCATGCCTGTTGTGTTCGTCGCCCGTTTCTGTCACTGTCCGAACTATAGGTACACTGAAGCGGCAACGACTGACGCGAAAATGCAACAGCAAAAACACGAGATGCATTCCGTGACAGCTGTCCCCGCATACGAGATCCGTAAATTATTCTTGCAGAAAACATTTTGCATCGCACGTTTGATTGCAACTATTGTCTTTTCCTACGAAAGCGAACAAAACTCTTGTCGCCATATGTCGGTAGCGATGGGCGCAAGGGAGGCAACTGCGTACGGCTCATTTACTACTGAAAGATTCCTGCGCGAAATCTCGTTCATAAAAATAGTGCCGATAGGGGGTCGGAATTACGTCGTTTTTAGGGTGGTTTTCGATTGGATATGCTTAAAAAAACCACCAATCATATTAGTTAATACATTTATTTTGGCGGGCAAAGCATTCTAGTCGCCGCACATTGTTTACGAAGTGGAAAAATACATTTCTGAAAAATTCCGAAATCGAGAAAAATAGGTAAGTTACATTGCCCGGTCGAAAAATTGCTTTTATTTTGTAGGTAAATCATTTTCCTTTCCATTCATGCCACTATTTTGGTTGCAAAATGCCGTGATTCTGCTGATTATTGCTTATATATTGACCCACTATTGACCCGTATCAAAACAACCAAGATGGCTGCCAATGTGGAAAATTCTTACGTAAATATCAATTGTTCTTTATTTTTTCCTCTGTAAAGTTGACAAAAAATGTGTTGTAAGTGTTAATCATCGTAGAAGTATATATTTATGCCGACATTATATCGTAATGGTAGCCTTCATTCGTATATCTTTAAATAGACGTATGGATAATACAAAATCCAGACTTGCACAATTCGGACCGCAAGTAATTCGGATATAGCATTAATGTATGTTTATATTCGATACAGGCACTGTGTTTCAGTTATATTATATAGATATATTATTTCTTGCATTTGATTTCAATTACTCTTTTTGCAGACATATGTCTGATCAAGATTTAATTAAAGAAACAGTCCACACTGAGTCAGAGTTTGACACACTGGACAGTGAATTTGATAGCCAAGTGTCACAGTCACAACAGACACAGTTAAAGATCGGCGAAGAGGATTGGCAAGAATCACAAAATCCGCAGTTTGACTCAGATATTGAAGCAGAAAGTGAGGGTGGATCACCGGGTCAGTTCACACAAGACATTGCTGCAATAACAGAAAGACACACTTTCAGCGTCAGGTACTAGATTTAAAAAATAATAATTTGCAATGCTTACCAATGAAGGTTTTTCTTATAATATAAATGATCTTTTACCAGAATTACATTTTGAAACATAAATACATGTAATTTTATTTTATGTATCAGTCATTTTGAAATAAATTTACTATCATAATTAATTAATCATCATTAATGTAATTCACTTATTGTTTATGTATTTTAAGTATATATATATATATATATATATATTGTTATAGTTTAACAAGACTATACTGATATCACAAAATTAGGAATAGGAAAAACAATGTACTGTTCATAATGTTCTTCTTTACAGAGCAACAAAGAACTGCCAACATGCGACCCACTTGATTCTGAAAGCCTTGACCTCACAACACAGAGCCAGAGTGTACAGCCATACTTACCTTTGACTTTACCACAGAGAACTCGGAAAAGGCAGGCCTCTTCAGAAGACCCTACCTCCAGCAAGGTATGCTTGTAATTTCATTTATTATACTCAGTGTTACTGACACACTAATCAAGCCAACCACTTGTACATATTAACAATATGAACCGGACACACACAGTTAATATTCCTTTTTTATGTTGATTTTGATTATTGATTTTGTTTAAATCAATAATATATTATGAACACATTTCAGAGAGGGTGATATAAAATAATATTAAGAAGAAAATTGGCTTTTGAATGATTGATATTATTTCATAATCCGTCTCAGACTTGTGTTGTTTACTTTATGAAATCTAAAAAAAGTCATGTTTATTTCAACCATGTAGGATTTCATTCAGTTACATATTTGGTTGTGATATCTTATGTAAGAAATGTTAGTAATTCCAGTAGGCAAATTATTTTGGAAGTATTATTTTCTTCAAAATAACAATAGAATGAATATACTGAGTTTGATACATGAAATAATAAATGATTTATGTAAGCCTATAAGTACATATACTGCCATATCAATAGTAGGGTAATGTAACAAAATGTTAACCTGGGACATTGCTTTTGGTCATTGGACAAGGTACACAGAGATCACATAACATGTTTTAGAACTAATTCTTAACACAAAGCATAAGCATCTGTTTTTACATTTGTTTATTATTTTTGTTGAATCAAAAATTTCACAGTTACACTTGGTATATTATTTGTTCCAACTGTTAATAGAAAATTCTGCTGGAGGTAAGTAATACAGGAGTTGATGTCGCTACACAAACAATTGTGACAGGAGAAATTCTTGCCACCAAAGTTTTCACTGAATAAAGATGGCAGCTGAATTTGTAAGAAACAAAATTTTACAACACTGTGTCCTTACTTTCAGTTTGGATGATATTGGAACTCTAAAAAATCGAAATATTCTTGAGTTATGTAATTCAATAGCGAAAACACCATGCACCTATGAAGAAGTTGCCAGTCTTCTGAAGTGTGATTCTGGATTTTTAAGGAGAACAATTTCAAATCTGAGACAAAAGCTGTCTTCGCTTCGAGGAGAAAAGAAAGAGCAACTACTTAATGAAATATTCTTGCAACAGATGCCATCTGTATCAACAGGTGCATCGGCCCGTAAAACCAAGTCTGAAGAATATGAAGATATTTCTACACAGTCCCAAGTAAACTCTTTAAATGAAACTGTTTTGTCATTACAAGCAGAAGTGAACACATTTAAAGAAAACTTATCAGCCCTCAAAAAAGAAAATGCTTCCCTGAAAGACGGTAAACGTCGATTAAAAAGGCAGGTTACCTCAACATCGGAGCTGATCAAAAAGAAACGTGCAAAATGTGCTGAACTTGCATCCCAAGTACAACTCCTCAATAGAAGAAAAAACTTCGGTGATGTGTATAAAAGGGGTAAAAAAGATAAAACTGGACTGGAAAAAACAGTTAAAACTTTGCAAAAAAAAGTAAAAAAAATGGACAAATCCCTTTGACAGAAAGATAAGTCTTTGGAAAATAAAAATAAAGTGACAGAAAAACTGGAAATTGACAAAAGTAAAGTGTTTGAAGAAAGAGATGGCCTTCAAAGTGACATTGAGAAAGAAAAGGCTAAAAACGCTTCTCTTGAAGAGAGTATAAGCTATGTGGAGATGTTAATTCAAGATGAGAAAAACTCTGAAGTGAACACTTACGATACGGAAACGAACACTTATACAGCAGACACTCAGTTGTGTGTGATGAATTTGCTTAGTGAGGGGGTTGGGGTGAATCATGTGAATAAAGTAATTAAACATGTGGCACAGTTTTGTGGAAGAACTGTTCAAAAATTGCCATCTGTAAGAACCATCAACAGAATAGGCGATCAACGTGCAGGTGTTGCTTACATGAATATATCCGAAGAGCTAGGAAGCAAAAAGGACACGACTCTTCAGTCGGATGAAACCAGAAAGAGTGGGAGCTGCTATGAAGTCTTTTCAGTGAGGGATTCTAGTGAAAAAGAATGGGTAATTGGACTGAAAGACATGATAAACAAAAGCTCCGATAATTGTCTTGAAACTTTGAAACTAATAATAAATGACATAAATGACTGCACAAATACATCAGTAGGAAAACAAATTTTAGCAGAAATTAACAACACTATGTCTGATCGCGCAGCAACTGAAAAGAAATTTCATGAATTATTGAAAGCATATCGAGAAGAAATTTTGCCATCTGTTTATTCGAACTGGAACTCTTTGTCAGATTTAGAACAAGAATCTATTTCTAGAATGAATAATTTTTACTGTGGACTACACATCTTGGTTAATTTTGCTGAAGTGGCCGACAAGGTTATAAAACAGTATGAAGAAAACACACAAAAAACTGAAATAGGAGCAGAAGCCAATCCTGAAACAAAGATGTTCACCAAGAAAGATGAAAGCAGTAGTATAAGGCTTGTTAGAACAGCATGTAAATGTCTAGCAAGAGGTGGAGACGAGAAAAGTGGATGTTATGTTGAATTTAAAACCTTCATGAATCAGAAGGATGAAGAAGAGGAAAGAAAAAAGAAAAGTGCCTCATTACTTGTCCCATTTCGTGGAAACAGATTTAACATCTTGTTTTATGATGCAGAAATTGTATTTTACTTGCAGAACTACATACGTGAATTCTTTGAAAAGACACACAAACCATCTAACAGGCTACAACAAGCAGTATATTTTGACATTAAAGAACAATTTCATATGGCAGTTTTAAAGGCTCTTGGTATTTGTTCTAAACTTGTGACAGCTCCATTCTGGCGAGCTTTGGAAGACAAAGATTGTTCTCTAGAACAGGCGAATATTGTGTATCAGTCCTTGAATTCATTTTTGGAGCGCGGCAAAGAGGACTGTACTGACATTATGTGTGGCACTGATGCACCATTTCCTGACCTTGTAAAAAAAGATGCCGTATATGAAAGACTAACACAACATGATGACTTTGATGCACAAACATCTGCATTATTGCAGTTGATATTTACAGCATGGTTGAGGTTGCTACAGAAAGCAGCAGGTGAACATTTGCCGGGTGGACAGTTTTCTTCCGTAGAAGAATCTTTGGCAAGAGAAACTGAATCAGTACCTCGCCATAACAAATTCCCGGAACGTGTATTTTCTCTTTTAGATAAACTGACCCGATATAGACCAGCTGCTTCAACAGTATGCAATGAAAGTTACATTATGTTCAGTCTCAACAAAACTGGTGAATGGCTAAATTCCTTGCCTGATGAGAAAAAGCAGTACCTTGACAAGTCCAGAAAGGAAGGTTTAGAGATTAGGAAACGGTACAAACAACGGATAAGTGACATTGAAAAGTCAAGAAGGGAGTCCCTTGCAAAGAAAAGAGAAGCTATTGAGAAGAAAGAGTATGACAAATATCTTCAGCGTGAAAAACTCATTGATGAAATGTTATTCTATGGACTCTGGCAGTATGAGGAGACTGTTGATAACCAGCTGCAGACAATTAAGTCGGAAGCTGAAAAAAAGAAAGCTTTGAAATGTCAGCTTCATTTCCGAAAATTTGTGCTAGGTCAACAAGCAGACAAGAAACTCTTCCAAATAAGTGAAAAGGGTGAACAATATAGCATTGAAAAACTTACAATGAATGTGAAAACATTAATTCAGAGTGCTTTGAAAGTACACAGGGACCCAGAACATAGTCTGTACTTGGGAAAAAAAATAATTCATTACCAACTGGAGAATAATGAACGTAAACCTTTTTATGGCAGAGTCATATCCATGGTACCTGGATATCCAGAGTGGTATAACTGTATATATAGAAACGATGAAGCAGTTTATGTGTATAACCTAGCAGAAGAACATAAGAATGGAGATCTGGAAATTGATGTTGAAGGTGAATGTAGCAGACATCAACTTAAGTTCCATGTTACAGTTGGACTACACATTGTTCTACATGTATTTAGATTTCAGGTCCCATAGTACTAACACATGTTCATTTTTTTCCTTGTTTAATGAGGCGTAAAAAAGTTTGTTTCAGGAAAAATGGCGAAACAATATTAGGGTTTTTAACCTTGTTCAGACTTTTAAGTTAATGTTTGTTAAGGATGTGTCATCTTGATGATTCAAACATCTGAATTAATATTGAAAACATTTCAAAAAATCATTAACAACTGTTTTGAAGCTATTAAACATATGGTTTTTTATATTAAAATAGCAAGCATTATACATGTATTATTAAACAAATAATCGGCAAATGTAAGATTTTTATCCAGGATAGGTACGCTGAAACAAACAAATTTTTTAGGCCAAATTTTATTTTTCAGGTTCCAGATTTACTAACATAATACTAACATATGTTTATCAAAGGGCTTTTTTCAGCTAAGTTTATAACCATTATTTGGACATGTTCCCAATAGGAAAACCTATCTTTTTCCCAAATCCAGTCCAGAAATTCCCAATTGATGATTTGATTTTGATATGATCGCAATTAAAATCCTTCAAATAACAAATTTATTACTTTTAAGTTGAAATAACCATTTAAGTAGTTTTTTTTTGGTTTAGTATTGGCTATTTTTATGTAGGTTCAAAAAAGTTACATTATTAGTCAAATAATTGTACTATTTTTCCCAATTGTATAAGAATAAACTCTAAAATTCCTTGTATAACAGGTATGGGTGATGTTCCCAAAATACATGTAGTGAAAAAAGCCCTGTTTATCATAATTTTCTTAGAACAGTTTATATTATAAATATTGAATATATATATAATTGTCAGTGAAAAAAAGACTGTATTTGGCTATTTTGACTTTTTTTGAAATTTTACGACACTTCAAAGTATACACATGTAATATGGAATTTATAGCTCATTAATTATACTGTTTATTGTTCTTTACAAAAAATAATATACAACATTATTATCATTGTAATGGTATCTGTTAAATATAATTATGGACATTTTCTCCTTTAAAAATTGTTCTGTATAATTATTATGGATTTCTGTGGCGGCTTGGTCATACTCGTTAGCTGGTTCAAGTGCAATGAAGTATGTGATTCTATATTTTATACTTTATTCTGATATCTTTTCAGAGCTTGAGACACAGCCATTGGCAAAGAAGCCCAGGCAGAAACGGAACTAAGCTGTTGTAGCAAAAGGCAGGCACAAGTTCAAGTTACATTGTGTTTTTGTTCATTTTGCCGTCAACTATGTATAATAATAAGTGCAAAACCAATAAAAAATATTTGTTAAAAGTATGTATGAATGTGTTTTATGTCTAAGAAGGCATTCACATAGATAAAAAAAACTTCTAAATGCCCAAATAGCTGGTTAAATGCAAATATCAGTTGTTTGCTGGCAATGAACCATTTTTTTAGCAAAAAAAACAGCAGAAAAATACACCTATTTTGTTACGTTTTTTAAAAAAATCATAAATTTTTTATTTTTCAACCAATTTAAAAAAAGAAGAAGACATTTTGCTTCTTTCAAGTAGTATAACATCACTGCCAAATATCATGCAAATATTCCCATTTTAAAAAAATCATTGCCTCTTGCTAATGTCGGTCTAATCGTTATTGACTGCTCACGCGTTGACGCAACTGCGCATGTCTACCCTACTGATCTCGCGTTGGTTAGCATCCAGTAAATTGCAGATTTAGCAGGTGTCAACTAAGGGAAGCAACCGCAACTCAGCAAATAATGTTCACGGCGATTATACGACTTAAATATGTGAATGCAAGTACTATTGTTAGATTGTTATATGGTGGCATAGAACTGCCTTACGATAACTACACTAAAACCCCGCTTTACGACCACCCCGCTCAAGCGGACACTTTAAAAGACCCTATTGTTTTCCTATATATTTCAATGGTCGCAAACACCGAGTATACGGGCACCCCGCTATTCCGTATTACGATCACTAATCCCAGCCCGAAAGTACCAAATAATGTACCGTTATTGCGACCACTGTCATTTGGTCGTCGACACTTAACATCATCAATTAACAACATATGCCGCGGAGATTACATAATGCTTTGCGGTATAAAAGGAGCGAGTGAAAATCAACTTTACAGATGTGTTGATAAGGGAATAGCACATCGACTGTGTATCAGATTACGTTAATTGATACTAGCAGACAGTTAGTGGGTAACACTGCTGAATACTGAACCTAAAATGGCCTTGTTTATCAAATTTTGGTTAATTTCCGAGTTAATGTAAATTTCATATCCATAACTATAAGTTACAAAATTTGCTTTTAATAAAGCATTTATTGAACACAAATTGGGATTTTCGTTTTCATTCATTCTTCATTTATATTTTCATTAAAACTTTAAATAACACCGACGTTTTAATGTACTGACTCGGTGATACCTCGATAATACGACCACCCCGCTATTAAGACCACTTTTATTAAGACCACCAAGTAGTCGTATTAGCGGGCTTTTACTGTACTTAAGGTTCGCGAAAATTTTTATGTTACCACTTAAGTTTCGTTTTATTTATCTTATATCTTAATAGCGTTTGCGATTTTTGTCGACGTAAGATATTTATTTGCTAATGAAAAACAGGCCTGAAAGTGCCCAGAACTGACATCAGAATTTCAGTTAATAAAAACTTTTGTAGTATCACAAATATTAACTAGTTCAAATTTGCGTTGTAAGATAATTATCATGATAATATTCGTGTTAGATAAATGGCAACACGAATCGGTTTGCGAATACATATGCGACACATGAAAATTAAGTGGTATCGCAAATGTGAACTAGATAAGATTTGCGTGGTAAGTTAATTAACATGATACTATTCGTTTAAGTAAGATAATGCGGAAGGCCTCGCGCGCAAATTAAGTGGTAACACGAATATTATCGTGTTAAGATTCGCGTAGTCAGATAATTACCATACATCAATATTCGTGTTAGTAAGATTATTCGGAAGACCTCGCAATCCCAAGAAAATTAATCTAATTTCAGTTCTGGGCACGTCTAGACCATTTAGTTTAATACTTAAATATCTTACAGAAAAATATTCGCAAACGCTATCTTAATATACAGATACATATCATACTAAATACTCTAGTACTAGTTATTTGTAACACGAATCTGTTCACGAACGCTTAAGTAGTGAACAAGAAAGATTTCGCGAACCTTAAGTGGTTCTCGAATGGCAGTTTTATGCCACCACAGTATTACGTTAAATAGAAAAAAAATATTCTAAGTATTCTAACCAAATAACTTAAAAAATAGGCAGTTTACTATGAATGCAACATAATGTGCACAGAGATTTCAATTTCCTAGAACAAAGATCTATCAATAAATGTTAATAGATCTCTGCCTAGAAACGCAATATATCCGGCGACGATACTCAAAATGCTCGCGGCCTTAATGGTTACATAAACTGATACAAGTGTCGATCTAAATTTCAGCCATAAACTTTTGAACTTACGATGGCTTATATAGACACTTTCGAGTCCGTTTCCTGGTTAGAACCAGTATATTTGGTGTCTTGAGAATGATCATTCGCACGCTCTCCCGAGAAGGGATCGACCTCACGATCTCCCGATCGCAAGGCGGACACCTGGCCCTGTGTTCACAAAGGATCAACTACAGGATCAAGATCAATCTCAACTGATCTTGGTCGTCTAGCTCAGCTGAGCAGATTCTCAAAAATATTTTATATTGGAATTACTTTTTTGCCTAGATAGAATAACATAAATTGATGCGTGGTTTTGATTACAATCTTCATATCAGATTCACAAATGTATGCGTAGAAGAGTTCAGAAACATGCATAATATATTTGACAAACAAATACAATTGATCCAGATTTTTAGCAAATGCCATTTTGAACATGGGTCCTGGGGGCCATTTTATCAATGGGTCATAGGGCGGGTTTACGTAACTAACGGTGAACACTTAGTCGTATGTCAGTCGTGAGACCGGTAAACCGCTTTAGCAACATAATAGCAGAGATTTAAGACGTTATATTAAAACCCTAGTCACATTGTCACGATTTTTGCTACGATTTGCTTCATTCCTTCAGTCATTTTTCCCCTCTAGGTTAGATACCAGTAAATCATTGTGTATCCCTCCGGGATCCATTCGAAAGTAGTGCCTATTACTAAAGAGTTCCTCTTCTCTTCTGGTATAAAAGCCATTTAGCAATCGCAGACATGCCTTTTGTGGTTATTTCTAATATCCTATGTGTGTATGCAACATTTTGGTGCATTTCATTGGAGACTTACTTGAAAGACGAACTTTTGGGGGTGTGTTTACTGTGGTATGGGGCTTTGTTGAAATATGACTGCCGAAACCCAGTTTTGTACCGGTGTCTGCATTCAAGTGAGATGCATTTTCTTCGAAGTAACATGACATATCTTTTTTATTGCACATTTTGGAAGAGGACAGATTGATCTTTAAATTGATTACAGGCTTGCACAATCTGAAATAAAGGAAATGCTAGAAAAATGCTTGGAAAGTTTACCGTTTTATAATAGGACCCTATGGGAATTGGAATTACTGGTATCTAACCTCTACCAGTCATTCCGAAACACTACAAAGTCTGCTGCTACTACAACTGCTATTACTGCTGGTGCTACAACTACTACTGTTACTACTGCTGCTGCTTGTGCTGCTGCAACTACTAAATCAACACCACCAACAACTACCACTACCACCATCACTACTACTACAACAACAACTACTACAACTACTACTATTACTAGAACTACAACAACAACTAGACTACTACTACTACTACTACTACTACAATTACTACTGCTAAAACTACTACTTCTACTACTACTACTACTACGTGTGACATAAGCGGAAGTTACCGTAAGTTTTCTACATGATGCACTGGAATTTCCAGTTTTCCGGTTTCGGGTTTGAAAACGAAACAAGAGCACAAACGGCAGGTGAACAATTTTTGTTTATGTATTAAATCTTATTGGAAGGTTATGTATTATGTATGGTATTATGTCTTTTATTCACGTGTAATTACGAACAGTCTGTAATCGCGCGAACAGTCTGTAATAATCGCTCGACGAACTGAATTACTGTTGAAACTTGAAAACGAAAGTTGAACGACTTCACTGACGGAATGTAGATCGATGTACGGTATTAAATAATATGTATTTACGTATAAAATACTTTTATTATGCATTGCATACAACCAATAATTTGTTTTATTATTCTACGTGTATTTAAGAACTATATATGAGTACACACGTGCTATTAACGATACTGAAAATTATTGAAAACTTGAATAGAAGCATTCACAAATGAATGACAGTAAATAACCATGGACACGTATTGTTTCTTCCAAGATGTAATAACATAATCGAGCTTTAATAACGCGCCTGTTTTTGTTCCAGTATTGTAATTTGCTTAGAGGAAATACATGGTAAATATTCCACGAAATTATGACGCATATTTTTTTATGTTATTCAATATTAATACGTACATTACGCGGAAACATCGGTGTCACATGACAAGTCTTATTGTCCAACTTTTTACCCCACTTCCCTTACACAGAGAGAAGCTACTAAGAAGCGCAACACATTTCTTTTCAAACTTACATACAATATGTACATATATTGTCTTTTTTATTATCGCTCTTCAACAATGTAATCAAATGGGGCTACTATTATTAATTGGCTACTTCATTACTTCAGTAGAAACCAAGAGAAGAACCACTCAAAGATATGAACACTATGACACTATATAGTGAATAGGTCGTAATGTATACAACCCAATAGACGTGTGTTAACTGTTAAGTGATGTAATGATGTTTATAGTGGATAAACCAAGGACAATTTTGAACCTAAATACAACTGAATTCAAAATTATGTAAATATAATATACTCATAGAAAAGGGAACTGGGCATGTTTTCATTTCGTTTTTTTTATGTTGTTAGATTTAAATATTGATAAATTTGGTTTGGAATACGTTAACGTTTTAATGATTTATCAATTATTTGGGCATTTCAATTATTGATAAGATAAATTTGTAACATAAATTTTGATACCAAATTCATCCATATTTTAATCTAAGAAAATGTATAAAATAGAAAATGAAAACATGTCCATTTTCTTTTTTCTATCAGTATACATCCATTATGTTGCACATCAAACACTTTTTAGCTCACCTTAGCACAACGTGCGCATGGTGAACTTTTAGGATCGCCTTTTGTCCGTCGTCCGTCGTCCGTTATGCCTCGCGCAGATTTTTACCAAACTTCACAGGAATGATCCTCAGTGGGTGACCCTCTTTCAAAATTATTCAAATCGTTCCGGTCCGCTGCATATGTAGGTCACCAGAGCTAAAATAGATTTAAAAACCGACAACTTTAAAAATCTTCTCTGAAAGCAATAGCTTGGAGCTTTCATATTTGATGTGACATCCTCTAGTGGTCTTGTACAACGTGTGTTCACATTATTCCCCTGGGGTCATATCTGGCCACGCCTAGAGGGTCACATTGTTTATATACACTTAAATAGCAAAATGACTTAAAAAATCTTTTTCTGTGAAACCGCCTGGCCCATAGGTTTCATATTTAGTATGTAACATTGTATATTGGTTCTCTACAAAAAATGTTCAAATGATGCCCCCGGGATCAATACTGGACACGCCCTGGGGATCACATTGTTTCTATAGACATACACAGCAAATGACTTTAAAAATATTCTCCTCTGAAACCACAAGGCCCAGAGGTTTAATATTTGGTATGTAACATTGTATAGTGGTCCTGTACAAAGATTGTTCATATGATGCCCCTGGGGCTAAAACTGGCAATGACCCGAAAGTCACATTGTTTGTATAGACTTAAATAGCAAAATAGTGGTCCTCTTCAAAGATTGTTAAAATTGGCCACGCCCCGGGGGTCATATTGTTTCATTTGACTTATATGGCAAGTTGGCTTTTAAAATCTTCTCCTCTGAAACCACAAGGCTTAGGGGTTTCATATTTTACGTGAAACATTGTATAGCGGTCCTCTACAAAGATTGTTTAAATTATACCCCTGGGGTAAAAAGAAGCCATGCCCATTGGTCTCTTAATTTTTATCGACTTATATGGAAAGTCAGCTTTAAAAATCTTCTCCTCTAAGACCGCAAGATCCTCTACAAAGATTGTTCAAATATTCCCAGGTGTAGAAAGTGGCCACGCCCTGGGGGTCACATGGTTTATATAGACTTTAAAAATCTTCTCGTGAAACTGCAAGGCCCAGATATTTATACTCAGGTAAGTGCTTTAGGGTCATTTGGCTCCTTAATTGTTATATGCCTTTATGATGCCTTAAACTTAGGTGGGCGACCTAGGGCCATCTTGACCCTCTTGTTGTTTTTAATATTAAATAAAGAAACTGTAACAATGCAGACGCAAACAGAACACAGAGTAACACACTGTTTTATATTCTGGTTATTCCTGCTGGGAATAGGGGCGTGTATTTCTGGTCACGTGACTTTTAAACAATAAGCTCTTCCGGTCTCGTGACGGTTGATGAATTGCGAAAATAAAATGATGAAATTTAAATCCACATGCATCGTTGCACAACGACCTAATACGCGGTTTAAAACGTGTATTGTTATGACTTAAATGCATTTATGCGATAGGAACTATTTTGCAGCTAAAACATATTTGTGTATTGACTCATGATGAAGTTTTAATAGAACTTGAAACTCGCCTGGGAATATGATCCAATTAACAGTTAAACAAAGATTTTTGCAGTTACATGCGTAATTTGAATGTTACCAGAAACTGTTATGACCCGTTATGATAATGCTTACTTAATAAACGGGTCTTCATCAGTTCGTGTGTGAACTGTGATATTTTGCCTGTTACCAGTGTGTTGGTGTTTATAGTCCACAGCAGAGATGCTCAAACCATGATATTTATTATGTCGTTGACACAAAACCATCAAACCATGGCGTACCAGTCTCTTGAAAATGGTTGAAGAAAAATCATATTATGTTTTTATCCCCCCCCCCCCACACACCACCAATTTAAATATTTTTACTGGGTAAGACGTGACACCGGATATTGGCCAGTTATCGAGCCAAAATAGAGCAATTTCACTACACAAACGTTAAGTTTTATGCCGATTTAAAAGAATTTGTTGAGAATATGCTATAAACAGGTGCTTTTGTAGACTGCCAAATACATTTTGAAGACATTCGTGTAATCGCTATGACCATGTTGTAGATGAACAGTACATAATCGTCGTTTAAAAAACAAATGCTCGCTGAAAAATTGCCGGTCCTCGCTCATTTCAGTCAAATATTCTATATTTTAAACATGTATAGACAAATATGAATCGAGCAATTGTTTACATGTCCTATGATGAACACATGTTCCAAGTTTCATTTTGATTAATAAATGGCTGAGATATTGACTGCAATATTATTGTGACAGGTGTACTGGGGATTGATTTATTCATTTGCATTTGCTCGTGTACTGTATTGCAGGCTACTGTACTGTGTATTGTTTACTAATATACTGTGATGTCTCATCGGTGTAAGTCAGCCGGTGTATGTGTGCGTTTTTTTAGTTGTTATTACACCGTAGTTTGACACAGTAAGCGTTTGGTGTACGAGTACGTCATTTGTCGTTCGAATTGCTTTAAATATTATAGTGTATATGGCTAACTGCGTAACTTCTGTCTGTCTAGTTTAGTTGGTATGTTGTTTTTACAGTTTTTACAGTTTGCATAAGCCGATAAATGCTATGACGTAATTATGTTCATGTACTCAATAAGGGTTTATCGACAAAACATTTCGTTGCTCGCTAAAACCCGGAATACGATCAAGCTTGCACGATAAGTTCTCCGTTTATACTAGGTTCCCACTGTCGTGCGATCCAGCGATTGGCCATTTGAAGCTGATCGTGGTCAGGGGGTAGCTTGGGTTCAAACATGTATAGGCACAATAGGCGGAATCTACAAAATGACGCTGTAAGCGATCATTTGGGCCAGGAGAATTATACTCGTATTTGGCTACAAACAACTAACTTCAGCTGGACCCCGATTTTACAAATAATTGTAAAACAAGCGTGTTTTTAATCAAATTTATTTCATATTGGCATAATCGACTCGTTAAACAATAAAGTATCAACACAGCCGATAAAGATCCACTCACACCCATCCCCCATCTTGTTTTTATTGCATTTTTGGCATATTTAGATTTTTAATCTCTGGAAAAAATGTATAGGCACGTGCCTATAGTGCCTAAAGGAAGATACGCCCCTGGTGGTATTTGGCTGAGATTTTAGGCTTGGATGCGAGTCCATACATTTTGCTCGGTTGCGATCTGATCAAGATTTGTCAAATACAGGTGTAACGATCTGTCACGGTCTTATCTCCAGTTTAGATACGATTACATACTTTCCGTTGGTTTTTTTGTTTTGTTTCTGTCAAGTCCATGATTGGGTCTCGATCTGACTTTATATACGACAATTTTTGTTTGTTGTTGATCAATTCTTCTGAATTTAATTTCTGCATATGGATAATTTTAATTTAGGTGGTTAATAATGTCTTTGAATTTTTCGGATGATTTTTCGCAGTAAAAGCAGGCATACATGTCGGTGAATCTGAAAACAAAAAGTAAATGTAAATTGAATATCTAATGCACGATATGAACCCTTATAATATGACTTAAAAATAAACGTTATTTGATTGGCTCAGCGACACACCCTCAAAAGAAAATCATACATGATATTGCACATTTTATTTACATTAACCGTGCAAATATAAGTTGATATGGCACAGGACATTGTTTTGTACAAATATGACGTCATTTGTAAACGACTATGTTAAAACGTTAGCTCCGAATAGATTTGTGATGCTATGTTCAGTGGATATATATTTTTTTAAATTGTGTTTGATAAAATGCACAGATAATCGACATCGTTGAATAATATTCTCATTTGCCTTTTCTTTAGCGATGGGGAATTTTAATAATAAAAGTTGCCTCTGAGAAGAAACGTAAACGTGAGTTAAGATAAGTATTTAATTTACTTGATTTACTTGTCTTTTTGTTGGAATATAATTATTGAAACATGAAATTGTGTTCTAGTAACAATTTCATCAGCTGTCGTTTATTTTATAAGTCATATAATAAAACAAGTATGGACTTTTATGCAGTGCAATATCATGTATGTCGCCTCGTTCAATATGGATTTTGCTGTGCACCATATTGGAGTCCATATTTGTATAATATTAATCGATTCTTCTATTATTATTGCATAATATATTGTATGTATCGATAAAGCTTTGGATGATTACTATTTTATTTAATGACATTTAGGTATTATGGTATAAATCATCAAAAACGGTAATGGCTCTTTGCGCAATACCCAGTACACTATATATTGATACAATGCAATACTCTGTACACGAGCATGCAATACTCAGTACACGAGTTGGTATTGTTTAAGAAATAGAACTTACTTAATAGGCAACAAAAGTAGCTGAACATTTCAGGAAATGTTATTTATAGTATTCGTAAAGAATCGCTCGATTCACATTTTTCTAAACAGGTTTAAACTCATCAATAATTGAAAGAAACAAACGAGGAGCTGCATTTTACCAGCGAGCAGTTTACGTTTATTTACTGAGTATTCACTGTTCATCTATTATATCGGTCAAAGTAAGTATGTGACGGTCTTTGCAATTTAGTTGGCAGTCTAGGTCAGCACATACAAGTTTGAAATTGTAAACATAATACTTGAAATCAGTGTTTTACTTACCGTTGTTGGAGCTGTTTTCTATATCTCAGCACTATTTTGGCTCGATAATTGGCCAATATCCGGTGTCACCTCTTACCCAGTGATTTTTATTGAACCAGTAAAGAGTAATTCCATGGCCCCTCTCTTTCGATAAGCGACAAGAAGTTATTGGTTTTGAACATAACATATAAACAATTCAATTAAGATATAATTTTCGATTTATCGTTGTTTATCGGCCAATAAACAACGATTTGGAGTTCTGATGCGTCAGAATTTAAACATAAGGTCGTAAGCCTGAGTGGTTTAATAGCCACGTATCAGAACGATAAAGCGTTGTTTATTGGCCGAGAAACAAAGATAATGAATTTCGATTCTAGCTTGATTTGATAAATTTGCAATTGTAAGTAATGAGAACTACATTTTACTATGCTCCGGTCAGAATCGCAACTACCTTCAGCGTTGTTTATTGTGTTGTTTAACAACGATAGTTTTGTTCTATGTCTATCGAAAAATTAGCGAGTGTCGTGTTAGAATATATATTCATTTTAAGAGAACCCAACCCTTTCAAATTTGAATAAAAACCGCATTTTTCATAAGTCTGATCTATTTCGAGAAAGAACATTAAGTCCTAACACACTGGTATAAGGATTTATTGGAAAAAAATAAAATTTAAAATACATATAAAGGCATTTCGATACAAGAATTTAGACAGAAAACATGTACTTAGGTACATCTTGGCAAACATTATTTTAACTCAGAATTAAGCATAACTTTTAGTTTTCTGTGCATGTTTACTCATTATTGTGATTACTTGTGTAAGTTAGATATAATTAGTGTACATGTACAATAGTTTACTTTTTTTATTGTGATAAGTCTAGTCGCTATGCCGGCTTCAAAGCGTCGAGCTCACTTGCGAAAAAGTGGGTTCAAAAAGGGGCTTTTAGTCCCAACAAGGGTAGAACTCGTTCTTTTCCTACTGTTATTGATAAGAAGTATGTGAGATTGGAAAGGAAGTCATTTGATTGTAGAATACATGACAATAATAATGTACTTACCTTCAAAGATACCGATGGTACGGACACGACTGTGTCAACGTTACGTCCCCGTCCCAATGCCACTAATGTAGTTGATGAGTACAGTAGTTTTGATGACTCGTCACTACATCCAGACTTGTATACCAGTTGATGGCTCAGGCTGAGGTACAGGTTCTTTTCAACATTGCATTTAAAGAACATACTCAGATTAAACCAAACTGTGATGGCGATTTAAATTTTGATGCCGCTAACTCCATTAGGTGGGGTCTAGGTTGGCGTGAGCGGCTAAAATGTACAATGCGTTCGTACATTAGCAAGTATCGCAATCTTTACGAGGAGGTTGATTGTAAAAAAGGTCGTGGTAGGCGTGCCACAAAAGTAAACATAGGCCTTAAGCTTAGTCTGTGCACAACACCAATCAGCAATACCGGTGTGCGCAGAATTCTTAACAACGCTAATATAATAGCTCCCACCAAGTCCTTCATGCAAAGATTAAGTAATAAAGTTAATGAAAAGGTAGAAAGTGTCAATGTTAAGGACATGCATGAGCAAAGAGTGTCCCTTGTGAAGGAAAATGCCCTAATAGGTAAAAAAATGCCGAAACTGTGAATGTAGAGGGCGACTCGTGCTACAATAACCCCATGCTTACTGCCGACTCGACCCCATTTCAGACAGGGTCTATCGCGACAACTTGTGAAAATAACACTAAAGACAAGAACATAGTAGGGGTACATATTGCCAATAAACTTTGCATGATTGGAGCTCGCTTGCGAAAAATAAGGGGAAAAATGTTGTTTGCCCAAACCATCAGGGTCATTGCTCCGCAAATGTATAGGAATCAGATCCAATAGGTAACGAAGGTAAATGGTCTGAAATAGTGTCCCGCAACATATCATATGATGTTAAAATAGCGGGTTATACTGGTGATGGTGACTCTAGGAGTCATGCCGGTGTGAGCAAAGGGAATAAACATAAAGTTGAACACTGTAAAGACATAAGGCTCTTATGAAATTCATTGAAGCGTGCTGTTCACAAAGCCAACTTTAGTTCAGATATGTTCAAAGGGTCTTCAAACACAAACATTAAGAATCGCTTTGATCTTTCGATAAACCAACGGTATGTGGCAGAGTTAAAGACAGCCTTCAAGGTTTACAATGGTGACCTAAACAAAATAAAACAATGTATGCCCAAGGTAGCCGATGCAATTGTTTCTTGCTTTGGTGGGTATTGCGGAGAGCCCTGCACAGCATCTAGTTTAATTTGTTGTGGTAACTACCGACAGGCTGAAAACTTCATGCCAATGAATGCTGAACTAAGAATGACAGAGGGTGATAAGGAATTACTTTTAAAATGCATGGCCATTATGCTGTCTCCCTCAGCCCTTGATCAAACCAAATATTTGACCACTACGCAAAAGTGCGAGGCCGTGAATCGATCTTACCAGACAGTTAACCCCAAAATGATAACTAACCCTAGGAACTTTGCCGGAAGGATTCACGGCCAGGTTCATAAACTAAACAATGGGTACGCAGTGTCTGTGTTGATTAAAACCAAGTCTGTAGGGGCCACCCTTACAAAAGGTTCCACGGTCATACGTCAAATACGGAAGACCGATCAAAGAACCCAAAGGCCGAATAAAGAGGTAATTGAAAAACGCAAAACTACTAGGTACGCGACACGCCAGAGACGGTATAAATTATATGAAAATTTGCATTATAGTAAGGATCTCACTGACATGGTACCAGTCGTGAGAAGTTCTAGACATTTAAGAGACCACAGTTGTATATAAATAGAGAAAACTAGCTAAGCTTTGAATAAAGATAAGTTTATTTAGGGAGGCTTAGAAAACCTGGACCGAGCACGAGCCTTGTACTTGTGTATATTTGTATAGTTTTGCCCTCATTTGTTGCGTTTCATGCATTTTTTTTCAGCTGAATGGCTGATTTAAGTACAATTACAAACTAAAATGTGAACTGAATAGAATCTGTTAACTTTGCAAATTAGGAAAATTGGTACGATTCAAAGTAGGCATTTCGAATGGTCATCATGGCCTATGCATCGGCCAGTGCGGACACAAACTTTGCGGGCATTATTAACAGTTACAGGTTCTAAAACTAAATGATAAGGATTGCAACACAAAGTATTATGACATAAATGAGATAATTGTTGAGACTCGTGCAAATTAATGTCAAAATGAAACTGAAAAACAACACGGTGAACATAATGGGTCTTGCATGGTGACTGGTGGACATTTTGCTTTAACTTTCCCATATCTACCCCCCTCATGTCCACTAGAGCAACCATCCCATAAAATACTTTAATGGGGTCAAGATGGCATCTGGCAGTAATTCTCTCCATTACAGTGCGTTTGTAAGCATCCATTTAATTTTTTTTTGCAGACGACAAATCTTACCGGAAGTACTTAAAGGTTACGCATGCGCAAATAAATTCCTTCATTGTTACATATAAAATATACAATGTTTCATCTCAATTTCACCATGACCAAGCTACTTTTTAATATAACACCATACATCGTTGGAAAGATAAGGCCATAACTTTTTGAAAAAACAGCATGTCAAAAAATTCTATGTGTTGTAACTCAAAATATTTAGTTTAACATAAACACACCGGTTTTGACGGGCATGGAGGCTGCCATTTTGTGCATTACTACATGGGCCAAAAGTTATGAAGCTAGGGACCACTAAGAACAAAGTAGTGCCAAAAAAAACTTTTTTTCTTATTTCTTACATATGTACCTTTAAATTGATACCAAAACATATCATTTAAACTGTATTTTAAAAATCATATGCATTATACAATGAACCCTATGTGTTTATTATCTAACTGACATGTAACCCTGAGGATGTGACTTCCGTTTTGGTGTAATTTGACCTTAACATTATGAGACGATCTTATTTGATTGCAGGACATACAGCTGTTTAATAGAAGAAGATGTAGACTCGTCCATGCAGGAATATGTCCGAAATTTTGTGTAGCGCATGCGCCGTTGGTTTGCCCATTGGGAGTGAAAAAGATGCATGCACGGATTGTAACAAGGTGCGCCTAATGTTTGAATGTTTCAAATCCGGTTACGTAAAGGATTGGAAACGTTTCCTTTTACATATAAAACTAGGAAGAAAAAGGGACAGTTAACTTCGTAAAAAAGTAGCATCCGTGAACACTGTACCATTTTCGTTAACTCTATATTAAATAATCTAATTAGAGGATTTGCATTTTCCTTATTATAGTAAACTCTAGTAAAAGCAATAGTTTAACCTTGCTTGAACGTCAATCGTTCAATTTGATATTGAAAAATGTATCTAAAATGTTCTCATATCGACACGTAATTTAATATTTGTCTTAGAAGCGTTTTTGAAAACTGATCCTGATATATCACTTTTTGCAAATTCAGCTGTTCTGTGCGAGTTGCACCATCCTCAAGTCTAAACTACAAAAGACCGCTGCCGTCGGTCGAAAGAAGAAATGCGTGTGTCAACAGCTGATCTCCTCAAGTAAGGCAATAAAACACAGAAAATCCAGCCCTTGTGTACATATACTAAATAACAAAGCTGCAGTTGCACAAACAGTAGTGGTAATCTAATTAACAAAATAAATGTCCTTTATTTCAGGCATGTGAGCTTAAAAACGAACACACCACGCACCACAGACATAATAAAAAGGTCGTCAGCGACTGAAATGGCAAATGTAAAGCATTGGGTGTCGGGGGGGTGGGGGGTTCAAGGTTTGTTTGAAGTCCATTAGTAGCCAATATATACAAGACTAACGAGTCAGTGGCCACGTCTTGGTACATTGTTCTGTCATTTCAAAAACACTACAAGTCCTCTATGGCATGTTTGTAACCTTTAAATGACAATCGCCGTGCTGGAATTGGCAGAGTTTGTTATTTTAAGAAAGTTCATTTGAAAACTCGTTAAATAATTATACACGACTGTAATGGTTTACTGTTATTGATATATTTTTGTTGTGTGGATCAAAATATTTATTGAGATATTTGTTATTCCAAGTTTAACTATTGCAAAGCCATTGGAACAGTCTTTGAAACGAAGATATTTATTACATGTTCGATATTCCAAATTGACAAAGAGCTATATCTGTATAAAGATTTTTATTTTACTGCCTAATGTGAAATGACATTTGCATTCTTGAATCTAAACAAAACGATTGGTAATTATATATATATATATATATATATATAACAACAAAATTACCAATTGTTTTGTATATATATATATATGAACGCAAACCATGTTCAGTATACTGTAAACTTCTCAAACTTCCAGTTTTGTACTTTAAGATTGGCTTCCACGTGTAGTTTAAATTAGGTTTTATTAAAAAAGGTTTAGTCAAAGAACACAAACTATTCAATTGCTATAATACACTAGGTAAATATCGTAAATCGTTGGCACTTGTAAATAAGATTTCAAAAGATATGAAAAAGGCGCACTGATAAATATCGCAGATCTTAGCCACTTAATTTGTATTGATTCAAAAATATATGAAACAGAGGCACCGATTACATAGTGGTTGACTATGTCATCTCCGATTTGCATCGGTAATATTTCTGAAATAATCCTGAAATATTTTAGGACTTAATGTATCCTGCTGTTCTATTTTATTTCATACACGTACATATTATTTTGGTTTACTGTAGACTTCCTAATGTCAGCTATATTACCTGTTGTTTTTAGAATCACGTGACCTCCAAAGAGCGCCTAGTTCAGTTGAGTCAGTGCCTCACAAGTCTGAAAATGATGACGTCACGAGGAAACATGCACTGAACGGTTGTTTGAGTGATATTGGAACAAACAGAGGTATATGCCGTTAATAGTTGAATTATTAGTAGTTAGTTCACGTGTTAATTATTTACTATTTATTATAATAAGAAATATACACGATAACAAAACTCCAGATATATTAGCAATACTGAATGTCCTTTGTTTGAGACATGGTTTTCAAACATGTATAAAACAAATAACGTTTTATGATCAAAGTAAAACAACAGAAGCCTTCTGCAACAACAATCATAACGAGAACAAAAAGTACATCTGCGTAATTGTCTATTACGCTTGCAGGATTTTAACATTAACCGTTTATACAGTCTTAATGATGATAATACACATTTTGGTGGAGCAGGCTTTACTATACATGAAGTATTAAGAATTTTGAGATTAAATTGTTGAAAATGTACCTTTACTTGATTAAATGTCTTTGGCAGTGGTAACAACTGGTTCGCCATTGAAAAATAAAAACCAAAAGAAGATTGCAGCAGAAGTTGTTAACAGTGTAGACCAGGGAGCGTTTCCGGCGAAACACGCGACAGGCATGAAGAAAGAAGATGTAAAAACTGTGAATGGCGCTAGCCGTTCAGAAGATGTCATAAACGAGGACAAGTCACATGCGATGCCGCCCGAACAGCGTCACGACCGGTTACACCACGAAGAGCCGCATGTGGAGAAACCGCTCGCACAACCAAGTCCGTGGCCGATACGTGAAAGAACGGAATTACCTTGTATGCACGATGCTCATGAATGTTCACATTCTGAAGAAATGTTCGAACCGTTCATGCCTTTTTATGAGCAGATTCTGAGTAATGCGCAAGCACAGTCGCGATCCGGACAAGCTGGAACAGAAGCCGATTTAGCGTCTCTTATGTTAGGCCTTATGCCATCACATAGAGACTCCAGCGACGAAGTAATGAATATGTTTCCGTTTTTTGATCAAATGTTGCATGGGGATCGGAGACCAACCGCACTACCCAGAGATGCTGAACAGGTCACTGATATTGCTTCTCAAGTTGCATTGTTGCACGGTGGACGTGAATGTCCGCTTTGTGTTAGAATGCTCACAAGTCTCATGTCACATAAAGGTCCAATGAAACATAGTGATCGAAGTGCGTCAGAGTGGTCGCATTCCTATCCGTCCCGACAAAATTCTTTATCAAAGTTGGAAGACGACATATGCAATACAACGATGGAAAACTTTGATGATATTCCACCATTATATGAACTTTCTCCAATATTAGCTGCCAGTGGTGCGTATGACCCAAACTATTTGAAGGTAGCTATTCATAAACAGATTCAAAAAAATATGTTAGAAAGCACCAAAAGAAGAGAACCACTAGATCATGAAGAATATTCGAGCTCCACGATAGAAAAACTTCTGAAAGTTGTAGAAGAAATGAATACAGTGGAGCAAACAGCAAGTTCTGAGTCTGCACGTGACGCTGAAACAAAAATAGGTGGCTCGAAAGCAAACGAAGTCTTAAACACAAACCATGAACCAGCTAGTGTTATGGAAAATACTAGTTTGTTGCCTCAAGAAAAAGACGTTGTCAACACAACTCGAGATAAAATCGAGCCGTCATTGGCAGTGGAAAAGGACAACGAAGAGCTGGATAAAGATCTAATGCGTAGACAGCGACTAGAGAAATTTGATAAAAAACCTGCATTTATTGAACCTCGAAGCAAACCTGACAATAGGGACATTGCGCCAAACATGCAGCCCGCACCACGGACAGTAAAGGGTAAAGCATTCAAACATGCGTTGCCAATTGAAACTAACAATCAGTCAGACAACCTGTTTCAGAACGGGGATGAATCGACATCAGTATTTCATGATGTCAACGATCAAACGTTCGCAGGACTACCAAGATCTTCAGCTCGAAACAAAGACAATTCCACAAGCAAAACGACAATTGCTGATAAAACAACATTGCCCACGAATACAACATTGCCTACGATTGATCGTATAGACGAAAAACCCGGAGAATCTAACGGTGTTGAAGATGAGAACACTGTAGAAGACAAAGACATTCCAACGGCAATGAAAGCTTTCCTGATATCACGCGGAAAATGGAATCCAAACCAAGGCA
Organism: Congeria kusceri; assembly: GCA_027627225.1. NCBI lineage: Eukaryota > Metazoa > Mollusca > Bivalvia > Myida > Dreissenidae > Congeria > Congeria kusceri. The sequence continues at coordinate 34,228,414 of CM051030.1, read as the reverse complement.
GGAACGTAGTGAAGCAAAAGTCACCAGCTTTGAAATCTGATAAGAAAGAAACACAACCTGTCACAAGCTCACAGCAACGCTTTGGCAAGTCTATACCAAGCATGTCAGTAAATCGCAGCATATTGAAAGGTACTACTCAACCAGGGCAGCCAGGGAATGAAGTAGGAAGCTACCGTTCTGATGTACGGCAGTACTCCAGTGGCACTGGAAGACAAATTAACCAGCTAGCCGAAATATATGACAGAGCATTCAATAGTCTTAAAGCCTTGGAATCAGAACAACAAGCATGTCCTGGTAAATATTTGCAAGTTGTTCAATCAAGTCACATGGTGTACTTTTAATTATTAATTAAGTAGAAGAAACTTACTAGAGCTTGCTAATAGTTTTAAATCACTACCCAGATCGCTCCACTAGCTAACGTTCAAGTAAAATTATCAACACTTCCTTTTCTGTTAACCTCTATTTCACAATCAAACACGAAATGTGGTCGTTGTTTGTTTTTTGTCTAAATGAATGACTATAGATGTGAATTTTCATTAGAAATCCTTTGTAAGTATATCACGTCAGATTTTATATTGTAATACAATACCAATGTATTTAAATGAAACTACTGCGTCAATATGTGTATACATATTATTAACTGTTGTGTTAGCCTGTGGTAGTCCCGACTGCAGGAAGGTTCTCGGGTACTCAAAAACTACGTTGCAAGAGCAGGCTGAATTCAACGGTCTGGCGGTTGTAGATGTCCCGCCGGATGGTAACTGTATGTTTGCGGCTGTCGTCGACCAACTACAGGTGTGTTAGAAACAAGATAAAATATTCAGCGAAATGCTGCAGATTGCTATGTTCTGGATCCTTTCTGCTAATCATATTGCCAGGTTTAAGTCAATAAATAAATCCTTTCAAATTTGAATGCAGATTTATAACTTGCACATTTTCAGACCTGATATGCAATATCAATGACACAATGCGCAATAAACTTGGTACGTAAACATTGTTCACACATTATGATTGTTATAAATGTTATAGAATTATGATATGCCGTAGATCAATTATGATCGGTGCATTGGTTCTTTAATCAATTTGTCAGCTCCCATACAAGACGTGATATTAATGGTATTTGAAAACATTTTCACTTATTTGTGACAGTGTTTTCGTTGCGTTTAATGCCGCCATTTTCACATATTTGTGACAGTGTTTTCGTTGCGTTTAATGCCGCCATTTTCGCTTTAGGCCCACGACGTGCACGAATACACAACGCGGTCTCTGCGGGAGAAGGCAGTCGAGTGGTTGAAGGACAACCCAAAATGTCCAGACGACCAAGACACGCACTTTCAGTCCTTCATGTCAGAGCAATGGGATACATATTTGGAAAGAATGGTATGTGTTTATGACCATTAGTCTATACATTTGATACCTGTTTATTGCCTGATTTTTCTGGTGACTTTGGACTTTTGACTTTGGAAAACAACATTAGAAAATTCACTGTGTATAAAATTTGTACTCAAATCATAAGAGCTATATCTCGTATTTGACTAAGTTGAATGGATACCTTGCATCTGTATTCACTCGCGTATCTTCTTAATAAAACGTCGTACATCACATTTTGCAATTATGAAATGTTTCAGGCCAGAGATGGACAATGGGGCGACCATGTCACAATTCGTGCCATAGCCAATGTTGTAGGATGTACAGTTAAGATTCTGAATGTAAATGGTAAAGTGTCGTTCTGGACCATCATAGAGCCTGGGACAGAGACAAAGGAAGTTCTTTTTCTAGGCCACATCGGGGAGTTTCACTACACCAGTCTTAGACATGCGGGTAAATGTTAGGTTTTCTGAATTAAGTATTCTTTCTACTTATGACTGCTCAATAAAACTTATCAACGTTATTTTTATTGTATAAAAACAAACTTTAGTTGTATTCAAATTTTTGGAATTTCATTGTGAATGATTTTAACTATTTTTAATTAATAATAAAAAAACGAGTTTTGAAAGTACAATCACTTTATATGCATATAAAATTATTCGATAGAACGTAATGCAAAACTCGACACAATTATGTGTTTATTGCCTTGTGTACAAATAGCTGATGTATTTCCAAATCACGTTGAAAATAGTAATTATAATACTAGTAGTCATTGAACAAGTATCTGGTTACTTTGCTTTGCTTAATACGGTATGATAATACATGACATTAAAATTATCATATTGATTTTGACAGCAGTTCAAGAGCGATCCTCTTTCGAACGAAACGTCGACAAACCGAGCAAACCAAGACCGTTGGATCCACAAGGTTTGTATGTTCAGTTAAATACGTAATCTACTTACTTTGTAAATATTGTATTCCGTGCTTAAATAGCACTGCAATGGTCGTATGAAACTTTGAGAACTTTACCGAATACTGCACAGTAGCCCTTTCCAGGTCTTGCCACTAACATTTTAAACTCCTCTCTAACTATTGTAAACGGATTAATTTACTTTAATCAAATATCACAAACAGATTAGAAGTTAACCACATGATTGACATGTTTGGAAACATCTATTGTTTATTGTGGGATGGTGTTACGCATGAAATAATAGATTTTAAATGTTTTTTGGTTGGAGTGTCGTTGTTACACTCTTTGATTATAAACTGCATTGAATTTTTACATTCACCACGATTTTCTCGTGCAATTATTTGTTTTGACACCCGAGAGGATGAGAAAATATAAATGAACACGTTCAATTTTTATCCTACCTGTATTGGAAATTGTGGATGATGGGGCTGTGCAAAATTTAAAACCGATGTGATTTGTCATTTTTGAGAAAACCGCAATCAAAAAAGATCTAGTTGGAAGTGCCTATGCATGTATATTATATATGTCTGTCTCACATACTACTGTGAATTCATGTATTTTCGATGGCACACAATTTCGCGGATTTCCCTAAAATGACAATTTCGTCGGCAATTAAGTTCCTTTAAATTGTAATTTTTGGATATGTTTATCCATGTTACAACGCAGACAGAAATACAATCGTGTTTAATTTTACCAACAGTTCGGCACACTGTGGCAGAATCTGAGCTATCAAATGTTGCACGTTGTCTCTCAATCACAAATCGTACCTCGTTCTTTCCAGACGTAAAGAAGGTGGTATTGTTTAAGAAAGACTACGTGGACAGACCTAGCGGAATACCAATTTGCTGCTGGAATTTTGCCTTGAACAGTATTCTGTCAAAGCAACATGTAATGACCATTGCCAGCGGCAATTCTTCGACGTATTTGGATGCCATCAATGGTCACAAACACATACCAGAAACGGTATATATGTTAAACTTTTTACCTTTTTATATGTTTTGAATGTGGCATATTGCGTTCATTTTCTCATTTATCGTGAGGAATACATTAATGGTATCAATATTATATGCATCTCAGATTTAACGAGATTTTTTTATATGTAGTATTACAAATTTAGGGAATGTGTGTCCCAATGAATGAATTTATTATGTAATGTAATGCTTATCGTTTATTTTGTGCAATTTGTATTTTAAGAAAGTTTCAGAAATGCATTAAACAACGTATTATTAAAAATTTCAGTTGGCGCGCAGGCTGCCTCCGCATACGTTTGTAACTACTGGATGTGCGGCTCAAGGCACATTTGTTCCTTTTTATTGCCGCGATTCTCCCACGGAAGATAATCTGTTCTACTGGACTCCATCGTACTTGCGCATTGTTTATGAAAGAATGTCAGAGCATCCATTGCGTTTAGAAGGCAGTGGTACAATTTGCTATCCTGGATTCTCAACGATATTTTATGACACTGACATTTCTAACCGTTTCTATGTCTGTAATGACAACTTCAAACACAACATCCGTTCATTTTCCGCAATGTTTTCTTCACCACATTCACCTGATGCTACTTTACAGGTACAGACACAGATAATGTGTGTAATGGCATGGCCCGATTGGCCCGAAGTAGCCTCAGAATGGGTAACTAGGAGACGATACGTAGGATGGCCTTCGTCGAAGATAATAGAAGAAATAACATCGAAAGGTTGTCTTATGGAACCAGTTGCACATATCGACAGTGCGAATCCTTCCTTAGAATGGAGGTTTTGCTTTGATGAAGCAAATACGAAACTGTTTCGAGAAGGAATATCAGAACATCAGAAATATTGCTTTTTGATACTCTTTGCATTGTGCTTTCGATCATTGAACGGTATTGAAAGTTGTAATATTGATTTCATCACCAACATATTTTTCTATTGTTGCGAACGTTGCCCGGCAGAGTATTGGCAAAGTTCACCGGGCGGCTGTGTCATGTTCATGCTTGATGCGTTGTTGCGATGCATGAAAGAGCGATTCCTCCCAAATTACTTTATACCAAGTTATAATTTGATTGAATGTTTAAGCACTCGAGATATTAATGCCATATCAGACAGGGTGCTTGATATGCGACGAGAACCTTTGATGATTCTTCGACAGGTTCAACAAAGCGGAACGGGTATAGTCAGCGATGGATTGTTTGATAGAGTTCGCCTAGAGGCGCAGAGGTTCTGCAGTGTGAAAGAATCAACGTTGAATTGTTTTGTTCCATGTACGATTGACTTTGCAAAGTACTATGTGAATCGTGCTGTGTATGATGTTGCTTATGGCTATCTGGTGAAAGCATACGAATTGCGACAATCGGTTTCAACTTGCGAAGATTCTATGAGTCTTCATAGCTTTGCTTTGGTTTGTTTCAACGGAATTGACCTTAATTCCCGAGTTTGGTTCGCAACGTACCTGGACAAACAGTTGGGAAGTTCATTGATTCGGGATGTATGTTCAGATTTAACGTTAATACGAACAGACGAAATATTACCCAATGACATAGCCGTCTCGTATGGTATTTCAGAGGTTCCACTTTCGTTTTCATACAACGTTGACTGTTTTTGTCACGATTTCGCCGCGTTTTTAGTGTTTTTGGGTCAGGACGAGGAAGCGCTTCCAGTGTTGTATCATTGTCACACATTGTATCAACACCACCGAAGCACTGGTGATACAAGCTTGTTATTTTGCGACGATGCGATGATCTGTGTGTATGCGGGTATATTTGCCTTGCATAAAAAGGCGCACGAAACTGCGATTTTTAAAGACCTGTTGAGTATAGCTTTTTTAACAGCGGAGCGTTTAAATGAAGCCTACGGATTCGCTTGGTTAGCGGATGTTTATACTGAATTTAATGACACTGTTGGAGCAAAAGCGTGCTCTGATGAAGTTGCAAGACCAGCAGATGTGAACCAAAGTAAAATGCGTCACTTGAAAATGTGGCCAATGAAATACATCATGTAACAATCCATGTTTTGCAGAGGACATGTGTGACGATATATATACACTGGACTGCATATTAGCGACAACAATGCATTTATAAACAAGTTATGTGAGGTTATGGTCATTTCTGAATTGTTGGTATGGTCATGTATTATAACCTAACTTTGAATGTTGTACTCAAATGGTCGTTATTATTTCAAGAACATAGTAACCAAGAGACGTATGTTAAATTCGCGTATTAGATATAAATATATTGTTTAATAACATGTTTTTATTCGATAAATTAAATTTTATATTGCACTTTTTGTATAACATGGTCAATCTTAATCTTAAACTGAGTTGGTATGATTAAATAGTTTGTGATTACTGAGTAGTAATTTAATCTTAAACAAGCAAAATAAAATTTACACATCAAAATCTCATATCTTTGCGATAACTTCTGAATAGCAGATTTGTAGCTAATGACACTTCAGCGAACAGTTTATATCGTACTGACTAGACATATTCGCTGAAGCCAACCCCGTATCGAATGTCTACCAGAGTTGTAACATATTTATGGCACGGTATAAATCCATAATTTTGCACTTCGACGGAATCACTACATATACAAGTAAGTCAATATAAACTTTTGACTTGTGGCATATTTTGAGAATCGAAATTGTCAAATGCATAGAATAATACCCGAAAATAAATCTGATCACCGCAATCTGTACATTTTCTTCGCCAGTGTTGCTTTATCAGATGACTACGAAAGTTTGCATTCGGATACGTTCGGATCGACCTTGACTTTTTCGGATGCTGCAATTATAAACATGGCTTTCGTTTTCCGCAATGCATTATTTTTGTCCAATTACTCGCATTTGACCAGCATACAGAATGTATTCATCTTGTAGGGATTGTAAACGAATATTCGATTGAATGTCCGAATATTCGAATCTCAATTTAGGAATCGAATTTTCGATTATTTTAATTTTAATGTTAACATATATAAAATACGTATGTTATAAACAAACAATAAACCCCAAAGCGTTGATTTCGTGGTGTCTTGTTTGGATGGCTTGGCTTTACTTTTCATCGTCCCGGGCCCTTTCCTCGCTCAGCGAGTCTGTATAGATAAACCATTACTACACGTATCATAGTGACCCCTATTGCACAAAGACAGTGTTCTGTTTATTGGGTATCAACGCTTAAAAAGAGGATGGTGATAACAGTGACCAGTGAAGTCACCATAGCCGCTAAGTTTAAGTAAGAGTCTAAGTTGATTACAATTGATCGATACACCTAATCTTAATCGAACCTCGTCATTGGTTAGTTTAAACATATTATATTTCCATCGTTGAAGTATATTTTACATCAACCACGGTACCAATGAACAAATTCATCATACAAAGGAAAAAGGGTTGAACCAAACGTTCTTACAACATTACTGGCGGTTCGTCCCTAAATATATAGAATTACACAAATACACACATACGGTTGGTTGGTTGGTTTAACATACTGAATAATAAATTAAGGAAATAAAGGTATTTTAACAAGTTAAATTATACAAACTTTTAGAATGCATACTACAAATATATCATGCTAATTAAAAACTTAGAGACTTAAAGAACTTCAAAGTAATATCCTGAAGACATTTAAATATATGCCAAAAAAATTATTTATGTATTGTCTTGTCCTTAATAAATCGGAATTCATAAACTGGTAATATAGTGCGAATGATCACAAATTGGATTCTGTGTGTTTGAAGCGTTTTGTCGTCTGTATGTATTTATGGACCGCTGTAAATATAGTTAAATTGTCATCAGAACGTAATTGCCATAAAGAAGCAGGTCGCAGTTAAGTATGGGAAATGCGTGTAACTCTTGCAATAATTGAAAACGTTGGTTTCTGAAAAGAAGACAATTAAAAAAGTAATGATTGACAACTTCTGAAATATAGCCTCATGCACATTTTGGTGATGCTAACAGATGGTTTTGAAATAAATGGAAATTCAAATGGCTACAATTATTTCTGAGTCGTGCGTGCATAACTGATTCAAACCTTTTGCCAATAAGGTAGTAATCGGTAATTTTATTACACTTGAATAACAAGTTCTTTTATAGAACCTTTGAATTAAGATAGAGAGTCAATGTGACGTAAATCTATATGCAGTTTATTGCATAGATCAATAGCAGAGGGAATAAAAGACTGTTAGTAAAGTTGAGTTCTTCTTACAGTTATATAATTTGAGGAATTCCTTAAGTTGTACGAGGACACTTGATTTACAATATTAGGTAAGAGTTTTCTGAGAAAATCAGGACAATCGTTGTGATGCATTTTGTATATCGTGACAAGTTTGATATAACGCCTTCGGTCTTCTAGACTTAAACAGTTAATTTCTGTATACAATTCTCTTAATGAAACCGATCTAGTTAGGCCAGACACTATTCTCACAGCTTCATTTTGAATTTTATCTAACGTTTGTTTTTCAAATAAGCTGCAACCATCGCAAACCATGCAAGAGTATTCTAATATTGGTCTTAGATAGGAAATATATGAATGATTAAGGGTTTTTCTGGATACAGCGAATTCAAGTCTTCTGATATTACCTAAGATTTTTGAAGCAGTAGTCGTAATATTTTTGCTGTGAGCGTGCCACTTACCATCATTGCTAAATGTAATTCCAAGGTGTTTATATGTCTGTACAAATTTGATAGGGATGTTTTCAAATAGCAAACATGGATTATTAATATTGGGTTGTAATGAAAATAAACTGGCTTCAGTTTTATTTGGGTTAAAGTCCACTAACCAGGTTTTGGACCATTGACTAATTAAAGAAAGATAATGGTTCAGAATGCCTTCTAAGTCACTTAACGTGGACGTTGTACATGCTAGAGACGTGTCATCAGCAAACAGTCGTGTAATGCTTAAAAGTTTTTCAACTATGTCGTTCACGTATGTGAGAAAAAACAATGGTGCTAAAACAGAGCCTTTAGGTACACCAGCTTTTATTATTAGTTAATAGGATAAAGCTGACCCTACGAAAACCTTTGTGTTCGATTCGATAAGTAATTGTTTATCAAGGCTTACAAATTGCCACACGAAACAAACTGGTGTAACTTGAATATGAGACCACGGTGCCACACCCTATCAAAAGCTTTTGAAACATCGCAAAACACAATACAAGTGAATTGTTTGTCATCGATAGAACGAGATATTTGATCAAAGATGTCGATTGGTTGGGCAACAGTTGAATGTCCTCTTAAAAATCCTGACTGGTTTGAATAAATCAATTTATTTGATACGAGATGATTATAAAGGTACTTATATACAACTCTTTCCATTAGTTTGCCAATGCAACTTAACAGGGAAATTGTTCTGTAATTTGAAGTGAGATTAGCATCGCTTTTTAAAAAGAGGCATTACAGTAGCTGATTTCCAGACTGAGGGAAACTGACATTCGCTGAGCGACTTATTGAATAATAAACACAAAGGTTTAGAAATAGTATCACATGTGCGCTTAAGTACTAGGTGACTAATTAAATCAGAACCTACTGCTTTTTTAGATACAAGTGTTTTGTAATATCTTTAATTACCGATTCTTCAATAGAAAGATGGTAAAGTTTTGTATTTGAAAGTTCGCGAAAAACAGGCAGATTGACAGATGTGTCCTCTAGACTATAAATTGAAGTACAATATTTGTTTAGACAGTTGGCTTTATCACAATCAGTCATACTATTGTTATCGACATATTTTAGCGGTGGGATAGTTTCCGAGTAAGTTTTAGACTTCATAAATTGTTTAGTTAATCTCCAATACTGCTTAGGATTAGTAGTGTTCAACTCGTTTATGTTCAGTTCTAGGTTCGCATAAAAATTTTCTTTCGCAAGTTTTATCATATTATTGACTTTGTTTCGAATTTGCTTGTATTTATGTCAGTTAGCTGATGATGTTTTTTTTTAATAGCCTTTCATCTTAGACGATTGCGTTTCCGTGAATGTGTTCTTATTGCTGAGTCGTACCAAGGTTTATCGTTAGAGCGGATTGTAACTAATTTGTTTGGAATACAAACCTTCATGAATTCCAACAGTTTATCAGTAAATAGTTTAGTGGCGTCATCATTATGTACTGAATTAATGAAGTCCCAGTTTTCATTAGCAATTAGATCATTTAGCCTATACATGTCGCCTTTTGAATAGATCCAAACATGTCGTTTTGTAGGTTTCGCAGTGTGAACAGGGATATGTATATGTGCTAGAGTTGCTCTATGTTCACTAATTGCGTTTTGGGACATGTATAACATCAGTGTGTAGTGAATTATGGGTATTAGAAATGATAATAGGATCTATTAGAGTAGATGATGTGTCACTGACTCTTGTTGGTTGAGTAATTATGTTTTCCATATTTAATAAAAGCATGATTTGAGAAAGTCTTGTGTTATTTTTAAACTGGTTTTCATTAATATCGCCTAAAATAACAACGTTTGATTTAGCGTCTAATGCCCTTTCAATCGTTAGTTCAAAGTGGTTCCAGAAAATAGAGTCAGTATTTGGAGGTCGATACACGCAGCATAATAAAAAAGTCAATTTGCCAGTGTTAATTTCGATCCACATAGAGTGTATTAACTTGTGCTCAAGTTCTTGCATTCTTTGGGAGATACAAGAGTTGGAAATGTAAATGAAGATACCGCTGGAGTGAGAGGATATATCCATTCGGAACATGGAATTGTTATATCCCTCAAGGTGGAGACAAGAGTTATCGACATCGCAAGATAAATGTGTTTCAGTGAAACATAAAATATCAAAGTCAAGAAAATGGTCTCTAATGAATTCCATTTTGTTACGGATATAACGAATATTGAGATGAAGGAAAGATAGCGCATCATTCTCAGATGGACCTGGATTCAGTTCAAAATCTCCTGACAGGATCAGTAGTAATTGTACTACATACCATGAACTAACAAGTAAGCACATATTGTGTATAACACTATCAGATCTGGGAGCACATCTAGAAAGGTAATTTGAAATGATTAACAGCAACGTGAGGATATATGTAAGCGGTTGCACGGACAAGATATGTTTCCGACGACAAACATAATTTCTTGAAACAAATAAACCAACGGCCACTCTGTATGCAACTATGTTATTGGTTACTTATCAAGATTACCGTGTCTGTTTTGAAAATAAATCGGTCTCTGATCGTTTAGTGAAGTAGATGATTTGAGTTTATTCTATAATACAGTATGATTGAACTACAATTACTCTGTCGGTATAATCGCGATTACAACGTTACTTTAATTGATAAAGATGCTGTATTTCGTTTGTACGAGCATGTCTATAAAAGTATACATTAAAAACAATAGTATTTCATTCGAATATTCGTTCGAAAGGGTAATCGAATATTCGAATACATTTTGGTGTTCGTGGACATCCCTATCATATCAATGTAGGTAATGTTAAATATATTATTCTTTTTCTAGGTATTAAAAAGAGTGTGTGTCCATTCAAAAATGAAAAGAAATCAGTACATTAATTGGGTATGGAAGTGGTAAGAATGAGAAATCACAGCACATGTTCCTTTACTAACCAAAGATTCAAAAGTCACATGTCCGTGAAATCCCGTGAGATTCACATATGAAAAATGTATTTTATGTGGCTGATTTCCTGCACATTTTATTTATGAATGGGTAATTAACAAATGTTTTCGACTGTTTGTGCTCATTAGTATGCTAAATAGATGTAAACATAATACGTCTAGCAGATAATGCTTCGTATTTTGTTCAATACTGCATTTAAAAGCCGGTTTTGAGACTGTTGATACACTGTAAAATTCTTAAGACTTCTATCAGACTTTGCTATGGCGGTTCCTCCATAACTTTATGTCGCAAAAGTCTAAAATTATAAAACGCGACATTTCAAGTTATGAAAACCAGAACTAGCAGATTTGTAGTACCTTCTTTTATTGCAAACTTGATGACTGGATAGTGCCCTTGTGTTGTTGAGATAGAGAACGTGCCAATAGTGCGTCTTCATCGATATGGTCGAGCGTATAAATGAACGGTATTTTAGACACGCGATGTCAAACGTTAGCGCGGAAGTTATTTCATATACTAATGCGTAAATGAAGAAACTTAGGTTATTCCAGTTTTCCGGTTTCGTGTTCGAAAACGAAACAAGAGCGCAATATACAGACTGGACGTGAACATATATAACTAAATAGTTGGCATGGTTTAATTTGTTTATTTGCTATTATGTGTATTTTGCATAATCGACTAAAACACTGACTAAAGTTGAAAACACAATTTGGAGAGTTTTACTGTCGGTTTGGAACAAACACTTCAAAAGGTAGAATTACACAATTATTATTTTATTTTTTATAAGATACCAAAATAGTTTGTTTTATTATTTGATTTGTATGTAACTTATAAAGTACAACAATATGTTTGTACAAACGTGGTCTTAATATTAATTGAATACTATTGAACACGTAAACAAAATAAGAAATGAAAAGTCTTATTTACCAGAATTTACGTGGAAATAACGAGAAAAACGCGCTTATTTTTTATCAGATTTATCAGAATATCAAGTTTTGTATGCACGTGCCTATTTTACTTTTTTTGTTTAGATTGTTTATACGGAATAGAATAGTAGTATGCAACAAAATATATTACACATGTTCATTAATTTTACAACGAAACTACGTTTTACACGGGAATAACCGTTTCACATGACCAGCCTTATTGTCCATCCTTTCACCCCACGTCCCCCTACATCAAAAAGCTACGGTACTTTAAAAACAATATTTTTTTAAACCATGAATGTTTTATTTCAAACAATTGATATTGTAGACAATACATCCTTTTGCGGTTTGAAACTAATGGTTTTAACAGATAAAAGCATTTTAAACAGTCATCTTGATATCATGTTACAGTAATTTTCTATTGAATACTTGAATAGAATTTTACAAGTTAACTCTAGCAATGCAGACATCATAGAACATATGATAAAACACTGTATTGTGTATATTTATTGTTGGCGGGAATAGAGAGCGTGGCTTGCTGGTCCGGTGACAGTTGGTGTTTCGGTTTCGTGTTGATTGATGATGAATAATGGCTCGCGAATATACATCACATACGTATCGTTGTACAACGGCCAACATTCGTTGTGAAAACGTGTATAACAGTTTTGAAAAAGTATTTTTATGACTTAAATGCATTTAATTGATATGAACATTTTATACGATAAATATATTCGTTATGTGCATTGAACGTTTCACCATGAAACTTACACGTCATGGAAAATGATCCGACACATAAGCTATATTGTTTCTATAATTTTTTCTGTAAAATGTAATCTATTTGTTTAGTCAGTAAAGATTATTAATTTTCATCATCCTTCACTTTCGATAACGCGACAAGAAACGCTTTCTAGCTTTGAACGTAACACATTAAGAAATATATGAACAAATCAGAAGATACTGGTAATCACTTATCATGTTATCATGATACAATTTTATTTGATTGTAGGACATATACAGCCGTTCAGAACACTATGTAAACTCGTCCATGCAGGAATATGTCCGAAATATTTTGCAGCGCATGCGCCGTTGGTTTGCCCTTCGGGTGTGGAAAAGATGCTTGCAAAGATTGTAACAAGGTGTGTCGAGATTTTAAAAAGTTTCTGGTTATGTAAAGTATTTACAAAAGTTCAATGTTTATATATGGTGCACTTTAGAAAAAAATAAGGCAAGTTTTTAAAAATAAAAAGTTCTTCAGTGTGTGGCGTTTTGGTTAATAGATCTACTGCAACATCTATTGCGTTTTTGTTTATTCTAGTAGTAATTGAAGAGTAATATTAAACTTGTGTGAACTTAAATCGTTGAATTGTGCATAGAAAACTTGTTCTAAATTTTTCACTTACCCACAATCTAAGTTAAGATGTTCTCTGGCTAAGCTACCACAGATATCTATCCCTTCATCATATCCCACTTACAGCTGTTCTGTGCGAGTTGCAACATCCTGAGGTCTAAACTACAGAAGACAGCTGCGGTCGGTCGAAAGAAGAAATGCGTGTGTCAGCAGTTGTTCTCGTCAAGTAAGCCAATGAAGGAAAAGTCCTGTCATAATATTTATTTAGAAGAAAAAAATGAAACTTCATTTGCAACAACAGTACATAAAGTATTCTTAACAACTGAATGTCCTTTAATTTAGGCATTAATTTGATTAATTGTCTATGCCTGTTTAAAGAACAGCAAATAATGTTCATTTGTGAATGTTAACCAAATGCTGTATTCAGGCGAATTTAGCTTTGTATTTACTCCATTGCAAGTAAAGCTGCAGCGAGCAGTTTTTAAGTTCCGTTATTGGTATAGGTCGTTTGAACAATTTGGTTAAGGAAGATTATGTTCTACCATTTAACAAAATTTAATGAGCTTGCCCGTAGCCTTTGAAATGAAGTATACAGATGTGAAGAAGAACGACCAATTACCATAGGATTGAACATGTAATAGCCAATCTGCATTTGCACATAAATATTCATGCTTAACTATTTAAGTTCAGTCTAGTTATCCTATTTATTTCAGTTTCAGTCAGATTATTATATTATTCTACCCTTTTCCACACAGGCAACTGGTATAGAATTTGACTATTTAATTACGGGTTTATTAAGACGGTTTTATTTGTTGCTTTTAGAATCACCAGACCACCGAAACGCGCCTAGTCCAGTTGAATATGCGTGGCAAAAATCAAAAGATGATGGTTGCTTAATTGCTAATGGTAAAATCACAGGCACATGTCTTTTACATTATTCACATCTTTGTGGAAGATGTTATTTAATAACTAATATACATTAGTGTACATTACGTATAATGGAACTGCTGATGCATTAGCAGTTCTGAAAGAAACAACTAAATGTCTTTTGTTTGAGACATTATTATCAAACATGTATAGCAAAATTCAGAATACAAGGCTTAAATTGTTAAACATTACATAGTTTATATGTATATGACAGGGGTTACAACTGGTTCGCCATTGAACAATAAAAACCTGAAGAATATTACTGCAAAAGTTGGTAACATCACAGACCATTCGTCAGGCACTGTGAATAATAGACTAGTCCTGGGGAAGGAGGATGTCGAAACAGTAAACGGTGCTAGCCGTTCCGAAGATTCGAATAAAGCGGCACAGTCAAAAATAGACGACGATTCAAAGTTTGTTGCTGTGTCACCCGATCAGCGTCATGACCGGTTACACCAGGAAGAGCCCCTAGGTCATGAAGAATATTCAATTAACTCCATGCCAGAAGAGCTGCTGAAAAGTTTAGAAAACATAAATGCAGGGGAAAGTACACCCGGTTCTGAATTGGTACAAAAATATGAAACACAAACATGTGGTTCCAAAGCAAACGAGGTCGCAAGCCCAAACCATGAACCGGCTAGTGCCAGGGTAAATAATAGTTTGTTGCCAGAAGAAGAAGACGTTGTTAACAAACTTCGAGTCAAAACCGAGCCGTCTTTTACAATGGAAAAGGACAACAAAGAGCTGGACAAAGAATTAATGCGTAGAAAGCGACTGAAGAAATTGGATAAAAACTCAGCATTAGTGGAAACTAGAAGCAAACCTGACAATAGAGACATTGCGCCAAACATGCAACCCTCACTACGGACAGTTAAGTGTAAAGCATTTAAACATGCGTTGCCAATTGAACCTTCAGAAATCAATCCGTCAGAAAACCAGTTACAAACAGGTGTTGAATCGACATCATCATATCTCGATCTCAACGATAATACGTCCGCAGGGCTGTCAAGCTCTTCACCTTATTTGGAAATAAAAAAAACAAACAAGCCCCACGGCGAAACGCCAATTGCAGACAAAACATCATTGCCTGACATTCAAGTCTGTCATACCGACGCAGAACCCGGAGAATCTTCCGATGTTGAAGATGAGAACACCGTTGACGACAAAGACATTCCAACGGCAATGAAGGCTTTCCTGATATCACAAGGAAAATGGAATCCAAACCAAAGCAGGAACGTCGATAAACGTAAGACTACATCTTCGAAATCAGATAAGAAACAAATCCAAACAGCCACAATTTTGCAACAACACTCTGGCAAGTCAAGACAGCACATGTCAGTAAATCGCAGCACGTTGCAAGGTACTACTCAACCAGGGCAGCCAGGGAATGAAGTGAGAAGCTACAGTTCAGATATACGGCAGTACACAAGTGGCACTGCAAGCCACATTTCCGAGCTTGCCGACGAGTATGACAGAGCATTTAACAGTCTTAAATCTTTGGAATCACAAAAACAACTGTGTCCAGGTAAACATCAAATGCTATTCAATTAAGTAACATAGTTTAAATTGAATTTGTGTTTTAAGTGAATGAACAATACTATATAGAGTTAGTCAGTAGTTTTAAATATTTGTTAGGCTAAACTCGTTGAACTGACGTTCGGTAGTACATCAACATCAACATGTAAGGTCAACATAATTAAAGATCATAGGTCTTTGAGGTTGATCTGAATTTTTACATTCAGACACATATGTGGCCATGGTTGTTTTTTTTGTCAATATGACAGAGAGTTTTGGAAATCTCATGTAGAATATCATAATCATATGTTGGAATAAAATACTGAAACAACTAAATGAAACGCATTGAGTTTATACGTATTACCAAAAGTTCATTCAATTTCGCTGTGCTAGCCTGTGGTAGCCCCGACTGCAGAAAAGTACTCGGGTATTCCAAAACTACTTTGCAAGAAGAAGCCAAGATCAACGGGCTGAAAGTAGTAGATGTGCCGCCAGATGGTAACTGCATGTTTGCGGCTGTGGTGGACCAACTACAGGTGTGTGTATGCCAGTAGCTAAAACAAACATCCAACACTATGCAGCCTGCTATTTTCTGGTTCCCTTCTGCTAGTAATGTGGGCGACTGGAAACTACATACATTTTTATTTAATCATTTCATTGTTTTGCATTTTCACGTAAGACAGTGTACCAATGTCAATGTATTCGAATGTAATATCCGGATACAATCCGGATAACCGTATATATCGGCAATAGAGTCTAGAATCTGGCGCTTGAAAAGTTGCATATTTCAGTGCACATCTTGACACATCTAAATGACGATACTTGTATTTAGAAAACAAACTAGTTTCAGGTTATACAAAAGAGGACATGTAACATAAACTATGTCGATTTTGTTAGTGGATGACGTGTTTTGTTTGTTTTGTGTCGCATGCAATTTTAGTTTGGATTGCACTTTAAGTACCCCCAATTAAACTTATAATTTTGTTTGTTTTGTGTCGCATGCAATTTTAGTTTGGATTGCACATTAAGTACCCCCAATGAAACTTATAATTTGCGCAAACATAAGGCTTACTGTAATAACTAACCAATAATAATTAGAAGCACACTGATTAGACAAGACTGTCTTTAAAGTTTTACCGATTAGAAATAATTGGTTAACAATGAATTAATTTTATTTTATTAGTAGACACTGGTAATGTGAATGGCTAATTGGTAGAGAAACATCTCAGATGAAGAGTGACGTACCTAATTATCATAATAGATTGTGACAAATTGTTTAACAGCTCTGTGAAAGTTAGTATTGTGTAAAGAAAACACCAACTGTTGTTGTATGATAGTAGTATACCAACCGAGAGGTGTGTTTATGACACATCAGCAATACGAGGGGGGGGGGGGGGGGGACCTCCTGTTGTGTCTGAAGTAGCTTAAAGCTGTGTTGGGCTAATCTTTATACATTTATACTTTATACGTTTTTTGTATGCCCACTAGAAAATCGAGACAAATGTAATTTTTCAAAACATTTATACGAATATTCGAATACTTATTTTGTATCCGGTTACTAACATAGTATCCGGATATTCGGATACATCACTATTTACCATTCATGATAACGTAAGTACAAGCAATAATCCTATTATTAAATATGTTATCAAAAGAATACGATATTTAGTAGATAAAATGTTATACTTCGGTGTCGTCGATCCATAATTTCGCCAGTCCTCTCCATTAGTTTGTACTATTTCCAATAGTTGAGAAAAGGTTTGTTCTAGTTGACTTTTTTGTTACTGTGATGCGTTTTCACGATGTTTACTGTTGCCATTTTCACTTAAGGCACACGATGTGCACGAGTACACAACGCGATCTCTGCGGGAGAAGGCAGTCGAGTGGTTAAAGGACAACCCAAAATGTCCTGACGACCAAGACACGCACTTTCAGTCTTTCATGTCAGAGGAATGGGATAAATATTTGGACAGAATGGTATGTGCTATTTGGCCATTAGTATAACTAGTGCATTCAATACTTATTTGTTGCTCTACTTTCCAATGATCTTGATTTTCGGAATTTGAAGATTATCATGGTACAGTAAACATAAATTCGCTGTTACAAAATTTGCATATATTTAACGTAGCAATATATGTTAACGTATGTGACCAAGCCGAATGGGTGTCTCGCGGAAATCTTTTGACTCTATGTTAACTTGGATATCTTCTTGCTAAAATGTCACAGGTTTGCATTTATGAAATCTTTGTAGGCCAAAGATGGACAATGGGGCGACCATGTCACAATTCGTGCCATAGCCAATGTCATAAGATGCACAGTTAAGATTCTAAATGCCAATGGTAAAATGTCGAGCTGGACCATGATAGAACCAGTGATAGAGAATCAGCAAATTCTGATTCTTGGTCACATTGGAGAGTATCATTACACCAGTCTTAGACAAGCAGGTATAATTAATGCTATATAATTGTTTGTTGTTCTTAAAGCATGATGGATGTTTTAAATGAATCCTCTGATTTGGAGAAAATGGTAAATGACACTCTTATGAAAATATACTTTGTCTAGATTATCTTTGATCTGACTCAAAAAATAATGTAAGGAGGTGCAACCATATTTCTACTGTAAACTTATTATTCGAGTTTTCTTTTCAGTATTTTCCTCAGACGTATTTTTGATAATATGTCTATGTTCCTTTGCAGACAAATTAGAACGGTCTTTTTTAAAAGGCAATGCTTTTCAAGAAGACCAGCCAAGTGCTTCAAGAACATTAAATTCGCAAGGTGTGTTTTTTTTATTCCATCATGCGTGCATTAACGACATAACCTCTCACCCCGTTGAATAAACTTCATATTATTTCGACACTGTGGTATAAAGCAAATACGCTATTATAAACTTGCAGGTAATTTTGTGTGTTAATGTTTGCATTCTTTCTTTTTTAAACAAAACCAGAACTTTTACTGACACACACGCACATGTTTAAATCAAACAGTTTGTTTACCAAACATGGTCACAACGTAAAACTGGTCACAAATGATCTGTATTATGCGCCACTGTACTGTCCGATGCCTGGATCTGATGAATTCCCATTAGGGTCATTAATTTCTGGTGTTACTATATAAATAAATCACCAACACTTATGCATGAAATTTAAGTGCAGACCGATATCCAAGCACTCTAACTCACTTTATCAATTGTTGATACCATCTGCATTATACGGTAATGATTTATCCACGAAGGTCAGTGGAAATAACAGCATTTTTGAAATTCCGTAGACATAAGTTGCTGCTTAAAAAGCTATTGCAGTTTAGCACAGAACGGCTACATTTTTGTCTTCGGAATATAAGCAGCAATGCGATGTCTTCAGATCCTAACAGCGAAATTTGTTTAAATTGAGTGTTCGTATTAGAGTTTAATGATATTGGAATAGTCGAACATTATTTCACAAGCTCTTCATAACTGATCTAATTGAAGTTGCAGATATACAGACAGTAGCAGTGTTTAGGAAAGAGTGCGTAGACAGAACATGTGGAATGCCAATTTCCTGCTGGTCCTTTATTATGACCAGTGTATTACCAAAGTCCGTCTTAATGAATATTGCTAGCATAAATTCTTCTACCTACTTGGGGCTCATCACTGAACGATCGCATATACTAGATACGGTATTTATATGTCATTACGTAGTATATATATATAATATATATATTTATGAAATAGATAGAGAAACTCAAAAAAGAAAAATTTACACTTTTGCTGAAGTAATTTTTGAAGTATTTGCTAAATCAAACTTAAATATGTTTGGTTCCAAAATTTAGCTAAACGAATATTATGTTCTGAAATGTTAATACAGACAGTGTACGTTGTATTGTTTGGGTTTAACGGTAACACGAATAAATTGTTAGTTTTCAACACCAACAGTTACTTACAGCTTAACACGGAACTTTCCAGTTTCTTGTTTGAGTTAGTATAGTTGCATGAGCGTGGGGAAGAAGCAGACTTTGTATATAATTATCTAAATACATATGGAATTTTTTTTGTTAAGTGTCGATGTTTAATATATATCAGTTAAATCATTCTTCTTATCATTCCATATATGTTTAACACACACATAGTTTAAATACGGTTTGTATCTGGCCTCCTATAATATACTAGATCCGATGCTGTGATATTTGAAGGACGTTTCAAAGTTCTAAATTAATGAATGCAACGAATATTTTTATTTGCAGATAATACAGGTGCTTACCCCACACACCTATGTGCCCACTGGCTGTGCGGCACAAGGATTTTTCCTTCCAAATTATTGTCTTGCTGCTGCGAATGAAGACCATCTGTTTAACTGGACTCCTTCATACTTTAGGATTGTTTTGGAAGTCCAACCAGGGCTTAGATGGCATTTAGAAGGCAGTGGGACGATTTGTCATTCTGGATTCACAAAACTATTCTATACAAATGACACTGTCCGTCGGTATTATGTCCAAAATGAACATTACAGAAAACACGTTCCAACCATAAATGCGGCGTTCCATATTCCAGATCAACCAGGTATAACTTTAACGGTACAAACGAAAGTCATGTTTGTAATGTCATGGCCACGCTGGCCAGAAGAGGCTTCAGAATGGAAAACTAGGAGACGATACGTTGGATGGCCATCTGCAGAAATAATCAACGGGATAACGACTAAAGGTTGCCTTATTGAACCGTTTCCACACGTGGACAGTGCAGACCCCACTTTCGAGTGGCGTTTTTGCTTCGATGAAGCAAAAACAAAATTGTTTCGAGAAGGAATATCAGAGCACCAGAGATATTGTTTTTTGGTACTTTATGCCATGTGCTTTCGAGCATTGAACGGCGTTGAATGTTGCAATGTTGAATTCATCGTCAATATATTTTTCTACTGTTGCGAACGGTGTCCAGGAGAATATTGGCAAGCTTACCCAGGTAGCTGCGTCTTGTTCATGTTTGATGAGTTTCTGCGATGCCTGAATGAGCAATTCCTCTCAAATTACTTCATTCCTAGTTATAATTTGATTGATAGCTTAAGTGCTCAAGATATCACTGATATAACGGACCGGTTGCTCGACATGCGACGAGATCCTTTGATGATTCTTCGAACAATTCAACACAGTGAATGGGGTTCAGTCAATGATAAACTGTTTGAAGGAGTACGCCTAGAGGCACAGAGTATTCGTAGTGTGAAGGAATCAACGTTGACCTGTTTTGTTCCGTGCAAGATTAACTTTGCGAAGTCCTATATAGATCGCTTACAGTATGATGTTGCGTATGACACACTAGTTGAAGCGTATGCATTGAGACAATCTGTATCAACTTGTGAGGATTCCATGAGTCTCCCGAACTTTGCGGTAGAGTGTTTCAACGGAATGGACATCGTTTACCGTGTTTGGTTCGCGACGTACCTGGACAAACAGTTGGAAAGTTCAGTGATTCGTGATGTATGTTCGGATTTGCCTTTGACACGAATAGACAACATATTACCCAAAGACATATCTGTCTCGTTTGGTACTTCAGAGGTTCCACTTCCGTTTTCATACAACATTGACAGTTTTTGTCACGATTTCGCCGCTTTTTTAGTGCTTCTTGGTCAAGACGTGGATGCCCTACCAGTTTTGTATCATTGCCACACTTTGTATCAAGAACACCAAAGCACTGGCGAAACAAGTTTGTTATTCAGCAACGAGACAATGATCAATGTGTATGCAGGTATATTTGCCTTGCATAAGAAGTTACAGCAAACTGCGATCTTCAAGGATCTTTTGAGTATGGCATTTTCAACAGCCCAACGTTTAAATGAAGCCTACGGATTCGCTTGGTTAGCGGATGTGTATACTGAATTTAATGATACTGTTGGAGCAAAAGCTTGCAACGATAAAGTTTCCAGTCCAGCAGATGTGAACAAAAGTAAAACGCGTCGCTTGAAAATGTGGCCAAGTCAATATATCATGTGAGAACCCATGTTTAATTTATCGTTGGTGACAGCTGTGAAGATTTAGAGATTTGGTATTGACTGCTTGTTAGCAAATATAAAATAAATAAACCAACAGAAACATTAGCAGGAGAGAAACCTTTTAAATCTTTATTTAAGGCAAGTGGAACATCGTCTATACAACATAGTTCAATACATACAACACAATGCAGCACATACAATGATTATGGGTCTTTGCCATGAACGGTCAACGCAAAGCATTGGGGGTTTCAACCGGTTTAAAAGCATACCGAAACTCACATTTGGCCCAGAATTAATCACAATACACATTGTAAATAAAATTTAACCTCATAGCATTGTAATTCAAATTCAGTAGTAAAACACAAAATATTGGAGTCATTAGCAAGTTATATGTGAGGGTATTCAATTGCTCTAGTGGTTGTAGGTGTGCATATGTTTCAATCGAACCAAGAATGATGCAATAAAGTGGCTCTATTTATTACATAGTTAGAAAAGATAGGAACATACACGGTGGTGGTGTATGCTGTTATGTAATGAATTATATTGCTTTTGCTGTTAGAAAGGACTATAACATATTGATTGATTAATCTAATTTTTTTACTCCATCTACACAAAACTAAACCTAGTGTTGTAGGCACAATTAACAGATCCCCAAAACTGTCGAAGTGTATTGAACATTTTGAAACTATTTTGTCAGATCTAATGTCTGATGGAGAAAAATAACCTTCGCGGAGATTTTAACATTTGCTACAAACAGAAATCAAGTAGATTATTAAATCTTATTATAGTTTACTGAGATTGTTTGACCTACAACAATTAATAAAATTTAAAGAAGCTACCAGAATTACAAAAACTTCCAGTCGTATTATTGACCATATTATTATAAATTCAAACGACATACTTTCTCTGCACGGCTGTATACCTATAAGCATTAGTGAACATGTTATGACATTATGACTTATTTGTTTGCAAGTCGAGTCTAACCGACTGGAAATATTGTTTTTATGAGTATAATGTTACCCTTGTCATATGTGTATTAGTTTAAGATACATTTTTATGTCAGTTTTGAATTCCATAGCTCTTGTTAAGGACATTAGATTTAACAGGGTGTTCACGATATTCAAGATTACTCATTGTTCTGTAAACATACACATGTTGTGCAAAGGGAAGTGAAGAAGATTTAGTCCAATTATGTTTCAGATCATATTGCTGAAAACAAAAATAAACCAAGAAGTCTATGACAACATTTAACGCAGTTAGGATATAAATTCCAAAGTACTGGTAATGACGATTTAATTCTAAATATTAATGGGGAAATTTGCCACAACCGTACTTAAATTGCAAATCACTTTAATATGTTTTTACTGCTGTCGTCTCCAAGCTTGGCGAACAAAAATTATTTGATCTCAAGTCAAAAGCTCTGTTACTTTTTACAATGAAAAGAAGAAAGTTTACTTAAAGTATGTGACTTAATATTTTGTACTCAAGAAACTGAATAATCTAAATTCATCTAAAAGTATACTGGTTTAGATGAGGTACCAGCAAGATATTAAAAAGATGCTTTATGTTGATAAAAATACATATTACACATATTGCAAATTTGTCGACATCTGAAAATGTTGTACCAGAAGATATGAAAATTGCGATACTAAAATCTTTGTATAGGAACCATGATAATCTAGATGTTGGAAACTATGTACCAGTCAGTATATTGAGTGTAGTTTGAAATCGGTTTTAGAAAAATCAATGTATTTGCAACTGGAACAGATTGTTTTCCGACAATAATTTACTATACGAACTCCAAGCTGGTTTTAGGAATTATTATTAATCTGACACTTGTCTTGTGCATCTGTTATACCATATCAGAACAAATAATTCTAAGTGTCTAAACAAGGTCATGATAATGTTGGATTTTCAAACAGCATTTGATACAGGGGGCATGATACACTATGTGAAAAGCTTAATCTTCATGTTATTTTAAAGTGGTAGAAAACAAACAGTACCCGTGGAGTCCTCCAGGGCAGTATTTTGAGACCCCTTTTCTTTTATGCTATATAAATAATATGATTATTAGTATTGATACTGATGGTAAATGCATTTTGTATGCTGATGATAGTACTGTTGTTTTGCCAAACGAAATCAAGATGTTATTTCTACGAAACAACTTGGTAATGTTATTGAATGTTGTTCGTCTTGGCTGGTGGACAGTAAGTACATCTTGGAAAACAGAATGTGTATATTTTGGCTCAAAACGTAAATTATAGCAGGTTGTAAACTTCAAGATTGTTTGATCACACTATTGATTCCGCTAACTATTCTTAACTTTGATAGCTCTCTGTCAGGTGAATCTGTTGTTAACAATATTGTTTCAAAAGTGAATTTTCGTTTTTCATGTTTGTATAGACAAGCAAAATTCTAAGATGTTAAAACTAGGAAATACATGTGTTTTGCACTCATTCAATGCCATATAGATTATGCTAGTTCTTCTAACTACCCTAGTTTGAATACATGATTAAAACAAATTTCAAATATGCCAAAACATTATTGTCAGATTTATTAACAATATGGGACACAAAGAGAGTGCAAATAACACTATTCTGGTCAATTTCTTTATATAGATTATAGATATAAACAATTACGACAAAATCATGCGTTTAAAATATTTCATAACAAGTGTCCGTCATATATGAAAGAAAACTGCGTGCTTGTTCAACATGATCCTATATGTACAATTTAAATGTTCCTAAAAGTTATAAAGAAACTAACAATACATTCTAAAGTGTAGCCATTAGCGACTGGAATTATTTACCAGATTACATTGAATGATTTTTTTTTATATATAAAATAGATCAATTGTAAACAGCTGTTAAGAATCAGCTTTAGGCATCGCATCAAATAACTGACTTTTACACTGTTTTGTACATGTACTTCTATGTTATGTAAAAATTTGTATTGCCTCAATAAAACCGATTTACATATATACAAAATGTTACAAAGTGTGCTATAGAAACATTATATGAAACTTCCATTTCACTAAAACTTCCGTTTATTTAACTTAACATCGCATTCATTGATTTATACAAATGCTACTTAATATATTTACGTTTAAATTGATGTTTTCTGCATATTCATTTGTATTTGAGAAAATTCAAGTACCATTTCTGTTGATATTTTATAAACTACATGCTAGTTATGCCATTGTCCTGGATCCTTAATTCAAAAATGATATGTGTTGTAAACATGTGTGTTTTAACCTGAATACATCTATCTAACAATCCATTACAATTATAGTGCATTTCATGATAAAACATTTTATTTTCATGAAATATCTTTTGTATGACATTATTAACATATATAATTTACAGTATTTTGTATTGCAATGGAAATTATGTGACGACGAATTAGATTGAATTAATATAACACTTATATACTAAAGTAATGTCATTTGATATTACGAACTGCATAGGTTATTTTAAAAAAAAAACTTTAACGTTCCTTATTCATGTTAACAAAGTTTATTTGCAATTACGTTTACGACCATGAATGCTTGGGAAGTTGATACATGTAGTTTAATAAGTATTGCTTATATTTGGATATGTATTTAACAAATGCATACAAATGGACGGTGTGTTTATTAATTATTTGTCAAGTAAACCAATACACTTACGAATCAAACTGATATATCGATTTGAATGTACATATTGTGTACGCAAAACACGTTTGAAAGATGTAAATGAAAAATTATTATCCTGCTATTTAACGTGTTTGCTTTCAATAAAATAACCGTAACACTGTTGAGCTTTCGTTATTTGTTAGGAATAACAGAAAAGACAGATATGCTTTCGGTGGAAGATCTATATTCGGGTTGTCGATTTAGGCGAAATTGTGTTTCATGATGCTGTAACTAGAGGTTTTGTGATGCATATGTCATTATATTGGGCTCACATTTTGAAGACCTCGCTAGATTATAACCCGCATTCTAATCCTATCGATGTTCACTCTTTACACTCGAACCTACTTGAGTCCTCTACATTTTACGTCACTCTACCCATAGCTATATTCTACTCCACTCGAGGCCTAGCTACATACTACCTTACTTGAGCCCTAGCTACATTTTAACCCTCATGAGTCCTAGCTACATTTTAACGCACTCGAGCCCACGTTAGAATTTACCCACTAAACCCTCGTTTCATTCTAACCCACTCCAACACATGTTACACAGTAACACACTCGAGCCCACGCCACACCCTAACACACTCGAGCCTCGCTTCACGTTTAGTTTACCTGCTCTATCCCTCGTTAAACACTAACCCTTCCAAGCCCTTGTTACACTCTAACCCACTGGAGCTCTCGGTACACATTAACCCACTAGAGCCAGCGAAACACCCTAACCCACTAGAGCTAGCGAAACACCCTAACCCACTAGAGCTCTCGCTATACGTTTACCCACTCGAGCCATCGTTACATACTAATCCTTCCAAGCCCTTGTTGCACTCTAACCCACTGGAGCTCTCGGTACACATTTACCCACTCGAGCCATCGTTACATACTAACCCACTCGAGCCCTTGTTACACTTTAACCAGTTAGAGCCCTCAATAGACGTTTACCAACTCGAGCCCTCGATACTCTCTAACCTACTTCAACCCTCATTACAATCTAACCTACTCCAATCAATCGTACACTCTAACCCTATCGAGACCTTGTTTAATACTATCCCACTCGAGTCCTCGTTCCACGCTAACCCTCACGTGCTTTCGCTACACAGTAATTTACTTGAGTCATCGTTATACTGTAACCTACTTGAGTCATCGATACACGGTAACCTACTTGAGCCACCCCTGCACTATAACCTACTGAAGTCATCGTTATACAGTAGCCTACTTGAGCTAACCCTGCACTGTAACCAACTTGAGCCATCCCTGCACTGTAACCTACTGGAGTTATCGCTACACTGCAATCTACTTGAGACATCGCTACACTGTAACCTACTAGAGCCATCTCTGCACTGTAACGCACTGGAGTCATCGCTGCACCGTAACCTACTTGACCCATCGCTACACAGTAACCTACCTGAGCCATCCCTGCACTGTAACCTACTGGAGTCATCGCTACACTGTAACCTACTTGAGTCTTCTCTACACTGTAACCTACTTGAGACATCTCTACACTGTAACCTACTTGAGCCAACCCTGCACTGTAACATACTTGAGCCGTCGCTACACGTTAACTTACTTGAGTCATCGCTACACTGTAACCTACTTGAGCCGTCGCTACACAGTAACCTACTTGAGTCATCGCTACACTGTAACCTACTTGAGCCATCGCTACACTGTAACGTACTTGAGCCATCCCTGCACTGTAACCTACTTTAGCCATCGCTGCACTGTAAACTACTTGAGCCATCACTGCACTGTAACCTACTTGAGCCATCGCTATATTGTAACCCATTTAAGCCACCGTTACTCTGTAACGCACTTGAGCCATCGGTACACTGTAACCCACTTGAGCCATCGCTACTCTGTAAACGTACTTGAAAAATATCTACACTGTAACATCTTGAGCCATTTCTGCACTATAGCCTACTTGAGCAACCTCTAACTGTTACGCACTTGAGCCATCTCTACAATGTAACCCACTGGAGCCATCTCTAAATTGTAATCTACTTGAGCCTTCGCTACACTGTAACCCATTTGAGCCATCTCTACACTGTAATCTACTTGAGACTTCACTAGAATGTAACCCACTAGAGCCATCTTTACATGTAACCAACTTGAGCCTTCGCTACACTGTAACCCACTCGAGCCATCTCTACACTGTAAACTACATGAACCATTCCTACACTGTAACCCACTAGAGTTATCGCTACTCTGTAACCCTCTTGAGCCCTATTGAGTAACGCGCTTGAACCGTCTCTACATTGTAAGCGACTCGAGCCCCATATATACTAAAACCCACTCAATGCCTTACTATATTGAACCCCACTAGATCCCTAGAAAGCACTCTAATCCACACTACCTATCGGTACATTCTAACTGGCTATTGTTAAATATTTTATATTATGAGTTTAAACGTATTAGTCATTTGGACAATTGCACGCGAATACGTATGCTGGACCTTTTATTCAACCAGATAGCAGATATCGAAACTATTAAATATCGGACACAATTTTAAAAATATAATAAAATACACAAACTAGATCTGTGCAAAATATGAAAACCTTTCCTGATTAAACACCAGTTGACATAACACCATTAATATATTTGATAAGATATATTACATGTAAGTAAAAAAAATGAACTATTTCAGTTTCTAAAACAGCCGTTATGTAAAAATGTGACAACCTATCTTGATAGAACACCAGCTGATATTACATTATTTGTGTATATAATACGAACTATTAAGGAGACACTGAACTTTCTCAACCAAAATTCAATAGTATGATAGTATGTTACCAACAGTTGTACTTAAACTTCTATTACAACAACAGATTTAAGTTAAATGAAGTCAACTCTGACCGTGGTGATAACATGATACCTACACAACTATTCCGAACACGCAATGCACTACAACCACGGTTAAGCTATAATCCACATTAACAGACGATCGTCGTGCACATGCGGAAGTAGTTACTCAAACGTTACGCGTCGGATTTCCCAAACAGTCCGCTTTCGATTTGAAATAGAAACTAAGGTTTTGAAATCGTTTAAAGGTAAGAGAAAATTATTCATTTAAACTACCACCTTTCACTGTGTGATTTTCATGTATGTCGCATCAAACTTCAGTTTAAAACTTAGATAAGTCAAATGTTATTTAAATTTACATTTTACTATAAAATTAGCTTAAAATTGAAACTTTTTATGTTAATTTAGCCTACTTTCGAATTGGATTCTATAACGTATAATTAAAGTTTTAACGAATAATGTTCTTTGTATTATATTTTACACTATTTTAATAGTCATATCAGATTTTAAGGTTGTATATATTATTAACCACTACGAAAAAACTGTAAAGTGTAGAAACTGAATTATTGTATGTTCATAACTACTTACTTATCTATATTTCTACTGGCATAGACAAAAACTATCGAGCTAGCAGCCCACGGATAATAAATTAAATGGAAATATAATGCAGATTAACGATTCGTGTATATCAAAATAATATGGTAGGGTTTGATATCAATCGTTGTTTGAATATGAGTAATTTATGATAGTCATGAAAAGCAGAACGATTTCATAGTTGTATTGTTTTGTGTTAAAAATGAAAATAGTACAGCATACAACATTATTTTTGAGGGGAACCGCTATTTTGCAGTAACAGTTGTAAAACGTAAGACATTAGCGCATTGTCCGAATTGTGCACACATTATGCGTATTTCTCATCTTTAATAAAAGACTCTAATAAAACAGCAGGTAAAAGCGTAAAATTTGCTTATATAAATAAGAAATGCGCAGTTAAGGTTATTAAATATATTAGATGTAATAGAAGATAAAACCATCGAGCACGTTTACTTACAAATTGTTTTGCCAAACAATGCTGAAAGGATTTTTGATTTGATAAAATGTACGCCAATGATTATATTACTTTTTTACCACTTAAAACGATGCAGGTACTTCATGCGTTAATTTGCTTGATTATACTAGATATACCGGCATAGCACTTATGCAGAATATGTACAGATAAAGGTGATTTTCGTTCATGCTTTCTTGATTTAGGCACTCTTTTACAGAAATGGGTTAGACTGGATGTCCACAAACAAATATGACTTCCAGCACATGCTGCGCATGCGCAGTAAAAATCGTCCAGATCGATGGAAATGACAATTCATGTACAATATGTGGAAAGGTGAATTTATGTTAATTTGCAGTATGTTCTTCTACTTGTCATTCAACTACTGGTAAAGTCAGTTCTTATTTTTAATTCTAAATGTAAAGTTTACACTTTTATTTCTCCTACACATGCATTCGTTCCAAAAATTACAATTAAATTAAAGATACGTTGGCATTTAAAAACACCAGTTGACTCGTACAATTTCATTGGACAGGTTTTCTGTAAAAGTTGCACAACCCTGAAGTCCAAACTTGAAATGACGGCGTCCCAGCGCCGAAGAAGGTCTTGCATGTGTCAGCAGTTGATAAATATGAGTAAGTGCTAAATATTTATAAATACTTGTATGCAGTTGACAAAATTATTGACAGTTTTAACCATTACGACGTGCCCACGATTTATTATATTTCTTCACAGAGGATCCCAAACGGCAGAGCTCGGCCAGTGACGTTTCTTCGCTACAGAAAAAGGACGAAAAGCTTATTTCTTATTCATCAGAGCGGCTGGATGCGGCCAGCAAGGTGACACCTATCTTAGTGAAAGAGAATGTAAAAGCTTTGAAATCATCAGATGTCGAACAGTTTCGCGCAGCCAGTAAAGTTTCTTACGCCCCATTGAAGGCAGAAACATTTGAATCATTAGATAACGAACTGTCAAGCGCATCCTGTAACCTTGCTTCGGTTCCAATGAAGCTGAAGGACGACACATTCACATCATCAGGACCAAAACAACTTGCTGTCGCCAATACAATTGCCTTGGTCCCTGAGACGGAAGACGCACTAATATCATTACATAACGAACGGCTAGACGCGCCCGTTAACTGTGATTCGTTTCAAGTGACAGAAGACACTATGGAATCATCAGAACCCAAACAGCTAAGCGTGACATGTAAAGTTGCATCGGTCCCATTGAAGGCAGATACACTGGCACCATCACACCAGAAAGGAGCAATCGCGTCGTCTAAAGTTGATTCGGAGGCATTGAATGAAAACACTTTGGAATCATTTGAAGGAACTGATGTTGACCAAGGCTTTATGTACTATCATGAAACCAAAGGTATTTTTTTAAGTTTATGCCTTTGCATATGTTGTGTCTACTTTTACACTCAATAATACGATGAATATTCATGTTTACTGTTCATTTGGGCTAGTATTATACCAGAATATGTTTTCAATTTATTAAATTTTCAGATTGTTACTTATGGTTTTGATATTTCTCATTCAAAAGTGGTTGCACAAGAAGAAACAAAACTTCACGAAGCATGCAGCAGCGACACAAGTGTGCATACTCGATTGGATGTAGGTTTGGTATCTACAAAAGAAGACGACAATCAAATCAACACCCGTAAAACAGGTGATTATAAACAATTAAGCCCTATCGGAAAAAAACAATCGGCCCTTCGGCCCCAAGACGTATTCGGAGGTCTACATGGACTACGTGGAAAATTCGCTTCAAAACCGTCGTTTGTAAACATGCCCCTAAGTAATGATTTATCACAAAAAATAGCTACTTCAGTCTCAGAAAATGATCATTTATTAAATAAAGTTGGAACCGAATTACATACTGCTACTTCAAAAGACGTTTTTGGGAGACTACAGGGATTAAGTGGAACAGTCGCTTCGAAAACGTCGTTTGGAAATATGCCCTCAGGTACCGACAGGTCACTAAAACTTGATACTTCAGTTTCGGAAACTGAACATTCTTTTAATGATGGTGGAAATAAAGAACAAAATGTTTCCCCGGAAAGCGTATTCGGAGGACTATATGGACTGCGTGGAAAATTCGCTTCAAAAATGACATTTGAAAACATGCAACCAAGCATTGAAAAACCACAAAGAAAAGAGTCTTCCGTTTTCGAAACTACTTCGAACAAAACTTATTGTGACGAATTATCGACACCTAGGGCGACACCATTAAATGAGCACTCTGATGCAAGTTATGGTCAACTATATGGGTTTGAGCCAGAGTTGTTTGGCGGCGATAAAGATTTAAACTTTGATGACATACCAGCTTTCGACGATATACCCTATGCGATGGTATTATGTAATGTGTTCAATGAAAAGGAAATAAGCTTTGCTATAGCTAAACAGAACCAGAAAAGAATTCTATCTGATATTGAAAGACAACATTTGCACATCAATGACCGTGCACTAGACGAAACTATCAACTATCATGGATGTCCGCTTTCTCAGACACTAGAAACACGCGGTCCATCTCAAGATGTAACGATGTTAGCGTCAGGCGAAATGGAAATGCCGGCTTTGAAACATAGAACTGATCCTGACAACTGCGATCCTATGGAAGTATCGACTGACAAAATTCCCGATCAAAGCAATAATAAGAATAAATCGTCTAACGGAAATAATATCAATGATCTGCAATTGAAAATTCGAGAAAAAAGACTCCAAAGATTTGCAAAGATAGAAAGCAGTCAACAAACATCGTATGATAAACAGTTTCCTCAAAATTCGCGTTCGGTGCAAGCGCCTGATATCGAGAAAAGTTTAAATCAAACCAAAGACGGCATATCATCGTTAACCGCTCAACCCTATACCAGTTCAAAACCAGCTTCAAACGAGCACGAAATTAAAAGCAAATCCACTCCAGATGAACTCTTAACTTCAAACGGTAACACTTTTAATTGGCAAATGTCACCTAAACTGTCCAGCTCTATGGATAATAATTCGCAATCCTCACATTCTGGCTGCTATTTGCAATCCTCACTTGGACAGAGCACCGTGCTGTCTCAAAAAATTTACAAAGAGGAAACAAAATCAAAAGACACGAAGTTGCCTACCACCGATGAAAGCGTGTCAGTAAATAATAATGACAAAAACCAGACAACAGTATCTGTGCACTCTCAGGGGTTGTCAACAAACATATCGGACGCACATGATTTTGAAGATTGTAGTGATACAGATGACGACGATGATGTAGATGAAAGTGATTTGCCTACCGCAGTGAAAGCTTTGCTGATTTCGCAAGGAAAGAGACGTTCCGAGAAGAAAAATGGCGATGTAAGGCTTGCTTTTTTAATAACGCCAAAAAAGAAAAGCACAAAGCGACGACTTAATACCACTAGCAATCACTCTAAAGAAATGTTATCTTCAGAGGCATTGTCTATGCAATCGCCTGATTCGCTTAACCAAGACAATCAAATCAAACATGGTGTACATTTGGAAGAAACACCGGAATTCATGTTAAAAGCAGAAAAACAAATGTCAGAAATAGCAACGACTTATGCCCGAGCATTTGATGGACTTCGCAAACTCCAATCGTCGAAACCAATTAAGTGCATTGGTACGTATTGTTAGCTGTTTTTGTATGGTCATACAGACAGACAGATGTAAACGAGACGTGGCAGATTAGATAGGAACATATGGGCGCACGGACCGACGTACTTACAGACTACAGACGTACAGACAGACGTACAGACGTACAGACAGACGTACAGACGTACAGACAGACGTACAGACGTACAGACAGACAGACAGACAGACAGATAATATCAATTAAAAGGTTTAAGAGAGAACTGAAATTCTGGATGTTCGCAATTATTTTATTGACGTCATACTTCATGATTATTGCGTTCACGTAACTTGAACATATTACAGCCTGTGGAAACCCAGATTGTCAGGGCGATTTCGTCCAGTCTATTCAGGGTTTGATGCACGAGGCTCGAAAACAAGGACTGAAGGTTGTAGATGTAGCTCCTGACGGAAATTGCATGTTCACAGCCGTCTGCGATCACCTACAGGTGATATGTTACACTGTTTGATTAATAACATAGCGACAGAACCTAAATCAATTACACGTGTATACGTGCGAGTATAGATCAGGAATATTTTCAAAAGCTTACATTAACAGCATAATCTGTATCGTCATTAACCAACAATCTATTTTCTTAGATTTTTTAATTGAAGCTGCTTACAATCGAATAGCTCTATAGGTTCGCGGCAGGCAAAACCTATAATTTGGAACTATTTCAACAATGTCAAATTAAGAAATCCAA
Organism: Congeria kusceri; assembly: GCA_027627225.1. Taxonomy (NCBI): domain Eukaryota; kingdom Metazoa; phylum Mollusca; class Bivalvia; order Myida; family Dreissenidae; genus Congeria; species Congeria kusceri. The sequence continues at coordinate 34,195,040 of CM051030.1, read as the reverse complement.
CTTAAAGTAGTATTTCTATCGTTTAATTGATGAATATGGATGGCGCTTTTTACTACTATGGAACATTTTAACATACACTGTGTTCAAAACATGAGATTTCTTCATTCACACTTCTCTGTGAATAAATGGAAGTTGTTAATGTCATGGAGTTTAAGGAGAATGGATAGAAAACATAAGACAGAACTAGTGTGTTGTGTTAAAATTAATCATAATCCGTTTCAGGCATACACCGATTACTCCTACACTGCCAGAACGTTACGAGAAACGGCCGTCTTTTGGCTACAAGATCATCCATACTGTTCCGATGACAGCAACACTCATTTTCAAGCTTTCATGGAAGAGAACTGGGACTCGTATCTTCATAGAATGGTAATGGTAATGCTACATGCAATTTGATTACGTTTCTAGTAATCAATTTCTCACATTGACACAGTTAGGGACTCTAATTGGTTCATAAGTACGCTACTTGATATTGTTGAAAGATATTTCAATTGAACCGAAATGCCTAAAATGTCTTTATGATTTCTTCGACATATTTCTTTTTTCACAGTGTACACTTTTATATTCCTACTTAAATATTTGTATAGTGTAAATCAAACTTTTTACGTGTACAACATATCGTCGCCCAGAAAAAATACGATTGTTTGCTATTGTATAAACACTACATTCCAAAGTAGTAGCTACAGAGTTAGATCGGTCTTTTCGATAAATATATACATGCAGTGAAAATTCTATACAGCCGACGTTGTATCAAACCGTATGAATATTCCCAAACGGACACTAAAGTTTTAAACTTAAATAGTATCCAATGAAATTTAAAGAATGATATAAAGTAACTACAGTGTGCACTTAGTCAGTATTGTAAATTGTGAATCAGGTTGATATTGGAATCTTTCGTAGTCATATGGCCTAGCATTTATGACAACGTTAATAAGACAGAGCTGCACAATTTTCTTTCAAAACATACTAATAAAATAATATGTTACGGTATTAAAGCCTAATGTCACGGAATAAGAACATACTGGTCGCTTAAACAGCTTTCAAATAGCGACAAATATTATCCTGCAATAGGTCAACATTTATTTAAAAAAGCGGATGGCAAAATACATGTCTTCCTTGCACTGCAGTTTATCTTAATATTAATATAAGAAAACACACTTGTCACGTTAAACATATTTTATTTGAAAATAATTAGATCTTTAAGATAGACACATAATAACTCTTTAATACACTTATGATTGTTTTTGTTTATCCCTTTCCACATCAGATTAAAGAAGGCGAATGGGGAGACCATGTTATTTTGAGAGCTGTTGCCAACCTTACTGGATGTACGATCAAAGTCCTAAATGTACACGGCAAAACATCCACCTGGACGTCCGTAGAACCATCTTTGGAACAGCCTGCGGAGGGACGGCGTGTGATACTATTGGGGCACGTTGGAGAAAGCCATTACACCAGCCTTAGACATTCAGGTAAAATCGTCCACTGAAAGCCATAAGGGGCTGTCAGCCTTTTTTGCCCATATGCTGATGACAAAAAAACAACAACAAATGTAATAAAGAAAAAACGCGAAATCTATTGAGGTTGTTTTGCTGCTTTTTCGACGCGTCATGTCATGTCTTTTTTTTTCGTTATTTTAAAAACCAAACATGTACATTTATGAGATAAATCGAAATCAAGGTGTTTAATACAGATAAGGTTATCTGCTCGACACAAAAACGTTAACTATTCGCTTAGGCTCGTGGTTCAGGTCTTCTTTAAAAACTCGCTAGTAAAACATATTCACTCGCTAGTAACACTTATTAAAAACTTGTTCACCACTTATCTAGTATTCTCTATGTACTGAATAAATGCATTTGTATGGCGTGACACATTATGCCGACGTAAACCATTTCACAAACACAACACGTCTTGTTTTATCATCTTGACTTGTAGTCTTTGATTTTGAGCGATGCGAAGGGTTGTTGGATTCTGTCTGTTTATGACGTAGTTATCTTTTAAAAGAGCATTTAAAGGATCGATCGTGATTGCATTTGTATGTTTTATTTTGAAAAGGTATAAATGCAATATATTTGTTCTGTTAAACGAATATTGGTGAGTTATTTTGGAATACACAGAAACGCCGGACAAAGATTCATCGGTTAATCACAAAGAAGACACGTCAGTGACGTCATCGGAGCAAGCCATGAGTGAGGAAGGTTGGTAAAACATAATTATTATGCACCTGTAGTATGTAGAATTTTGACTATTATACATTTGGTCGCTGATTGGTTTACTTTTTCTTTATCAGTCAATTTCGTGAGTCTTACATATATATGAATTTAAGTAAAACAATGGTTATTCGATATAAGGGAAGAACATATTTTTTTTATTGATTCATCATAGGTTTGAATTGATCAGTGTACCATACCAAATGTTGCTTTAAAACCTGTTTTAAAATCATCTTTTTATCAGCAGAAATACCTATTTATTTTGCAATTTCATCAAACAAAAGATAATCGTCCACAAACGATGTGAGGTTATTTGGCGAATGAGGCTCATTCCAAAATATGCTTCAGTATGTCATTAAATAATGTTATACTAATTGAAACTTCAAAAGTTTCCAATGTTATAATAAACATAAACATGTACTTGATTATTTTTCGGCTTTGTTCACAGTATTTGCATTTTATTTTATACTTAGATCGCTCAACTGTGGCAGTTTTCATGAAAGATCAAGTGGATTGTAAAAGTAAAGTCCCGGTCTGTTGCCTGTCGTTTTTGATGACAAGTGTTCTCCCTTCTAAAACTTTGGTCGATGTGGCGGCGCGATCATCATCTATTAGTTTACAGCATTGGACAGAGATTGCAGAAAAGGTGAGGTGTAAGCAAAACCTTAAATATAAAGATAACTTATGAACTGTTCAGGATTAATAAAAAAAATAAATTTAAAACAAACATTAGTTTAATACAAGGTAAAACAAACGGTGCCGTTAATATTAAAGTATGAAACAAGAGAATGTTCAATTTACCTGTTTTGTCATGCAACGTTACTTAAATCGAAAAGTAGGATTAGTTCAGGTAAAATACTTATAAAAAAATTAGAAATCACATAAAGGTTGTTAAACACATTTCCTAATCGTTGTTTGAATTTGTATCAGACACATTCCATGCTATGAAATGCGAATTTTCGTAAGTTTGATTACGTGAACTTCCATTTTCAGTGGCAGCCGTACGGTCCTTCATACATCCCCACGATAATTGGTTGCATTGCCGATGGAGTATACAATATGCATCTTTGCAACTCTGACAACCCAAATGTGTTCTACATCTGGATAGATTTAAAGATATTTTACGTATGTCCCAACGAGAAACAAGTCGTTCGTTGGCGATTGGCGGGGCATGGAACACTTTGCTCTGTAGGTTATACACATATAATAAATAACGAGAATGAGAAGGTGTCCAGTGAGAGGTACAGCTCGTACAACTTTAACATACCTGTAAGCGGAGGTGGCCAGATCAGTGCAGTCTATGTTATCCACTGGCCATATTGGCCCCAGGAGGCCTCAGAATGGATAAGCAGGGTGCGATATGCAGGCTGGCCATTGGAAGAGGTCATACATGATATATGTTCTAAGGGTTGCCATCTGATTCCGGAAGCTCATGTTAGTAGCGCGGACTCTTACGTGGAGTGGATGTTCAGTTTCGCGGACGCACAAACGAAACTTTTTCGAAATGCTGTCTCTGTTGACCAGAAATATTGTTTTCTCGTTGCATATGGAATGTGTTTTGAAGTTTTGAACGACCTTCTATTCTTTAAATTGGAATGGATTATCAACCCCTTTTTGTATTGTTGTGAACGATGTCCATCTGAATTCTGGCAAAGCAATTGTGCTTCTTGCGTTATTATGATAATTGATGAAATTCTGCGATGCTTTACATCAAAGTGTCTTCCAAACTATTTTATTCCTTCATGGAATCTGATTGAAACGTTGGAAGTTGTCAATATTAGTGCAGTTGTTGGATGTTTGGAGACTCTGAGAGCAGAGCCGATCGTAGTTCTAAGACAAATGCACGAGGATATAAGTGCTCTCCCTCAGGCGGAAAACATCTTTGCCAAAATCAGTTTAGCGGCCGAGGAATTCCTGAGCACAAAAGTATCAACGCTTAACGTGTTTGTGCCTTGCATGATAGACAGTGTTAAGCACTATATAAACAGTGGATTCTACGATATTGCCCTGGAATCACTTAATGAAGCCTATCAAACTCGTCTCTCTGTGGCAACGTGTGAGGACGCCATGTCATATGAAAACTTTATCCAAGGCTGTTGTAGCGGCCTGAACACATTTCAGACGGCCTGGTTCGCTACTTTCGTCGATAAGCAGCTGCAAGGTCAGTTATCTAGGCCACTCATCCAACTGGTTCTGGAAGGCCGTACAATGAAACGAATCGACGAAATACTTGACAAAGACATTAGCGGGTACTATGGATCCTCAGAAGTCCCTGTCTCGCTTGCGAACCAGTTCGACAGCTTTTGTCATGACTATGCAGTATTTCTGGTTTTTGTTAACAAGGTATCTGATGCGCTACCAATTTTGTACCATTGTCATAAACGGTGCCAAGAGTATTTAAAGACGGGAGGAGATGTATATTTTTCTGATGAAACAATGTTGGCGGTATATGCCGGAATATTTGCTTTACACAAGCGGCAGCAACAAACGGCCGTCTTCAGAGAAATATTAGAAGACGCAAGCTCAGTCGTGCATCGTGTTAACCAACCAAGGGGGTATGGGTGGCTGGCATATGTGCACCGAATGTTCAAGGATGAGAGTGGGGCAAAAGCAAATGCGGCAAAGAGGGACGAACTGTTAAGACAGATGTCTGCTGGAGATGTTTCAGGCATAGATGCGGCTAGTTTGATACACTGGCCTTCAAAGTACTTAATGTAAGTCTGTATAGCAGTGCATGGAATGACTATTTGAATACGTAAAATTTATATCTGTTGGAACATATGGTGTACAAGTTTTGATCATTTGAAATATATAATTTAGACATGCAAAATACTGGATTGCATGTCTTGTAGAACGAAAGGATAGGACACTTACACAATGAAAACAAGTATTCATGTTACTCAGTGTCTCTGTTGAATTCAGGCGAATGCGTGTTTTTGGTATAAGTGTTCAGCATCCAGATAATGTAAATCTTAAAAATGGTCATTTTTATAATGACGTTTTAAATCGCATGAAGAAACGTTAATATAGGAACTCGGTGCCAAGAGGGTACTTCATATATTACAATTCGTATTACACTCATTCTAATTTTATATGACAGGTTTTCACTCAAAAAAACATGCTTGTTAGTGTTTAATGTTGAAGTTCTTTTCAATTGATTTGTTTTCTATTTCAGTCCAGTGAATACATAAAAGCCCCTTTTCAACTTTCTTTTTTTCATATTGATGAAATCATCAACCTGTCTCAAATAGTTTACTGTTCACCAATTCTGAACATTTTAGTTTAACACACATATCACGTTTATCGTAAACAATATTGTATGTATGTATGAAAAGTATTGTAGGTTTTGATATATAATTTCGCAATACTGGTTTTGCTGTCATGCAAGACAACGTTCCATGACAATGGTCTATTTACTATATATGGCGCTATATATTGAAGTTCTATTCAAAAGGAAGGATGTAGTTGATACTAGTTTTATTTTATTTTATATTATCTCAGACATTTCTTATTATGTTGCTCTAGTAGCCTAGATTGTAATGATTATCTCGTAATTTTTGCTTATTTTATTCTCTTTTATTACTATTTAAATGCAACATCAATAATGTGATATTATTGCATGTGACGTGTTTACCGTGCTGTATACATACGGTATGGTATTGCCAATCGGTCACGTGCTGTAAAAAAGTGACATTGAATTGTTAATACGAGTAATGATATTATTTGGGGTTGTTTTTAGGAATTCGTGCACTATTTTGCGGTACTGTGCAATTGTAATTGACAATAATGCATTAACTAATAAGATAAAGAAGCACTTACATGATTGTGAGTTCTTCTTAAATTGTCTTTTAATGTCACTCTGGGACTTTCATGTATTAAAGATAAGCTACCTTTCAACATGAACAACAACAACAACAACAACGACCATTTATTAGCTCTTAAGAATACATAGTCATTTATCCATATGCAAAAATTAACACAAGCGCTATACGTAACTGAGAAAAATATGAAAGTCAGTAATGATAGAAGTTTACAAAGAATGTAAGTAAATTAATTACCATTTATATATTTTTATTGTCATTCCAAGATTAATATTTAACTAAATTTAGTTTAATATAAATGTGTAATTTTTGAAATATTAATTAAGATTCGTACTAATTCCGTAATTGGTTTGCAGTAAATATATATTCAGAAACATTACGGATTTTTATTATTATTTTGAGTTCTCATGAAACCATTAAATTTTATTTAGTGTTTTCCACCTTTGCAAATACGTTTTCAATTACATATCAGTTGTTAATATTCTTCATGTATGAACTAAATAAATAAAATTGTTTGCATATGCTATGTATGTGTTTTATATAATTTAATTGTTTATAAAAAAAAAACTGAATAAATGTTGATGAAATCGAATATTGCCTTTGCTTATCATCAAAATGTACCGACACCAAATCTACAATTCTGTAGTATTTAAACTAAAACAGGTTACTTTGCAAAACAGTGAATTCATTAACTGCAACGGTGGAATCAAACTGTGACCACTCGTTAATGTTTGTACGCCGACTCTCTGTACTTGCATAATACAATCCTTTTTCGTAAAATTCATCCTCACTAAATTTGTTTCACAGCTGTTTCCGTGAATTTGCAACCCATGAACTTATTTTGAATCCATTTTGTTTTGTATTTATAGCCGTCATCTTCGCAAAAGGATGGCATTCCCCGCACGTCATTGCGTATCCCAGATTTATCATTTAACTTTAGGCACCCCATTATAAGTGTACTACATAGAGAATTGTTCACAATCAGATGTGCAGTACACTTAAGTGTACTACATAGAGAATTGTTCACAATCAGATGCAGTACACTTAAGTGTACTACATAGAGAATTGTTCACAATCAGATGCAGTACACTTAAGTGTACTACATAGAGAATTGTTCACAATCAGATGTGCAGTACACTTAAGTGTACTACATAGAGAATTGTTCACAATCAGATGCAGTACACTTAAGTGTACTACATAGAGAATTGTTCACAATCAGATGCAGTACACTTAAGTGTATGAATAATACTTATGACTGAGCATATCTTTAATATAAATTACTACTATTATATTGTATGCCGTTCTATGACTCTTAAGTTGGGTACACACTATTCCACACACTATTCCACACACTATTTCACACACTATTCCACACACTATTCCACACACTATTCTACACCTATTCCACACACTATTCCACACACTATTCCATTATCTTAAAAGCACTACTGAGGGTTTACACGTTAAACTAAACCTTTGCAGTTGTACGTTGAGATAACACACACATACAATAATGCGTAATGAGATAAAAACGAATAAATATTTCCAAAAAAATAATGGTGTTTGAAAAGTTTAATGTTCAGTTTAGTGTTTACATTTTCAACACTTCGAAACTGGCACAGGTTCCTTGTGTTTTATTTAGAATATCGTGCAGCTCGCCGAAATGGTATCGGTGAATAGTCGGATTTAATCCGCGATGCCACGGTAAACGGCAATAAATAAAGCCATTTTGTACATGGCCTGGTTCCCGGTTCGTACCTAGATAGTACGCCTAGCACAAACTCAAAAAATGTCGGCTGTTATGGTTTGTCTGCAGTTATGCAATTTTGACAAAACTGAGTCCATATGTAAATCACACGGCATTGTTGAAGCAAATTTATGTTAGATTCCAAAGAATAAAGCTTTTGTAAAATGCGCGACACGTTGATGTCAAAACAGAGGAAACACAAGTGATGTGTATTTTGGACATAACAATCCAGAATAAGATATATTGGTCATAATGAAAAAACAATACTACCTAAAAATATGAAACTAATATGCTCAATGTAACATCGCACATCTATTTCATTTTATTCACATTTTGTTATTGTTGATGAATTCATTTAACATGAAACATGCTATAATTACTATCCCAACAATGGCTGTGTAGCTTGAATGCACTTGAATATACTAAACGTAATTGGGCACACAATAAATGTGTTTTACTGGATAGAGATTATTTGAGAAATTGAATCCACAATTTGTTGGATGCATGTTCTATTGTAACTCTTGAAATGAGTGAAGAAATAAATCGTATTACAAAGATACATCCTTCGTCAAAGTAACTCCTTTGTGCAACAAAAGAATTACATAATGTAATTAATTCATTGTTGTAAAATATAATGACAATCCTTAATACCTGTATTGCTTTTAAGTACTCAGTTCCTAATAGTACTTTTCTTAAAGCATCACCACCGACCTACGTGTACACCAGATGTTAATGTTACGGAAGACAGACATTTGTATAGAAAATGACTGGTTTGCTTTTTTTTGCATTGCCTCAAGTAATATCTATATAAATTACAACAGATTTGCATATCAATCCAAACAAAATCTGTACCATACAATTAATTACCTTGTTAAGATTGTTTTATTGAATAATGACCTAACTTCACGTTTAACAAAACTATGTTCACACTAATATTATAGTCAACTTTTGTTTAAATAATACATAAATATAATTGTATAACAACTATGTACTTTTTATTGAACTAAATGTGTTATTTTGGGGGGTGGGGGGGGGTGTAATAATATTCATTTACTGTCATGTTTTAATTATTATAGATAATTTACTATTTTCAAAGCATACTACAAAAATATTCCCAAATATAAATTAAGAAGTGTATCCTGAACACATTACTTTGTTTACAGCTCTTTTTAACAATCGTTTATTGTGAGATATGCAATCACTCACTTGTACTTGAAACAATTGTTTATTGTGAGCTATGCAATCACTCACTTGTACTTGAAACAATTGTTTATTGTGAGATATGCAATCACTCACTTGTACTTGAAAGCTTATACAAAGTTTATGAAAACTTGACATACAGCATCATAGACAGATACAACACAAAGATCATTCTTTATTTTCATGAACAATACATATATTTACAACAACATAATGAACAATGTAATTCTGTAGATACATATGAATGAATTGTATTCAAACCAATGAAATGAAGGTAACACTTACTAAGTATTCTTAGACAGTAAAACAAACACTGTATTATAATGTCTGTACAATATGTTAAGTGTTGAAATAATTCTTATAGACCATTTACTATTTCCTGTTTCGTAAATATATTTGTGGATAATTGCCTATGCTCAACATTTTCAAATAATGTATGTTGAATCATGCTACTTTCCCCTAAACTGTATACAACACTTCCACAATATAACGGATTTTTAGGCTGCACAGACTAATCTGACAGAACGATGCAGCATAAGAAAGGTCTAGATCAGATAAATCTGTTCAGATAAAATAACCCACAGACAGTCATATTCGATCTGAAAATAACAAATGCGGTAAAATAACGCTATGTGTATGGACAGTTAGTCTTTTATCACAGCCGCCTGACCCATTAACGGAGTGACAGGAGCGGGTAATCCAAAATATTAGCAGCACATGATTGGTCAGTTTCTGATCTATTCTGTTCCGTTATGTGTTGAAAACAGGGCAGATGATCGTCTTCATAGCCCATCTGAAACACAAACATAACGAAAAATAATATTTTAATATTAAGATTTTATGTCAATGTAATGTTTTCTTTTCAAAATTTATTATGTCATTTTCAATACTAGAATAATTATAACAATTAAATCATAACTAACGACATTTTAGCATTTAAACATGTTGCGTATAAACATCTGAAAACTAAAGTACTATGTATGGAACTTAAATATACCGACATAAATTATTGTCAGAAATTTCATCCGAAATTTCAGCGGATGGAGTTATCCGAAACACTATTCACTTTCTTTAGTGTCAGTTAACTCAATATACACTGTTGGAAGCAAAAAAAATAAGAGTGTATTAAATTCTATTTACCTCTATGCACTCGAATTACTTGTGGTCTTCGAATAGACACCTGATTTATAAACTTGTATTCATAAACTTATATCTTGGCGAAAGTTTGCTGTTGTCCGCCGATTTGTTGTTTGCGCCTGACCCATTAACGTAGTAACAGGGGCAGGTAATCCAGAATAGTTTGTAAACAGTTTCACTTGGAAGATCAGTGTTTTTACAATAAATAGCATCTAGCGAACCACGTGTTTATTTTGTATGTCATATACAAACGTAAAAATCTACTAAGGCAGACACTAAGATGGCCGTTTTATAGTGGAGCCCAAATATGGCCACTTTTCACCTTTTGTGTGGCTTTAAAATTCACCTGATCTCAAAATCAGTGAGCATCCAAGGTTGTATCTGTATAAGCGAGTGCAAGAGGAAATCGACGATAAATGGTCATTTATCAAATAATAATTCTGACTTGCATCTGTTTGGTTCTTCCATGGTTCTTTAATCTTGATGGTACATCTGTCCAATAGATAAAGTTCACATTTCGATAAAATATTGATAACTATCCATATATTGGCAATTGCCCCCTCCTATTCCTGCCTATGTGATCTATCGTTTTTGCGAATTTTGATTTTCGACCGATTGTTTGAGTTTATTTAGTTTCCTCGTTAGTTTTGTAATACATGCAACATATGACAAACAAGTTTCGGGTTAGAAGAACAGAGGTCGCATTCCATAAACATCTTAAGTAATATTTTATCTTTTACCTTAAATTAAGCATTTTATTTAGCTTTAAGTTTTGTTTTCACACATTATGCTTAATATTAATTAAATATTATTAAGTATTGTTTGTTTTACTGTAATGGGATTTACAAACGTACTGGTAACTTTAATTATATTAAATATTATTAAATTTATTATTATTAATAAATATTATATTAAATATTATTAAATTAAATATTATTAAGTATTGTTTGTTTTACTGTAATGGGATTTACAAACGTACTGGTAACTTTAATTATATTAAATATTATTAAATTTATTATTATTAATAAATATTATATTAAATATTATTAAATTAAATATTATTAAGTATTGTTTGTTTTACTGTAATGTAATTTACAAACGTACTGGTAACTTTAATTATATAACATTTTGAGTTTGTTCCATATGTTTAAATAACTTAAGATATTTCTGGAATACCACCCTAGTTCAGAGTATGTCACAAATGACAAACATTGCCTTACACAATGAAACACATTTATGGAAAAATTCCAGTTTGTGGTGATTATCTGTATTATACATAACGAACAATGCTCTACGACCAAGGTTTATAACAAAGGTGTGCTACGACCATTGTTTATAATAGAGGTGTGCTCGCCTTCGCGATGCGCTGCACATACGGAAGTAGTAAAGGTTACTCATCGGATTTCTCGAACAGTCCACTTTCGAGTTGACATAGAAACTGAGGTTTCGAAATCGATTAAAAGTAAGAGACAATTTATTTATTTAAAGTACCACTTTACGCTTTGTGTTTTTAATTTATGTCGCACCAAACTTTAATTTAAACATTGAATAAGTTTAATTTTAATTTATTATATATATTACTATAAAATTTAGTTTAAAACTTTAATTTTTCGTGTGAATGTAATTTACTTTCGAATCGGACACGTTATGAGTTATCATAAAATTTATCATGAATAATCTTGGTTCTATTATATTTTCAACTATTGGAATATTCATATCAATATTTAATGGTGTAGATAATTTTTAACATTTGTCAACAAAGACCCGTAAATGAACTGAATTACAAAGGTCATGACACTACTATGGTAGTGTTGAATATAGAGAAGTTTATCTTGCGAGGCATAGAACACCAAGCGCGAGCCTTGGCGAGCGCTTCCGATGTTCGAGCCGAGCAAGATAAACTTCTCTATATTCAACACTTATCCTTGTATTATATTTATCCCACCATTTCTTCTTCCGGACTATATAAAAAGAAATGTTTAACAAATCGTGGAATTCATAAACGTGTAGTACAACTACTTTTACTGGTATTGAATACACAATGTACGAAATGTATTAAAAAGTAGACCCGAGATTCTAGAAATACAATAAACAAGAGCTATGCTGTTAACAAGTTTTTATGTATATGTTTGTGTTTTTACAACAAACTATGATCGAATAGTAACTTTTACATTGAAAAGGACCTTCGAACAAAACTGCGTAATGACATTATTTATAAAAAAAGTATTACGTGTACAGTAAATGACCATGGACTATTTGCTCTTTTTCAACAACTCTGAAACGAAGCACATGTTTAGATGGAATTTTAATTTTATTGTTTCGGAAAACATGTTGCGTATTTTAAATACAATGTATCTAAATTATCTTCAAATGACTAACCAGAAAATGCGATCAGCAAAAGTAAACTATGCAACTCAACGTGTTACGGAATAGAAAACGTAGTCCGTGCACGCGACAAGTATTTTTCCACAGTGTGGGCATACAGCTAAGTTTATACCACTGGGTGTTATTTCGTCAATGGCAGCGCGAAGGTGGGAGAAAAACAATATTAAGCTAACGGCCCATGGATCATGCATTGAAAGAAAACCAAGAAAATCATTGATACAAAGCATCAACGCTCGCCGTAATATACGATCGTATCTATGAAGGAAGCAAACTATTTCTAGATCTTTTCACAAATAATTGTTCAGTGACATGTTACAAAAGACCACAAGGTTTAATCAATGTCGCAAAACTAACCATCTTATGTTATAACAGTTTTAAAACAGAAGAGTCTCTTTGATCACGTATAAGCAAAGAACGTGTATAAGAAATGAATAAAATAAAATATATAGCTTATTTCGAGGATCGACATTATTAAATAATAGTTGTCAATGTTTAAAATACACGCTTCAGTGTCAAAATCGATTTCTGCAGATTGGTTCAATACACAAATCTACCAACCATACTCATGTTAACGGCTACGCAGCAGTATCGGCGCCTGCAACTATGCTATTTTAAGAATGATTCAATATTTTGACTCAGCGACTGGCCAACTTTACAGTGAGCAGCAATTAATTGCATGATAGTTTGTTTTAATACATATCGAAAGTGTTGGCGAAAGTGTAAACACTACATTCTTAAAGAGTTTAGTTCAATTCAATAATCAGGTTGACTCAACAGCACCAAGCAAGTGTTTGTACAACATAAAATATAATAACTCCTCTTCGAAATGCTGCTGGTAAAAGTCATCACAAATAGACGCGCGCTCATGTGCAGCGCTAATAACGCAGATTTAAACTTCGTGTACACAGAAATAATGTCGGTGTATCTGAAATCAAACGTTATTTCAAAAATAATCAATTAAAATCATGTTTAAACATTTAAATTTCGTTTTGTATTTAGTTAGCGTACTTATTTGATAAATACAAAACAAGAACTGTCCAGCATATCACAATATCTGTGTGAAACATTTCATATGCAAATGGATTTGTTTAAATTACAAATTTTCAGTAAATCTAAAACAGAGCTATAGATATTGGCACATCTTTAAACTTTTATGCTGAAATTTATTTCGATGTAATACAACAGTTAATGTAGAAGTAAATCTAGGCCTATATAATTCACTCCATGTATAATAGACGCCATGAAGTCTAAAATATCACAACTTTTGCACGTACAGATTGTTTTGATATAAGGTATAGTGCGAAAACATTTACCTGATCCTGCTGACCTCTATTTAAATTATTTTTCCGGTTAATCAATTATCTATTTTTCCGATAACATATCAACGAATGTTCTCGTGGCCCAATATTGACCTAATGTAGTAATAATTGATTCGTAAAATAAATGTGGTTCCCATGCATGAATTTTGCATGCAGAAATTCTGTCATTGTGGTCAGTCAAGTATTTCAATATCAAGGGTCGTTTAATAAATCTATACTAGTGTTGTGTCATATTGAATAAAGACAACTTGGTTCAACAAATGAAGAAAACATAGGTAATTATAAACAAATCATCCTGGGGTTACTATGCAAAATTAATTATTAGTGGTCAGAAACTGTAAATGGTTGAATGCATTATTTATATATTTCAAACTTCTAATAATGTACATTCAACATGTTTAATAGACGGCCCTCAAAATGACTTGTCCCGTTATACAAACAACTTCGAATATACACGAACAAACATAATTTTGTATTCGTATTCAGGTCATGAATATTATTGCATAAAGGTTAGGGTCAGGTCAATGTTTTCGCACCATAACACTGTAAAATGAAAATGCTAAAAGCGTGATTGTTGAAGATAATTGAATTAGGTTATTTGTAAGCCAATACATGTTGAATGGATTTGAATGTATAAAATGTTCAAGTACGCCATTTAATATATTACTTACTGTATCACAACTTAAAATATTCGGATATGGCGATTGTATATTTGCTTTAATTCTACTAGAAATACTGACATGACGATAATGCACAGTATTTACATAGGTTGGTGTTGTGTATGCATGCTTTCTTGGTTTAGGCACTCTTTTAAAGACATGGGTTAGACTGGATGTTCATAAAGAACCATGACTTCCAGCACGTGCTGCGCATGCGCAGCAACATTCGTCCATAGCGTAAAAAAAGCTGAGTTTTGCACTTTATGCGGAAAGGTAGACTATTACTTATTGTTATTTGTTCTACTTCTAGTAAATCAACTACTGCTATATTTTAATGAAGTATATAGTTATTCTAATTATAAATGTAAATTCTAAACAAATATTTTACTACACTTGCGATATTACAAGCTCGGCGATATTACAATGATAAATCGGAATTCACGTTGGTTTTTGAAAACAGCAGTTAAATCAAGTATACGATTTCATTTGAAAGGTTTTCTGCAGAAGTTGCTCAACGCTGAAGTCGAAACTTGAAATAACGGCGTCCCAGCGCAGGCGAAAGTCCTGCATGTGTCAGCAGTTGATAGATATAAGTAAGTGCTGAATATTAATAAGTGTTTCTGAATACATATTAGACAAATGCTTTTACAGTTATGCCCATAACGACTTGTTCACTATTCATTATATGTCTTGACAGAGAATGACAAACGGCTAACTGCGGCTAGTGACGTTACTTCGCTCCCTAAAAAGGAAGATACGCTGTTTGCGTCAGCACCCTTGCGACTATATGCGGCCAGCAAGGTGACTCCTGTCTGGGTAAAAGAGAAAGTAGAAGCGTTGGAATCATCAGATGACGAACAGTTTCACGCAGCCGGTAGAGTTTCTTACGCCCCATTGAAGGCAAACACATTCGAATTAGCAGATCACGAACGGCCAAGCGCATCCTGTCACATTGATTCGGTTCAGGTGAAGCTAAAGAAAGACACGTTGACATCATCAGGACCTAAAACACTTACTGGCGCCAGAAACATTGCTTCGGTTCATGAGACGCAAGACATACTGGAATCATCAAATTACGAACGGCTAGACGCACCCGCTAACATTGATTCGTTCCAAGTGACGAAATACACATTGGAATCGTCACCTCACGGACAGCTAGACACGCCATGTAAAGTTGCTCCGGTCACAGCGAAGAAAGATAAACTAACACAATCACATCAAAAAGGACAAAGCGCGCCGTCTAAAGTTGCTTCGGTGCCAGTGAAAGAAAACGCTTTTCAATCATCTGATGGAACTGGCGTTGACCAAGGTTACACGTATCATCATGCAAACATAGGTAGAATGTGTACGTTATTGCCTAAACATATGTAATTTTTAATTATGTAAAGAATTATTGGAGTAAGAATGGTGTATACTGTTCAGTTTGGCTAATATTGTACTTGTACGACTATATTTGTTACATTAATTAATTATCCAATTTTTACTAATGATTTTGATATTTCGTATTTAAAAGCGGCTGAAAAGGAAGAAACACAACAAAGCAAAGGAAACATGACCCCAAGTAATGATATGTCACAAAGAAAAGCTAACGGAAATGAACATCCGTTAAATCATTGTGGAACCGAATTGCATGCTGCTTCCTCAGAAGACGATTTCGGGGAACTACATGGATTGGGTGGAATATTCGCTTCAAAAACGTCTTTTGGAACTATGCCCGCAGATACAGATAGATCACCAATGCTTGCGACTTCAGATTCAGAAACTGATCGTTCTTTTAATCATGGTGAAAATAATGAACAAATTGTTTCACCGGAAGGCGTATTCGGAGGACTACAAGAACTGCGTGGACAATTCGGTTCAGAAACGTCGCTTGAAAACATGCACCGAAGTACTGATAGATCTCAAAGAATAGAGACTAGTGATGGTCAACTATATGGATTTGACCAGGAGTTGTTTGGCGGCGATTCAGATTTTAACTATGATGACATACCAGCTTTCGATGATATACCTTATGCGATGTTATTATGTAGTGTTTTCAATGAAAAGGAAATAGAAATTGCTATAGCGAAACAGGACCAGAAACGAATTGTATATGACATTGAAAGACAACATTCGCAGGCCATTGATGTTGATCTAAAAGAAACTATGAACCATCATACAGTTCCGCATTCTAAAAACCGTAAAAAACGCGGTCAAATTCAAGATGTACCATTGCAACCAGATTCAGGCAAAATGGTCACGCCGGATTTGACAGATAAAACTGATACTCACAACTGCGATCCTTTGGGAGTATTGAATGATCAAATTCCCGACCAATGCACAGATGAGAATAAAACCTATAAAGGACGAAATTTCACTGATTTGCAATTGGAAGTTCGAGAAAAAAGAATCCAAAGATTTGCAAACACAGAAAACACTCAACAAATATCGTATGATAAACAGTTTCCTCAAAATTCGCTTTTATTGCAAATGCCTGATAACGGGAAGAGTTTTAATCAAACAAAAGAGGGCATATTGTCTTTAACATTTCAACCCTATAGCAGTTCAAACGAGTACGGAATACAAAGCAAATCCACTTCAGATGAAAGCCTAATTCAAGTGTCACCAACATTGTCCAGCTCTATGGATAGTATTTGGCAATCCTCACATTTGGACAGTAATTCACAATCCTCACATGCACAGAGAACCGTGTTGTCGGACAAATGGAACAAAGAGGAAACAAAACCTAGATACACGAAGTTGCCTACCACCGATACAACCATGCCAGTTGATAACAATGACACAAACGATGCAACAGAAACTGTGCACTCTCAGGGGTTGACAACAAACATATCGGATGCTTTAGAAGATTTTAGTAGTACAGATGACGAAGACGATATATTCGAAAGTGATTTACCTACCGCAATGAAAGCTTTGTTTATGTCGCAAGAAAAGAGTCGTTCAGATAAAAAACATAACGATGTAGAGTTAAATAGTGTTTTCACGCCTAAACAGAAAAGCACCAAGCGACGACCTAATTCCGTAAGCAATCAATCTAAGAAAAAGTTATCTTCAAAGGCATTATCTATGCAATCGACTGATTTGCTTAAACACGAAAATCAAAATGACAATGGCGTACATTTGAAAGAAAAGCCAGAATTCATGTTGAAAGCAGAAAGACAAATGTCAGAAACAGCAAAGACGTATGCCCGGGCGTTTGATGGACTGCGAAAACTGCAATCATCGAAAAAGATTAAGTGCATCGGTACGTATTGTTACCTGTTTTGGTATGGTCTAACAGACAGATCGATTAACGGGTGGTAGCAGATCGGACGGACGGGCGGACGGACGGAAGAACGAACAGACGGACAGACGGACAGACAGAAAGACGGACAAACAAACAAATGTAGATACATTTAAAAATTTAAGAAAGAACTGAATTGCTGTATTTTTGCGATTATTTTATTGCCGACGTATTGCGTTCATGGTACTCTAACATTTTACAGCCTGTGGAAACCCAGATTGTCAGGGTGATTTCGTCCAGTCTATTCAGGGTTTGATGCACGAGGCTCGAAAACAAGGACTGAAGGTTGTAGATGTAGCTCCTGACGGAAATTGCATGTTCACAGCCGTCTGCGATCACCTACAGGTGATATGTTACACTGTTTAATTAATAACATAGCGACAGAACCTAAATCAATTACACGTGTATACGTGCGAGTATAGATCAGGCATATTTTCAAAAGCTTACATTAACAGCATGATCTGTATCGTCATTAACCAACAATCTATTTACTTCGATTTTTAATTGAAGCTGCTTATAATCGAATAGCTCTTCAAGTATAGGTTCGCGGCAGGCAAAACCTATAATTTGGAACTATTTCAACAATGTCAAATTAAGAAATCGAACTTAAAGTAGTATTTCTATCGTTTAATTGATGAATATGGATGGCGCTATTTACTACTATGGAACATTGTAACATACACTCTGTTCAAAACATAACATTTGTTCATTCACACTTCTCTGTGAATACATGGCAGTTGTTAATGTCATGGAGTTTAAGGAGAATGGATAGAAAACATAAGACAGAACTAGTGTGTGGTGTTAAAATTAATCATAGTCCGTTTCAGGCATACACCGATTACTCCTACACAGCCAGAACGTTACGAGAAACGGCCGTCTTTTGGCTACAAGATCATCCGTACTGTTCCGATGACAGCAACACTCATTTTCAAGCTTTCATGGAAGAGAACTGGGACTCGTATCTTCATAGAATGGTAATGCTACATGCAATTTGATTACGTTTCTAGAAATCAATTTCTCACATAGACACAGTTGGGGACTCTAATTGGTTCATAAGTACGCTGCTTGATATTGTTGAAAGATATTTCAATTGAACCGAAATGCCTAAAATGTCTTTATGATTACCTCGACATATTTCTTTTCTTCACAGTGTACACTTAATATTCCTACTAAAATATTTGTATAGTGTAAATCAAACTTTTTACGTGTACAACATATCGTCGCCCAGCAAAAATACGATTGTTTGCTTTTGTATAAACAGTACATTCCAAGTAGTATTTACAGTGTTAGATCGGTGTTTTCGATAAATATATACATGCAGTGAAAATTCAATACAGCCGACGTTGTATCAAACCGTATGAATATTCCCAAACGGACACTAAAGTTTTAAACTTAAATAGTATCCGATGAAATTTAAAGAACGATATAAAGTAACTACAGTGTGCACTAGTCAGTATTGTAAATTGTGAATCAGGTTGATATTGGAATCTTTCGTAGTCATATGGCCTAGCATTTATGACAACGTTAATAATACAAAGCTGCACAATTTTCTTTCAAAACATACTAATAAAATAATATATCACGGTATTAAAGCCTAATGTCACGGAATAAGAACATACTGGTCGCTTAAACAGCTTTAAAATGGCGACAAACATTATCCTGCAATAGGTCAACATTTATTTAAAAAAGCGGATGGCAAAATACATATCTTCCTTGCACTGCAGTTCATCTTAATAGTAATATAACAAAACACACTTGTCACGTTAAACATATTTTATTTGTCAATAATTAGATCTTTAAGATAGACACATAATAACTTTTCAATACACTTATGATTGTTTTTGTTTATCCCTTTCCACATCAGATTAAAGATGGCGAATGGGGAGACCATGTTATTTTGAGAGCTGTTGCCAACGTTACTGGATGTACGATCAAAGTCCTAAATGTACGCGGCAAAACATCCACCTGGACGTCCGTAGAACCATCTTTGGAACAGCCTGCGGAGGGACGGCGTGTGATACTATTGGGGCACGTTGGAGAAAGCCATTACACCAGCCTTAGACATTCAGGTAAAATCGTCCACTGAAAGCCATAAGGGGCTGTCAGCCTTCTTTGCCCATATGCTGATGACAAAAAAAAACAAACAAATGTAATAAAGAAAAAACGCGAAATCTATTGAGGTTATTTTGCTGCTTTTTTGATGTGTCATGTCATGTCTTTTTTTCGTTATTTTAAAAACCAAACATATACAATTATGAGATAAATCGAATTCAAGGTGTTTAATACAGATAAGGTTATCTGCTCGGCACAAAAACGTTAACTATTCGCTTAGGCTCGTGGTTCAGGTCTTCTTTAACAACTCGCTAGTAAAACGTATTCACTCGCTAGTAACATTTATTCAAAACTTGTTCACCACTTATCTAGTATTCTCTATGTACTGAATAAATGCATTTTTATGGCGTGACACATTATGCCGACGTAAACCATTTCACAAACACAACACGTCTTGTTTTATCATCTGGACTTGTAGTCTTTGATTTTGAGCAATGCGAAGGGTTGTTGGATTCTTTCTGTTTATGACGTAGCAATTTTTTAAAAGAGCATTTGAAGGATCGATCTTGATTGCATTTGTATGTTTTATTTTGAAAAGGTATAAATGCAATATATTTGTTCCGTGAAACTAATATTGGTGAGTTGTTTTGGAATATACAGAAACGCCGGACAAAGATTCATCGGCTAATCACAAAGAAGACACGACAGTGACGTCATCGGAGCAAGCCATGAGTGAGGAAGGTTGGTAAAACATAATTATTATGCACCTTGCACATGTAGTATGTAGAATGTTTACTATTATACATTTGGTCGCTGATTTACTTTTTCTTTATCAGTCAATTTCGTGAGTCTTACATATATATGAATTTAAGTAAAAACAATGATAATACGACATAAGGGAAGAAGATATTTTTTATTGAATCATCATAGGTTTGAATTGATCAGTGTACCATGCCAAATGTTGCTTTAAAACCTGTTTTAAAATCATCTTTAGTTACATATATTATCAGCAGAAATACTTATTTATTTTGCAATTTCATCAAACAAAAGGTAATCGTCGACAAACGATCTGAGGTTATTTGGCGAATGAGGCTAATTCCAAAATATGCTTCAGTATGTCATTAAGTAATGTTATACTAATTGAAACTTCAAAAGTTTCCAATGTTATAATAAAAATAAACATGCACTTGGTCGCTGATTTACTTTTTCTTTATCAGTCAATTTCGTGAGTCTTACATATATATGAATTTAAGTAAAAACAATGATAATACGACATAAGGGAAGAAAATATTTTTTTATTGAATCATCATAGGTTTGAATTGATCAGTGTACCATGCCAAATGTTGCTTTAAAACCTGTTTTAAAATCATCTTTAGTTACATATATTATCAGCAAAAATACTTATTTATTTTGCAATTTCATCAAACAAAAGGTAATCGTCCACAAACGATCTGAGGTTATTTGGCGAATGAGGCTAATTCCAAAATATGCTTCAGCATGTCATTAAGTAATGTTATACTGATTGAAATTTCAAACGTTTCCAATGTTATAATAAAAATAAACATGCACTTGATTATTTTTCGGTTTTGTTCACACTATTTGCATTTTATTTTATAATTAGATCGCTCAACTGTGGCAGTTTTCATGAAAGATCAAGTGGATTGTAAAAGTAAAGTCCCGGTCTGTTGCCTGTCGTTTTTGATGACAAGTGTTCTCCCTTCTAAAACTTTGGTCGATGTGGCGGCGCGATCATCATCTAGTAGTTTACAACATTGGACAGATATTGCAGTAAAGGTGAGGTGTAAGCAAAACCATAAATATGAAGATAACATATAAACTGTTCAGGATAAATAAAAAAATAAATTTAAAACAAACATTAGTTTAATACAAGGTAAAACAAACGGTGCCATTAAATATTAAAGTATGAAACAAGTGAAGGTTCAATTTACCTGTTTTTTCATGCAACGTTACTTAAATCGAATGCATCGAAAAGTAGGATTAGTTCAGGTATAAAATACTTATCAAAAAATAGAAATCACATAAAGGTTGTTAAACACATTTCCTAATCGTTGTTTGAATTTGTATCAGACACATTCCATGCTATGAAATGCGAATTTTCATAAGTTTGATTACGTGAACTTCCTTTTCAGTGGCAGCCGTACGGTCCTTCATACATCCCCATGATAATTGGTTGCATTGCCGATGGAGTATACAATATGCATCTTTGCAACTCTGACAACCCACATGTGTTCTACATCTGGATAGATTTAAAGATATTTTACGTATGTCCCAACGAGAAAGAAATCGTTCGTTGGCGATTGGCGGGGCATGGAACACTTTGTTCTGTAGGTTATACACATATAATAAATAACGAGAATAAGAAGGTGTCCAGTGAGAGGTATAGCTCGTACTACTTTAACATACCTGTAAGCGATGGTGGCCAGATCAGTGCAGTCTATGTTATCCACTGGCCATATTGGCCCCAGGAGGCCTCAGAATGGATAAGCAGGGTGCGATATGCAGGCTGGCCATCGGAAGAGGTCATACATGACATATGTTCTAATGGGTGCCATCTGATTCCGGAAGCTCATGTTAGTAGCGCGGATCCTTCTGTGGAGTGGATGTTCAGTTTCACGGACGCACAAATGAAACTTTTTCGAAATGCTGTCTCTGTTGACCAGAAATATTGTTTTCTCGTTGCATATGGAATGTGTTTTGAGGTTTTGAACGACCTTCGATTCTTTAAATTGGAATGGATTATCAATCCCTTTTTGTATTGTTGTGAACGATGTCCATCTGAATTCTGGCAAAGCAATTGTGCTTCTTGCGTTATTATGATAATTGATGAAATTATGCGATGCTTTACATCAAAGTGTCTTCCGAACTATTTTATTCCTTCATGGAATCTGATTGAAACGTTGGAAGTTGTCAATATTAGTGCAGTTGTTGGATGTTTGGAGACTCTTAGAGCAGAGCCGATCGTAGTTCTACGACAAATGCACGAGGATATAAGTGCTCTCCCTAAGGCGGAAAACATCTTTGCCAAAATCGGTTTAGCGGCCGAGGAATTCCTGAGCACAAAAATATCAACGCTTAACGTGTTTGTGCCTTGCATGATAGACAGCGCTAAGCACTATATAAACAGTGGATTCTACGATATTGCCCTGGAATCACTTAATGAAGCCTATCAAACTCGTCTCTCTGTGGCAACGTGTGAGGACGCCATGTCATATGAAAACTTTATCCAAGGCTGTTGTAGCGGCTTGAACACCTTTCAGACGGCCTGGTTCGCTACTTTCGTCGATAAGCAGCTGCAAGGTCAGTTATCTAGGCCACTCATCCAACTGGTTCTGGAAGGCCGTACAATGAAACGAATCGACGAAATACTTGACAAAGACATTAGCGGGTACTATGGATCCTCAAAAGTCCCTGTCTCGATTGCGAACCAGTTCGACAGCTTTTGTCATGACTATGCAGTATTTCTGGTTTTTGTTAACAAGGTATCTGATGCGCTGCCAATTTTGTACCATTGTCATAAACGGTGCCAAGAGTATTTAAAGACGGGAGGAGATATATATTTTTCTGATGAAACAATGTTGGCGGTATATGCCGGAATATTTGCTTTACACAAACGGCAGCAACAAACGTCTGTCTTCAGAGAAATATTAGAAGACGCAAGCTCAGTCGTGCATCGTGTTAACCAACCAAGGGGGTATGGGTGGCTGGCATATGTGCACCGAATGTTCAAGGATGAGAGTGGGGCAAAAACAAATGCGGCAAAGAGGGACGAACTGTTAAGACAGATGTCTGCTGGAGATGTTACAGGCATCGATGCGGTTAGTTTGATACACTGGCCTTCAAAGTACTTAATGTAAGTCTGTATAGCAGTGCATGGAATGACTATTTGAATACGTAAAATTTATATCTATTGGAACATTTGGTGTACAAGTTTTGATCATTTGAAATATATAATTTGGATATGAAAATACTGGATTGCATGTCTTGTAGAACGAAAGGATAGGACACTTACACAATGAAAACAAGTATTCATGTTACTCATTGTCTCTGTTGAATTCAGGCGAATGCGTGTTTTTGGTATAAGTGTTCAGCATCCAGATAATGTAAATCTTAAAAATGGTAATTTTTATAATGACGTTTTAAATCGCATGAAGAAACGTTAATATAGGAACTCGGTGCCAGGAGGGTACTTCATATATTACAATTCGTATTACACTCATTCTAATCACGGGTATATGACAGGTTTTCACTCAAAAAAACATGCTTGTTAGTGTTTAATGTTGAAGTTCTTTTCAATTGATTTGTTTTCTATTTCAGTCCAGTGAATACATAAAAGCCCCTTTTCAACTTTCTTTTTTTCATATTGATGAAATCATCAACCTGTCTCAAATAGTTTACTGTTCACCAATTCTGAACATTTTAGTTTAACACACATATCACGTTTATCGTAAACAATATTGTATGTATGTATGAAAAGTATTGTAGGTTTTGATATATAATTTCGCAATACTGGTTTTGCTGTCATGCAAGACAACGTTCCATGACAATGGTCTATTTACTATATATGGCGCTATATATTGAAGTTCTATTCAAAAGGAAGGATGTAGTTGATACTAGTTTTATTTTATTTTATATTATCTCAGACATTTCTTATTATGTTGCTCTAGTAGCCTAGATTGTAATGATTATCTCGTAATTTTTGCTTATTTTATTCTCTTTTATTACTATTTAAATGCAACATCAATAATGTGATATTATTGCATGTGACGTGTTTACCGTGCTGTATACATACGGTATGGTATTGCCAATCGGTCACGTGCTGTAAAAAAGTGACATTGAATTGTTAATACGAGTAATGATATTATTTGGGGTTGTTTTTAGGAATTCGTGCACTATTTTGCGGTACTGTGCAATTGTAATTGACAATAATGCATTAACTAATAAGATAAAGAAGCACTTACATGATTGTGAGTTCTTCTTAAATTGTCTTTTAATGTCACTCTGGGACTTTCATGTATTAAAGATAAGCTACCTTTCAACATGAACAACAACAACAACAACAACGACCATTTATTAGCTCTTAAGAATACATAGTCATTTATCCATATGCAAAAATTAACACAAGCGCTATACGTAACTGAGAAAAATATGAAAGTCAGTAATGATAGAAGTTTACAAAGAATGTAAGTAAATTAATTACCATTTATATATTTTTATTGTCATTCCAAGATTAATATTTAACTAAATTTAGTTTAATATAAATGTGTAATTTTTGAAATATTAATTAAGATTCGTACTAATTCCGTAATTGGTTTGCAGTAAATATATATTCAGAAACATTACGGATTTTTATTATTATTTTGAGTTCTCATGAAACCATTAAATTTTATTTAGTGTTTTCCACCTTTGCAAATACGTTTTCAATTACATATCAGTTGTTAATATTCTTCATGTATGAACTAAATAAATAAAATTGTTTGCATATGCTATGTATGTGTTTTATATAATTTAATTGTTTATAAAAAAAAAACTGAATAAATGTTGATGAAATCGAATATTGCCTTTGCTTATCATCAAAATGTACCGACACCAAATCTACAATTCTGTAGTATTTAAACTAAAACAGGTTACTTTGCAAAACAGTGAATTCATTAACTGCAACGGTGGAATCAAACTGTGACCACTCGTTAATGTTTGTACGCCGACTCTCTGTACTTGCATAATACAATCCTTTTTCGTAAAATTCATCCTCACTAAATTTGTTTCACAGCTGTTTCCGTGAATTTGCAACCCATGAACTTATTTTGAATCCATTTTGTTTTGTATTTATAGCCGTCATCTTCGCAAAAGGATGGCATTCCCCGCACGTCATTGCGTATCCCAGATTTATCATTTAACTTTAGGCACCCCATTATAAGTGTACTACATAGAGAATTGTTCACAATCAGATGTGCAGTACACTTAAGTGTACTACATAGAGAATTGTTCACAATCAGATGCAGTACACTTAAGTGTACTACATAGAGAATTGTTCACAATCAGATGCAGTACACTTAAGTGTACTACATAGAGAATTGTTCACAATCAGATGTGCAGTACACTTAAGTGTACTACATAGAGAATTGTTCACAATCAGATGCAGTACACTTAAGTGTACTACATAGAGAATTGTTCACAATCAGATGCAGTACACTTAAGTGTATGAATAATACTTATGACTGAGCATATCTTTAATATAAATTACTACTATTATATTGTATGCCGTTCTATGACTCTTAAGTTGGGTACACACTATTCCACACACTATTCCACACACTATTTCACACACTATTCCACACACTATTCCACACACTATTCTACACCTATTCCACACACTATTCCACACACTATTCCATTATCTTAAAAGCACTACTGAGGGTTTACACGTTAAACTAAACCTTTGCAGTTGTACGTTGAGATAACACACACATACAATAATGCGTAATGAGATAAAAACGAATAAATATTTCCAAAAAAATAATGGTGTTTGAAAAGTTTAATGTTCAGTTTAGTGTTTACATTTTCAACACTTCGAAACTGGCACAGGTTCCTTGTGTTTTATTTAGAATATCGTGCAGCTCGCCGAAATGGTATCGGTGAATAGTCGGATTTAATCCGCGATGCCACGGTAAACGGCAATAAATAAAGCCATTTTGTACATGGCCTGGTTCCCGGTTCGTACCTAGATAGTACGCCTAGCACAAACTCAAAAAATGTCGGCTGTTATGGTTTGTCTGCAGTTATGCAATTTTGACAAAACTGAGTCCATATGTAAATCACACGGCATTGTTGAAGCAAATTTATGTTAGATTCCAAAGAATAAAGATTTTGTAAAATGCGCGACACGTTGATGTCAAAACAGAGGAAACACAAGTGATGTGTATTTTGGACATAACAATCCAGAATAAGATATATTGGTCATAATGAAAAAACAATACTACCTAAAAATATGAAACTAATATGCTCAATGTAACATCGCACATCTATTTCATTTTATTCACATTTTGTTATTGTTGATGAATTCATTTAACATGAAACATGCTATAATTACTATCCCAACAATGGCTGTGTAGCTTGAATGCACTTGAATATACTAAACGTAATTGGGCACACAATAAATGTGTTTTACTGGATAGAGATTATTTGAGAAATTGAATCCACAATTTGTTGGATGCATGTTCTATTGTAACTCTTGAAATGAGTGAAGAAATAAATCGTATTACAAAGATACATCCTTCGTCAAAGTAACTCCTTTGTGCAACAAAAGAATTACATAATGTAATTAATTCATTGTTGTAAAATATAATGACAATCCTTAATACCTGTATTGCTTTTAAGTACTCAGTTCCTAATAGTACTTTTCTTAAAGCATCACCACCGACCTACGTGTACACCAGATGTTAATGTTACGGAAGACAGACATTTGTATAGAAAATGACTGGTTTGCTTTTTTTTGCATTGCCTCAAGTAATATCTATATAAATTACAACAGATTTGCATATCAATCCAAACAAAATCTGTACCATACAATTAATTACCTTGTTAAGATTGTTTTATTGAATAATGACCTAACTTCACGTTTAACAAAACTATGTTCACACTAATATTATAGTCAACTTTTGTTTAAATAATACATAAATATAATTGTATAACAACTATGTACTTTTTATTGAACTAAATGTGTTATTTTGGGGGGTGGGGGGGGGTGTAATAATATTCATTTACTGTCATGTTTTAATTATTATAGATAATTTACTATTTTCAAAGCATACTACAAAAATATTCCCAAATATAAATTAAGAAGTGTATCCTGAACACATTACTTTGTTTACAGCTCTTTTTAACAATCGTTTATTGTGAGATATGCAATCACTCACTTGTACTTGAAACAATTGTTTATTGTGAGCTATGCAATCACTCACTTGTACTTGAAACAATTGTTTATTGTGAGATATGCAATCACTCACTTGTACTTGAAAGCTTATACAAAGTTTATGAAAACTTGACATACAGCATCATAGACAGATACAACACAAAGATCATTCTTTATTTTCATGAACAATACATATATTTACAACAACATAATGAACAATGTAATTCTGTAGATACATATGAATGAATTGTATTCAAACCAATGAAATGAAGGTAACACTTACTAAGTATTCTTAGACAGTAAAACAAACACTGTATTATAATGTCTGTACAATATGTTAAGTGTTGAAATAATTCTTATAGACCATTTACTATTTCCTGTTTCGTAAATATATTTGTGGATAATTGCCTATGCTCAACATTTTCAAATAATGTATGTTGAATCATGCTACTTTCCCCTAAACTGTATACAACACTTCCACAATATAACGGATTTTTAGGCTGCACAGACTAATCTGACAGAACGATGCAGCATAAGAAAGGTCTAGATCAGATAAATCTGTTCAGATAAAATAACCCACAGACAGTCATATTCGATCTGAAAATAACAAATGCGGTAAAATAACGCTATGTGTATGGACAGTTAGTCTTTTATCACAGCCGCCTGACCCATTAACGGAGTGACAGGAGCGGGTAATCCAAAATATTAGCAGCACATGATTGGTCAGTTTCTGATCTATTCTGTTCCGTTATGTGTTGAAAACAGGGCAGATGATCGTCTTCATAGCCCATCTGAAACACAAACATAACGAAAAATAATATTTTAATATTAAGATTTTATGTCAATGTAATGTTTTCTTTTCAAAATTTATTATGTCATTTTCAATACTAGAATAATTATAACAATTAAATCATAACTAACGACATTTTAGCATTTAAACATGTTGCGTATAAACATCTGAAAACTAAAGTACTATGTATGGAACTTAAATATACCGACATAAATTATTGTCAGAAATTTCATCCGAAATTTCAGCGGATGGAGTTATCCGAAACACTATTCACTTTCTTTAGTGTCAGTTAACTCAATATACACTGTTGGAAGCAAAAAAAATAAGAGTGTATTAAATTCTATTTACCTCTATGCACTCGAATTACTTGTGGTCTTCGAATAGACACCTGATTTATAAACTTGTATTCATAAACTTATATCTTGGCGAAAGTTTGCTGTTGTCCGCCGATTTGTTGTTTGCGCCTGACCCATTAACGTAGTAACAGGGGCAGGTAATCCAGAATAGTTTGTAAACAGTTTCACTTGGAAGATCAGTGTTTTTACAATAAATAGCATCTAGCGAACCACGTGTTTATTTTGTATGTCATATACAAACGTAAAAATCTACTAAGGCAGACACTAAGATGGCCGTTTTATAGTGGAGCCCAAATATGGCCACTTTTCACCTTTTGTGTGGCTTTAAAATTCACCTGATCTCAAAATCAGTGAGCATCCAAGGTTGTATCTGTATAAGCGAGTGCAAGAGGAAATCGACGATAAATGGTCATTTATCAAATAATAATTCTGACTTGCATCTGTTTGGTTCTTCCATGGTTCTTTAATCTTGATGGTACATCTGTCCAATAGATAAAGTTCACATTTCGATAAAATATTGATAACTATCCATATATTGGCAATTGCCCCCTCCTATTCCTGCCTATGTGATCTATCGTTTTTGCGAATTTTGATTTTCGACCGATTGTTTGAGTTTATTTAGTTTCCTCGTTAGTTTTGTAATACATGCAACATATGACAAACAAGTTTCGGGTTAGAAGAACAGAGGTCGCATTCCATAAACATCTTAAGTAATATTTTATCTTTTACCTTAAATTAAGCATTTTATTTAGCTTTAATTTTTGTTTTCACACATTATGCTTAATATTAATTAAATATTATTAAGTATTGTTTGTTTTACTGTAATGGGATTTACAAACGTACTGGTAACTTTAATTATATTAAATATTATTAAATTTATTATTATTAATAAATATTATATTAAATATTATTAAATTAAATATTATTAAGTATTGTTTGTTTTACTGTAATGGGATTTACAAACGTACTGGTAACTTTAATTATATTAAATATTATTAAATTTATTATTATTAATAAATATTATATTAAATATTATTAAATTAAATATTATTAAGTATTGTTTGTTTTACTGTAATGTAATTTACAAACGTACTGGTAACTTTAATTATATAACATTTTGAGTTTGTTCCATATGTTTAAATAACTTAAGATATTTCTGGAATACCACCCTAGTTCAGAGTATGTCACAAATGACAAACATTGCCTTACACAATGAAACACATTTATGGAAAAATTCCAGTTTGTGGTGATTATCTGTATTATACATAACGAACAATGCTCTACGACCAAGGTTTATAACAAAGGTGTGCTACGACCATTGTTTATAATAGAGGTGTGCTCGCCTTCGCGATGCGCTGCACATACGGAAGTAGTAAAGGTTACTCATCGGATTTCTCGAACAGTCCACTTTCGAGTTGACATAGAAACTGAGGTTTCGAAATCGATTAAAAGTAAGAGACAATTTATTTATTTAAAGTACCACTTTACGCTTTGTGTTTTTAATTTATGTCGCACCAAACTTTAATTTAAACATTGAATAAGTTTAATTTTAATTTATTATATATATTACTATAAAATTTAGTTTAAAACTTTAATTTTTCGTGTGAATGTAATTTACTTTCGAATCGGACACGTTATGAGTTATCATAAAATTTATCATGAATAATCTTGGTTCTATTATATTTTCAACTATTGGAATATTCATATCAATATTTAATGGTGTAGATAATTTTTAACATTTGTCAACAAAGACCCGTAAATGAACTGAATTACACAGGTCATGACACTACTATGGTAGTGTTGAATATAGAGAAGTTTATCTTGCGAGGCATAGAACACCAAGCGCGAGCCTTGGCGAGCGCTTCCGATGTTCGAGCCGAGCAAGATAAACTTCTCTATATTCAACACTTATCCTTGTATTATATTTATCCCACCATTTCTTCTTCCGGACTATATAAAAAGAAATGTTTAACAAATCGTGGAATTCATAAACGTGTAGTACAACTACTTTTACTGGTATTGAATACACAATGTACGAAATGTATTAAAAAGTAGACCCGAGATTCTAGAAATACAATAAACAAGAGCTATGCTGTTAACAAGTTTTTATGTATATGTTTGTGTTTTTACAACAAACTATGATCGAATAGTAACTTTTACATTGAAAAGGACCTTCGAACAAAACTGCGTAATGACATTATTTATAAAAAAAGTATTACGTGTACAGTAAATGACCATGGACTATTTGCTCTTTTTCAACAACTCTGAAACGAAGCACATGTTTAGATGGAATTTTAATTTTATTGTTTCGGAAAACATGTTGCGTATTTTAAATACAATGTATCTAAATTATCTTCAAATGACTAACCAGAAAATGCGATCAGCAAAAGTAAACTATGCAACTCAACGTGTTACGGAATAGAAAACGTAGTCCGTGCACGCGACAAGTATTTTTCCACAGTGTGGGCATACAGCTAAGTTTATACCACTGGGTGTTATTTCGTCAATGGCAGCGCGAAGGTGGGAGAAAAACAATATTAAGCTAACGGCCCATGGATCATGCATTGAAAGAAAACCAAGAAAATCATTGATACAAAGCATCAACGCTCGCCGTAATATACGATCGTATCTATGAAGGAAGCAAACTATTTCTAGATCTTTTCACAAATAATTGTTCAGTGACATGTTACAAAAGACCACAAGGTTTAATCAATGTCGCAAAACTAACCATCTTATGTTATAACAGTTTTAAAACAGAAGAGTCTCTTTGATCACGTATAAGCAAAGAACGTGTATAAGAAATGAATAAAATAAAATATATAGCTTATTTCGAGGATCGACATTATTAAATAATAGTTGTCAATGTTTAAAATACACGCTTCAGTGTCAAAATCGATTTCTGCAGATTGGTTCAATACACAAATCTACCAACCATACTCATGTTAACGGCTACGCAGCAGTATCGGCGCCTGCAACTATGCTATTTTAAGAATGATTCAATATTTTGACTCAGCGACTGGCCAACTTTACAGTGAGCAGCAATTAATTGCATGATAGTTTGTTTTAATACATATCGAAAGTGTTGGCGAAAGTGTAAACACTACATTCTTAAAGAGTTTAGTTCAATTCAATAATCAGGTTGACTCAACAGCACCAAGCAAGTGTTTGTACAACATAAAATATAATAACTCCTCTTCGAAATGCTGCTGGTAAAAGTCATCACAAATAGACGCGCGCTCATGTGCAGCGCTAATAACGCAGATTTAAACTTCGTGTACACAGAAATAATGTCGGTGTATCTGAAATCAAACGTTATTTCAAAAATAATCAATTAAAATCATGTTTAAACATTTAAATTTCGTTTTGTATTTAGTTAGCGTACTTATTTGATAAATACAAAACAAGAACTGTCCAGCATATCACAATATCTGTGTGAAACATTTCATATGCAAATGGATTTGTTTAAATTACAAATTTTCAGTAAATCTAAAACAGAGCTATAGATATTGGCACATCTTTAAACTTTTATGCTGAAATTTATTTCGATGTAATACAACAGTTAATGTAGAAGTAAATCTAGGCCTATATAATTCACTCCATGTATAATAGACGCCATGAAGTCTAAAATATCACAACTTTTGCACGTACAGATTGTTTTGATATAAGGTATAGTGCGAAAACATTTACCTGATCCTGCTGACCTCTATTTAAATTATTTTTCCGGTTAATCAATTATCTATTTTTCCGATAACATATCAACGAATGTTCTCGTGGCCCAATATTGACCTAATGTAGTAATAATTGATTCGTAAAATAAATGTGGTTCCCATGCATGAATTTTGCATGCAGAAATTCTGTCATTGTGGTCAGTCAAGTATTTCAATATCAAGGGTCGTTTAATAAATCTATACTAGTGTTGTGTCATATTGAATAAAGACAACTTGGTTCAACAAATGAAGAAAACATAGGTAATTATAAACAAATCATCCTGGGGTTACTATGCAAAATTAATTATTAGTGGTCAGAAACTGTAAATGGTTGAATGCATTATTTATATATTTCAAACTTCTAATAATGTACATTCAACATGTTTAATAGACGGCCCTCAAAATGACTTGTCCCGTTATACAAACA
Organism: Congeria kusceri; assembly: GCA_027627225.1. Classification (NCBI taxonomy): domain Eukaryota; kingdom Metazoa; phylum Mollusca; class Bivalvia; order Myida; family Dreissenidae; genus Congeria; species Congeria kusceri. The sequence continues at coordinate 34,162,017 of CM051030.1, read as the reverse complement.
ACCTCGAATATACACGAACAAACATAATTTTGTATTCGTATTCAGGTCATGAATATTATTGCATAAAGGTTAGGGTCAGGTCAATGTTTTCGCACCATAACACTGTAAAATGAAAATGCTAAAAGCGTGATTGTTGAAGATAATTGAATTAGGTTATTTGTAAGCCAATACATGTTGAATGGATTTGAATGTATAAAATGTTCAAGTACGCCATTTAATATATTACTTACTGTATCACAACTTAAAATATTCGGATATGGCGATTGTATATTTGCTTTAATTCTACTAGAAATACTGACATGACGATAATGCACAGTATTTACATAGGTTGGTGTTGTGTATGCATGCTTTCTTGGTTTAGGCACTCTTTTAAAGACATGGGTTAGACTGGATGTTCATAAAGAACCATGACTTCCAGCACGTGCTGCGCATGCGCAGCAACATTCGTCCATAGCGTAAAAAAAGCTGAGTTTTGCACTTTATGCGGAAAGGTAGACTATTACTTATTGTTATTTGTTCTACTTCTAGTAAATCAACTACTGCTATATTTTAATGAAGTATATAGTTATTCTAATTATAAATGTAAATTCTAAACAAATATTTTACTACACTTGCGATATTACAAGCTCGGCGATATTACAATGATAAATCGGAATTCACGTTGGTTTTTGAAAACAGCAGTTAAATCAAGTATACGATTTCATTTGAAAGGTTTTCTGCAGAAGTTGCTCAACGCTGAAGTCGAAACTTGAAATAACGGCGTCCCAGCGCAGGCGAAAGTCCTGCATGTGTCAGCAGTTGATAGATATAAGTAAGTGCTGAATATTAATAAGTGTTTCTGAATACATATTAGACAAATGCTTTTACAGTTATGCCCATAACGACTTGTTCACTATTCATTATATGTCTTGACAGAGAATGACAAACGGCTAACTGCGGCTAGTGACGTTACTTCGCTCCCTAAAAAGGAAGATACGCTGTTTGCGTCAGCACCCTTGCGACTATATGCGGCCAGCAAGGTGACTCCTGTCTGGGTAAAAGAGAAAGTAGAAGCGTTGGAATCATCAGATGACGAACAGTTTCACGCAGCCGGTAGAGTTTCTTACGCCCCATTGAAGGCAAACACATTCGAATTAGCAGATCACGAACGGCCAAGCGCATCCTGTCACATTGATTCGGTTCAGGTGAAGCTAAAGAAAGACACGTTGACATCATCAGGACCTAAAACACTTACTGGCGCCAGAAACATTGCTTCGGTTCATGAGACGCAAGACATACTGGAATCATCAAATTACGAACGGCTAGACGCACCCGCTAACATTGATTCGTTCCAAGTGACGAAATACACATTGGAATCGTCACCTCACGGACAGCTAGACACGCCATGTAAAGTTGCTCCGGTCACAGCGAAGAAAGATAAACTAACACAATCACATCAAAAAGGACAAAGCGCGCCGTCTAAAGTTGCTTCGGTGCCAGTGAAAGAAAACGCTTTTCAATCATCTGATGGAACTGGCGTTGACCAAGGTTACACGTATCATCATGCAAACATAGGTAGAATGTGTACGTTATTGCCTAAACATATGTAATTTTTAATTATGTAAAGAATTATTGGAGTAAGAATGGTGTATACTGTTCAGTTTGGCTAATATTGTACTTGTACGACTATATTTGTTACATTAATTAATTATCCAATTTTTACTAATGATTTTGATATTTCGTATTTAAAAGCGGCTGAAAAGGAAGAAACACAACAAAGCAAAGGAAACATGACCCCAAGTAATGATATGTCACAAAGAAAAGCTAACGGAAATGAACATCCGTTAAATCATTGTGGAACCGAATTGCATGCTGCTTCCTCAGAAGACGATTTCGGGGAACTACATGGATTGGGTGGAATATTCGCTTCAAAAACGTCTTTTGGAACTATGCCCGCAGATACAGATAGATCACCAATGCTTGCGACTTCAGATTCAGAAACTGATCGTTCTTTTAATCATGGTGAAAATAATGAACAAATTGTTTCACCGGAAGGCGTATTCGGAGGACTACAAGAACTGCGTGGACAATTCGGTTCAGAAACGTCGCTTGAAAACATGCACCGAAGTACTGATAGATCTCAAAGAATAGAGACTAGTGATGGTCAACTATATGGATTTGACCAGGAGTTGTTTGGCGGCGATTCAGATTTTAACTATGATGACATACCAGCTTTCGATGATATACCTTATGCGATGTTATTATGTAGTGTTTTCAATGAAAAGGAAATAGAAATTGCTATAGCGAAACAGGACCAGAAACGAATTGTATATGACATTGAAAGACAACATTCGCAGGCCATTGATGTTGATCTAAAAGAAACTATGAACCATCATACAGTTCCGCATTCTAAAAACCGTAAAAAACGCGGTCAAATTCAAGATGTACCATTGCAACCAGATTCAGGCAAAATGGTCACGCCGGATTTGACAGATAAAACTGATACTCACAACTGCGATCCTTTGGGAGTATTGAATGATCAAATTCCCGACCAATGCACAGATGAGAATAAAACCTATAAAGGACGAAATTTCACTGATTTGCAATTGGAAGTTCGAGAAAAAAGAATCCAAAGATTTGCAAACACAGAAAACACTCAACAAATATCGTATGATAAACAGTTTCCTCAAAATTCGCTTTTATTGCAAATGCCTGATAACGGGAAGAGTTTTAATCAAACAAAAGAGGGCATATTGTCTTTAACATTTCAACCCTATAGCAGTTCAAACGAGTACGGAATACAAAGCAAATCCACTTCAGATGAAAGCCTAATTCAAGTGTCACCAACATTGTCCAGCTCTATGGATAGTATTTGGCAATCCTCACATTTGGACAGTAATTCACAATCCTCACATGCACAGAGAACCGTGTTGTCGGACAAATGGAACAAAGAGGAAACAAAACCTAGATACACGAAGTTGCCTACCACCGATACAACCATGCCAGTTGATAACAATGACACAAACGATGCAACAGAAACTGTGCACTCTCAGGGGTTGACAACAAACATATCGGATGCTTTAGAAGATTTTAGTAGTACAGATGACGAAGACGATATATTCGAAAGTGATTTACCTACCGCAATGAAAGCTTTGTTTATGTCGCAAGAAAAGAGTCGTTCAGATAAAAAACATAACGATGTAGAGTTAAATAGTGTTTTCACGCCTAAACAGAAAAGCACCAAGCGACGACCTAATTCCGTAAGCAATCAATCTAAGAAAAAGTTATCTTCAAAGGCATTATCTATGCAATCGACTGATTTGCTTAAACACGAAAATCAAAATGACAATGGCGTACATTTGAAAGAAAAGCCAGAATTCATGTTGAAAGCAGAAAGACAAATGTCAGAAACAGCAAAGACGTATGCCCGGGCGTTTGATGGACTGCGAAAACTGCAATCATCGAAAAAGATTAAGTGCATCGGTACGTATTGTTACCTGTTTTGGTATGGTCTAACAGACAGATCGATTAACGGGTGGTAGCAGATCGGACGGACGGGCGGACGGACGGAAGAACGAACAGACGGACAGACGGACAGACAGAAAGACGGACAAACAAACAAATGTAGATACATTTAAAAATTTAAGAAAGAACTGAATTGCTGTATTTTTGCGATTATTTTATTGCCGACGTATTGCGTTCATGGTACTCTAACATTTTACAGCCTGTGGAAACCCAGATTGTCAGGGTGATTTCGTCCAGTCTATTCAGGGTTTGATGCACGAGGCTCGAAAACAAGGACTGAAGGTTGTAGATGTAGCTCCTGACGGAAATTGCATGTTCACAGCCGTCTGCGATCACCTACAGGTGATATGTTACACTGTTTAATTAATAACATAGCGACAGAACCTAAATCAATTACACGTGTATACGTGCGAGTATAGATCAGGCATATTTTCAAAAGCTTACATTAACAGCATGATCTGTATCGTCATTAACCAACAATCTATTTACTTCGATTTTTAATTGAAGCTGCTTATAATCGAATAGCTCTTCAAGTATAGGTTCGCGGCAGGCAAAACCTATAATTTGGAACTATTTCAACAATGTCAAATTAAGAAATCGAACTTAAAGTAGTATTTCTATCGTTTAATTGATGAATATGGATGGCGCTATTTACTACTATGGAACATTGTAACATACACTCTGTTCAAAACATAACATTTGTTCATTCACACTTCTCTGTGAATACATGGCAGTTGTTAATGTCATGGAGTTTAAGGAGAATGGATAGAAAACATAAGACAGAACTAGTGTGTGGTGTTAAAATTAATCATAGTCCGTTTCAGGCATACACCGATTACTCCTACACAGCCAGAACGTTACGAGAAACGGCCGTCTTTTGGCTACAAGATCATCCGTACTGTTCCGATGACAGCAACACTCATTTTCAAGCTTTCATGGAAGAGAACTGGGACTCGTATCTTCATAGAATGGTAATGCTACATGCAATTTGATTACGTTTCTAGAAATCAATTTCTCACATAGACACAGTTGGGGACTCTAATTGGTTCATAAGTACGCTGCTTGATATTGTTGAAAGATATTTCAATTGAACCGAAATGCCTAAAATGTCTTTATGATTACCTCGACATATTTCTTTTCTTCACAGTGTACACTTAATATTCCTACTAAAATATTTGTATAGTGTAAATCAAACTTTTTACGTGTACAACATATCGTCGCCCAGCAAAAATACGATTGTTTGCTTTTGTATAAACAGTACATTCCAAGTAGTATTTACAGTGTTAGATAGGTGTTTTCGATAAATATATACATGCAGTGAAAATTCAATACAGCCGACGTTGTATCAAACCGTATGAATATTCCCAAACGGACACTAAAGTTTTAAACTTAAATAGTATCCGATGAAATTTAAAGAACGATATAAAGTAACTACAGTGTGCACTAGTCAGTATTGTAAATTGTGAATCAGGTTGATATTGGAATCTTTCGTAGTCATATGGCCTAGCATTTATGACAACGTTAATAATACAAAGCTGCACAATTTTCTTTCAAAACATACTAATAAAATAATATATCACGGTATTAAAGCCTAATGTCACGGAATAAGAACATACTGGTCGCTTAAACAGCTTTAAAATGGCGACAAACATTATCCTGCAATAGGTCAACATTTATTTAAAAAAGCGGATGGCAAAATACATATCTTCCTTGCACTGCAGTTCATCTTAATAGTAATATAACAAAACACACTTGTCACGTTAAACATATTTTATTTGTCAATAATTAGATCTTTAAGATAGACACATAATAACTTTTCAATACACTTATGATTGTTTTTGTTTATCCCTTTCCACATCAGATTAAAGATGGCGAATGGGGAGACCATGTTATTTTGAGAGCTGTTGCCAACGTTACTGGATGTACGATCAAAGTCCTAAATGTACGCGGCAAAACATCCACCTGGACGTCCGTAGAACCATCTTTGGAACAGCCTGCGGAGGGACGGCGTGTGATACTATTGGGGCACGTTGGAGAAAGCCATTACACCAGCCTTAGACATTCAGGTAAAATCGTCCACTGAAAGCCATAAGGGGCTGTCAGCCTTCTTTGCCCATATGCTGATGACAAAAAAAAACAAACAAATGTAATAAAGAAAAAACGCGAAATCTATTGAGGTTATTTTGCTGCTTTTTTGATGTGTCATGTCATGTCTTTTTTTCGTTATTTTAAAAACCAAACATATACAATTATGAGATAAATCGAATTCAAGGTGTTTAATACAGATAAGGTTATCTGCTCGGCACAAAAACGTTAACTATTCGCTTAGGCTCGTGGTTCAGGTCTTCTTTAACAACTCGCTAGTAAAACGTATTCACTCGCTAGTAACATTTATTCAAAACTTGTTCACCACTTATCTAGTATTCTCTATGTACTGAATAAATGCATTTTTATGGCGTGACACATTATGCCGACGTAAACCATTTCACAAACACAACACGTCTTGTTTTATCATCTGGACTTGTAGTCTTTGATTTTGAGCAATGCGAAGGGTTGTTGGATTCTTTCTGTTTATGACGTAGCAATTTTTTAAAAGAGCATTTGAAGGATCGATCTTGATTGCATTTGTATGTTTTATTTTGAAAAGGTATAAATGCAATATATTTGTTCCGTGAAACTAATATTGGTGAGTTGTTTTGGAATATACAGAAACGCCGGACAAAGATTCATCGGCTAATCACAAAGAAGACACGACAGTGACGTCATCGGAGCAAGCCATGAGTGAGGAAGGTTGGTAAAACATAATTATTATGCACCTTGCACATGTAGTATGTAGAATGTTTACTATTATACATTTGGTCGCTGATTTACTTTTTCTTTATCAGTCAATTTCGTGAGTCTTACATATATATGAATTTAAGTAAAAACAATGATAATACGACATAAGGGAAGAAGATATTTTTTATTGAATCATCATAGGTTTGAATTGATCAGTGTACCATGCCAAATGTTGCTTTAAAACCTGTTTTAAAATCATCTTTAGTTACATATATTATCAGCAAAAATACTTATTTATTTTGCAATTTCATCAAACAAAAGGTAATCGTCGACAAACGATCTGAGGTTATTTGGCGAATGAGGCTAATTCCAAAATATGCTTCAGTATGTCATTAAGTAATGTTATACTAATTGAAACTTCAAAAGTTTCCAATGTTATAATAAAAATAAACATGCACTTGGTCGCTGATTTACTTTTTCTTTATCAGTCACTTTCGTGAGTCTTACATATATATGAATTTAAGTAAAAACAATGATAATACGACATAAGGGAAGAAAATATTTTTTTATTGAATCATCATAGGTTTGAATTGATCAGTGTACCATGCCAAATGTTGCTTTAAAACCTATTTTAAAATCATCTTTAGTTACATATATTATCAGCAAAAATACTTATTTATTTTGCAATTTCATCAAACAAAAGGTAATCGTCCACAAACGATCTGAGGTTATTTGGCGAATGAGGCTAATTCCAAAATATGCTTCAGCATGTCATTAAGTAATGTTATACTGATTGAAATTTCAAACGTTTCCAATGTTATAATAAAAATAAACATGCACTTGATTATTTTTCGGTTTTGTTCACACTATTTGCATTTTATTTTATAATTAGATCGCTCAACTGTGGCAGTTTTCATGAAAGATCAAGTGGATTGTAAAAGTAAAGTCCCGGTCTGTTGCCTGTCGTTTTTGATGACAAGTGTTCTCCCTTCTAAAACTTTGGTCGATGTGGCGGCGCGATCATCATCTAGTAGTTTACAACATTGGACAGATATTGCAGTAAAGGTGAGGTGTAAGCAAAACCATAAATATGAAGATAACATATAAACTGTTCAGGATAAATAAAAAAATAAATTTAAAACAAACATTAGTTTAATACAAGGTAAAACAAACGGTGCCATTAAATATTAAAGTATGAAACAAGTGAAGGTTCAATTTACCTGTTTTTTCATGCAACGTTACTTAAATCGAATGCATCGAAAAGTAGGATTAGTTCAGGTATAAAATACTTATCAAAAAATAGAAATCACATAAAGGTTGTTAAACACATTTCCTAATCGTTGTTTGAATTTGTATCAGACACATTCCATGCTATGAAATGCGAATTTTCATAAGTTTGATTACGTGAACTTCCTTTTCAGTGGCAGCCGTACGGTCCTTCATACATCCCCATGATAATTGGTTGCATTGCCGATGGAGTATACAATATGCATCTTTGCAACTCTGACAACCCACATGTGTTCTACATCTGGATAGATTTAAAGATATTTTACGTATGTCCCAACGAGAAAGAAATCGTTCGTTGGCGATTGGCGGGGCATGGAACACTTTGTTCTGTAGGTTATACACATATAATAAATAACGAGAATAAGAAGGTGTCCAGTGAGAGGTATAGCTCGTACTACTTTAACATACCTGTAAGCGATGGTGGCCAGATCAGTGCAGTCTATGTTATCCACTGGCCATATTGGCCCCAGGAGGCCTCAGAATGGATAAGCAGGGTGCGATATGCAGGCTGGCCATCGGAAGAGGTCATACATGACATATGTTCTAATGGGTGCCATCTGATTCCGGAAGCTCATGTTAGTAGCGCGGATCCTTCTGTGGAGTGGATGTTCAGTTTCACGGACGCACAAATGAAACTTTTTCGAAATGCTGTCTCTGTTGACCAGAAATATTGTTTTCTCGTTGCATATGGAATGTGTTTTGAGGTTTTGAACGACCTTCGATTCTTTAAATTGGAATGGATTATCAATCCCTTTTTGTATTGTTGTGAACGATGTCCATCTGAATTCTGGCAAAGCAATTGTGCTTCTTGCGTTATTATGATAATTGATGAAATTATGCGATGCTTTACATCAAAGTGTCTTCCGAACTATTTTATTCCTTCATGGAATCTGATTGAAACGTTGGAAGTTGTCAATATTAGTGCAGTTGTTGGATGTTTGGAGACTCTTAGAGCAGAGCCGATCGTAGTTCTACGACAAATGCACGAGGATATAAGTGCTCTCCCTAAGGCGGAAAACATCTTTGCCAAAATCGGTTTAGCGGCCGAGGAATTCCTGAGCACAAAAATATCAACGCTTAACGTGTTTGTGCCTTGCATGATAGACAGCGCTAAGCACTATATAAACAGTGGATTCTACGATATTGCCCTGGAATCACTTAATGAAGCCTATCAAACTCGTCTCTCTGTGGCAACGTGTGAGGACGCCATGTCATATGAAAACTTTATCCAAGGCTGTTGTAGCGGCTTGAACACCTTTCAGACGGCCTGGTTCGCTACTTTCGTCGATAAGCAGCTGCAAGGTCAGTTATCTAGGCCACTCATCCAACTGGTTCTGGAAGGCCGTACAATGAAACGAATCGACGAAATACTTGACAAAGACATTAGCGGGTACTATGGATCCTCAAAAGTCCCTGTCTTGATTGCGAACCAGTTCGACAGCTTTTGTCATGACTATGCAGTATTTCTGGTTTTTGTTAACAAGGTATCTGATGCGCTGCCAATTTTGTACCATTGTCATAAACGGTGCCAAGAGTATTTAAAGACGGGAGGAGATATATATTTTTCTGATGAAACAATGTTGGCGGTATATGCCGGAATATTTGCTTTACACAAACGGCAGCAACAAACGTCTGTCTTCAGAGAAATATTAGAAGACGCAAGCTCAGTCGTGCATCGTGTTAACCAACCAAGGGGGTATGGGTGGCTGGCATATGTGCACCGAATGTTCAAGGATGAGAGTGGGGCAAAAACAAATGCGGCAAAGAGGGACGAACTGTTAAGACAGATGTCTGCTGGAGATGTTACAGGCATCGATGCGGTTAGTTTGATACACTGGCCTTCAAAGTACTTAATGTAAGTCTGTATAGCAGTGCATGGAATGACTATTTGAATACGTAAAATTTATATCTATTGGAACATTTGGTGTACAAGTTTTGATCATTTGAAATATATAATTTGGATATGAAAATACTGGATTGCATGTCTTGTAGAACGAAAGGATAGGACACTTACACAATGAAAACAAGTATTCATGTTACTCATTGTCTCTGTTGAATTCAGGCGAATGCGTGTTTTTGGTATAAGTGTTCAGCATCCAGATAATGTAAATCTTAAAAATGGTAATTTTTATAATGACGTTTTAAATCGCATGAAGAAACGTTAATATAGGAACTCGGTGCCAGGAGGGTACTTCATATATTACAATTCGTATTACACTCATTCTAATCACGGGTATATGACAGGTTTTCACTCAAAAAAACATGCTTGTTAGTGTTTAATGTTGAAGTTCTTTTCAATTGATTTGTTTTCTATTTCAGTCCAGTGAATACATAAAAGCCCCTTTTCAACTTTCTTTTTTTCATATTGATGAAATCATCAACCTGTCTCAAATAGTTTACTGTTCACCAATTCTGAAAATTTTAGTTTAACACACATATCACGTTTATCGTAAACAATATTGTATGTATGTATGAAAAGTATTGTAGGTTTTGATATATAATTTCGCAATACTGGTTTTGCTGTCATGCAAGACAACGTTCCATGACAATGGTCTATTTACTATATATGGCGCTATATATTGAAGTTCTATTCAAAAGGAAGGATGTAGTTGATACTAGTTTTATTTTATTTTATATTATCTCAGACATTTCTTATTATGTTGCTCTAGTAGCCTAGATTGTAATGATTATCTCGTAATTTTTGCTTATTTTATTCTCTTTTATTACTATTTAAATGCAACATCAATAATGTGATATTATTGCATGTGACGTGTTTACCGTGCTGTATACATACGGTATGGTATTGCCAATCGGTCACGTGCTGTAAAAAAGTGACATTGAATTGTTAATACGAGTAATGATATTATTTGGGGTTGTTTTTAGGAATTCGTGCACTATTTTGCGGTACTGTGCAATTGTAATTGACAATAATGCATTAACTAATAAGATAAAGAAGCACTTACATGATTGTGAGTTCTTCTTAAATTGTCTTTTAATGTCACTCTGGGACTTTCATGTATTAAAGATAAGCTACCTTTCAACATGAACAACAACAACAACAACAACGACCATTTATTAGCTCTTAAGAATACATAGTCATTTATCCATATGCAAAAATTAACACAAGCGCTATACGTAACTGAGAAAAATATGAAAGTCAGTAATGATAGAAGTTTACAAAGAATGTAAGTAAATTAATTACCATTTATATATTTTTATTGTCATTCCAAGATTAATATTTAACTAAATTTAGTTTAATATAAATGTGTAATTTTTGAAATATTAATTAAGATTCGTACTAATTCCGTAATTGGTTTGCAGTAAATATATATTCAGAAACATTACGGATTTTTATTATTATTTTGAGTTCTCATGAAACCATTAAATTTTATTTAGTGTTTTCCACCTTTGCAAATACGTTTTCAATTACATATCAGTTGTTAATATTCTTCATGTATGAACTAAATAAATAAAATTGTTTGCATATGCTATGTATGTGTTTTATATAATTTAATTGTTTATAAAAAAAAAACTGAATAAATGTTGATGAAATCGAATATTGCCTTTGCTTATCATCAAAATGTACCGACACCAAATCTACAATTCTGTAGTATTTAAACTAAAACAGGTTACTTTGCAAAACAGTGAATTCATTAACTGCAACGGTGGAATCAAACTGTGACCACTCGTTAATGTTTGTACGCCGACTCTCTGTACTTGCATAATACAATCCTTTTTCGTAAAATTCATCCTCACTAAATTTGTTTCACAGCTGTTTCCGTGAATTTGCAACCCATGAACTTATTTTGAATCCATTTTGTTTTGTATTTATAGCCGTCATCTTCGCAAAAGGATGGCATTCCCCGCACGTCATTGCGTATCCCAGATTTATCATTTAACTTTAGGCACCCCATTATAAGTGTACTACATAGAGAATTGTTCACAATCAGATGTGCAGTACACTTAAGTGTACTACATAGAGAATTGTTCACAATCAGATGCAGTACACTTAAGTGTACTACATAGAGAATTGTTCACAATCAGATGCAGTACACTTAAGTGTACTACATAGAGAATTGTTCACAATCAGATGTGCAGTACACTTAAGTGTACTACATAGAGAATTGTTCACAATCAGATGCAGTACACTTAAGTGTACTACATAGAGAATTGTTCACAATCAGATGCAGTACACTTAAGTGTATGAATTATACTTATGACTGAGCATATCTTTAATATAAATTACTACTATTATATTGTATGCCGTTCTATGACTCTTAAGTTGGGTACACACTATTACACACACTATTCCACACACTATTTCACACACTATTCCACACACTATTCCACACACTATTCTACACCTATTCCACACACTATTCCACACACTATTCCATTATCTTAAAAGCACTACTGAGGGTTTACACGTTAAACTAAACCTTTGCAGTTGTACGTTGAGATAACACACACATACAATAATGCGTAATGAGATAAAAACGAATAAATATTTCCAAAAAAATAATGGTGTTTGAAAAGTTTAATGTTCAGTTTAGTGTTTACATTTTCAACACTTCGAAACTGGCACAGGTTCCTTGTGTTTTATTTAGAATATCGTGCAGCTCGCCGAAATGGTATCGGTGAATAGTCGGATTTAATCCGCGATGCCACGGTAAACGGCAATAAATAAAGCCATTTTGTACATGGCCTGGTTCCCGGTTCGTACCTAGATAGTACGCCTAGCACAAACTCAAAAATGTCGGCTGTTATGGTTTGTCTGCAGTTATGCAATTTTGACAAAACTGAGTCCATATGTAAATCACACGGCATTGTTGAAGCAAATTTATGTTAGATTCCAAAGAATAAAGATTTTGTAAAATGCGCGACACGTTGATGTCAAAACAGAGGAAACACAAGTGATGTGTATTTTGGACATAACAATCCAGAATAAGATATATTGGTCATAATGAAAAAACAATACTACCTAAAAATATGAAACTAATATGCTCAATGTAACATCGCACATCTATTTCATTTTATTCACATTTTGTTATTGTTGATGAATTCATTTAACATGAAACATGCTATAATTACTATCCCAACAATGGCTGTGTAGCTTGAATGCACTTGAATATACTAAACGTAATTGGGCACACAATAAATGTGTTTTACTGGATAGAGATTATTTGAGAAATTGAATCCACAATTTGTTGGATGCATGTTCTATTGTAACTCTTGAAATGAGTGAAGAAATAAATCGTATTACAAAGATACATCCTTCGTCAAAGTAACTCCTTTGTGCAACAAAAGAATTACATAATGTAATTAATTCATTGTTGTAAAATATAATGACAATCCTTAATACCTGTATTGCTTTTAAGTACTCAGTTCCTAATAGTACTTTTCTTAAAGCATCACCACCGACCTACGTGTACACCAGATGTTAATGTTACGGAAGACAGACATTTGTATAGAAAATGACTGGTTTGCTTTTTTTTGCATTGCCTCAAGTAATATCTATATAAATTACAACAGATTTGCATATCAATCCAAACAAAATCTGTACCATACAATTAATTACCTTGTTAAGATTGTTTTATTGAATAATGACCTAACTTCACGTTTAACAAAACTATGTTCACACTAATATTATAGTCAACTTTTGTTTAAATAATACATAAATATAATTGTATAACAACTATGTACTTTTTATTGAACTAAATGTGTTATTTTGGGGGATGGGGGGGGGGTGTAATAATATTCATTTACTGTCATGTTTTAATTATTATAGATAATTTACTATTTTCAAAGCATACTACAAAAATATTCCCAAATATAAATTAAGAAGTGTATCCTGAACACATTACTTTGTTTACAGCTCTTTTTAACAATCGTTTATTGTGAGATATGCAATCACTCACTTGTACTTGAAACAATTGTTTATTGTGAGCTATGCAATCACTCACTTGTACTTGAAACAATTGTTTATTGTGAGATATGCAATCACTCACTTGTACTTGAAAGCTTATACAAAGTTTATGAAAACTTGACATACAGCATCATAGACAGATACAACACAAAGATCATTCTTTATTTTCATGAACAATACATATATTTACAACAACATAATGAACAATGTAATTCTGTAGATACATATGAATGAATTGTATTCAAACCAATGAAATGAAGGTAACACTTACTAAGTATTCTTAGACAGTAAAACAAACACTGTATTATAATGTCTGTACAATATGTTAAGTGTTGAAATAATTCTTATAGACCATTTACTATTTCCTGTTTCGTAAATATATTTGTGGATAATTGCCTATGCTCAACATTTTCAAATAATGTATGTTGAATCATGCTACTTTCCCCTAAACTGTATACAACACTTCCACAATATAACGGATTTTTAGGCTGCACAGACTAATCTGACAGAACGATGCAGCATAAGAAAGGTCTAGATCAGATAAATCTGTTCAGATAAAATAACCCACAGACAGTCATATTCGATCTGAAAATAACAAATGCGGTAAAATAACGCTATGTGTATGGACAGTTAGTCTTTTATCACAGCCGCCTGACCCATTAACGGAGTGACAGGAGCGGGTAATCCAAAATATTAGCAGCACATGATTGGTCAGTTTCTGATCTATTCTGTTCCGTTATGTGTTGAAAACAGGGCAGATGATCGTCTTCATAGCCCATCTGAAACACAAACATAACGAAAAATAATATTTTAATATTAAGATTTTATGTCAATGTAATGTTTTCTTTTCAAAATTTATTATGTCATTTTCAATACTAGAATAATTATAACAATTAAATCATAACTAACGACATTTTAGCATTTAAACATGTTGCGTATAAACATCTGAAAACTAAAGTACTATGTATGGAACTTAAATATACCGACATAAATTATTGTCAGAAATTTCATCCGAAATTTCAGCGGATGGAGTTATCCGAAACACTATTCACTTTCTTTAGTGTCAGTTAACTCAATATACACTGTTGGAAGCAAAAAAAATAAGAGTGTATTAAATTCTATTTACCTCTATGCACTCGAATTACTTGTGGTCTTCGAATAGACACCTGATTTATAAACTTGTATTCATAAACTTATATCTTGGCGAAAGTTTGCTGTTGTCCGCCGATTTGTTGTTTGCGCCTGACCCATTAACGTAGTAACAGGGGCAGGTAATCCAGAATAGTTTGTAAACAGTTTCACTTGGAAGATCAGTGTTTTTACAATAAATAGCATCTAGCGAACCACGTGTTTATTTTGTATGTCATATACAAACGTAAAAATCTACTAAGGCAGACACTAAGATGGCCGTTTTATAGTGGAGCCCAAATATGGCCACTTTTCACCTTTTGTGTGGCTTTAAAATTCACCTGATCTCAAAATCAGTGAGCATCCAAGGTTGTATCTGTATAAGCGAGTGCAAGAGGAAATCGACGATAAATGGTCATTTATCAAATAATAATTCTGACTTGCATCTGTTTGGTTCTTCCATGGTTCTTTAATCTTGATGGTACATCTGTCCAATAGATAAAGTTCACATTTCGATAAAATATTGATAACTATCCATATATTGGCAATTGCCCCCTCCTATTCCTGCCTATGTGATCTATCGTTTTTGCGAATTTTGATTTTCGACCGATTGTTTGAGTTTATTTAGATTCCTCGTTAGTTTTGTAATACATGCAACATATGACAAACAAGTTTCGGGTTAGAAGAACAGAGGTCGTATTCCATAAACATCTTAAGTAATATTTTATCTTTTACCTTAAATTAAGCATTTTATTTAGCTTTAAGTTTTGTTTTCACACATTATGCTTAATATTAATTAAATATTATTAAGTATTGTTTGTTTTACTGTAATGGGATTTACAAACGTACTGGTAACTTTAATTATATTAAATATTATTAAATTTATTATTATTAATAAATATTATATTAAATATTATTAAATTAAATATTATTAAGTATTGTTTGTTTTACTGTAATGGGATTTACAAACGTACTGGTAACTTTAATTATATTAAATATTATTAAATTTATTATTATTAATAAATATTATATTAAATATTATTTAATTAAATATTATTAAGTATTGTTTGTTTTACTGTAATGTAATTTACAAACGTACTGGTAACTTTAATTATATAACATTTTGAGTTTGTTCCATATGTTTAAATAACTTAAGATATTTCTGGAATACCACCCTAGTTCAGAGTATGTCACAAATGACAAACATTGCCTTACACAATGAAACACATTTATGGAAAAATTCCAGTTTGTGGTGATTATCTGTATTATACATAACGAACAATGCTCTACGACCAAGGTTTATAACAAAGGTGTGCTACGACCATTGTTTATAATAGAGGTGTGCTCGCCTTCGCGATGCGCTGCACATACGGAAGTAGTAAAGGTTACTCATCGGATTTCTCGAACAGTCCACTTTCGAGTTGACATAGAAACTGAGGTTTCGAAATCGATTAAAAGTAAGAGACAATTTATTTATTTAAAGTACCACTTTACGCTTTGTGTTTTTAATTTATGTCGCACCAAACTTTAATTTAAACATTGAATAAGTTTAATTTTAATTTATTATATATATTACTATAAAATTTAGTTTAAAACTTTAATTTTTCGTGTGAATGTAATTTACTTTCGAATCGGACACGTCATGAGTTATCATAAAATTTATCATGAATAATCTTGGTTCTATTATATTTTCAACTATTGGAATATTCATATCAATATTTAATGGTGTAGATAATTTTTAACATTTGTCAACAAAGACCCGTAAATGAACTGAATTACAAAGGTCATGACACTACTATGGTAGTGTTGAATATAGAGAAGTTTATCTTGCGAGGCATAGAACACCAAGCGCGAGCCTTGGCGAGCGCTTCCGATGTTCGAGCCGAGCAAGATAAACTTCTCTATATTCAACACTTATCCTTGTATTATATTTATCCCACCATTTCTTCTTCCGGACTATATAAAAAGAAATGTTTAACAAATCGTGGAATTCATAAACGTGTAGTACAACTACTTTTACTGGTATTGAATACACAATGTACGAAATGTATTAAAAAGTAGACCCGAGATTCTAGAAATACAATAAACAAGAGCTATGCTGTTAACAAGTTTTTATGTATATGTTTGTGTTTTTACAACAAACTATGATCGAATAGTAACTTTTACATTGAAAAGGACCTTCGAACAAAACTGCGTAATGACATTATTTATAAAAAAAGTATTACGTGTACAGTAAATGACCATGGACTATTTGCTCTTTTTCAACAACTCTGAAACGAAGCACATGTTTAGATGGAATTTTAATTTTATTGTTTCGGAAAACATGTTGCGTATTTTAAATACAATGTATCTAAATTATCTTCAAATGACTAACCAGAAAATGCGATCAGCAAAAGTAAACTATGCAACTCAACGTGTTACGGAATAGAAAACGTAGTCCGTGCACGCGACAAGTATTTTTCCACAGTGTGGGCATACAGCTAAGTTTATACCACTGGGTGTTATTTCGTCAATGGCAGCGCGAAGGTGGGAGAAAAACAATATTAAGCTAACGGCCCATGGATCATGCATTGAAAGAAAACCAAGAAAATCATTGATACAAAGCATCAACGCTCGCCGTAATATACGATCGTATCTATGAAGGAAGCAAACTATTTCTAGATCTTTTCACAAATAATTGTTCAGTGACATGTTACAAAAGACCACAAGGTTTAATCAATGTCGCAAAACTAACCATCTTATGTTATAACAGTTTTAAAACAGAAGAGTCTCTTTGATCACGTATAAGCAAAGAACGTGTATAAGAAATGAATAAAATAAAATATATAGCTTATTTCGAGGATCGACATTATTAAATAATAGTTGTCAATGTTTAAAATACACGCTTCAGTGTCAAAATCGATTTCTGCAGATTGGTTCAATACACAAATCTACCAACCATACTCATGTTAACGGCTACGCAGCAGTATCGGCGCCTGCAACTATGCTATTTTAAGAATGATTCAATATTTTGACTCAGCGACTGGCCAACTTTACAGTGAGCAGCAATTAATTGCATGATAGTTTGTTTTAATACATATCGAAAGTGTTGGCGAAAGTGTAAACACTACATTCTTAAAGAGTTTAGTTCAATTCAATAATCAGGTTGACTCAACAGCACCAAGCAAGTGTTTGTACAACATAAAATATAATAACTCCTCTTCGAAATGCTGCTGGTAAAAGTCATCACAAATAGACGCGCGCTCATGTGCAGCGCTAATAACGCAGATTTAAACTTCGTGTACACAGAAATAATGTCGGTGTATCTGAAATCAAACGTTATTTCAAAAATAATCAATTAAAATCATGTTTAAACATTTAAATTTCGTTTTGTATTTAGTTAGCGTACTTATTTGATAAATACAAAACAAGAACTGTCCAGCATATCACAATATCTGTGTGAAACATTTCATATGCAAATGGATTTGTTTAAATTACAAATTTTCAGTAAATCTAAAACAGAGCTATAGATATTGGCACATCTTTAAACTTTTATGCTGAAATTTATTTCGATGTAATACAACAGTTAATGTAGAAGTAAATCTAGGCCTATATAATTCACTCCATGTATAATAGACGCCATGAAGTCTAAAATATCACAACTTTTGCACGTACAGATTGTTTTGATATAAGGTATAGTGCGAAAACATTTACCTGATCCTGCTGACCTCTATTTAAATTATTTTTCCGGTTAATCAATTATCTATTTTTCCGATAACATATCAACGAATGTTCTCGTGGCCCAATATTGACCTAATGTAGTAATAATTGATTCGTAAAATAAATGTGGTTCCCATGCATGAATTTTGCATGCAGAAATTCTGTCATTGTGGTCAGTCAAGTATTTCAATATCAAGGGTCGTTTAATAAATCTATACTAGTGTTGTGTCATATTGAATAAAGACAACTTGGTTCAACAAATGAAGAAAACATAGGTAATTATAAACAAATCATCCTGGGGTTACTATGCAAAATTAATTATTAGTGGTCAGAAACTGTAAATGGTTGAATGCATTATTTATATATTTCAAACTTCTAATAATGTACATTCAACATGTTTAATAGACGGCCCTCAAAATGACTTGTCCCGTTATACAAACAACTTCGAATATACACGAACAAACATAATTTTGTATTCGTATTCAGGTCATGAATATTATTGCATAAAGGTTAGGGTCAGGTCAATGTTTTCGCACCATAACACTGTAAAATGAAAATGCTAAAAGCGTGATTGTTGAAGATAATTGAATTAGGTTATTTGTAAGCCAATACATGTTGAATGGATTTGAATGTATAAAATGTTCAAGTACGCCATTTAATATATTACTTACTGTATCACAACTTAAAATATTCGGATATGGCGATTGTATATTTGCTTTAATTCTACTAGAAATACTGACATGACGATAATGCACAGTATTTACATAGGTTGGTGTTGTGTATGCATGCTTTCTTGGTTTAGGCACTCTTTTAAAGACATGGGTTAGACTGGATGTTCATAAAGAACCATGACTTCCAGCACGTGCTGCGCATGCGCAGCAACATTCGTCCATAGCGTAAAAAAAGCTGAGTTTTGCACTTTATGCGGAAAGGTAGACTATTACTTATTGTTATTTGTTCTACTTCTAGTAAATCAACTACTGCTATATTTTAATGAAGTATATAGTTATTCTAATTATAAATGTAAATTCTAAACAAATATTTTACTACACTTGCGATATTACAAGCTCGGCGATATTACAATGATAAATCGGAATTCACGTTGGTTTTTGAAAACAGCAGTTAAATCAAGTATACGATTTCATTTGAAAGGTTTTCTGCAGAAGTTGCTCAACGCTGAAGTCGAAACTTGAAATAACGGCGTCCCAGCGCAGGCGAAAGTCCTGCATGTGTCAGCAGTTGATAGATATAAGTAAGTGCTGAATATTAATAAGTGTTTCTGAATACATATTAGACAAATGCTTTTACAGTTATGCCCATAACGACTTGTTCACTATTCATTATATGTCTTGACAGAGAATGACAAACGGCTAACTGCGGCTAGTGACGTTACTTCGCTCCCTAAAAAGGAAGATACGCTGTTTGCGTCAGCACCCTTGCGACTATATGCGGCCAGCAAGGTGACTCCTGTCTGGGTAAAAGAGAAAGTAGAAGCGTTGGAATCATCAGATGACGAACAGTTTCACGCAGCCGGTAGAGTTTCTTACGCCCCATTGAAGGCAAACACATTCGAATTATCAGATCACGAACGGCCAAGCGCATCCTGTCACATTGATTCGGTTCAGGTGAAGCTAAAGAAAGACACGTTGACATCATCAGGACCTAAAACACTTACTGGCGCCAGAAACATTGCTTCGGTTCATGAGACGCAAGACATACTGGAATCATCAAATTACGAACGGCTAGACGCACCCGCTAACATTGATTCGTTCCAAGTGACGAAATACACATTGGAATCGTCACCTCACGGACAGCTAGACACGCCATGTAAAGTTGCTCCGGTCACAGCGAAGAAAGATAAACTAACACAATCACATCAAAAAGGACAAAGCGCGCCGTCTAAAGTTGCTTCGGTGCCAGTGAAAGAAAACGCTTTTCAATCATCTGATGGAACTGGCGTTGACCAAGGTTACACGTATCATCATGCAAACATAGGTAGAATGTGTACCTTATTGCCTAAACATATGTAATTTTTAATTATGTAAAGAATTATTGGAGTAAGAATGGTGTATACTGTTCAGTTTGGCTAATATTGTACTTGTACGACTATATTTGTTACATTAATTAATTATCCAATTTTTACTAATGATTTTGATATTTCGTATTTAAAAGCGGCTGAAAAGGAAGAAACACAACAAAGCAAAGGAAACATGACCCCAAGTAATGATATGTCACAAAGAAAAGCTAACGGAAATGAACATCCGTTAAATCATTGTGGAACCGAATTGCATGCTGCTTCCTCAGAAGACGATTTCGGGGAACTACATGGATTGGGTGGAATATTCGCTTCAAAAACGTCTTTTGGAACTATGCCCGCAGATACAGATAGATCACCAATGCTTGCGACTTCAGATTCAGAAACTGATCGTTCTTTTAATCATGGTGAAAATAATGAACAAATTGTTTCACCGGAAGGCGTATTCGGAGGACTACAAGAACTGCGTGGACAATTCGGTTCAGAAACGTCGCTTGAAAACATGCACCGAAGTACTGATAGATCTCAAAGAATAGAGACTAGTGATGGTCAACTATATGGATTTGACCAGGAGTTGTTTGGCGGCGATTCAGATTTGAACTATGATGACATACCAGCTTTCGATGATATACCTTATGCGATGTTATTATGTAGTGTTTTCAATGAAAAGGAAATAGAAATTGCTATAGCGAAACAGGACCAGAAACGAATTGTATATGACATTGAAAGACAACATTCGCAGGCCATTGATGTTGATCTAAAAGAAACTATGAACCATCATACAGTTCCGCATTCTAAAAACCGTAAAAAACGCGGTCAAATTCAAGATGTACCATTGCAACCAGATTCAGGCAAAATGGTCACGCCGGATTTGACAGATAAAACTGATACTCACAACTGCGATCCTTTGGGAGTATTGAATGATCAAATTCCCGACCAATGCACAGATGAGAATAAAACCTATAAAGGACGAAATTTCACTGATTTGCAATTGGAAGTTCGAGAAAAAAGAATCCAAAGATTTGCAAACACAGAAAACACTCAACAAATATCGTATGATAAACAGTTTCCTCAAAATTCGCTTTTATTGCAAATGCCTGATAACGGGAAGAGTTTTAATCAAACAAAAGAGGGCATATTGTCTTTAACATTTCAACCCTATAGCAGTTCAAACGAGTACGGAATACAAAGCAAATCCACTTCAGATGAAAGCCTAATTCAAGTGTCACCAACATTGTCCAGCTCTATGGATAGTATTTGGCAATCCTCACATTTGGACAGTAATTCACAATCCTCACATGCACAGAGAACCGTGTTGTCGGACAAATGGAACAAAGAGGAAACAAAACCTAGATACACGAAGTTGCCTACCACCGATACAACCATGCCAGTTGATAACAATGACACAAACGATGCAACAGAAACTGTGCACTCTCAGGGGTTGACAACAAACATATCGGATGCTTTAGAAGATTTTAGTAGTACAGATGACGAAGACGATATATTCGAAAGTGATTTACCTACCGCAATGAAAGCTTTGTTTATGTCGCAAGAAAAGAGTCGTTCAGATAAAAAACATAACGATGTAGAGTTAAATAGTGTTTTCACGCCTAAACAGAAAAGCACCAAGCGACGACCTAATTCCGTAAGCAATCAATCTAAGAAAAAGTTATCTTCAAAGGCATTATCTATGCAATCGACTGATTTGCTTAAACACGAAAATCAAAATGACAATGGCGTACATTTGAAAGAAAAGCCAGAATTCATGTTGAAAGCAGAAAGACAAATGTCAGAAACAGCAAAGACGTATGCCCGGGCGTTTGATGGACTGCGAAAACTGCAATCATCGAAAAAGATTAAGTGCATCGGTACGTATTGTTACCTGTTTTGGTATGGTCTAACAGACAGATCGATTAACGGGTGGTAGCAGATCGGACGGACGGGCGGACGGACGGAAGAACGAACAGACGGACAGACGGACAGACAGAAAGACGGACAAACAAACAAATGTAGATACATTTAAAAATTTAAGAAAGAACTGAATTGCTGTATTTTTGCGATTATTTTATTGCCGACGTATTGCGTTCATGGTACTCTAACATTTTACAGCCTGTGGAAACCCAGATTGTCAGGGTGATTTCGTCCAGTCTATTCAGGGTTTGATGCACGAGGCTCGAAAACAAGGACTGAAGGTTGTAGATGTAGCTCCTGACGGAAATTGCATGTTCACAGCCGTCTGCGATCACCTACAGGTGATATGTTACACTGTTTAATTAATAACATAGCGACAGAACCTAAATCAATTACACGTGTATACGTGCGAGTATAGATCAGGCATATTTTCAAAAGCTTACATTAACAGCATGATCTGTATCGTCATTAACCAACAATCTATTTACTTCGATTTTTAATTGAAGCTGCTTATAATCGAATAGCTCTTCAAGTATAGGTTCGCGGCAGGCAAAACCTATAATTTGGAACTATTTCAACAATGTCAAATTAAGAAATCGAACTTAAAGTAGTATTTCTATCGTTTAATTGATGAATATGGATGGCGCTATTTACTACTATGGAACATTGTAACATACACTCTGTTCAAAACATAACATTTGTTCATTCACACTTCTCTGTGAATACATGGCAGTTGTTAATGTCATGGAGTTTAAGGAGAATGGATAGAAAACATAAGACAGAACTAGTGTGTGGTGTTAAAATTAATCATAGTCCGTTTCAGGCATACACCGATTACTCCTACACAGCCAGAACGTTACGAGAAACGGCCGTCTTTTGGCTACAAGATCATCCGTACTGTTCCGATGACAGCAACACTCATTTTCAAGCTTTCATGGAAGAGAACTGGGACTCGTATCTTCATAGAATGGTAATGCTACATGCAATTTGATTACGTTTCTAGAAATCAATTTCTCACATAGACACAGTTGGGGACTCTAATTGGTTCATAAGTACGCTGCTTGATATTGTTGAAAGATATTTCAATTGAACCGAAATGCCTAAAATGTCTTTATGATTACCTCGACATATTTCTTTTCTTCACAGTGTACACTTAATATTCCTACTAAAATATTTGTATAGTGTAAATCAAACTTTTTACGTGTACAACATATCGTCGCCCAGCAAAAATACGATTGTTTGCTTTTGTATAAACTGTACATTCCAAGTAGTATTTACAGTGTTAGATAGGTGTTTTCGATAAATATATACATGCAGTGAAAATTCAATACAGCCGACGTTGTATCAAACCGTATGAATATTCCCAAACGGACACTAAAGTTTTAAACTTAAATAGTATCCGATGAAATTTAAAGAACGATATAAAGTAACTACAGTGTGCACTAGTCAGTATTGTAAATTGTGAATCAGGTTGATATTGGAATCTTTCGTAGTCATATGGCCTAGCATTTATGACAACGTTAATAATACAAAGCTGCACAATTTTCTTTCAAAACATACTAATAAAATAATATATCACGGTATTAAAGCCTAATGTCACGGAATAAGAACATACTGGTCGCTTAAACAGCTTTAAAATGGCGACAAACATTATCCTGCAATAGGTCAACATTTATTTAAAAAAGCGGATGGCAAAATACATATCTTCCTTGCACTGCAGTTCATCTTAATAGTAATATAACAAAACACACTTGTCACGTTAAACATATTTTATTTGTCAATAATTAGATCTTTAAGATAGACACATAATAACTTTTCAATACACTTATGATTGTTTTTGTTTATCCCTTTCCACATCAGATTAAAGATGGCGAATGGGGAGACCATGTTATTTTGAGAGCTGTTGCCAACGTTACTGGATGTACGATCAAAGTCCTAAATGTACGCGGCAAAACATCCACCTGGACGTCCGTAGAACCATCTTTGGAACAGCCTGCGGAGGGACGGCGTGTGATACTATTGGGGCACGTTGGAGAAAGCCATTACACCAGCCTTAGACATTCAGGTAAAATCGTCCACTGAAAGCCATAAGGGGCTGTCAGCCTTCTTTGCCCATATGCTGATGACAAAAAAAAACAAACAAATGTAATAAAGAAAAAACGCGAAATCTATTGAGGTTATTTTGCTGCTTTTTTGATGTGTCATGTCATGTCTTTTTTTCGTTATTTTAAAAACCAAACATATACAATTATGAGATAAATCGAATTCAAGGTGTTTAATACAGATAAGGTTATCTGCTCGGCACAAAAACGTTAACTATTCGCTTAGGCTCGTGGTTCAGGTCTTCTTTAACAACTCGCTAGTAAAACGTATTCACTCGCTAGTAACATTTATTCAAAACTTGTTCACCACTTATCTAGTATTCTCTATGTACTGAATAAATGCATTTTTATGGCGTGACACATTATGCCGACGTAAACCATTTCACAAACACAACACGTCTTGTTTTATCATCTGGACTTGTAGTCTTTGATTTTGAGCAATGCGAAGGGTTGTTGGATTCTTTCTGTTTATGACGTAGCAATTTTTTAAAAGAGCATTTGAAGGATCGATCTTGATTGCATTTGTATGTTTTATTTTGAAAAGGTATAAATGCAATATATTTGTTCCGTGAAACTAATATTGGTGAGTTGTTTTGGAATATACAGAAACGCCGGACAAAGATTCATCGGCTAATCACAAAGAAGACACGACAGTGACGTCATCGGAGCAAGCCATGAGTGAGGAAGGTTGGTAAAACATAATTATTATGCACCTTGCACATGTAGTATGTAGAATGTTTACTATTATACATTTGGTCGCTGATTTACTTTTTCTTTATCAGTCAATTTCGTGAGTCTTACATATATATGAATTTAAGTAAAAACAATGATAATACGACATAAGGGAAGAAGATATTTTTTATTGAATCATCATAGGTTTGAATTGATCAGTGTACCATGCCAAATGTTGCTTTAAAACCTGTTTTAAAATCATCTTTAGTTACATATATTATCAGCAAAAATACTTATTTATTTTGCAATTTCATCAAACAAAAGGTAATCGTCGACAAACGATCTGAGGTTATTTGGCGAATGAGGCTAATTCCAAAATATGCTTCAGTATGTCATTAAGTAATGTTATACTAATTGAAACTTCAAAAGTTTCCAATGTTATAATAAAAATAAACATGCACTTGGTCGCTGATTTACTTTTTCTTTATCAGTCAATTTCGTGAGTCTTACATATATATGAATTTAAGTAAAAACAATGATAATACGACATAAGGGAAGAAAATATTTTTTTATTGAATCATCATAGGTTTGAATTGATCAGTGTACCATGCCAAATGTTGCTTTAAAACCTATTTTAAAATCATCTTTAGTTACATATATTATCAGCAAAAATACTTATTTATTTTGCAATTTCATCAAACAAAAGGTAATCGTCCACAAACGATCTGAGGTTATTTGGCGAATGAGGCTAATTCCAAAATATGCTTCAGTATGTCATTAAGTAATGTTATACTAATTGAAACTTCAAAAGTTTCCAATGTTATAATAAAAATAAACATGCACTTGGTCGCTGATTTACTTTTTCTTTATCAGTCAATTTCGTGAGTCTTACATATATATGAATTTAAGTAAAAACAATGATAATACGACATAAGGGAAGAAAATATTTTTTTATTGAATCATCATAGGTTTGAATTGATCAGTGTACCATGCCAAATGTTGCTTTAAAACCTATTTTAAAATCATCTTTAGTTACATATATTATCAGCAAAAATACTTATTTATTTTGCAATTTCATCAAACAAAAGGTAATCGTCCACAAACGATCTGAGGTTATTTGGCGAATGAGGCTAATTCCAAAATATGCTTCAGCATGTCATTAAGTAATGTTATACTGATTGAAATTTCAAACGTTTCCAATGTTATAATAAAAATAAACATGCACTTGATTATTTTTCGGTTTTGTTCACACTATTTGCATTTTATTTTATAATTAGATCGCTCAACTGTGGCAGTTTTCATGAAAGATCAAGTGGATTGTAAAAGTAAAGTCCCGGTCTGTTGCCTGTCGTTTTTGATGACAAGTGTTCTCCCTTCTAAAACTTTGGTCGATGTGGCGGCGCGATCATCATCTAGTAGTTTACAACATTGGACAGATATTGCAGTAAAGGTGAGGTGTAAGCAAAACCATAAATATGAAGATAACATATAAACTGTTCAGGATAAATAAAAAAATAAATTTAAAACAAACATTAGTTTAATACAAGGTAAAACAAACGGTGCCATTAAATATTAAAGTATGAAACAAGTGAAGGTTCAATTTACCTGTTTTTTCATGCAACGTTACTTAAATCGAATGCATCGAAAAGTAGGATTAGTTCAGGTATAAAATACTTATCAAAAAATAGAAATCACATAAAGGTTGTTAAACACATTTCCTAATCGTTGTTTGAATTTGTATCAGACACATTCCATGCTATGAAATGCGAATTTTCATAAGTTTGATTACGTGAACTTCCTTTTCAGTGGCAGCCGTACGGTCCTTCATACATCCCCATGATAATTGGTTGCATTGCCGATGGAGTATACAATATGCATCTTTGCAACTCTGACAACCCACATGTGTTCTACATCTGGATAGATTTAAAGATATTTTACGTATGTCCCAACGAGAAAGAAATCGTTCGTTGGCGATTGGCGGGGCATGGAACACTTTGTTCTGTAGGTTATACACATATAATAAATAACGAGAATAAGAAGGTGTCCAGTGAGAGGTATAGCTCGTACTACTTTAACATACCTGTAAGCGATGGTGGCCAGATCAGTGCAGTCTATGTTATCCACTGGCCATATTGGCCCCAGGAGGCCTCAGAATGGATAAGCAGGGTGCGATATGCAGGCTGGCCATCGGAAGAGGTCATACATGACATATGTTCTAATGGGTGCCATCTGATTCCGGAAGCTCATGTTAGTAGCGCGGATCCTTCTGTGGAGTGGATGTTCAGTTTCACGGACGCACAAATGAAACTTTTTCGAAATGCTGTCTCTGTTGACCAGAAATATTGTTTTCTCGTTGCATATGGAATGTGTTTTGAGGTTTTGAACGACCTTCGATTCTTTAAATTGGAATGGATTATCAATCCCTTTTTGTATTGTTGTGAACGATGTCCATCTGAATTCTGGCAAAGCAATTGTGCTTCTTGCGTTATTATGATAATTGATGAAATTATGCGATGCTTTACATCAAAGTGTCTTCCGAACTATTTTATTCCTTCATGGAATCTGATTGAAACGTTGGAAGTTGTCAATATTAGTGCAGTTGTTGGATGTTTGGAGACTCTTAGAGCAGAGCCGATCGTAGTTCTACGACAAATGCACGAGGATATAAGTGCTCTCCCTAAGGCGGAAAACATCTTTGCCAAAATCGGTTTAGCGGCCGAGGAATTCCTGAGCACAAAAATATCAACGCTTAACGTGTTTGTGCCTTGCATGATAGACAGCGCTAAGCACTATATAAACAGTGGATTCTACGATATTGCCCTGGAATCACTTAATGAAGCCTATCAAACTCGTCTCTCTGTGGCAACGTGTGAGGACGCCATGTCATATGAAAACTTTATCCAAGGCTGTTGTAGCGGCTTGAACACCTTTCAGACGGCCTGGTTCGCTACTTTCGTCGATAAGCAGCTGCAAGGTCAGTTATCTAGGCCACTCATCCAACTGGTTCTGGAAGGCCGTACAATGAAACGAATCGACGAAATACTTGACAAAGACATTAGCGGGTACTATGGATCCTCAAAAGTCCCTGTCTCGATTGCGAACCAGTTCGACAGCTTTTGTCATGACTATGCAGTATTTCTGGTTTTTGTTAACAAGGTATCTGATGCGCTGCCAATTTTGTACCATTGTCATAAACGGTGCCAAGAGTATTTAAAGACGGGAGGAGATATATATTTTTCTGATGAAACAATGTTGGCGGTATATGCCGGAATATTTGCTTTACACAAACGGCAGCAACAAACGTCTGTCTTCAGAGAAATATTAGAAGACGCAAGCTCAGTCGTGCATCGTGTTAACCAACCAAGGGGGTATGGGTGGCTGGCATATGTGCACCGAATGTTCAAGGATGAGAGTGGGGCAAAAACAAATGCGGCAAAGAGGGACGAACTGTTAAGACAGATGTCTGCTGGAGATGTTACAGGCATCGATGCGGTTAGTTTGATACACTGGCCTTCAAAGTACTTAATGTAAGTCTGTATAGCAGTGCATGGAATGACTATTTGAATACGTAAAATTTATATCTATTGGAACATTTGGTGTACAAGTTTTGATCATTTGAAATATATAATTTGGATATGAAAATACTGGATTGCATGTCTTGTAGAACGAAAGGATAGGACACTTACACAATGAAAACAAGTATTCATGTTACTCATTGTCTCTGTTGAATTCAGGCGAATGCGTGTTTTTGGTATAAGTGTTCAGCATCCAGATAATGTAAATCTTAAAAATGGTAATTTTTATAATGACGTTTTAAATCGCATGAAGAAACGTTAATATAGGAACTCGGTGCCAGGAGGGTACTTCATATATTACAATTCGTATTACACTCATTCTAATCACGGGTATATGACAGGTTTTCACTCAAAAAAACATGCTTGTTAGTGTTTAATGTTGAAGTTCTTTTCAATTGATTTGTTTTCTATTTCAGTCCAGTGAATACATAAAAGCCCCTTTTCAACTTTCTTTTTTTCATATTGATGAAATCATCAACCTGTCTCAAATAGTTTACTGTTCACCAATTCTGAACATTTTAGTTTAACACACATATCACGTTTATCGTAAACAATATTGTATGTATGTATGAAAAGTATTGTAGGTTTTGATATATAATTTCGCAATACTGGTTTTGCTGTCATGCAAGACAACGTTCCATGACAATGGTCTATTTACTATATATGGCGCTATATATTGAAGTTCTATTCAAAAGGAAGGATGTAGTTGATACTAGTTTTATTTTATTTTATATTATCTCAGACATTTCTTATTATGTTGCTCTAGTAGCCTAGATTGTAATGATTATCTCGTAATTTTTGCTTATTTTATTCTCTTTTATTACTATTTAAATGCAACATCAATAATGTGATATTATTGCATGTGACGTGTTTACCGTGCTGTATACATACGGTATGGTATTGCCAATCGGTCACGTGCTGTAAAAAAGTGACATTGAATTGTTAATACGAGTAATGATATTATTTGGGGTTGTTTTTAGGAATTCGTGCACTATTTTGCGGTACTGTGCAATTGTAATTGACAATAATGCATTAACTAATAAGATAAAGAAGCACTTACATGATTGTGAGTTCTTCTTAAATTGTCTTTTAATGTCACTCTGGGACTTTCATGTATTAAAGATAAGCTACCTTTCAACATGAACAACAACAACAACAACAACGACCATTTATTAGCTCTTAAGAATACATAGTCATTTATCCATATGCAAAAATTAACACAAGCGCTATACGTAACTGAGAAAAATATGAAAGTCAGTAATGATAGAAGTTTACAAAGAATGTAAGTAAATTAATTACCATTTATATATTTTTATTGTCATTCCAAGATTAATATTTAACTAAATTTAGTTTAATATAAATGTGTAATTTTTGAAATATTAATTAAGATTCGTACTAATTCCGTAATTGGTTTGCAGTAAATATATATTCAGAAACATTACGGATTTTTATTATTATTTTGAGTTCTCATGAAACCATTAAATTTTATTTAGTGTTTTCCACCTTTGCAAATACGTTTTCAATTACATATCAGTTGTTAATATTCTTCATGTATGAACTAAATAAATAAAATTGTTTGCATATGCTATGTATGTGTTTTATATAATTTAATTGTTTATAAAAAAAAAACTGAATAAATGTTGATGAAATCGAATATTGCCTTTGCTTATCATCAAAATGTACCGACACCAAATCTACAATTCTGTAGTATTTAAACTAAAACAGGTTACTTTGCAAAACAGTGAATTCATTAACTGCAACGGTGGAATCAAACTGTGACCACTCGTTAATGTTTGTACGCCGACTCTCTGTACTTGCATAATACAATCCTTTTTCGTAAAATTCATCCTCACTAAATTTGTTTCACAGCTGTTTCCGTGAATTTGCAACCCATGAACTTATTTTGAATCCATTTTGTTTTGTATTTATAGCCGTCATCTTCGCAAAAGGATGGCATTCCCCGCACGTCATTGCGTATCCCAGATTTATCATTTAACTTTAGGCACCCCATTATAAGTGTACTACATAGAGAATTGTTCACAATCAGATGTGCAGTACACTTAAGTGTACTACATAGAGAATTGTTCACAATCAGATGCAGTACACTTAAGTGTACTACATAGAGAATTGTTCACAATCAGATGCAGTACACTTAAGTGTACTACATAGAGAATTGTTCACAATCAGATGTGCAGTACACTTAAGTGTACTACATAGAGAATTGTTCACAATCAGATGCAGTACACTTAAGTGTACTACATAGAGAATTGTTCACAATCAGATGCAGTACACTTAAGTGTATGAATAATACTTATGACTGAGCATATCTTTAATATAAATTACTACTATTATATTGTATGCCGTTCTATGACTCTTAAGTTGGGTACACACTATTACACACACTATTCCACACACTATTTCACACACTATTCCACACACTATTCCACACACTATTCTACACCTATTCCACACACTATTCCACACACTATTCCATTATCTTAAAAGCACTACTGAGGGTTTACACGTTAAACTAAACCTTTGCAGTTGTACGTTGAGATAACACACACATACAATAATGCGTAATGAGATAAAAACGAATAAATATTTCCAAAAAAATAATGGTGTTTGAAAAGTTTAATGTTCAGTTTAGTGTTTACATTTTCAACACTTCGAAACTGGCACAGGTTCCTTGTGTTTTATTTAGAATATCGTGCAGCTCGCCGAAATGGTATCGGTGAATAGTCGGATTTAATCCGCGATGCCACGGTAAACGGCAATAAATAAAGCCATTTTGTACATGGCCTGGTTCCCGGTTCGTACCTAGATAGTACGCCTAGCACAAACTCAAAAAATGTCGGCTGTTATGGTTTGTCTGCAGTTATGCAATTTTGACAAAACTGAGTCCATATGTAAATCACACGGCATTGTTGAAGCAAATTTATGTTAGATTCCAAAGAATAAAGCTTTTGTAAAATGCGCGACACGTTGATGTCAAAACAGAGGAAACACAAGTGATGTGTATTTTGGACATAACAATCCAGAATAAGATATATTGGTCATAATGAAAAAACAATACTACCTAAAAATATGAAACTAATATGCTCAATGTAACATCGCACATCTATTTCATTTTATTCACATTTTGTTATTGTTGATGAATTCATTTAACATGAAACATGCTATAATTACTATCCCAACAATGGCTGTGTAGCTTGAATGCACTTGAATATACTAAACGTAATTGGGCACACAATAAATGTGTTTTACTGGATAGAGATTATTTGAGAAATTGAATCCACAATTTGTTGGATGCATGTTCTATTGTAACTCTTGAAATGAGTGAAGAAATAAATCGTATTACAAAGATACATCCTTCGTCAAAGTAACTCCTTTGTGCAACAAAAGACTTACATAATGTAATTAATTCATTGTTGTAAAATATAATGACAATCCTTAATACCTGTATTGCTTTTAAGTACTCAGTTCCTAATAGTACTTTTCTTAAAGCATCACCACCGACCTACGTGTACACCAGATGTTAATGTTACGGAAGACAGACATTTGTATAGAAAATGACTGGTTTGCTTTTTTTTGCATTGCCTCAAGTAATATCTATATAAATTACAACAGATTTGCATATCAATCCAAACAAAATCTGTACCATACAATTAATTACCTTGTTAAGATTGTTTTATTGAATAATGACCTAACTTCACGTTTAACAAAACTATGTTCACACTAATATTATAGTCAACTTTTGTTTAAATAATACATAAATATAATTGTATAACAACTATGTACTTTTTATTGAACTAAATGTGTTATTTTGGGGGGTGGGGGGGGGGGTGTAATAATATTCATTTACTGTCATGTTTTAATTATTATAGATAATTTACTATTTTCAAAGCATACTACAAAAATATTCCCAAATATAAATTAAGAAGTGTATCCTGAACACATTACTTTGTTTACAGCTCTTTTTAACAATCGTTTATTGTGAGATATGCAATCACTCACTTGTACTTGAAACAATTGTTTATTGTGAGCTATGCAATCACTCACTTGTACTTGAAACAATTGTTTATTGTGAGATATGCAATCACTCACTTGTACTTGAAAGCTTATACAAAGTTTATGAAAACTTGACATACAGCATCATAGACAGATACAACACAAAGATCATTCTTTATTTTCATGAACAATACATATATTTACAACAACATAATGAACAATGTAATTCTGTAGATACATATGAATGAATTGTATTCAAACCAATGAAATGAAGGTAACACTTACTAAGTATTCTTAGACAGTAAAACAAACACTGTATTATAATGTCTGTACAATATGTTAAGTGTTGAAATAATTCTTATAGACCATTTACTATTTCCTGTTTCGTAAATATATTTGTGGATAATTGCCTATGCTCAACATTTTCAAATAATGTATGTTGAATCATGCTACTTTCCCCTAAACTGTATACAACACTTCCACAATATAACGGATTTTTAGGCTGCACAGACTAATCTGACAGAACGATGCAGCATAAGAAAGGTCTAGATCAGATAAATCTGTTCAGATAAAATAACCCACAGACAGTCATATTCGATCTGAAAATAACAAATGCGGTAAAATAACGCTATGTGTATGGACAGTTAGTCTTTTATCACAGCCGCCTGACCCATTAACGGAGTGACAGGAGCGGGTAATCCAAAATATTAGCAGCACATGATTGGTCAGTTTCTGATCTATTCTGTTCCGTTATGTGTTGAAAACAGGGCAGATGATCGTCTTCATAGCCCATCTGAAACACAAACATAACGAAAAATAATATTTTAATATTAAGATTTTATGTCAATGTAATGTTTTCTTTTCAAAATTTATTATGTCATTTTCAATACTAGAATAATTATAACAATTAAATCATAACTAACGACATTTTAGCATTTAAACATGTTGCGTATAAACATCTGAAAACTAAAGTACTATGTATGGAACTTAAATATACCGACATAAATTATTGTCAGAAATTTCATCCGAAATTTCAGCGGATGGAGTTATCCGAAACACTATTCACTTTCTTTAGTGTCAGTTAACTCAATATACACTGTTGGAAGCAAAAAAAATAAGAGTGTATTAAATTCTATTTACCTCTATGCACTCGAATTACTTGTGGTCTTCGAATAGACACCTGATTTATAAACTTGTATTCATAAACTTATATCTTGGCGAAAGTTTGCTGTTGTCCGCCGATTTGTTGTTTGCGCCTGACCCATTAACGTAGTAACAGGGGCAGGTAATCCAGAATAGTTTGTAAACAGTTTCACTTGGAAGATCAGTGTTTTTACAATAAATAGCATCTAGCGAACCACGTGTTTATTTTGTATGTCATATACAAACGTAAAAATCTACTAAGGCAGACACTAAGATGGCCGTTTTATAGTGGAGCCCAAATATGGCCACTTTTCACCTTTTGTGTGGCTTTAAAATTCACCTGATCTCAAAATCAGTGAGCATCCAAGGTTGTATCTGTATAAGCGAGTGCAAGAGGAAATCGACGATAAATGGTCATTTATCAAATAATAATTCTGACTTGCATCTGTTTGGTTCTTCCATGGTTCTTTAATCTTGATGGTACATCTGTCCAATAGATAAAGTTCACATTTCGATAAAATATTGATAACTATCCATATATTGGCAATTGCCCCCTCCTATTCCTGCCTATGTGATCTATCGTTTTTGCGAATTTTGATTTTCGACCGATTGTTTGAGTTTATTTAGTTTCCTCGTTAGTTTTGTAATACATGCAACATATGACAAACAAGTTTCGGGTTAGAAGAACAGAGGTCGTATTCCATAAACATCTTAAGTAATATTTTATCTTTTACCTTAAATTAAGCATTTTATTTAGCTTTAAGTTTTGTTTTCACACATTATGCTTAATATTAATTAAATATTATTAAGTATTGTTTGTTTTACTGTAATGGGATTTACAAACGTACTGGTAACTTTAATTATATTAAATATTATTAAATTTATTATTATTAATAAATATTATATTAAATATTATTAAATTAAATATTATTAAGTATTGTTTGTTTTACTGTAATGGGATTTACAAACGTACTGGTAACTTTAATTATATTAAATATTATTAAATTTATTATTATTAATAAATATTATATTAAATATTATTAAATTAAATATTATTAAGTATTGTTTGTTTTACTGTAATGTAATTTACAAACGTACTGGTAACTTTAATTATATAACATTTTGAGTTTGTTCCATATGTTTAAATAACTTAAGATATTTCTGGAATACCACCCTAGTTCAGAGTATGTCACAAATGACAAACATTGCCTTACACAATGAAACACATTTATGGAAAAATTCCAGTTTGTGGTGATTATCTGTATTATACATAACGAACAATGCTCTACGACCAAGGTTTATAACAAAGGTGTGCTACGACCATTGTTTATAATAGAGGTGTGCTCGCCTTCGCGATGCGCTGCACATACGGAAGTAGTAAAGGTTACTCATCGGATTTCTCGAACAGTCCACTTTCGAGTTGACATAGAAACTGAGGTTTCGAAATCGATTAAAAGTAAGAGACAATTTATTTATTTAAAGTACCACTTTACGCTTTGTGTTTTTAATTTATGTCGCACCAAACTTTAATTTAAACATTGAATAAGTTTAATTTTAATTTATTATATATATTACTATAAAATTTAGTTTAAAACTTTAATTTTTCGTGTGAATGTAATTTACTTTCGAATCGGACACGTTATGAGTTATCATAAAATTTATCATGAATAATCTTGGTTCTATTATATTTTCAACTATTGGAATATTCATATCAATATTTAATGGTGTAGATAATTTTTAACATTTGTCAACAAAGACCCGTAAATGAACTGAATTACAAAGGTCATGACACTACTATGGTAGTGTTGAATATAGAGAAGTTTATCTTGCGAGGCATAGAACACCAAGCGCGAGCCTTGGCGAGCGCTTCCGATGTTCGAGCCGAGCAAGATAAACTTCTCTATATTCAACACTTATCCTTGTATTATATTTATCCCACCATTTCTTCTTCCGGACTATATAAAAAGAAATGTTTAACAAATCGTGGAATTCATAAACGTGTAGTACAACTACTTTTACTGGTATTGAATACACAATGTACGAAATGTATTAAAAAGTAGACCCGAGATTCTAGAAATACAATAAACAAGAGCTATGCTGTTAACAAGTTTTTATGTATATGTTTGTGTTTTTACAACAAACTATGATCGAATAGTAACTTTTACATTGAAAAGGACCTTCGAACAAAACTGCGTAATGACATTATTTATAAAAAAAGTATTACGTGTACAGTAAATGACCATGGACTATTTGCTCTTTTTCAACAACTCTGAAACGAAGCACATGTTTAGATGGAATTTTAATTTTATTGTTCTGGAAAACATGTTGCGTATTTTAAATACAATGTATCTAAATTATCTTCAAATGACTAACCAGAAAATGCGATCAGCAAAAGTAAACTATGCAACTCAACGTGTTACGGAATAGAAAACGTAGTCCGTGCACGCGACAAGTATTTTTCCACAGTGTGGGCATACAGCTAAGTTTATACCACTGGGTGTTATTTCGTCAATGGCAGCGCGAAGGTGGGAGAAAAACAATATTAAGCTAACGGCCCATGGATCATGCATTGAAAGAAAACCAAGAAAATCATTGATACAAAGCATCAACGCTCGCCGTAATATACGATCGTATCTATGAAGGAAGCAAACTATTTCTAGATCTTTTCACAAATAATTGTTCAGTGACATGTTACAAAAGACCACAAGGTTTAATCAATGTCGCAAAACTAACCATCTTATGTTATAACAGTTTTAAAACAGAAGAGTCTCTTTGATCACGTATAAGCAAAGAACGTGTATAAGAAATGAATAAAATAAAATATATAGCTTATTTCGAGGATCGACATTATTAAATAATAGTTGTCAATGTTTAAAATACACGCTTCAGTGTCAAAATCGATTTCTGCAGATTGGTTCAATACACAAATCTACCAACCATACTCATGTTAACGGCTACGCAGCAGTATCGGCGCCTGCAACTATGCTATTTTAAGAATGATTCACAACCTATTTCTGGGCGATGTCAGACTAGACGCAGGAGCAAATTCAATATTTTGACTCAGCGACTGGCCAACTTTACAGTGAGCAGCAATTAATTGCATGATAGTTTGTTTTAATACATATCGAAAGTGTTGGCGAAAGTGTAAACACTACATTCTTAAAGAGTTTAGTTCAATTCAATAATCAGGTTGACTCAACAGCACCAAGCAAGTGTTTGTACAACATAAAATATAATAACTCCTCTTCGAAATGCTGCTGGTAAAAGTCATCACAAATAGACGCGCGCTCATGTGCAGCGCTAATAACGCAGATTTAAACTTCGTGTACACAGAAATAATGTCGGTGTATCTGAAATCAAACGTTATTTCAAAAATAATCAATTAAAATCATGTTTAAACATTTAAATTTCGTTTTGTATTTAGTTAGCGTACTTATTTGATAAATACAAAACAAGAACTGTCCAGCATATCACAATATCTGTGTGAAACATTTCATATGCAAATGGATTTGTTTAAATTACAAATTTTCAGTAAATCTAAAACAGAGCTATAGATATTGGCACATCTTTAAACTTTTATGCTGAAATTTATTTCGATGTAATACAACAGTTAATGTAGAAGTAAATCTAGGCCTATATAATTCACTCCATGTATAATAGACGCCATGAAGTCTAAAATATCACAACTTTTGCACGTACAGATTGTTTTGATATAAGGTATAGTGCGAAAACATTTACCTGATCCTGCTGACCTCTATTTAAATTATTTTTCCGGTTAATCAATTATCTATTTTTCCGATAACATATCAACGAATGTTCTCGTGGCCCAATATTGACCTAATGTAGTAATAATTGATTCGTAAAATAAATGTGGTTCCCATGCATGAATTTTGCATGCAGAAATTCTGTCATTGTGGTCAGTCAAGTATTTCAATATCAAGGGTCGTTTAATAAATCTATACTAGTGTTGTGTCATATTGAATAAAGACAACTTGGTTCAACAAATGAAGAAAACATAGGTAATTATAAACAAATCATCCTGGGGTTACTATGCAAAATTAATTATTAGTGGTCAGAAACTGTAAATGGTTGAATGCATTATTTATATATTTCAAACTTCTAATAATGTACATTCAACATGTTTAATAGACGGCCCTCAAAATGACTTGTCCCGTTATACAAACAACTTCGAATATACACGAACAAACATAATTTTGTATTCGTATTCAGGTCATGAATATTATTGCATAAAGGTTAGGGTCAGGTCAATGTTTTCGCACCATAACACTGTAAAATGAAAATGCTAAAAGCGTGATTGTTGAAGATAATTGAATTAGGTTATTTGTAAGCCAATACATGTTGAATGGATTTGAATGTATAAAATGTTCAAGTACGCCATTTAATATATTACTTACTGTATCACAACTTAAAATATTCGGATATGGCGATTGTATATTTGCTTTAATTCTACTAGAAATACTGACATGACGATAATGCACAGTATTTACATAGGTTGGTGTTGTGTATGCATGCTTTCTTGGTTTAGGCACTCTTTTAAAGACATGGGTTAGACTGGATGTTCATAAAGAACCATGACTTCCAGCACGTGCTGCGCATGCGCAGCAACATTCGTCCATAGCGTAAAAAAAGCTGAGTTTTGCACTTTATGCGGAAAGGTAGACTATTACTTATTGTTATTTGTTCTACTTCTAGTAAATCAACTACTGCTATATTTTAATGAAGTATATAGTTATTCTAATTATAAATGTAAATTCTAAACAAATATTTTACTACACTTGCGATATTACAAGCTCGGCGATATTACAATGATAAATCGGAATTCACGTTGGTTTTTGAAAACAGCAGTTAAATCAAGTATACGATTTCATTTGAAAGGTTTTCTGCAGAAGTTGCTCAACGCTGAAGTCGAAACTTGAAATAACGGCGTCCCAGCGCAGGCGAAAGTCCTGCATGTGTCAGCAGTTGATAGATATAAGTAAGTGCTGAATATTAATAAGTGTTTCTGAATACATATTAGACAAATGCTTTTACAGTTATGCCCATAACGACTTGTTCACTATTCATTATATGTCTTGACAGAGAATGACAAACGGCTAACTGCGGCTAGTGACGTTACTTCGCTCCCTAAAAAGGAAGATACGCTGTTTGCGTCAGCACCCTTGCGACTATATGCGGCCAGCAAGGTGACTCCTGTCTGGGTAAAAGAGAAAGTAGAAGCGTTGGAATCATCAGATGACGAACAGTTTCACGCAGCCGGTAGAGTTTCTTACGCCCCATTGAAGGCAAACACATTCGAATTATCAGATCACGAACGGCCAAGCGCATCCTGTCACATTGATTCGGTTCAGGTGAAGCTAAAGAAAGACACGTTGACATCATCAGGACCTAAAACACTTACTGGCGCCAGAAACATTGCTTCGGTTCATGAGACGCAAGACATACTGGAATCATCAAATTACGAACGGCTAGACGCACCCGCTAACATTGATTCGTTCCAAGTGACGAAATACACATTGGAATCGTCACCTCACGGACAGCTAGACACGCCATGTAAAGTTGCTCCGGTCACAGCGAAGAAAGATAAACTAACACAATCACATCAAAAAGGACAAAGCGCGCCGTCTAAAGTTGCTTCGGTGCCAGTGAAAGAAAACGCTTTTCAATCATCTGATGGAACTGGCGTTGACCAAGGTTACACGTATCATCATGCAAACATAGGTAGAATGTGTACGTTATTGCCTAAACATATGTAATTTTTAATTATGTAAAGAATTATTGGAGTAAGAATGGTGTATACTGTTCAGTTTGGCTAATATTGTACTTGTACGACTATATTTGTTACATTAATTAATTATCCAATTTTTACTAATGATTTTGATATTTCGTATTTAAAAGCGGCTGAAAAGGAAGAAACACAACAAAGCAAAGGAAACATGACCCCAAGTAATGATATGTCACAAAGAAAAGCTAACGGAAATGAACATCCGTTAAATCATTGTGGAACCGAATTGCATGCTGCTTCCTCAGAAGACGATTTCGGGGAACTACATGGATTGGGTGGAATATTCGCTTCAAAAACGTCTTTTGGAACTATGCCCGCAGATACAGATAGATCACCAATGCTTGCGACTTCAGATTCAGAAACTGATCGTTCTTTTAATCATGGTGAAAATAATGAACAAATTGTTTCACCGGAAGGCGTATTCGGAGGACTACAAGAACTGCGTGGACAATTCGGTTCAGAAACGTCGCTTGAAAACATGCACCGAAGTACTGATAGATCTCAAAGAATAGAGACTAGTGATGGTCAACTATATGGATTTGACCAGGAGTTGTTTGGCGGCGATTCAGATTTGAACTATGATGACATACCAGCTTTCGATGATATACCTTATGCGATGTTATTATGTAGTGTTTTCAATGAAAAGGAAATAGAAATTGCTATAGCGAAACAGGACCAGAAACGAATTGTATATGACATGGAAAGACAACATTCGCAGGCCATTGATGTTGATCTAAAAGAAACTATGAACCATCATACAGTTCCGCATTCTAAAAACCGTAAAAAACGCGGTCAAATTCAAGATGTACCATTGCAACCAGATTCAGGCAAAATGGTCACGCCGGATTTGACAGATAAAACTGATACTCACAACTGCGATCCTTTGGGAGTATTGAATGATCAAATTCCCGACCAATGCACAGATGAGAATAAAACCTATAAAGGACGAAATTTCACTGATTTGCAATTGGAAGTTCGAGAAAAAAGAATCCAAAGATTTGCAAACACAGAAAACACTCAACAAATATCGTATGATAAACAGTTTCCTCAAAATTCGCTTTTATTGCAAATGCCTGATAACGGGAAGAGTTTTAATCAAACAAAAGAGGGCATATTGTCTTTAACATTTCAACCCTATAGCAGTTCAAACGAGTACGGAATACAAAGCAAATCCACTTCAGATGAAAGCCTAATTCAAGTGTCACCAACATTGTCCAGCTCTATGGATAGTATTTGGCAATCCTCACATTTGGACAGTAATTCACAATCCTCACATGCACAGAGAACCGTGTTGTCGGACAAATGGAACAAAGAGGAAACAAAACCTAGATACACGAAGTTGCCTACCACCGATACAACCATGCCAGTTGATAACAATGACACAAACGATGCAACAGAAACTGTGCACTCTCAGGGGTTGACAACAAACATATCGGATGCTTTAGAAGATTTTAGTAGTACAGATGACGAAGACGATATATTCGAAAGTGATTTACCTACCGCAATGAAAGCTTTGTTTATGTCGCAAGAAAAGAGTCGTTCAGATAAAAAACATAACGATGTAGAGTTAAATAGTGTTTTCACGCCTAAACAGAAAAGCACCAAGCGACGACCTAATTCCGTAAGCAATCAATCTAAGAAAAAGTTATCTTCAAAGGCATTATCTATGCAATCGACTGATTTGCTTAAACACGAAAATCAAAATGACAATGGCGTACATTTAAAAGAAAAGCCAGAATTCATGTTGAAAGCAGAAAGACAAATGTCAGAAACAGCAAAGACGTATGCCCGGGCGTTTGATGGACTGCGAAAACTGCAATCATCGAAAAAGATTAAGTGCATCGGTACGTATTGTTACCTGTTTTGGTATGGTCTAACAGACAGATCGATTAACGGGTGGTAGCAGATCGGACGGACGGGCGGACGGACGGAAGAACGAACAGACGGACAGACGGACAGACAGAAAGACGGACAAACAAACAAATGTAGATACATTTAAAAATTTAAGAAAGAACTGAATTGCTGTATTTTTGCGATTATTTTATTGCCGACGTATTGCGTTCATGGTACTCTAACATTTTACAGCCTGTGGAAACCCAGATTGTCAGGGTGATTTCGTCCAGTCTATTCAGGGTTTGATGCACGAGGCTCGAAAACAAGGACTGAAGGTTGTAGATGTAGCTCCTGACGGAAATTGCATGTTCACAGCCGTCTGCGATCACCTACAGGTGATATGTTACACTGTTTAATTAATAACATAGCGACAGAACCTAAATCAATTACACGTGTATACGTGCGAGTATAGATCAGGCATATTTTCAAAAGCTTACATTAACAGCATGATCTGTATCGTCATTAACCAACAATCTATTTACTTCGATTTTTAATTGAAGCTGCTTATAATCGAATAGCTCTTCAAGTATAGGTTCGCGGCAGGCAAAACCTATAATTTGGAACTATTTCAACAATGTCAAATTAAGAAATCGAACTTAAAGTAGTATTTCTATCGTTTAATTGATGAATATGGATGGCGCTATTTACTACTATGGAACATTGTAACATACACTCTGTTCAAAACATAACATTTGTTCATTCACACTTCTCTGTGAATACATGGCAGTTGTTAATGTCATGGAGTTTAAGGAGAATGGATAGAAAACATAAGACAGAACTAGTGTGTGGTGTTAAAATTAATCATAGTCCGTTTCAGGCATACACCGATTACTCCTACACAGCCAGAACGTTACGAGAAACGGCCGTCTTTTGGCTACAAGATCATCCGTACTGTTCCGATGACAGCAACACTCATTTTCAAGCTTTCATGGAAGAGAACTGGGACTCGTATCTTCATAGAATGGTAATGCTACATGCAATTTGATTACGTTTCTAGAAATCAATTTCTCACATAGACACAGTTGGGGACTCTAATTGGTTCATAAGTACGCTGCTTGATATTGTTGAAAGATATTTCAATTGAACCGAAATGCCTAAAATGTCTTTATGATTACCTCGACATATTTCTTTTCTTCACAGTGTACACTTAATATTCCTACTAAAATATTTGTATAGTGTAAATCAAACTTTTTACGTGTACAACATATCGTCGCCCAGCAAAAATACGATTGTTTGCTTTTGTATAAACAGTACATTCCAAGTAGTATTTACAGTGTTAGATCGGTGTTTTCGATAAATATATACATGCAGTGAAAATTCAATACAGCCGACGTTGTATCAAACCGTATGAATATTCCCAAACGGACACTAAAGTTTTAAACTTAAATAGTATCCGATGAAATTTAAAGAACGATATAAAGTAACTACAGTGTGCACTAGTCAGTATTGTAAATTGTGAATCAGGTTGATATTGGAATCTTTCGTAGTCATATGGCCTAGCATTTATGACAACGTTAATAATACAAAGCTGCACAATTTTCTTTCAAAACATACTAATAAAATAATATATCACGGTATTAAAGCCTAATGTCACGGAATAAGAACATACTGGTCGCTTAAACAGCTTTAAAATGGCGACAAACATTATCCTGCAATAGGTCAACATTTATTTAAAAAAGCGGATGGCAAAATACATATCTTCCTTGCACTGCAGTTCATCTTAATAGTAATATAACAAAACACACTTGTCACGTTAAACATATTTTATTTGTCAATAATTAGATCTTTAAGATAGACACATAATAACTTTTCAATACACTTATGATTGTTTTTGTTTATCCCTTTCCACATCAGATTAAAGATGGCGAATGGGGAGACCATGTTATTTTGAGAGCTGTTGCCAACGTTACTGGATGTACGATCAA
Source organism: Congeria kusceri (assembly GCA_027627225.1). Lineage (NCBI taxonomy): Eukaryota > Metazoa > Mollusca > Bivalvia > Myida > Dreissenidae > Congeria > Congeria kusceri. The sequence goes on along the minus strand of CM051030.1, from coordinate 34,118,625 downwards.
AGTCCTAAATGTACGCGGCAAAACATCCACCTGGACGTCCGTAGAACCATCTTTGGAACAGCCTGCGGAAGGACGGCGTGTGATACTATTGGGGCACGTTGGAGAAAGCCATTACACCAGCCTTAGACATTCAGGTAAAATCGTCCACTGAAAGCCATAAGGGGCTGTCAGCCTTCTTTGCCCATATGCTGATGACAAAAAAAAACAAACAAATGTAATAAAGAAAAAACGCGAAATCTATTGAGGTTATTTTGCTGCTTTTTTGATGTGTCATGTCATGTCTTTTTTTCGTTATTTTAAAAACCAAACATATACAATTATGAGATAAATCGAATTCAAGGTGTTTAATACAGATAAGGTTATCTGCTCGGCACAAAAACGTTAACTATTCGCTTAGGCTCGTGGTTCAGGTCTTCTTTAACAACTCGCTAGTAAAACGTATTCACTCGCTAGTAACATTTATTCAAAACTTGTTCACCACTTATCTAGTATTCTCTATGTACTGAATAAATGCATTTTTATGGCGTGACACATTATGCCGACGTAAACCATTTCACAAACACAACACGTCTTGTTTTATCATCTGGACTTGTAGTCTTTGATTTTGAGCAATGCGAAGGGTTGTTGGATTCTTTCTGTTTATGACGTAGCAATTTTTTAAAAGAGCATTTGAAGGATCGATCTTGATTGCATTTGTATGTTTTATTTTGAAAAGGTATAAATGCAATATATTTGTTCCGTGAAACTAATATTGGTGAGTTGTTTTGGAATATACAGAAACGCCGGACAAAGATTCATCGGCTAATCACAAAGAAGACACGACAGTGACGTCATCGGAGCAAGCCATGAGTGAGGAAGGTTGGTAAAACATAATTATTATGCACCTTGCACATGTAGTATGTAGAATGTTTACTATTATACATTTGGTCGCTGATTTACTTTTTCTTTATCAGTCAATTTCGTGAGTCTTACATATATATGAATTTAAGTAAAAACAATGATAATACGACATAAGGGAAGAAGATATTTTTTATTGAATCATCATAGGTTTGAATTGATCAGTGTACCATGCCAAATGTTGCTTTAAAACCTGTTTTAAAATCATCTTTAGTTACATATATTATCAGCAGAAATACTTATTTATTTTGCAATTTCATCAAACAAAAGGTAATCGTCGACAAACGATCTGAGGTTATTTGGCGAATGAGGCTAATTCCAAAATATGCTTCAGTATGTCATTAAGTAATGTTATACTAATTGAAACTTCAAAAGTTTCCAATGTTATAATAAAAATAAACATGCACTTGGTCGCTGATTTACTTTTTCTTTATCAGTCAATTTCGTGAGTCTTACATATATATGAATTTAAGTAAAAACAATGATAATACGACATAAGGGAAGAAAATATTTTTTTATTGAATCATCATAGGTTTGAATTGATCAGTGTACCATGCCAAATGTTGCTTTAAAACCTGTTTTAAAATCATCTTTAGTTACATATATTATCAGCAAAAATACTTATTTATTTTGCAATTTCATCAAACAAAAGGTAATCGTCCACAAACGATCTGAGGTTATTTGGCGAATGAGGCTAATTCCAAAATATGCTTCAGCATGTCATTAAGTAATGTTATACTGATTGAAATTTCAAACGTTTCCAATGTTATAATAAAAATAAACATGCACTTGATTATTTTTCGGTTTTGTTCACACTATTTGCATTTTATTTTATAATTAGATCGCTCAACTGTGGCAGTTTTCATGAAAGATCAAGTGGATTGTAAAAGTAAAGTCCCGGTCTGTTGCCTGTCGTTTTTGATGACAAGTGTTCTCCCTTCTAAAACTTTGGTCGATGTGGCGGCGCGATCATCATCTAGTAGTTTACAACATTGGACAGATATTGCAGTAAAGGTGAGGTGTAAGCAAAACCATAAATATGAAGATAACATATAAACTGTTCAGGATAAATAAAAAAATAAATTTAAAACAAACATTAGTTTAATACAAGGTAAAACAAACGGTGCCATTAAATATTAAAGTATGAAACAAGTGAAGGTTCAATTTACCTGTTTTTTCATGCAACGTTACTTAAATCGAATGCATCGAAAAGTAGGATTAGTTCAGGTATAAAATACTTATCAAAAAATAGAAATCACATAAAGGTTGTTAAACACATTTCCTAATCGTTGTTTGAATTTGTATCAGACACATTCCATGCTATGAAATGCGAATTTTCATAAGTTTGATTACGTGAACTTCCTTTTCAGTGGCAGCCGTACGGTCCTTCATACATCCCCATGATAATTGGTTGCATTGCCGATGGAGTATACAATATGCATCTTTGCAACTCTGACAACCCACATGTGTTCTACATCTGGATAGATTTAAAGATATTTTACGTATGTCCCAACGAGAAAGAAATCGTTCGTTGGCGATTGGCGGGGCATGGAACACTTTGTTCTGTAGGTTATACACATATAATAAATAACGAGAATAAGAAGGTGTCCAGTGAGAGGTATAGCTCGTACTACTTTAACATACCTGTAAGCGATGGTGGCCAGATCAGTGCAGTCTATGTTATCCACTGGCCATATTGGCCCCAGGAGGCCTCAGAATGGATAAGCAGGGTGCGATATGCAGGCTGGCCATCGGAAGAGGTCATACATGACATATGTTCTAATGGGTGCCATCTGATTCCGGAAGCTCATGTTAGTAGCGCGGATCCTTCTGTGGAGTGGATGTTCAGTTTCACGGACGCACAAATGAAACTTTTTCGAAATGCTGTCTCTGTTGACCAGAAATATTGTTTTCTCGTTGCATATGGAATGTGTTTTGAGGTTTTGAACGACCTTCGATTCTTTAAATTGGAATGGATTATCAATCCCTTTTTGTATTGTTGTGAACGATGTCCATCTGAATTCTGGCAAAGCAATTGTGCTTCTTGCGTTATTATGATAATTGATGAAATTATGCGATGCTTTACATCAAAGTGTCTTCCGAACTATTTTATTCCTTCATGGAATCTGATTGAAACGTTGGAAGTTGTCAATATTAGTGCAGTTGTTGGATGTTTGGAGACTCTTAGAGCAGAGCCGATCGTAGTTCTACGACAAATGCACGAGGATATAAGTGCTCTCCCTAAGGCGGAAAACATCTTTGCCAAAATCGGTTTAGCGGCCGAGGAATTCCTGAGCACAAAAATATCAACGCTTAACGTGTTTGTGCCTTGCATGATAGACAGCGCTAAGCACTATATAAACAGTGGATTCTACGATATTGCCCTGGAATCACTTAATGAAGCCTATCAAACTCGTCTCTCTGTGGCAACGTGTGAGGACGCCATGTCATATGAAAACTTTATCCAAGGCTGTTGTAGCGGCTTGAACACCTTTCAGACGGCCTGGTTCGCTACTTTCGTCGATAAGCAGCTGCAAGGTCAGTTATCTAGGCCACTCATCCAACTGGTTCTGGAAGGCCGTACAATGAAACGAATCGACGAAATACTTGACAAAGACATTAGCGGGTACTATGGATCCTCAAAAGTCCCTGTCTCGATTGCGAACCAGTTCGACAGCTTTTGTCATGACTATGCAGTATTTCTGGTTTTTGTTAACAAGGTATCTGATGCGCTGCCAATTTTGTACCATTGTCATAAACGGTGCCAAGAGTATTTAAAGACGGGAGGAGATATATATTTTTCTGATGAAACAATGTTGGCGGTATATGCCGGAATATTTGCTTTACACAAACGGCAGCAACAAACGTCTGTCTTCAGAGAAATATTAGAAGACGCAAGCTCAGTCGTGCATCGTGTTAACCAACCAAGGGGGTATGGGTGGCTGGCATATGTGCACCGAATGTTCAAGGATGAGAGTGGGGCAAAAACAAATGCGGCAAAGAGGGACGAACTGTTAAGACAGATGTCTGCTGGAGATGTTACAGGCATCGATGCGGTTAGTTTGATACACTGGCCTTCAAAGTACTTAATGTAAGTCTGTATAGCAGTGCATGGAATGACTATTTGAATACGTAAAATTTATATCTATTGGAACATTTGGTGTACAAGTTTTGATCATTTGAAATATATAATTTGGATATGAAAATACTGGATTGCATGTCTTGTAGAACGAAAGGATAGGACACTTACACAATGAAAACAAGTATTCATGTTACTCATTGTCTCTGTTGAATTCAGGCGAATGCGTGTTTTTGGTATAAGTGTTCAGCATCCAGATAATGTAAATCTTAAAAATGGTAATTTTTATAATGACGTTTTAAATCGCATGAAGAAACGTTAATATAGGAACTCGGTGCCAGGAGGGTACTTCATATATTACAATTCGTATTACACTCATTCTAATCACGGGTATATGACAGGTTTTCACTCAAAAAAACATGCTTGTTAGTGTTTAATGTTGAAGTTCTTTTCAATTGATTTGTTTTCTATTTCAGTCCAGTGAATACATAAAAGCCCCTTTTCAACTTTCTTTTTTTCATATTGATGAAATCATCAACCTGTCTCAAATAGTTTACTGTTCACCAATTCTGAACATTTTAGTTTAACACACATATCACGTTTATCGTAAACAATATTGTATGTATGTATGAAAAGTATTGTAGGTTTTGATATATAATTTCGCAATACTGGTTTTGCTGTCATGCAAGACAACGTTCCATGACAATGGTCTATTTACTATATATGGCGCTATATATTGAAGTTCTATTCAAAAGGAAGGATGTAGTTGATACTAGTTTTATTTTATTTTATATTATCTCAGACATTTCTTATTATGTTGCTCTAGTAGCCTAGATTGTAATGATTATCTCGTAATTTTTGCTTATTTTATTCTCTTTTATTACTATTTAAATGCAACATCAATAATGTGATATTATTGCATGTGACGTGTTTACCGTGCTGTATACATACGGTATGGTATTGCCAATCGGTCACGTGCTGTAAAAAAGTGACATTGAATTGTTAATACGAGTAATGATATTATTTGGGGTTGTTTTTAGGAATTCGTGCACTATTTTGCGGTACTGTGCAATTGTAATTGACAATAATGCATTAACTAATAAGATAAAGAAGCACTTACATGATTGTGAGTTCTTCTTAAATTGTCTTTTAATGTCACTCTGGGACTTTCATGTATTAAAGATAAGCTACCTTTCAACATGAACAACAACAACAACAACAACGACCATTTATTAGCTCTTAAGAATACATAGTCATTTATCCATATGCAAAAATTAACACAAGCGCTATACGTAACTGAGAAAAATATGAAAGTCAGTAATGATAGAAGTTTACAAAGAATGTAAGTAAATTAATTACCATTTATATATTTTTATTGTCATTCCAAGATTAATATTTAACTAAATTTAGTTTAATATAAATGTGTAATTTTTGAAATATTAATTAAGATTCGTACTAATTCCGTAATTGGTTTGCAGTAAATATATATTCAGAAACATTACGGATTTTTATTATTATTTTGAGTTCTCATGAAACCATTAAATTTTATTTAGTGTTTTCCACCTTTGCAAATACGTTTTCAATTACATATCAGTTGTTAATATTCTTCATGTATGAACTAAATAAATAAAATTGTTTGCATATGCTATGTATGTGTTTTATATAATTTAATTGTTTATAAAAAAAAAACTGAATAAATGTTGATGAAATCGAATATTGCCTTTGCTTATCATCAAAATGTACCGACACCAAATCTACAATTCTGTAGTATTTAAACTAAAACAGGTTACTTTGCAAAACAGTGAATTCATTAACTGCAACGGTGGAATCAAACTGTGACCACTCGTTAATGTTTGTACGCCGACTCTCTGTACTTGCATAATACAATCCTTTTTCGTAAAATTCATCCTCACTAAATTTGTTTCACAGCTGTTTCCGTGAATTTGCAACCCATGAACTTATTTTGAATCCATTTTGTTTTGTATTTATAGCCGTCATCTTCGCAAAAGGATGGCATTCCCCGCACGTCATTGCGTATCCCAGATTTATCATTTAACTTTAGGCACCCCATTATAAGTGTACTACATAGAGAATTGTTCACAATCAGATGTGCAGTACACTTAAGTGTACTACATAGAGAATTGTTCACAATCAGATGCAGTACACTTAAGTGTACTACATAGAGAATTGTTCACAATCAGATGCAGTACACTTAAGTGTACTACATAGAGAATTGTTCACAATCAGATGTGCAGTACACTTAAGTGTACTACATAGAGAATTGTTCACAATCAGATGCAGTACACTTAAGTGTACTACATAGAGAATTGTTCACAATCAGATGCAGTACACTTAAGTGTATGAATAATACTTATGACTGAGCATATCTTTAATATAAATTACTACTATTATATTGTATGCCGTTCTATGACTCTTAAGTTGGGTACACACTATTACACACACTATTCCACACACTATTTCACACACTATTCCACACACTATTCCACACACTATTCTACACCTATTCCACACACTATTCCACACACTATTCCATTATCTTAAAAGCACTACTGAGGGTTTACACGTTAAACTAAACCTTTGCAGTTGTACGTTGAGATAACACACACATACAATAATGCGTAATGAGATAAAAACGAATAAATATTTCCAAAAAAATAATGGTGTTTGAAAAGTTTAATGTTCAGTTTAGTGTTTACATTTTCAACACTTCGAAACTGGCACAGGTTCCTTGTGTTTTATTTAGAATATCGTGCAGCTCGCCGAAATGGTATCGGTGAATAGTCGGATTTAATCCGCGATGCCACGGTAAACGGCAATAAATAAAGCCATTTTGTACATGGCCTGGTTCCCGGTTCGTACCTAGATAGTACGCCTAGCACAAACTCAAAAAATGTCGGCTGTTATGGTTTGTCTGCAGTTATGCAATTTTGACAAAACTGAGTCCATATGTAAATCACACGGCATTGTTGAAGCAAATTTATGTTAGATTCCAAAGAATAAAGATTTTGTAAAATGCGCGACACGTTGATGTCAAAACAGAGGAAACACAAGTGATGTGTATTTTGGACATAACAATCCAGAATAAGATATATTGGTCATAATGAAAAAACAATACTACCTAAAAATATGAAACTAATATGCTCAATGTAACATCGCACATCTATTTCATTTTATTCACATTTTGTTATTGTTGATGAATTCATTTAACATGAAACATGCTATAATTACTATCCCAACAATGGCTGTGTAGCTTGAATGCACTTGAATATACTAAACGTAATTGGGCACACAATAAATGTGTTTTACTGGATAGAGATTATTTGAGAAATTGAATCCACAATTTGTTGGATGCATGTTCTATTGTAACTCTTGAAATGAGTGAAGAAATAAATCGTATTACAAAGATACATCCTTCGTCAAAGTAACTCCTTTGTGCAACAAAAGAATTACATAATGTAATTAATTCATTGTTGTAAAATATAATGACAATCCTTAATACCTGTATTGCTTTTAAGTACTCAGTTCCTAATAGTACTTTTCTTAAAGCATCACCACCGACCTACGTGTACACCAGATGTTAATGTTACGGAAGACAGACATTTGTATAGAAAATGACTGGTTTGCTTTTTTTTGCATTGCCTCAAGTAATATCTATATAAATTACAACAGATTTGCATATCAATCCAAACAAAATCTGTACCATACAATTAATTACCTTGTTAAGATTGTTTTATTGAATAATGACCTAACTTCACGTTTAACAAAACTATGTTCACACTAATATTATAGTCAACTTTTGTTTAAATAATACATAAATATAATTGTATAACAACTATGTACTTTTTATTGAACTAAATGTGTTATTTTGGGGGGTGGGGGGGGTGTAATAATATTCATTTACTGTCATGTTTTAATTATTATAGATAATTTACTATTTTCAAAGCATACTACAAAAATATTCCCAAATATAAATTAAGAAGTGTATCCTGAACACATTACTTTGTTTACAGCTCTTTTTAACAATCGTTTATTGTGAGATATGCAATCACTCACTTGTACTTGAAACAATTGTTTATTGTGAGCTATGCAATCACTCACTTGTACTTGAAACAATTGTTTATTGTGAGATATGCAATCACTCACTTGTACTTGAAAGCTTATACAAAGTTTATGAAAACTTGACATACAGCATCATAGACAGATACAACACAAAGATCATTCTTTATTTTCATGAACAATACATATATTTACAACAACATAATGAACAATGTAATTCTGTAGATACATATGAATGAATTGTATTCAAACCAATGAAATGAAGGTAACACTTACTAAGTATTCTTAGACAGTAAAACAAACACTGTATTATAATGTCTGTACAATATGTTAAGTATTGAAATAATTCTTATAGACCATTTACTATTTCCTGTTTCGTAAATATATTTGTGGATAATTGCCTATGCTCAACATTTTCAAATAATGTATGTTGAATCATGCTACTTTCCCCTAAACTGTATACAACACTTCCACAATATAACGGATTTTTAGGCTGCACAGACTAATCTTACAGAACGATGCAGCATAAGAAAGGTCTAGATCAGATAAATCTGTTCAGATAAAATAACCCACAGACAGTCATATTCGATCTGAAAATAACAAATGCGGTAAAATAACGCTATGTGTATGGACAGTTAGTCTTTTATCACAGCCGCCTGACCCATTAACGGAGTGACAGGAGCGGGTAATCCAAAATATTAGCAGCACATGATTGGTCAGTTTCTGATCTATTCTGTTCCGTTATGTGTTGAAAACAGGGCAGATGATCGTCTTCATAGCCCATCTGAAACACAAACATAACGAAAAATAATATTTTAATATTAAGATTTTATGTCAATGTAATGTTTTCTTTTCAAAATTTATTATGTCATTTTCAATACTAGAATAATTATAACAATTAAATCATAACTAACGACATTTTAGCATTTAAACATGTTGCGTATAAACATCTGAAAACTAAAGTACTATGTATGGAACTTAAATATACCGACATAAATTATTGTCAGAAATTTCATCCGAAATTTCAGCGGATGGAGTTATCCGAAACACTATTCACTTTCTTTAGTGTCAGTTAACTCAATATACACTGTTGGAAGCAAAAAAAATAAGAGTGTATTAAATTCTATTTACCTCTATGCACTCGAATTACTTGTGGTCTTCGAATAGACACCTGATTTATAAACTTGTATTCATAAACTTATATCTTGGCGAAAGTTTGCTGTTGTCCGCCGATTTGTTGTTTGCGCCTGACCCATTAACGTAGTAACAGGGGCAGGTAATCCAGAATAGTTTGTAAACAGTTTCACTTGGAAGATCAGTGTTTTTACAATAAATAGCATCTAGCGAACCACGTGTTTATTTTGTATGTCATATACAAACGTAAAAATCTACTAAGGCAGACACTAAGATGGCCGTTTTATAGTGGAGCCCAAATATGGCCACTTTTCACCTTTTGTGTGGCTTTAAAATTCACCTGATCTCAAAATCAGTGAGCATCCAAGGTTGTATCTGTATAAGCGAGTGCAAGAGGAAATCGACGATAAATGGTCATTTATCAAATAATAATTCTGACTTGCATCTGTTTGGTTCTTCCATGGTTCTTTAATCTTGATGGTACATCTGTCCAATAGATAAAGTTCACATTTCGATAAAATATTGATAACTATCCATATATTGGCAATTGCCCCCTCCTATTCCTGCCTATGTGATCTATCGTTTTTGCGAATTTTGATTTTCGACCGATTGTTTGAGTTTATTTAGTTTCCTCGTTAGTTTTGTAATACATGCAACATATGACAAACAAGTTTCGGGTTAGAAGAACAGAGGTCGCATTCCATAAACATCTTAAGTAATATTTTATCTTTTACCTTAAATTAAGCATTTTATTTAGCTTTAAGTTTTGTTTTCACACATTATGCTTAATATTAATTAAATATTATTAAGTATTGTTTGTTTTACTGTAATGGGATTTACAAACGTACTGGTAACTTTAATTATATTAAATATTATTAAATTTATTATTATTAATAAATATTATATTAAATATTATTAAATTAAATATTATTAAGTATTGTTTGTTTTACTGTAATGGGATTTACAAACGTACTGGTAACTTTAATTATATTAAATATTATTAAATTTATTATTATTAATAAATATTATATTAAATATTATTAAATTAAATATTATTAAGTATTGTTTGTTTTACTGTAATGTAATTTACAAACGTACTGGTAACTTTAATTATATAACATTTTGAGTTTGTTCCATATGTTTAAATAACTTAAGATATTTCTGGAATACCACCCTAGTTCAGAGTATGTCACAAATGACAAACATTGCCTTACACAATGAAACACATTTATGGAAAAATTCCAGTTTGTGGTGATTATCTGTATTATACATAACGAACAATGCTCTACGACCAAGGTTTATAACAAAGGTGTGCTACGACCATTGTTTATAATAGAGGTGTGCTCGCCTTCGCGATGCGCTGCACATACGGAAGTAGTAAAGGTTACTCATCGGATTTCTCGAACAGTCCACTTTCGAGTTGACATAGAAACTGAGGTTTCGAAATCGATTAAAAGTAAGAGACAATTTATTTATTTAAAGTACCACTTTACGCTTTGTGTTTTTAATTTATGTCGCACCAAACTTTAATTTAAACATTGAATAAGTTTAATTTTAATTTATTATATATATTACTATAAAATTTAGTTTAAAACTTTAATTTTTCGTGTGAATGTAATTTACTTTCGAATCGGACACGTTATGAGTTATCATAAAATTTATCATGAATAATCTTGGTTCTATTATATTTTCAACTATTGGAATATTCATATCAATATTTAATGGTGTAGATAATTTTTAACATTTGTCAACAAAGACCCGTAAATGAACTGAATTACAAAGGTCATGACACTACTATGGTAGTGTTGAATATAGAGAAGTTTATCTTGCGAGGCATAGAACACCAAGCGCGAGCCTTGGCGAGCGCTTCCGATGTTCGAGCCGAGCAAGATAAACTTCTCTATATTCAACACTTATCCTTGTATTATATTTATCCCACCATTTCTTCTTCCGGACTATATAAAAAGAAATGTTTAACAAATCGTGGAATTCATAAACGTGTAGTACAACTACTTTTACTGGTATTGAATACACAATGTACGAAATGTATTAAAAAGTAGACCCGAGATTCTAGAAATACAATAAACAAGAGCTATGCTGTTAACAAGTTTTTATGTATATGTTTGTGTTTTTACAACAAACTATGATCGAATAGTAACTTTTACATTGAAAAGGACCTTCGAACAAAACTGCGTAATGACATTATTTATAAAAAAAGTATTACGTGTACAGTAAATGACCATGGACTATTTGCTCTTTTTCAACAACTCTGAAACGAAGCACATGTTTAGATGGAATTTTAATTTTATTGTTCTGGAAAACATGTTGCGTATTTTAAATACAATGTATCTAAATTATCTTCAAATGACTAACCAGAAAATGCGATCAGCAAAAGTAAACTATGCAACTCAACGTGTTACGGAATAGAAAACGTAGTCCGTGCACGCGACAAGTATTTTTCCACAGTGTGGGCATACAGCTAAGTTTATACCACTGGGTGTTATTTCGTCAATGGCAGCGCGAAGGTGGGAGAAAAACAATATTAAGCTAACGGCCCATGGATCATGCATTGAAAGAAAACCAAGAAAATCATTGATACAAAGCATCAACGCTCGCCGTAATATACGATCGTATCTATGAAGGAAGCAAACTATTTCTAGATCTTTTCACAAATAATTGTTCAGTGACATGTTACAAAAGACCACAAGGTTTAATCAATGTCGCAAAACTAACCATCTTATGTTATAACAGTTTTAAAACAGAAGAGTCTCTTTGATCACGTATAAGCAAAGAACGTGTATAAGAAATGAATAAAATAAAATATATAGCTTATTTCGAGGATCGACATTATTAAATAATAGTTGTCAATGTTTAAAATACACGCTTCAGTGTCAAAATCGATTTCTGCAGATTGGTTCAATACACAAATCTACCAACCATACTCATGTTAACGGCTACGCAGCAGTATCGGCGCCTGCAACTATGCTATTTTAAGAATGATTCACAACCTATTTCTGGGCGATGTCAGACTAGACGCAGGAGCAAATTCAATATTTTGACTCAGCGACTGGCCAACTTTACAGTGAGCAGCAATTAATTGCATGATAGTTTGTTTTAATACATATCGAAAGTGTTGGCGAAAGTGTAAACACTACATTCTTAAAGAGTTTAGTTCAATTCAATAATCAGGTTGACTCAACAGCACCAAGCAAGTGTTTGTACAACATAAAATATAATAACTCCTCTTCGAAATGCTGCTGGTAAAAGTCATCACAAATAGACGCGCGCTCATGTGCAGCGCTAATAACGCAGATTTAAACTTCGTGTACACAGAAATAATGTCGGTGTATCTGAAATCAAACGTTATTTCAAAAATAATCAATTAAAATCATGTTTAAACATTTAAATTTCGTTTTGTATTTAGTTAGCGTACTTATTTGATAAATACAAAACAAGAACTGTCCAGCATATCACAATATCTGTGTGAAACATTTCATATGCAAATGGATTTGTTTAAATTACAAATTTTCAGTAAATCTAAAACAGAGCTATAGATATTGGCACATCTTTAAACTTTTATGCTGAAATTTATTTCGATGTAATACAACAGTTAATGTAGAAGTAAATCTAGGCCTATATAATTCACTCCATGTATAATAGACGCCATGAAGTCTAAAATATCACAACTTTTGCACGTACAGATTGTTTTGATATAAGGTATAGTGCGAAAACATTTACCTGATCCTGCTGACCTCTATTTAAATTATTTTTCCGGTTAATCAATTATCTATTTTTCCGATAACATATCAACGAATGTTCTCGTGGCCCAATATTGACCTAATGTAGTAATAATTGATTCGTAAAATAAATGTGGTTCCCATGCATGAATTTTGCATGCAGAAATTCTGTCATTGTGGTCAGTCAAGTATTTCAATATCAAGGGTCGTTTAATAAATCTATACTAGTGTTGTGTCATATTGAATAAAGACAACTTGGTTCAACAAATGAAGAAAACATAGGTAATTATAAACAAATCATCCTGGGGTTACTATGCAAAATTAATTATTAGTGGTCAGAAACTGTAAATGGTTGAATGCATTATTTATATATTTCAAACTTCTAATAATGTACATTCAACATGTTTAATAGACGGCCCTCAAAATGACTTGTCCCGTTATACAAACAACTTCGAATATACACGAACAAACATAATTTTGTATTCGTATTCAGGTCATGAATATTATTGCATAAAGGTTAGGGTCAGGTCAATGTTTTCGCACCATAACACTGTAAAATGAAAATGCTAAAAGCGTGATTGTTGAAGATAATTGAATTAGGTTATTTGTAAGCCAATACATGTTGAATGGATTTGAATGTATAAAATGTTCAAGTACGCCATTTAATATATTACTTACTGTATCACAACTTAAAATATTCGGATATGGCGATTGTATATTTGCTTTAATTCTACTAGAAATACTGACATGACGATAATGCACAGTATTTACATAGGTTGGTGTTGTGTATGCATGCTTTCTTGGTTTAGGCACTCTTTTAAAGACATGGGTTAGACTGGATGTTCATAAAGAACCATGACTTCCAGCACGTGCTGCGCATGCGCAGCAACATTCGTCCATAGCGTAAAAAAAGCTGAGTTTTGCACTTTATGCGGAAAGGTAGACTATTACTTATTGTTATTTGTTCTACTTCTAGTAAATCAACTACTGCTATATTTTAATGAAGTATATAGTTATTCTAATTATAAATGTAAATTCTAAACAAATATTTTACTACACTTGCGATATTACAAGCTCGGCGATATTACAATGATAAATCGGAATTCACGTTGGTTTTTGAAAACAGCAGTTAAATCAAGTATACGATTTCATTTGAAAGGTTTTCTGCAGAAGTTGCTCAACGCTGAAGTCGAAACTTGAAATAACGGCGTCCCAGCGCAGGCGAAAGTCCTGCATGTGTCAGCAGTTGATAGATATAAGTAAGTGCTGAATATTAATAAGTGTTTCTGAATACATATTAGACAAATGCTTTTACAGTTATGCCCATAACGACTTGTTCACTATTCATTATATGTCTTGACAGAGAATGACAAACGGCTAACTGCGGCTAGTGACGTTACTTCGCTCCCTAAAAAGGAAGATACGCTGTTTGCGTCAGCACCCTTGCGACTATATGCGGCCAGCAAGGTGACTCCTGTCTGGGTAAAAGAGAAAGTAGAAGCGTTGGAATCATCAGATGACGAACAGTTTCACGCAGCCGGTAGAGTTTCTTACGCCCCATTGAAGGCAAACACATTCGAATTATCAGATCACGAACGGCCAAGCGCATCCTGTCACATTGATTCGGTTCAGGTGAAGCTAAAGAAAGACACGTTGACATCATCAGGACCTAAAACACTTACTGGCGCCAGAAACATTGCTTCGGTTCATGAGACGCAAGACATACTGGAATCATCAAATTACGAACGGCTAGACGCACCCGCTAACATTGATTCGTTCCAAGTGACGAAATACACATTGGAATCGTCACCTCACGGACAGCTAGACACGCCATGTAAAGTTGCTCCGGTCACAGCGAAGAAAGATAAACTAACACAATCACATCAAAAAGGACAAAGCGCGCCGTCTAAAGTTGCTTCGGTGCCAGTGAAAGAAAACGCTTTTCAATCATCTGATGGAACTGGCGTTGACCAAGGTTACACGTATCATCATGCAAACATAGGTAGAATGTGTACGTTATTGCCTAAACATATGTAATTTTTAATTATGTAAAGAATTATTGGAGTAAGAATGGTGTATACTGTTCAGTTTGGCTAATATTGTACTTGTACGACTATATTTGTTACATTAATTAATTATCCAATTTTTACTAATGATTTTGATATTTCGTATTTAAAAGCGGCTGAAAAGGAAGAAACACAACAAAGCAAAGGAAACATGACCCCAAGTAATGATATGTCACAAAGAAAAGCTAACGGAAATGAACATCCGTTAAATCATTGTGGAACCGAATTGCATGCTGCTTCCTCAGAAGACGATTTCGGGGAACTACATGGATTGGGTGGAATATTCGCTTCAAAAACGTCTTTTGGAACTATGCCCGCAGATACAGATAGATCACCAATGCTTGCGACTTCAGATTCAGAAACTGATCGTTCTTTTAATCATGGTGAAAATAATGAACAAATTGTTTCACCGGAAGGCGTATTCGGAGGACTACAAGAACTGCGTGGACAATTCGGTTCAGAAACGTCGCTTGAAAACATGCACCGAAGTACTGATAGATCTCAAAGAATAGAGACTAGTGATGGTCAACTATATGGATTTGACCAGGAGTTGTTTGGCGGCGATTCAGATTTTAACTATGATGACATACCAGCTTTCGATGATATACCTTATGCGATGTTATTATGTAGTGTTTTCAATGAAAAGGAAATAGAAATTGCTATAGCGAAACAGGACCAGAAACGAATTGTATATGACATTGAAAGACAACATTCGCAGGCCATTGATGTTGATCTAAAAGAAACTATGAACCATCATACAGTTCCGCATTCTAAAAACCGTAAAAAACGCGGTCAAATTCAAGATGTACCATTGCAACCAGATTCAGGCAAAATGGTCACGCCGGATTTGACAGATAAAACTGATACTCACAACTGCGATCCTTTGGGAGTATTGAATGATCAAATTCCCGACCAATGCACAGATGAGAATAAAACCTATAAAGGACGAAATTTCACTGATTTGCAATTGGAAGTTCGAGAAAAAAGAATCCAAAGATTTGCAAACACAGAAAACACTCAACAAATATCGTATGATAAACAGTTTCCTCAAAATTCGCTTTTATTGCAAATGCCTGATAACGGGAAGAGTTTTAATCAAACAAAAGAGGGCATATTGTCTTTAACATTTCAACCCTATAGCAGTTCAAACGAGTACGGAATACAAAGCAAATCCACTTCAGATGAAAGCCTAATTCAAGTGTCACCAACATTGTCCAGCTCTATGGATAGTATTTGGCAATCCTCACATTTGGACAGTAATTCACAATCCTCACATGCACAGAGAACCGTGTTGTCGGACAAATGGAACAAAGAGGAAACAAAACCTAGATACACGAAGTTGCCTACCACCGATACAACCATGCCAGTTGATAACAATGACACAAACGATGCAACAGAAACTGTGCACTCTCAGGGGTTGACAACAAACATATCGGATGCTTTAGAAGATTTTAGTAGTACAGATGACGAAGACGATATATTCGAAAGTGATTTACCTACCGCAATGAAAGCTTTGTTTATGTCGCAAGAAAAGAGTCGTTCAGATAAAAAACATAACGATGTAGAGTTAAATAGTGTTTTCACGCCTAAACAGAAAAGCACCAAGCGACGACCTAATTCCGTAAGCAATCAATCTAAGAAAAAGTTATCTTCAAAGGCATTATCTATGCAATCGACTGATTTGCTTAAACACGAAAATCAAAATGACAATGGCGTACATTTGAAAGAAAAGCCAGAATTCATGTTGAAAGCAGAAAGACAAATGTCAGAAACAGCAAAGACGTATGCCCGGGCGTTTGATGGACTGCGAAAACTGCAATCATCGAAAAAGATTAAGTGCATCGGTACGTATTGTTACCAGTTTTGGTATGGTCTAACAGACAGATCGATTAACGGGTGGTAGCAGATCGGACGGACGGGCGGACGGACGGAAGAACGAACAGACGGACAGACGGACAGACAGAAAGACGGACAAACAAACAAATGTAGATACATTTAAAAATTTAAGAAAGAACTGAATTGCTGTATTTTTGCGATTATTTTATTGCCGACGTATTGCGTTCATGGTACTCTAACATTTTACAGCCTGTGGAAACCCAGATTGTCAGGGTGATTTCGTCCAGTCTATTCAGGGTTTGATGCACGAGGCTCGAAAACAAGGACTGAAGGTTGTAGATGTAGCTCCTGACGGAAATTGCATGTTCACAGCCGTCTGCGATCACCTACAGGTGATATGTTACACTGTTTAATTAATAACATAGCGACAGAACCTAAATCAATTACACGTGTATACGTGCGAGTATAGATCAGGCATATTTTCAAAAGCTTACATTAACAGCATGATCTGTATCGTCATTTACCAACAATCTATTTACTTCGATTTTTAATTGAAGCTGCTTATAATCGAATAGCTCTTCAAGTATAGGTTCGCGGCAGGCAAAACCTATAATTTGGAACTATTTCAACAATGTCAAATTAAGAAATCGAACTTAAAGTAGTATTTCTATCGTTTAATTGATGAATATGGATGGCGCTATTTACTACTATGGAACATTGTAACATACACTCTGTTCAAAACATAACATTTGTTCATTCACACTTCTCTGTGAATACATGGCAGTTGTTAATGTCATGGAGTTTAAGGAGAATGGATAGAAAACATAAGACAGAACTAGTGTGTGGTGTTAAAATTAATCATAGTCCGTTTCAGGCATACACCGATTACTCCTACACAGCCAGAACGTTACGAGAAACGGCCGTCTTTTGGCTACAAGATCATCCGTACTGTTCCGATGACAGCAACACTCATTTTCAAGCTTTCATGGAAGAGAACTGGGACTCGTATCTTCATAGAATGGTAATGCTACATGCAATTTGATTACGTTTCTAGAAATCAATTTCTCACATAGACACAGTTGGGGACTCTAATTGGTTCATAAGTACGCTGCTTGATATTGTTGAAAGATATTTCAATTGAACCGAAATGCCTAAAATGTCTTTATGATTACCTCGACATATTTCTTTTATTCACAGTGTACACTTAATATTCCTACTAAAATATTTGTATAGTGTAAATCAAACTTTTTACGTGTACAACATATCGTCGCCCAGCAAAAATACGATTGTTTGCTTTTGTATAAACAGTACATTCCAAGTAGTATTTACAGTGTTAGATCGGTGTTTTCGATAAATATATACATGCAGTGAAAATTCAATACAGCCGACGTTGTATCAAACCGTATGAATATTCCCAAACGGACACTAAAGTTTTAAACTTAAATAGTATCCGATGAAATTTAAAGAACGATATAAAGTAACTACAGTGTGCACTAGTCAGTATTGTAAATTGTGAATCAGGTTGATATTGGAATCTTTCGTAGTCATATGGCCTAGCATTTATGACAACGTTAATAATACAAAGCTGCACAATTTTCTTTCAAAACATACTAATAAAATAATATATCACGGTATTAAAGCCTAATGTCACGGAATAAGAACATACTGGTCGCTTAAACAGCTTTAAAATGGCGACAAACATTATCCTGCAATAGGTCAACATTTATTTAAAAAAGCGGATGGCAAAATACATATCTTCCTTGCACTGCAGTTCATCTTAATAGTAATATAACAAAACACACTTGTCACGTTAAACATATTTTATTTGTCAATAATTAGATCTTTAAGATAGACACATAATAACTTTTCAATACACTTATGATTGTTTTTGTTTATCCCTTTCCACATCAGATTAAAGATGGCGAATGGGGAGACCATGTTATTTTGAGAGCTGTTGCCAACGTTACTGGATGTACGATCAAAGTCCTAAATGTACGCGGCAAAACATCCACCTGGACGTCCGTAGAACCATCTTTGGAACAGCCTGCGGAGGGACGGCGTGTGATACTATTGGGGCACGTTGGAGAAAGCCATTACACCAGCCTTAGACATTCAGGTAAAATCGTCCACTGAAAGCCATAAGGGGCTGTCAGCCTTCTTTGCCCATATGCTGATGACAAAAAAAAACAAACAAATGTAATAAAGAAAAAACGCGAAATCTATTGAGGTTATTTTGCTGCTTTTTTGA
This sequence comes from Congeria kusceri, assembly GCA_027627225.1. Classification (NCBI taxonomy): domain Eukaryota; kingdom Metazoa; phylum Mollusca; class Bivalvia; order Myida; family Dreissenidae; genus Congeria; species Congeria kusceri. Next base: position 34,099,551 of record CM051030.1, on the reverse strand, counting down.
TGTGTCATGTCATGTCTTTTTTTCGTTATTTTAAAAACCAAACATATACAATTATGAGATAAATCGAATTCAAGGTGTTTAATACAGATAAGGTTATCTGCTCGGCACAAAAACGTTAACTATTCGCTTAGGCTCGTGGTTCAGGTCTTCTTTAACAACTCGCTAGTAAAACGTATTCACTCGCTAGTAACATTTATTCAAAACTTGTTCACCACTTATCTAGTATTCTCTATGTACTGAATAAATGCATTTTTATGGCGTGACACATTATGCCGACGTAAACCATTTCACAAACACAACACGTCTTGTTTTATCATCTGGACTTGTAGTCTTTGATTTTGAGCAATGCGAAGGGTTGTTGGATTCTTTCTGTTTATGACGTAGCAATTTTTTAAAAGAGCATTTGAAGGATCGATCTTGATTGCATTTGTATGTTTTATTTTGAAAAGGTATAAATGCAATATATTTGTTCCGTGAAACTAATATTGGTGAGTTGTTTTGGAATATACAGAAACGCCGGACAAAGATTCATCGGCTAATCACAAAGAAGACACGACAGTGACGTCATCGGAGCAAGCCATGAGTGAGAAGGTTGGTAAAACATAATTATTATGCACCTTGCACATGTAGTATGTAGAATGTTTACTATTATACATTTGGTCGCTGATTTACTTTTTCTTTATCAGTCAATTTCGTGAGTCTTACATATATATGAATTTAAGTAAAAACAATGATAATACGACATAAGGGAAGAAGATATTTTTTATTGAATCATCATAGGTTTGAATTGATCAGTGTACCATGCCAAATGTTGCTTTAAAACCTGTTTTAAAATCATCTTTAGTTACATATATTATCAGCAAAAATACTTATTTATTTTGCAATTTCATCAAACAAAAGGTAATCGTCGACAAACGATCTGAGGTTATTTGGCGAATGAGGCTAATTCCAAAATATGCTTCAGTATGTCATTAAGTAATGTTATACTAATTGAAACTTCAAAAGTTTCCAATGTTATAATAAAAATAAACATGCACTTGGTCGCTGATTTACTTTTTCTTTATCAGTCACTTTCGTGAGTCTTACATATATATGAATTTAAGTAAAAACAATGATAATACGACATAAGGGAAGAAAATATTTTTTTATTGAATCATCATAGGTTTGAATTGATCAGTGTACCATGCCAAATGTTGCTTTAAAACCTATTTTAAAATCATCTTTAGTTACATATATTATCAGCAAAAATACTTATTTATTTTGCAATTTCATCAAACAAAAGGTAATCGTCCACAAACGATCTGAGGTTATTTGGCGAATGAGGCTAATTCCAAAATATGCTTCAGCATGTCATTAAGTAATGTTATACTGATTGAAATTTCAAACGTTTCCAATGTTATAATAAAAATAAACATGCACTTGATTATTTTTCGGTTTTGTTCACACTATTTGCATTTTATTTTATAATTAGATCGCTCAACTGTGGCAGTTTTCATGAAAGATCAAGTGGATTGTAAAAGTAAAGTCCCGGTCTGTTGCCTGTCGTTTTTGATGACAAGTGTTCTCCCTTCTAAAACTTTGGTCGATGTGGCGGCGCGATCATCATCTAGTAGTTTACAACATTGGACAGATATTGCAGTAAAGGTGAGGTGTAAGCAAAACCATAAATATGAAGATAACATATAAACTGTTCAGGATAAATAAAAAAATAAATTTAAAACAAACATTAGTTTAATACAAGGTAAAACAAACGGTGCCATTAAATATTAAAGTATGAAACAAGTGAAGGTTCAATTTACCTGTTTTTTCATGCAACGTTACTTAAATCGAATGCATCGAAAAGTAGGATTAGTTCAGGTATAAAATACTTATCAAAAAATAGAAATCACATAAAGGTTGTTAAACACATTTCCTAATCGTTGTTTGAATTTGTATCAGACACATTCCATGCTATGAAATGCGAATTTTCATAAGTTTGATTACGTGAACTTCCTTTTCAGTGGCAGCCGTACGGTCCTTCATACATCCCCATGATAATTGGTTGCATTGCCGATGGAGTATACAATATGCATCTTTGCAACTCTGACAACCCACATGTGTTCTACATCTGGATAGATTTAAAGATATTTTACGTATGTCCCAACGAGAAAGAAATCGTTCGTTGGCGATTGGCGGGGCATGGAACACTTTGTTCTGTAGGTTATACACATATAATAAATAACGAGAATAAGAAGGTGTCCAGTGAGAGGTATAGCTCGTACTACTTTAACATACCTGTAAGCGATGGTGGCCAGATCAGTGCAGTCTATGTTATCCACTGGCCATATTGGCCCCAGGAGGCCTCAGAATGGATAAGCAGGGTGCGATATGCAGGCTGGCCATCGGAAGAGGTCATACATGACATATGTTCTAATGGGTGCCATCTGATTCCGGAAGCTCATGTTAGTAGCGCGGATCCTTCTGTGGAGTGGATGTTCAGTTTCACGGACGCACAAATGAAACTTTTTCGAAATGCTGTCTCTGTTGACCAGAAATATTGTTTTCTCGTTGCATATGGAATGTGTTTTGAGGTTTTGAACGACCTTCGATTCTTTAAATTGGAATGGATTATCAATCCCTTTTTGTATTGTTGTGAACGATGTCCATCTGAATTCTGGCAAAGCAATTGTGCTTCTTGCGTTATTATGATAATTGATGAAATTATGCGATGCTTTACATCAAAGTGTCTTCCGAACTATTTTATTCCTTCATGGAATCTGATTGAAACGTTGGAAGTTGTCAATATTAGTGCAGTTGTTGGATGTTTGGAGACTCTTAGAGCAGAGCCGATCGTAGTTCTACGACAAATGCACGAGGATATAAGTGCTCTCCCTAAGGCGGAAAACATCTTTGCCAAAATCGGTTTAGCGGCCGAGGAATTCCTGAGCACAAAAATATCAACGCTTAACGTGTTTGTGCCTTGCATGATAGACAGCGCTAAGCACTATATAAACAGTGGATTCTACGATATTGCCCTGGAATCACTTAATGAAGCCTATCAAACTCGTCTCTCTGTGGCAACGTGTGAGGACGCCATGTCATATGAAAACTTTATCCAAGGCTGTTGTAGCGGCTTGAACACCTTTCAGACGGCCTGGTTCGCTACTTTCGTCGATAAGCAGCTGCAAGGTCAGTTATCTAGGCCACTCATCCAACTGGTTCTGGAAGGCCGTACAATGAAACGAATCGACGAAATACTTGACAAAGACATTAGCGGGTACTATGGATCCTCAAAAGTCCCTGTCTCGATTGCGAACCAGTTCGACAGCTTTTGTCATGACTATGCAGTATTTCTGGTTTTTGTTAACAAGGTATCTGATGCGCTGCCAATTTTGTACCATTGTCATAAACGGTGCCAAGAGTATTTAAAGACGGGAGGAGATATATATTTTTCTGATGAAACAATGTTGGCGGTATATGCCGGAATATTTGCTTTACACAAACGGCAGCAACAAACGTCTGTCTTCAGAGAAATATTAGAAGACGCAAGCTCAGTCGTGCATCGTGTTAACCAACCAAGGGGGTATGGGTGGCTGGCATATGTGCACCGAATGTTCAAGGATGAGAGTGGGGCAAAAACAAATGCGGCAAAGAGGGACGAACTGTTAAGACAGATGTCTGCTGGAGATGTTACAGGCATCGATGCGGTTAGTTTGATACACTGGCCTTCAAAGTACTTAATGTAAGTCTGTATAGCAGTGCATGGAATGACTATTTGAATACGTAAAATTTATATCTATTGGAACATTTGGTGTACAAGTTTTGATCATTTGAAATATATAATTTGGATATGAAAATACTGGATTGCATGTCTTGTAGAACGAAAGGATAGGACACTTACACAATGAAAACAAGTATTCATGTTACTCATTGTCTCTGTTGAATTCAGGCGAATGCGTGTTTTTGGTATAAGTGTTCAGCATCCAGATAATGTAAATCTTAAAAATGGTAATTTTTATAATGACGTTTTAAATCGCATGAAGAAACGTTAATATAGGAACTCGGTGCCAGGAGGGTACTTCATATATTACAATTCGTATTACACTCATTCTAATCACGGGTATATGACAGGTTTTCACTCAAAAAAACATGCTTGTTAGTGTTTAATGTTGAAGTTCTTTTTAATTGATTTGTTTTCTATTTCAGTCTAGTGAATACATAAAAGCCCCTTTTCAACTTTCTTTTTTTCATATTGATGAAGTCATCAACCTGTCTCAAATAGTTTACTGTTCACCAATTCTGAACATTTTAGTTTAACACACATATCATGTTTATCGTAAACAAGATTGTATGTATGTATGAAAAGTATTGTAGGTTTTGATATATAATTTAGCAATACTGGTTTTTCTGGCATGCAAGACAACGTTCCATGACAATGGTCTATTTACTATATATGGCGCTATATATTGAAGTTCTATTCAAAAGGAAGGATGTAGTTGATACTAGTTTTATTTTATTTTATACGTAACTGAGAAAAATATGAAAGTCAGTAATGATAGAAGTTTACAAAGAATGTAAGTCAATTAATTACCATTTATATATTTTTATTGTTATTCCAAGATTAATATTTAAATACAATTTAGTTTAATATAAATGTGTAATTTTTTAAATATAATTGAGATTCTTACTAATTCCGTAATTGGTTTGCAGTGAATATATATTCAGAAACATTACGGATTTTTATTATTATTTTGAGTTCTTATGAAACCATTAACTTTATTTAGTGTTTTCCACCTTTGCAAATACGTTTTCAATTACATATCAGTTGTTAATATTCTTCATGTATGAACTAAATAAATAAAATTGTTTTCATATGCTATGTATGTGTTTTATATTATTTCATTGTTTATAAAACAAAAACTGAATAAATGTTGATGAAATCGAATATTGCCTTTGCTTATCATCAAAATGTACCGACACTAAATCTACAATTCTGTAGTATTTAAACTAAAACAGGTTACTTTGCAACACAGTGAATTCATTAACTGCAACGGTGGAATCAAACTGTGACCACTCGTTAATGTTTGTACACCGACTCTTTGTACTTGCATAATACAATCCTTTTTTGTAAAATTGATCCTCACTAAATTTGTTTCACAGCTAACTGTTTCCGTGAATTTGCAACCCATGAACTTATTTTGAATCAATTTTTTTTGCATCGTAGCCGTTATCTTCGCAAAAGAATGGCATTCCCCGCACGTCATTGCATATCCCAGATTTATCATTTAACTTTAGACACCCCATTATAAGTGTACTACATAGAGAATTGTTCACAATCAGATGTGCAGTACACTTAAGTGTACTACATAGAGAATTGTTCACAATCAGATGTGCAGTACACTTAAGTGTACTACATAGAGAATTGTTCACAATCAGATGTGCAGTACACTTAAGTGTACTACATAGAGAATTGTTCACAATCAGATGCAGTACACTTAAGTGTATGAATAATACTTATGACTGAGCATATCTTTAATATAAATTACTACTATTATATTGTATGCCGTTCTATGACTCTTAAGTTGGGTACACACTATTCCACACACTATTCCACACACTATTTCACACACTATTCCACACACTATTCCACACACTATTCCACACCTATTCCACACACTATTCCACACACTATTCCATTATCTTAAAAGCACTACTAAGGGTTTACACGTTAAACTAAACATTTGCAGTTGTACGTTGAGATAACACACATATACAATAATGCGTAATGAGATAAAAACGATAAATATTTCAAAAAAAGTAATGGTGTTTGAAAAGTTTAATGTTCAGTTTAGTGTTTACATTTTCAGCACTTCGAAACTGGCACAGGTTCCTTGTGTTTTATTTAGAATATCGTGCAGCGAGCCGAAATGGTATCGGTCAATAGTCGGATTTAATCCGCGATGCCACGGTAAACGGCAATAAATACAGCCATTTTGTACATGGCCTGGTTCCCGGTTCGTACCTAGATAGTACGCCTAGCACAAACTCAAAAAATGTCGGCTATGATGGTTTGTCTGCAGTTATGCAATTTTGACAAAACTGAGTCCATAGGTAAATCACACGGCATTGTTGAAGCAAATTGATGTTATATTCCAAATAATAAAGCTTTTGTAAATGCGCGACACGTTAATTTTAAAACAGAAGAACCACAAGTGATGTGTAATTTGGACATAACAATCCAGAATGAGATATATTGATCATAATGAAAAAAACAATACTATCTAAAAATATGAAACTAATGTGCTCAATATAACTAATAGTACTTATCTTAAAGCATCACCACCGACATACGTGTACACCAGATGTTAATGTTACGGAAGACAGACATTTGTATAGAAAATGACTGGTTTGCTTTTTTTTTGCATTGCCTCAAGTAATATCTATATAAATTACAACAGATTTGCGTATCAATAAAAAAATCTATACCATGCAATTAATTACCTTGTTAAGATTGTTTTATTGAATAATGACCTAACTTCACGTTTAACAAAACTACGTTCACACTAATATAATAGTCAACTTTTGTTTAAATAATACATAAATATAATTGTATAACAACTATGTACTTTTTATGGATCTAAATGTGTTAAAATGGGGGGTAATAATATTCATGTACTGCCATGTTATTATAATTATAGTTAATTTACTATTTTCAAACATACTACACAAATATTCCCAAATATAAATTAAGAAGTGTATCCTGAACACATGACTTTGTTTACAGCTCCTTTTAACAATTGTTTATTGTGAGATATGCAATCACTCACTTGTACTTGAAAGCTTATACAAAGTTTATGAAAACTTGACATACAGCATCATAGACAGATACAACACAAAGATTATTCTTTATTTTCATCAACAACACATATATTTACAACAACATAATGAACAATGTAATTCTGTAGATACATATGAATGGATTGTATTCAAACCAATGAAATGAAGGTAACACTTACTAAGTGTTCTTATACAGTACAACAAACACTGTATTATAATGTCTGTACAATATGTTAAGTGTTGAAATAATTCTTATAGACCATTTACTATTTCCTGTTTCGTACATATATTTGTGGATAATTGCCTATGCTCAACATTTTCAAATAATGTATGCTGAATCATGCTACTTTCCCCTAAACTGTATACAACACTTCCATAGTATAACGGATTTTTAGGCTGCACAGACTAATATGACAGAACAATGCAGCATAAGAAAGGTCTAGATCAGATAAATCTGTTCAGATAAAATAACCCACAGACAGTTATATTCGATCTGAAAATAAACAATGCGGTAAAATAACGCTATGTGTATGGACAGTTAGTCTTTTATCACAGCCGCCTGACCCATTAACGGAGTGATAGGAGCGGGTAATCCAAAATATTAGCAGCATATGATTGGTCAGTTTCTGATCTATTCTGTTCCGTAATGTGTTGAAAACAGGGCAGATGATCGTCTTCATAGCCCATCTGAAACACAAACATAACGAAAAATAATATTTTAATATTAAGATTTTATGTCAATGTAATGTTTTCTTTTAAAAATGTATTATGTCATTTTCAATACTAAAATAATTATAACATTTACATCAAAACAAACGAAATTTTAGCATTTAAACATGTTAGTTGCGTATAAACATCTGAAAACTAAAATACTATGTATGGAACTTAAATATACCGACATAAATTATTGTCAGAAATTTCATCCGAAATTTCAGAGGATGGAGTTATCCGAAACACTATTCACTTTCTTTAGTGTCAGTTAACTCAATATACACTGTTGGAAGCAAAAAAAATAAGAGTGTATTAAATTCTATTTACCTCTATCCACTCAAATTACTTGTGGTCTTCGAATAGACACCTGATTTATAAACTTGTATTCATAAACTTATATCTTGGCGAAAGTTTCCTGTTGTCCGCCGATTTGGTGTTTGCGCCTGACCCATTAACGTAGAAACAGGGGCAGGTAATCCAGAAAATAGTTTGTAAACAGTTTTACTTGGAAGATCAGTGTTTTTACAATAAATAGCATCTAGCGAACCACGTGTTTATTTTGTATGTCATATAGAAACGTAAAAATCTACTACGGCAGACACTAAGATGGCCGTTTTATAGTGGAGCCCAAATATGGCCACTTTTCACCTTTTGTGTGGCTTTAAAATTCACCTGATCTCAAAATCAGTGAGCATCCAAGGTTCTATCTGTATAAGCGAGTGCAAGAGGAAATCGACGATAAATAATAATTCTGATTTGCATATGTTTGGTTCTTCCATGGTTCTTTAATCTTGATGGTACATCTGTCCAATAGATAAAGTTCACATTTTGATGAAATATTGATAACTATCCATATATTGGCAATTGCCCCCTCCTATTCCTGCCTATGTGATCTATCGTTTTTGCGAATTTTGATTTTCGATCGATTGTTTGAGTTTATTTAGTTTCCTCGTTAGTTTTGTAATAAATGCAACATATGACAAACAAGTTTCGGGTTAGAAGAACAGAGGTCGCATTCCATAAACATCTTAAGTAATATTTTATCTTTTACCTTAAATTAAGCATTTTATTTAGCTTTAAGTTTTGTTTTTACAAAGTGAAAACACATTATGCTTAATATTTATTAAATATAAGCTATATTATTAAGTATTGTTTGTTTTACTGTAATGGGATTAACAAACGTACTGGTAACTTTAATTATATAACATTTTGAGTTTGTTCCACTTTAGTGAAAATAGGTTTAAATAACTTAAGATATTTCTGAAATACCACCCCAGTTCAGTGTATGTCACAAATCACAAACATTGCCTTACACAATGAATTACATTTATGGAAAATTCCAGTTTGTGGTGATTATCTGTATTATACATAACGAACAATGCTCTACGACCAAGGTTTATAACAAAGGTGTGCTACGACCATTGTTTATAATAGAGGTGTGCTCGCCTTCGCGATGCGCTGCACATACGGAAGTAGTAAAGGTTACTCATCGGATTTCTCGAACAGTCCACTTTCGAGTTGACATAGAAACTGAGGTTTCGAAATCGATTAAAAGTAAGAGACAATTTATTTATTTAAAGTACCACTTTACGCTTTGTGTTTTTAATTTATGACGCACCAAACTTTAATTTAAACATTGAATATGTTTAATTTTAATTTATTATATATTTTACTATAAAATTTAGTTTAAAACTTTAATTTTTCGTGTGAATGTAATTTACTTTCGAATCGGACACGTTATGAGTTATCATAAAATTTATCATGAATAATCTTGGTTCTATTATATTTTCAACTATTGGAATATTCATATCAGTATTTAATGGTGTAGATAATTTTTAACATTTGTCAACAAAGACCCGTAAATGAACTGAATTACAAAGGTCATGACACTACTATGGTAGTGTTGAATATAGAGAAGTTTATCTTGCGAGGCATAGAACACCAAGCGCGAGCCTTGGCGAGCGCTTCCGATGTTCGAGCCGAGCAAGATAAACTTCTCTATATTCAACACTTATCCTAGTACTATATTTATCCCACCATTTCTTCTTCCGAACTATATTAAAAGAAATGTTTAACAAACCGTGGAATTCATAAACGTGTAGTACAACTACTTTTACTGGTATTGAATACACAATGTACGAAATGTATTAAAAGGTAGACCCGATATTCTAGAAATACAATAAACAAGAGTTATGCTGTTAACAAGTTTTTATGTATATGTTTGTGTTTTTACAACAAACTATGATCGAATAGTAACTTTTACATTGAAAAGGACCTTCGAACAAAACTGCGTAATGACAGTATTTCTAAAAAAAAGTATTACGTGTACACTAAATGACCATGGACTATTTGCTCTTTTTCAACAACTCTGAAACGAAGCACATGTTTAGATGGAATTTTAATTTTATTGTTTCGGAAAACATGTGGCGTATTTTAAATACAATGTATCTAAATTATCTTCAAATGACTAACCAGAAAATGCGATCAGCAAAAGTATACTATGCAACTCAACGTGTTACGGAATAGAAAACGTAGTCCGTGCACGCGACAAGTATTTTTCCACAGTGTGAGCATACAGCTAAGTTGATACCACTGGGTGTTATTTCGTCAATGGCAGCGCGAAGGTGGGAGAAAAACAATATTAAGCTAACGGCCCATGGATCATGCATTGAAAGAAAACCAAGAAAATCATTGATACAAAGCATCAACGCTCGCCGTAATATATGATCGTATCTATGAAGGAAGCAAACTATTTCTAGATCTGTTCACAAATAATTGTTCAGTGACATGTTACAAAAGACCACAAGGTTTAATCAATGTCGCAAAACTAACCATCTTATGTTATAACAGTTTTAAAACAGAAGAGTCTCTTTGATCACGTATAAGCAAAGAACGTGTGTAAGAAATGAATTAAATAAAATATATAGCTTATTTCGAGGATCGACATTATTAAATAATAGTTGTAAATGTTTAAAATACACGCTTCAGTGTCAAAATCGATTTCTGCAGATTGGTTCTATACACAAATTTACTAACCATACTCATGTTAACGGCTACGCAGCAGTTTCGGCGCCTGCAACTATTCTATTTTAAGAATGATTCACAACCTATTTCTAGGCGATGTCAGACTAGACGCAGGAGCAAATTTAATATTTTGACTCAGCGATCGGCCAACTTTACAGTGCGCAGCAATTAATTGCATTATATTTTGTTTTAATTCATATCGAAAGTGTTGGCGAAAGTGTAAACACTACATTCTTAAAGAGTTTAGTTCAATGCAATAATCAGGTTGACTCAACAGCACCAAGCAAGTGTTTGTACAACATAAAATATAATAACTCCTCTTCGAAATGCTGCTGGTAAAAGTCATCACAAATAGACGCGCGCTCATGTGCAGCGCTAATAACGCAGATTAAAACTTCTTGTACACAGAAATAATGTCGATGTATCTGAAATTAAATGTTATTCGAAAAATAATCAATTAAAATCATGTTTAAACATTTAAATTTCGTTTTGTATTTAGTTAACGTTTGATAAATACAAAACAAGAACTGTCCAGCATATCACAATATCTGTGTGAAACATTTCATGTGCAAATGGATTTGTTTGAATTAAAAATTTTCAGTAAATGTAAAACAGAGCTATAGATATTGGCACATCTGTAAACTTTTATGCTGAAATTTATTTCGATGTAATACAACAGTTAATGTATAAGTAAATATAGGCCTATATAATTCATTCCATGTATAATAGACGCCATGAAGTCTAAAATATCACAACTTTTGCACAGATTGTTTTAATATAAGGTATGGTGCGAAAACATTGACCTGATCCTGCTGACCTCTATTTAAATTAATTTTCCGGTTAATCAATTATCTATTTTTCCGATAACATATCAACGAATGTTCTCGTGGCCCAATATTGACCTAATGTAGTAATAATTGATTCGTAAAATAAATGTGGTTCCCATGCATAAATTTTGCATGGAGAAATTATGTCATTGTGGTCAGTAAAGTATTTGAATCTCAAGGGTCGTTTAATAAACCTATACTAGTGTTGTGTCATATTGAATAAAGACAACTTGGTTCAACAAATGAAGAAAACATAGGTAATTATAAACAAATCATCCTGGGTTTACTATGCAAAATTAATTATTAGTGGTCAGAAACTGTAAATGGTTGAATGCATTATATATATATTTCAAACTTCTAATAATGTACATTCAACATGTTTCATAGACGGCCCTCAAAATCACTTGTCCCGTTATACGAACAACTTCGAATATACACGAACAAATATAATTTTGATTTCGTATTCAGGTCATGAATATTCTTGCATGAAGGTTAGGAACAGGTCAATGTTTTCGCACCATAACACTGTACAATGAAAATGCTAAAAGCGTGATTGTTGAAGATAATTGAATTAGGTTATTTGTAAGCCAATACATGTTGAATGGATTTGAATGTATAAAATGTTCAAGTACGCCATTTAATATATAACTTACTGTATCACAACTTAAAATATTCGGATATGGCGATTGTATATTTGCTTTAATTCTACTAGAAATACTGACATGACGATAATGCACAGTATTTAAATAAGTTGGTGTTGTGTATGCATGCTTTCTTGGTTTAGGCACTCTTTTAAAGATATGGGTTAGACTGGATGTTCATAAAGAACCATGACTTACACCACGTGCTGCGCATGCGCAGCAACATTCGTCCATAGCGTAAAAAAAGATGAGTTTTGCTCTTCATGCGGAAAGGTAGACTATTACTTATTGCTATTTGTTCTACTTCTATTAAATCAACTACTGCTATATTTTAATGAAGTATATAGTTATTCTAATTATAAATGTAAATTCTAAACAAATATTTTGCTACACTCGCGATATTACAAGCTCGTCGATATTACAATGATAACAGCAGTTAAATCAAGTATACGATTTCATTTTGAAAGGTTTTCTGCAGAAGTTGCTCAACGCTGAAGTCGAAACTTGAAATAACGGCGTCCCAGCGCAGGCGAAAGTCCTGCATGTGTCAGCAGTTGATAGATATAAGTAAGTGCTGAATATTAATAAGTTTTTCTGAATACATATTAGACAAATGCTTTGACAGTTATGCCTATAACGACTTGTTCACTATTCATTATATGTCTTGACAGAGAATGACAAACGGCTAACTGCGGCTAGTGACGTTACTTCGCTCCCTAAAAAGGAAGATACGCTGTTTGCGTCAGCACCCTCGCGACTAGATGCGGCCAGCAAGGTGACTCCTGTCTGGGTAAAAGAGAAAGTAGAAGCGTTGGAATCATCAGATGACGAACAGTTTCGAGCAGCCGGTAGAGTTTCTTACGCCCCATTGAAGGCAAACACATTCGAATTATCAGATCACGAACGGCCAAGCGCATCCTGTCACACTGATTCGGTTCAGGTGAAGCTAAAGAAAGACACGTTGACATCATCAGGACCTAAAAGACTTGCTGGCGCCAGAAACATTGCTTCGGTTCATGAGACGCAAGACATACTGGAATCATCAAATTACGAACGGCTAGACGCACCCGCTAACGTTGATTCGTTCCAAGTGTCGAAATACACATTGGAATCGTCACCTCACGGACAACTAGACACGCTATGTAAAGTTGCTCCGGTCACAGCGAAGAAAGATAAACTAACACAATCACATCAAAAAGGACAAAGCGCGCCATCTAAAGTTGCTTCGGTGCCAGTGAAAGAAAACGCTTTTCAATCATCAGATGGAACTGGCGTTGACCAAGGTTACACGTATCATCATGCAAACATAGGTAGAATGTGTACGTTATTGCCTAAACATATGTAATTTTTAATTATGTAATGAATTATTTGAGTAAGAATTGTGTATACTGTTCAGTTTGGCTAATATTGTACTTGTACGACTGTATTTGTTACATTAATTAATTATCCAATTTTTACTAATGATTTTGATATTTCGTATTTAAAAGCGGCTGAAAAGGAAGAAACACAACAAAGCAAAGGAAACATGACCCCAAGTAATTATATGTCACAAAGAAAAGCTAACGGAAATGAACATCCGTTAAATCATGGTGGAACCGAATTGCATGCTGCTTCCTCAGAAGACGATTTCGGGGAACTACATGGATTAAGTGGAATATTCGCTTCAAAAACGTCTTTTGGAACTATGCCAACAGGTACAGATAGATCACCAATGCTTGAGACTTCAGATTCAGAAACTGATCGTTCTTTTAATCATGGTGAAAATAATGAACAAATTGTTTCACCGGAAGGCGTATTCGGAGGACTTCAAGAACTGCGTGGACAATTCGGTTCAGAAACGTCGCTTGAAAACATGCACCGAAGTACTGATAGATCTAAAAAAATAGAGACTAGTTATGGTCAACTATATGGATTTGACCAGGAGTTGTTTGGCGGCGATTCAGATTTGAACTATGATGACATACCAGCTTTCGTTCATATACCTTATGCACTGTTATTATGTAGTGTTTTTAATGAAAAGGAAATAGAAATTGCTAAAGCGAAACAGGACCAGAAACGAATTTTAAATGACATTGAAAGACAAAATTCGCAGGCCATTGATGTTGATCTAGAAGAAACTATGAACCATCATACAGTTTCGAATTCTAAAAACCGTCAAAAACGCGGTCAAATTCAAGATGTATCATTGCAACCAGATTCAGGCAAAATGGTCACGCCGGATTTGACAGATGAAACTGATACTCACAACTGCGAGCCGGATTTGACAGATAAAACTGATACTCACAACTGCGAGCCGGATTTGACAGATAAAACTGATACTCACAACTGCGATCCTTTGGGAGTATTGAATGATCGAATTCCCGACCAATGCACAGATGAGAATAAAACCTATAAAGGACGAAATGTCACTGATTTGCAATTGGAAGTTCGAAATAAAAGAATCCAAAGATTTGCAAACACAGAAAACACTCAACTAATATCGTGTGATAAACAGTTTCTTCAAAATTCGCTTTTAGCGCAAATGCCTGATAACGGGAAGAGTTTTAATCAAACAAAAGAGGGCATGTTGTCTTTAACCTTTCAACCCTATAGCAGTTCAAACGAGTACGGAATACAAAGCAAATCCACTTCAGATGAAAGCCTTATTGAAGTGTCACCAAAAGTGTCCAGCTCTATTGATAGTATTTGGCAATCCTCACATTTGGACAGTAATTCACAATCCTCATATGTACAGAGAGCCGTGTTGTCGGACAAATGGAACAAAGAGGAAACAAAACCTAGATACACGAAGTTGCCTACCACCGATACAACCATGTCAGTTGATAACAATGTCACAAACGATGCAACAGAAACAGTGCACTCTCAGGGGTTGACAACAAACATATCGGACGCTTTTGAAGATTTTAGTAGTACAGATGACGAAGACGATATATTCGAAAGTGATTTACCTACCGCAATGAAAGCTTTGTTTATGTCGCAAGAAAAGAGTCGTTCCGAGAAAAAACATAACGATGTAGAGTTAAATAGTGTTTTCACGCCTAAACAGAAAAGCACCAAGCGACGACCTAATTCCGTAAGCTATCAATCTAAGCAAAAGTTATCTTCAAATGCATTATCTATGCAATCGACTGATTTGCTTAAACACGAAAATCAAAATGACAATGGCGTACATTTGAACGAAAAGCCAGAATTCATGTTGAAAGCAGAAAGACAAATGTCAGAAACAGCAAAGTCGTATGCCCGGGCGTTCGATGGACTGCGAAAACAGCAATCATCGAAAAATATTAAGTGCATCGGTACGTATTGTTAGCTGTTTTGGTATGGTCTAACAGACAGATCGATTAACGGGTGGTAGCAGATCGGACGGACGGGCGGACGGAGGAACGAACAGACGGACAGACAGAAAGACGGACAGACAAACAAATGCAGATACATTTGAAACTTTAAGAAAGAACTGAATTGCTGTCTTTTTGCGATTATTTTAGTGCCGACGTATTGCGTTCATGGTACTCTAACATTTTACAGCTGTGGAAACCCAGATTGTCAGGGCGATTTCGTCCAGTCCATTCAGGGTTTGATGCACGAGGCACGACAACAAGGACTGGAGGTTAACGATGTTCCACCTGATGGAAATTGCATGTTCACAGCCGTATGTGATCAGCTTCAGGTGATACATTACATGTTTAATTCTAAATAATATCGATTCGCCAAGACCTTTTAGAGAATGCTAGGTAGTGGTGGATACAGATACGTTTATTTATCGAGGCGTAGAAAACCTAAACCACGAGCATTGGCGAGTGGTTTAGGTTTTCGTGCCGAGCACAGCAAATTAACTTATCTGTATTTAATACTTACCTGGTATTCTATTTATCCCATCATTTTCTATCTTTATTTCGAACATAAACGGAAGAAAATCACTAAATAACACATCAAATGACGTCACGAAAATATACAACATGACGTCATTATAATGCGCGTGTTTACTGTATTCAACAAAGTGGAATACAGCTAATTTCTTCACACGGGGTGTAATTTCGTTAATGCAGGCGTGATGATGGGATAAAATAAATTCCTTCATTTACACTTATTCGTAAATACTGGAAAGTTACTATGTAAAAGAGCTGATCTAGAATAGAGAGATGGCTAAACCGTACAAATAGTGTGCTGTTAATATCAATCACAATCCATTTCAGACGCACAACGATTTCACCTTCACTGCTAGAACGTTACGAGAAATGGCCGTCTTCTGGCTACAAGAACATCCGTACTGTTCCGATGACAGCAAAACTCATTTTCAAGCTTTCATGGAAGAGAACTGGGAAGATTATTTGCAGAGAATGGTAGGTCTTTATGTCAGTGTTTCTGGTCATTATTATAACGCTTCACGTTTATTAAAGTTTATCTACGATCACCAATAATAAAAATCTTCATTAAAGAATTTTCGACACGTTCCTAAAATAATGTTTCTCCCCTGTGCATGTTCATGTAGTCTGTGTTCATACGACATTTATCAGTATCAAACTGGTACGTTTTAATTTTAATCATTTCAAACAACAGATTAAAGAAGGCGAGTGGGGAGACCATGTTGTTCTTCGAGCAGTGGCCAACATTACTGAATGCACAATTAAAATCCTGATTGCTCACGGCAAATCATGCACATGGACAGCGTTAAAGCCGTCCTGGGAGCAAGAAGGAAGGCGTGAAATCCTTTTGGGACACATTGGGGAAAGCCATTACACTAGCCTTCGACGATCAGGTAATTGAACATCAGTATGCGTGTTTTTTTGTCCAGCATTCAGCATAAAGTAAGTGTAGAGCTTAAAAAAGAAGCTATAACCGTGCGTTCATGCATGCTTCAGAAATGCCCACATCTTAACAATTTTGGAAAATTTTCATTAAACAAATAAAGTGAATATTTCCAGAATAGTTCTTTGCAAATAGATTTAAAAAGGACCGTAAAAAAATATATATAAAGTCTCATACTAATTTGTAAATGCAAAAATGATCATTATTTAGCACTTCAGTTTTCTAATTTAGAAACGTCTATGGAAGATCAGTCCACGGCAATCAAAGACCAATCAGAAATGACGACCGAAGACTTGGAAATGAGCGAAGAAGGTAAGTGGTGGTGTTAATTATTTCCGGACTGTTTCCATAATTAACCGAACACGTTTGATAACAATTTAAATAACTAGTATGCTTATAGTATAAAACTGAGAGAAAGCATAACGTTTAACCAAATACTGCAGTCTGTTTGAGTACGAGGAAATTCAAAAAATCACATCTTCATACGCTTAGAAAATTTTCATTTGATTTTCATATTAAAATGTGAACTAGACAATTAATTGTATATTTTGAGTAATTGAAAACATGATTACCCATGATACGTAGTGCACATACTATAGCCGTACAGTAGGCTATTATATCAGTTCATGGTGCTTATTGTAATGATCTGTATATTGACGTCTGTATACATTTACATGAACATATAATTTAGACGTGTCGTGGGAAACCCGGGCTTAATGCATGTGCGCAAAGTGTCGTCTCGGATTAGCCTGTGCAGTCCGAACAGGCTAATCCAGGACGGCACTTTCCGCTTTATAGTATTTTCTGTTTCAAGTAAGTCTTCTATACATAATTCCACTGTATCGGAAAGTGCCGTCCTGGATTAGCCTGCGCGAACTGCACAGGCTTACCCGGGACGACGCTTTACACGAATGCATTAAGCCCGGTTTTCCCACGACAACCCTCATATATATTTCAATACAATTAAGACACGAGTTCATGGATACGGACAGGGTAGTACAAATGCCCATATCTTGTGTCAGATGTGTCAATGACATAACTTTATTATTGTTTTATTAACTATTTATTGATGTATATTGCACTTATTAGTTTTAATATAAAATTTGTTACACTTATACAATTTTGTTTGATCGGACTATTAATATACACTTAATTGTTATTTCCAGGGGTGATTAAGGTAACCAACTTGGTGTGATTAGTGTAAGTTATAGCTTACTGTAGGCAATAAACTGTGAGACGAGTCTTTAATACACATTTTAAATTTAACATGCCATTCATGATTGTTTTGTGTCATTTAATATTTAGATCGCACAGCCGTGGCGTTATTTTTGAAAGATCACGTGGACAGAAGCAGCAAGATGCCCGTTTGCTCGCTCTCGTTTCTCATGACAACTGTCTTGCCCGTGAAAAACGTGGTGAATGAAGCGGTCCTAAATTCATCCAATAGTTTGCAGTATTGGACCGAGATAGCCCAAATGGTAGGACGTATTTTTCGTCATTTGCTTTGATAAAGGTGTTAAGTGTAACATTATACATTTATACCATATTTCATTTACCAATTTTCAGTCAGGCACTAATATATCGCGATTTTAAATTGACATTACGATATAAAATAGCGCTTTATTGTTCGTTATAGGGATTCACTACTACAAGTAGAGAAAAACAACAACAACAACAGAAATCTAATACATGTTTAAATACCACAATATTTCCTTTTAATACAGTGGACGATGATAAGTTACAAATACACATCCATGATCAACGGGTGCATTGCCTACGGAGTCTATCATCCTGATCTCTGTCATCATACTACCGATCCCCTCGCTAAGTACCGCATGCAAGATATGAACATATTCTACATAAACAACTTAGGTAGTGCGGTTAATAACTCGAGTCTTACGGGCCATGGAACACTTTGCAATGTAGGCTATACACACTTAAAACGTTCTGCTACTGAATATGTGTACAACTATGATTACAATGCATACGACTTTGAAATACCCACCACAAATGGTGGCCATGTCGATGTAGTTTTTGTTGTCCACTGGCCTCATTGGCCTAAAGAGGCCTCAGAGTGGATAACTAGGGAACGATTCGCCGGCTGGCCTTCGGCAGAGATTATAGAGGGAATAGCTTCCAAAGGTTGCCATCTCATTCCAGAAGCACACCAAAGAAGCGTGGATCCCAGTAAAGAGTGGAAGTTCTGTTTCACTGATGCTGTAACGAACCTGTTTAAAAATGACATTTCAACGCATCAAAAGTACTGTTTTATTATAACGTTTGGGATGTGTTTTGACGTTTTGAACACTTATGAATTTTTTTCATTGGAGTGGCTAACAAATCCATTTTTGTATTGCTGCGAACGCTTTCCTGCTGAATTCTGGCAAAGTCACCCGGCATCCTGCTCGATGATGATAATTGATAGCATGCTAGAATGCTTCAAATCGCGATTGCTTCCCAGTTACTTTATACCTTCATGGAACATTATTGAAACACTAAACAATAATGAAACAAATGCTGTTATGGAAAGCTTGAGCTTCATGCGCTCGGAACCATTAGTTGTTCTTCGACAAATGTGCGACAATTTTGCCAAATTCCATCCAGAAGCAGCGACGGCATTTGACAAGGTGTGCGAAGCTTTACATACTTTCGAAAGCACAAAGTTGTCAACCCTTAATATATTTCTGCCTTGCATGATAGACATCGCTAAACGGTCAATAACAAAAGCATACTTTAACTCCGGCTTGGAGTTAATAAATGAAGCTTACCAACTCCGACTGTCTGTTGCCACATGTGAAGATGCCATGTCATATGAAAATTTTATCCAAGGGTGCTTTAGTGGGTTGAGTACAGTTTCGATGTCCTGGTTTGCTACCTTCGTCGATAAACAGCTTCAAGGTCAGTTGTCTAGGCCACTCATCCGACTGGTTCTGGAAGGCCGTTCCATGAAACGAATCGACGAAATACTTGACAAAGACATTAGCGGGTACTATGGATCCTCAGAAGTCCCTGTGTCGCTTGCGTACCAGTTCGACAGCTTTTGCCACGATTATGCAGCTTTCCTAGTATTTGTTAACAAGGTGTCAGATTCGCTACCAATTTTGTACCAATGTCATAAACGTTACCAAGAGTATTTAAAGACGAGAGGAGATGAGTATTTTTCTGACGAAACAATGCTAGCGGTATATGCCGGGATATTTGCTTTGTACAAGCGCCAGCAACAAACATATGTCTTCAAGGAAATATTAGAGGACGCAAGCTCAACCGTGCATCGTATCAACCAACCAAGAGGGTATGCGTGGCTCGCATATGTGCACCGAATGTTCAAGGATGCAAACGGGGCCAAGGCATTCGCAGAGAAGAGAGACGAATTGCAAAGACAGATGTCTGCGGGAGATGTCCCAGCCATAGATGAGGCTAGTTTGATACACTGGCCTTTAAGCTTCTTAATGTGAGTCTGTATAGCAATGCGTGAAATAACGCTAAATTAATGCACATTTAAACATATTGAGTTAGAATTTGATCGTTTTAAATATCTGTTCTAGCAATGACATTTTGGAATCCATATCGTTGGAAAGAAAGGTTATGACAAGAACCTAATAACAACAAAATTAATATTCAAGTTACTCAAAATATGTTATATTTATGTTAATGCTTGTTTTGTTAATACGTTTACATATTCCTGATATAATAAATATTCAAGTTACTCAAAATATGTTATATTTATGTTAATGCTTGTTTTGTTAATACGTTTACATATTCCTGATATAATAGTTCTTGGATTATGTTAACACTCAGATACACGTGATGTTAGTTTTTTGGATGCTGAAACTGTGTTCGATTAAAAAAAAATTCGATGCAGTTTAGTTTTTAGTGAATGTTAAAAGCACTTTTCAGCTTTCTTTGTGCGTGTTCATATTTAATGACGTCTCTAACCTATTTCAAATCTTCAACTGTTCAAGAGAACTTTTTTTTAATTTTAACATCCGGTTTAGGTTTTCTTGGTGAATCAAATCGTTTCTTTATAAATTATATAAATAAATACATTTTCTTTTAATATTATTGCTTTTTTAGTATAGGTTTTGCCGTATTACCTGTTGATAACGATGATCCATGACAATTAACTATTAACTATGCATGACGCTATATCTTAATTTCCTATTAACAATAAGGGATGATACTCTTTTAGCTCACCTGAGCACAACGTTCTGATGGTAAGCTTTTGTGATCGCCTTTTGTCCGTCGTGCGTCGTCCGTTGTGCGTCGTCAACATTTACCTTGTGAACAGGCTAAAGGCCACATTTATTGGCCAATCTTCACGAAACTTAGTCAAAACATTTGCTCCAATGATATCTCGGATATTCTTGAAACTCGATGTGGGTTCAAAAACTAGGTCACTAGGTCGAATTAAAGAAAACATTTGTGAACACTCTAGAAGTCACATTTTTTGCCCAACCGACATGAAACTAGCTCAAAACATTTGTTCTAATAATATTTCGGCCGAGTTCGAGAATGGTTCCGGTCCGTAAAAAACATGGCCACCAGGGGGTGGGGCATTTTTTTTTTGGCTATAGGGAAAGCTCGTGAACGCTCTAGAAGTCACATATTTTGCCCAATCAACATGAAACTTGTTCAGAACCTTTGTTCTTATGATATCTCGGTCTCGGCCGAGTTCGAAAATGATTCCTATCCGTTGAAAAACATGGCCACCAGGGGGTCAGTTTTCTTAATTGGGCTATATAAAAAGCTTGTGAACACTCAGGAAGTCACATTTTTAGCCAAATCAACATGAAACTTGCTCAGAACATTTGTTCATATGATATATTTGCCGAGTGAGAAAATGGTTCCGGTCCGCTGAAAAACATGGCCGCAAGGGGAAGGAAGGGGGTTCAGTTTTCCTTATATGGATATAATGAAAAATTTAAAAACCTTGTGAACACTCTAGAGGCCACATTTGTATCCCAATCATCACGAAAGTTTCTCAGAACATTTGTGGCAATGATATCTCGGACAAGCTCGAACCCAGGTCACATGTGGTAAAATACTAGGTCACCAGGCCACATTGAAACAAAACAAGTTTGCGAACAATCTAGAGGCCGAATTTGTAGCCGAATCTTCATGTAACTTTCTCAGAACAGTTTAATTCCTTAGCCCCACATGTAAGCGACTTAGGGCCTTATGGCCCTGTTGTTTATTTCATTGTAAAATGCTTCATTTTGTTGCTGCATCTGATTAAAGTCTAACAATTGGGTAATTAGAATGTAATCTCATGTCTATATTTTTATTTTAATATGTTTTATTACTATATAATTAGATTTTCATGTTTTTTATGTTTCATGTTTACCTTGTTCTATACCGTGGCGCATTGATAATTGGTTACTTGCAGTAAAGAAGTGATTATAGTTGTAAAAAGGACCTATTCACAGATAGGCAAATTGACAATTTCCAAACATCTTGATATTGAATCCAAAATGAAAAATACATTACACAGTAAAGAAGCAAAATGACAGCCATGACACAGAAATATATTCATATAGGTGATTAATGTGTCTCATACGCACAATTTGAAATGGTAAAAATATTCGTATATCATAAAAAAACGTTTGATGACAGGCATACAATTGCAAATACATGCTGATTCATTTGAGCTGCTTTTACTGAGTTGTTAGCGTTAGAGAGTTTTGATCCGGAAATCGTGGGTTCCAGTTCCCCCTTTTCACGCTTGTTTTAGAATCATTGAGTGTGTAAGTCCTGTTGTTGTATTAAGTTTAACTTCAACTATTTTTACTTAAGTATGCAGTTTTTAAATTAAATATTTTTAAAATATTACAAATAGGTTTGTGAAATCCGGTACAGTTAGGTAATTCACAATAAATAATAAGCGGATAATGGATAAACACACAACACACTGTCATTTACGCATAGAATACAATATTACAGAAAAGTAAGGGTAAGATTTTTCATAAAATGTTGCTGGAATTAGATCCTAGATGCTTTAGATGTTTTAAGTTTAAACATTTTATAACATTTTAAATATGAATATATATGAATAGGTACCTCGAAGACGAGTTTCTCTGCTGTTCATGCATTGTATTATTATTAAGTTATGATATTATTCGGGACTGTTTGTATAGGACTTATTGCACCATGGCTATGTACAATAGTATATGACAATATGAATATATAGGCGTGTCGTGGGAAACCCGTGCTTAATGCATGTGCGTATAGTGTCGTCACGCGTTAGCTTGTACAGTCCGCACATTCTTATCCAGGACGACACTTTCCTCGTTTATGGTATTTTCTGTTTCAATGGAGTCTCTTCTAAACATAAATCCACTGTAGGCGGAAAGTGTCGTCCCGGATTAGCCTTTGCGGAATGCACAGGCTAATCCGGGACGACACTTTACGCACATGCATGAAGCTCGGGTTTCTCAAGACACGCATTATATTTATTAATGGACGTTTTACTTTTGTGTTCAAACTAAGTATATCAGTCAAATTTAGTGTGATAAACGAGCAATTCTAACATGATACTCGCTAATTTTTCTATAGACAAAAAACACAATTATCGTAGTAAAACTACCCAATAATCAACGCGAAAAGTTCCAATTCCAATGGCAAAAACATACATGTCAAATCATGTTAGAATCGAAATAATTTTCGTATTGTCGTTGTTTATCGGCCAAAAAAAACAACTTTTTGTCGTTCTACTGCTTGGCTATTAAACAACTTGGACTAACGTCCTCGTGGTTTGATTCCTACGCATGAGAACTCGAAATCGTTGTTTATTGGCCGATAAACAACGATTAATCGAAAATTATTTCTTAAGTAAATGATACCATTTGCCTTAAAATACTATCACATAACTCTAGCATTAGGAGAGTTTTAGGTATGAATAATTACCTATCAATAAGTAGCATAACACAGGTAGTATGATCTCAATATTCATTTATGTAGCATAATGTTATGTGACAACATGTTGGTGTTATTTTTATGTTTTATAACAAGATCTAAATAAATGTTTTTTGGTATGTGTGAGCGTCATTAATATCCAATACATTTCCGTTTTTATTATTAATGTCCATTAAAGAAAAGTATATAATTTATATAAATTACCTCCTATACATTTAGATACAATCGGCAAAAATGCAAGTTAGAACCGATATACACATGGACGAACTGATACATAAATTAGATGATTTTTATATGCAGACGATTGCAGCGTGTTTATAATAAAGAACAAAAAATATCGAGTTCCTCTAATTTCAGTCAATGGCATATCCCCTCATATTTCAAACTGAAATCGGTGTATTAGGCCCGTGTTAGCAAAGGTGTATCTTACAGAAACATTTCACTTCAAATTCATAATATAATAATAAAATAAATGCCTAATAATTAGAGCAAATATATAGGGTAAAACGTATCATTAAGAACAACGATACACGGGTATATACGTCAATCTGTAAACATATCGATTTAAGATGGTAGATTACCGCTTACATCAATATTTAAAGAGACTATGTCACTGAAAAGGGCCTCATGGGGTAAATTCCTTTAACAAATTTGAAATTAAAATCATAATAATGTCATAAAAAAACGGTTAAAATGAGCTATATATTATGGAGAAAGAGTTTAGGCATTCTGAGATAAAAAATCAATTTATACTGTGGATTGTGTTTATTTGGCCCTTAATATGTTTACGTTTTGAAGTCAGAAGTGTGAGTATTTTGGATAACTGGTCAACACAGCTTTTCTTACAAAGCAGAATAGCACAGTTTGTTAAAGTGCTGTCTATTGTCATTTCTTCATATAACACCTTAGTCGCGAGTTCGATACCCACTTGGGGTTTTAGTTTTTTCAAACGTGTTTATATTTGTTTTTATCAAATATCTCATTTATTATTCTATTATTTATTCTTTATTTAATATATATGTATTAGTATAGTGCATTTTTCTATCATTTAATATCCTGTATAGTGGAACAGAAAACCAAATTTTCGTTGACATAGTCCCTTTAAACCTGCATGTCACAATTCACGACTATTGAATTCCACAAGGCTTATAAGGTTTCAGTTTGCTGATTCACACTATATTTATGGAAATTCGCGGCTTGTGTTGGTTATCTACATTATACGAACAACTACACTTCGGGCAGGTTAAAAGTCGAGTTTAGTATGCGATCGTTGTATACTGCGCAATCGGGGGTAGTAAATAACCGTCGGAATTCCCAAACAGTCAGCTTTCGATTTGAAATAGAAACTACGGATTCGCAGTCGGTTGAAGGTAAAACAAATTATTCACTCTGTATAATATTTAAAAATAGTTGCATTCATTAACATTGTAGAAAAGGTGAATTTTAAATGTAAAAGACGTTAATTGTATTTAGACAGTAATTTAAATATCAAATGTCGATAAAAAGAAGTTTAAATGTTTATTAAATCCACTTTTGAAATGGACTTTCCAATTGATCTTACTTTTATCGCGTACAATTTTGGTTGTTGTTGTATATCTGTTTATGCTTTGAATTTCCATATTTGTTTTATAGAAACAAAATCATGTTATGAGAATTTTCTCTTTTACTTACTTATAAATTGTTATTTTTCAATATTTTAAACGACATTTTTCAATTAATCATGATTAAAAGTAGCATTGTAATATACTTCGTACGTGTTTCTCTGAACTTCTAACAAGCACCACAAAAGTTATACTGGTGGCACACACGCAATTTCGATTTTCCATGTAATCTACTAAAACCGGTGTAAAAAGATCGATCAATTATTTGAAAGGCAAAAAAGCAAATAGTTTTATAACCGCATTCACGTTTTTTTTATATATTGTAATACGAAATTATTCAAGATAATAACATAAGTTCAGCACAACGATATCTCGGTTTTAATGTTCAGGATCGATAAATCATTTTTATGTATGCTTTCGTGATTTAGTTACGCTGCTTAACGAATTGGTTTGACTGAATGTCCATTATCCACCATGACTTCCACTACGTGCTGCGCATGCGCAGTCACATTTGAAGGATGTGACAATTCTTGTACAATATGTAAAAAGGTATAATGTTTTAGACTACATTTCTGTTTTTTTATATGAGTGTTGTATATTCATGACCGATACTGGTTCTGTAACACATATATTACTTTAAAGAATAATTATTATTTCTACACATTTATAACGAGCATGAACGTATGCTATCTATTGTACTATGATAAAATGAAAAACCGTGTATGGGCATGTGTTTTTAAAACAAAGCAACCCTGTAAACTAGTGATGTAAATACCAATTTCTTTGCAAGGCTTTCTGTACAAGTTGCTGCGCCCTGAAGACGAAACTTGAAATGACGGCGCCTCAGCGACGACGCAAGTCATGTGTATGTCAGCAACTGATCAAAATGAGTAAGTGATGCCAAAGTGTTCAATCAGCCGATTGTATGCAAACAATCGGTAAAACACGCATGGGCACTGCTTAATATCATGTGTTCATATGTGGAGCATGAGTGGACATTACCAGAGAATGATAGATTGGGGCGATTATATGATTTTATTGGTCTGGTCTATTTTTTTTATTCATTTTCTGTTTTTGTTATATTCACTCTCTCCACATAAGTTTTAAATAAAGTCACAGGCAGAATATGTCGATAGCTACAATTTGTAATTATTTGGCTAAATATCATGGACCATAAGGAGTTATAATTTTGTTAGGTGGTTTTACCGGTACAGTGTATTTTTGGTCGAATATATTTTCACGAGTGTCGAAGCGCCGGGTGTCTGTAGAAAACACATGAAATATAAAAAACGTTGTAAACTGAAATCAAAACATATTTTATATATCAGTACATAGAATCCGTACTTTGCATAGTGTATGCATTTTGACAGAGAATCGACAAGGCGCAATCAGTAAACATAACTCAGTCACGACTAAGGATTGCTCACAACAGATGGCACTGATGTTGACCAGGGGTTTCCATATAAAGCTGAGAACACAGGTATTCATATATAGACCTACTAATCAATATGCAATTGTATACAATTGTATTCAGATATTTTAGAATCTACATATTTTAATTAAATATAATTTATAGTATATTAAAATGAATATTTTAATATGCCCTTCACATGCGTTTGAATACTAATAAGTAACACAAGCCCTTGTTCTTTGCATGATAATTTATTTTTACTATTAATAATAAATTTGAATTCTACCAAATCCAGTTGCTACTTTATGTGTTTATTTTCCCCAAACATTAACGAAGAATCTTTTATCATTGCAGGTATCGCACCTCATGAAACTAGCAAGGTAAATGGAACGATTCATGATCTAAACGATTCAGTCATTCATTCTGTAAAACACGAAAATAAAATGACTTCTAATGAATTAAGTCAGCATAAAGAAAGAATAGATATGGAGAAGCCATTAGCAGCACGGCCCACAGATGTGTTCGGTGTGCTACAAGAAAAATTTACATCGAATGCTTTGGAAAATGGCAATGTTGCATCTGATTCCACCGTGGGATATGGAAAGTTCGAATCCGAATCAACTTCGCATAATGATAAGTTCAATATGGAACAAGGAAAGTTCGCACCACAGACTATTTGGAAAAACAGAAACATCGCATCGCCATCCACTTTAGAGACAAGAAAATTAGAAACTGGAAAATTCGAATCAGAATCATCTTTGGAAAATGCTAGCATGATATCACACAAAAGCGAGACTACAGTTTCCAGAACAGAACAAGCATTTGCAGATGGGTCAACGGAAGAAGGCGCCTCATCCGAACGTGTTAATTACGACGACCTTGTAGCACACAATTTAATTGAACTCAGTCGGACGAACATACCTCGTGGACATCAAGCACAGATTCGAAACAAACACAGGCGCTTTGTTAACAGAAATGATGAACCATTACACGAGCTCGAAAGAGATATGTTCAGTAATTACGATCTAGACGCAGATGATATACCAGCGTTAGGAGACATTCCCAATGCCCTAATATTATGCAACGCTTTTAATGAAACAGAATTACAAATTGCAAAAGAAAAAGAGAGACAAAAGATTTTCCTATCTGAAATTGAAAAAAACAAATCACACAGTAATTATGGAGGTACTTACGACAGTAATAATCATGAATTCGATGAGTTTTACGATGAGCGTGATGAGTTTCATTCTAGTCTGTCACTTGCTCAAAACCTAGATACACCCAGTCAACAACAAGTTACTTCAAAGTTCCAGCCACATGAACATTTCGAGTTAGATATAGATGATATAAACCAAATTGAAATACACGATAAAACAGGAACAATTCCAAAAGATACAGCGAAGGTTCAGTGCGCTATTAATAAAAATGCTAAAAGCAGTGACGTATCTGAATCACAGTCGGAAATTCGAGAAAAAAGAATCAGACGATTAGAAGAATTGGCTTATAAAGATGATTCTGCATATCTGCTAAAAAGCACGACACAAGGAGCAGATAGAGGATTGAATAAATCCACGGAAGCGAAATCAAACACAGATGACACCAGTTCTAAATCAGGGAAAAACAGCACGTTAGTACCAGTTCGGTCTAAATCAGAAGCTTGCACAACTTCAAACGAAATAGACACTAATTGCAAAGCTCAACTGTGGCCAAAACCGTCCAGCGCTTTGGATAGTAATATGAATTTTTCACGAGAGCCCAACAATGTGTTAAAACCAGTACGCAACGGTAAAATAAAAAATAAAAATGACAGGCTTTCATCGACCGATCACAACGCTTTAGCCTGCTCCAAAGAAACAAATCCAGAGGTAGAATATCGAACAGATACTTTAAAGTCAATCCGTCCGTCTAAACTCGTATCAGAAACAAATACGTCTGGAGAATTACGTGATACAGATGATGAGGATGATGTTGAAGGTCTTGTAGATGATGCAGATTTACCTACAGCAATGAAAGCGCTCTGGATATCGCAAGGAAATAAACACTGCAATAAAAAAGCCAATAACAATATGCTAGTGGTAATCATGACAGATGAAAAAAAGGGAAGAAATGGACGAATTCCAAGATTGAGTGATGCAGTTAAACAGCCCATTGAAGCAGATCAAGCAATAAATAAGGAGGGAAAACAAGAGTTTATGATAAAAGCGGAAAAAGAAGTGTCAGAAATATCTGCGGCTTATGCACGAGCATTTGACGGACTTAGAAAAATGCAGTCATCCAAGAAAATTAAGTGCATTGGTAAATATTATTGGTTCGATATGTTTATTCGTTTTGGAAGAATGTCTCTAATAACACAGTTTATAACTTTATTAAGTAGTTGTGTCTCATATTCATAAAAGTAAGTTTAAAAAGTTAACGTTTCAAATGTTTAATTAGGAACGGAAATTACATTACTTAATTTCACTGGATACCTTAACTCACGGTTGTAATTATTCTTGTTGGCTTTATGCTATAGCTTGTAGCAACCCAGATTGTCTGGGTGATTTCGTCCAGTCCATTCAGGGTTTGATGCATGAGGCTCGAAAACAAGGACTGGTTGTTAACGATGTAGTTCCTGACGGCAACTGCATGTTCACAGCCGTCTGTGACCAGCTGCAGGTGACATGTTACATGCTTATCAATGGCAGAGCAACAATAACTAACTAAATTGCAATATGATTAACACATGCTAGTGTATATGATAAACATATCTGTCCAAACATTTGAATATAATGAGATTCTTCAATGTTCGTTTTGTTAATATTTAATTTGCCTTTTGTTCTAATGCAATTATCTATGTACGGTTCAGAACAAATCGTATCAGGGCCGTACTCACCAACCCATTCTAAAAAAAAAGTCTTAAAACGTAATAATAAAGAATAGTCTTGAAACTGTTCTGCTCTAAGAAAGCTGTCCATTTGAATCTTATGTGTGCTATTCACCAACTATAATTAGAGCATTCTTTTTAATGACGATTTGTTGAGTGACATTTGCACCTAACATATTTATGAACGTACTCGTATTTTTCTTGAGTCTGACTCTCTTCTATATTCATTCGTTTAAGAATGAGTCGTGAATATGGACCCAGGACAAGCACAAGGTTGAATTCACACACATTGCATAAATGTCATTTAGGTAATGCAGGTAATAGGATTCAATATATACAAAAGAGACACAGCAAAGTTATCCATTTCAGACACACAACGATTGTACCTACACTGCGAGAACTTTACGAGAAATGGCCGTCTTCTGGCTTCAAGAAAATCCGTACTGTTCCGATGACAGCAAAACTCATTTTCAAGCTTTCATGGAAGAGAACTGGGAAGCTTATCTGCAGAGAATGGTAACATTACACGCACTTGCAATTCATATTCAGAAACTGATTTGTCAAATTCGCAAATGATGGAAACAAATCCGATAATAATTAAATGTTGTTGCTATAAGGACTACATATTTTGATTGAATAAAAAAACGAACTTGATAGAGGTTTCTTTATACATATGTTTGTGGCAAAACATGGATAGAACATCGATAAATGTATTTAATGTATTTCTAGAAATTATGTCTGTTGCTCTGTCATAATTTACTGTATTCTTAACTATATACAGTTTCATATCAAGTCCATGGTAGTACATATAGATACAGCAAAACAATTGCAATTGATTTATTTTAATAGTATTCAAGGTTTCGGTCGTACAACCTTTCTCAAGAGTATTAAGCATCAACATTAGCAAATCGTCTAGTATCACACGCCGGCCTCGGCAACTACGTCAAAAGAAAATAAATATTTGGCGTTAAAATAATAAAAAAAACAACAACATATATACATATCGGGGGTTGAATACCAGGAGGTACTAACTGCTGTTGATTAAATAGCAGTTACAACCTTCTGGTTTTTAACCCTCGATATAACATTCGCTGCTCTCACCACTCTGATCAATGTAATCGTTTGAATGAAATTGAATCATTTCAACTAATGCAGATAAAAGACGGTGAGTGGGGAGATCACGTGGTTTTGCGAGCGGTGGCCAACATTACTGGATGCATAATTAAAATTCTCAATGTTCACGGCAAATCCTGCACGTGGACGACGTTAGAGCCCTCTGAGAAGCAAGATGGAATTGGTGAAATCATTTTAGGACTCGTTGGGGAAAGTCATTACTCCAGCCTTAGAAGAACAGGTACGTGTACATATCTACCAATGTGTTGCAATATGTCTTTGTGTTGCATACATGCTGTGGAATTCAACATCTTGTTATAAAAGCTCGCCCAGGTTAAACTATTGATTAGCCACAATTGCCAGAGTAATTTGATGGCCTAAGCATTCTGGTTTCTGTATTGAATGTTTTCAATAAAACATCTACTGTTCAAATAGAAGCGTACACTGGCTACTTGGCTAATGCGAACTCACACATCTGTCAAAAACGCCCATCACATACTTTTGTCAAAACGCATACATTATTACACACGTTATAAACGTATGGTGAAATAAAATACATTGCATATATAATAGGCATTTCTGACAATACATGTCAAATGTTAACAGAACTTATTCTCTATTCAACACATATTTTTTTATTGTTTTCTAATAAAAGGAATGGCTGTGGAAGATCCGTCCTCGGAAACTAATGATCAATCAGGAATGTCGAGCGACAAATTCGAAATGAGCGAAGAAGGTAAATTTATTCGGCTGTTTCAAATATTGCACAAGTAATCGACAATAAGGGAGCATTCTATATAAAGCTAGTTCAGGAAAGACGTATTTATAAGATACAAATTCTTCATAAATCATAAGGTCATTTCGACAGCTAGACATAATAGATATATGTCATTGCTAATCATTTCGACAGCTAGACATAATAGATATATGTCATTGCTAATCATTTCGACAGCTAGACATAATAGATATATGCCATTGCTAATCATTTCGACAGCTAGACACAATAGATATATGTCATTGCTAATCATTTCGACAGCTAGACATAATAGATATATGTCATTGCTAATACACAGACATCAAGGTCGTTTGACAACTCCATAATTGCTTCCTAAATAAATACCCGCGTAAATAAATGTATCCGGCGGTTGAATTCGTAAGACAGAGTATAATTAATAGAACCAACCAGTGCGAAATACATGTTCACGTAGCAGGGAACTGAAACCTGCTCCATGTATGACTTTCTGCTGCCCCCCCCCCCCCTCCCAGGGCCCATCAACACAGAAATTTTAATTATCTTAAGACCAAAAATAATAATTGCAGATATTCAATGAAAACTGAAGAACCCCATGTTAAAAAACTTTAATTAGACGTATTAGGGCGCTTTTTAATATGTCCATATCCGCATCCTGTTTGCGCAACAAGTTGAAAACAATCGGACCGTTTCCAAATGTCCGCAGTCCGGATCCGCAAAGCGCATCCGCAAAAGCCGTCCGCAAGAAATCGCGCGGTGAGCGATTTATGCGGATGCGGACGACATGGTATCTAACTTGGGCTGTTGTATATAAAACATTGGGAAAATATAAAAAATAGTCTTGATACACCTGGATAACTCAGGTGTTATTGTTAAAGCATTGGGTAATTAAACACTTTTTAGTATTAGTGGGGACAACACGTGGCTTATCTAAATATTAAACGCAGTCATACTCACATTATGTATGATTATAACAGTGGGTATCAATTTATTTGTAGACCGCACAGTCGTGGCTTTGTTCATGAGAGATCACGTAGACAGCAGCAGCAAGATGCCCGTTTGTTCTCTGTCATTTCTCATAACAAGACTCTTTCCCATAAAGAGTGTGATGATCGAGGCGGCCGAAAATTCATTTAATAGTTTGCAGTCGTGGACGGAAGTAGCCATTTCGGTATAATGTTTATAACTACCAATGTATATTAATGTTGTGATGCAGACGTATTGGTCAGCTTTATACATTGAAAAGCTCTATTTGAAAAGTAAGCTAATTGGGCGTCTTGTGGTAAAATACACACCCAACATTAATGGCAGGATGAGAAAATGTTTCAAAAGAAAATCAACCTTTTATCACATGCTATACCTTGTTTTCCTTGTAATACAACCATAACGAATATTTTTATCTTACACATGTGTAAGATAACATTTTAAGCGCTTTTATTTGCTACATATTTTTTGACTGACCAATCGCATTACATTATTTTGGTGAAATGACGTCGTAAACATGAAATTACGTCAATGCAGTTAACAACTTTTAGGATTCATCGACATGCTTTGGTAAAATTAGAAGTTTTTTTTTCAACTAAAAGCATGTGCTAAAAAATATCTGACACTCGTTGTCATTTCATATCATGTTTTATTAAACTCGTCCAGGAAATTTGTTAGTAAGCTCGCCAAAAGCTCGCTTACTAACAAAATTCCTGATTTCATATCACGTTTTATTAAACTCGTCCAGGAAATTTGTTAGTAATCTCGCCAAAGGCTCGCTTACTAACAAAATTCCTGAACTCGTTTAATAAAATATGATATGGAATGACAACTCGTGTCAGATCCTATAACAGTACTAGCATTGTGCAATTTGTACTTCACACTTCCATACTTACCTTTGGATACAGACACTTTTTGTATTTACCCTCTGAATAAAACTATTCAGTTGTTCTTGTAATGAATGAAAATGTTGATTCTACCGATCCCCATATACTGTTTAAATAATAGTTTCTTTATTTTATTTAGAGCATAAAGAATAGCCACAGATATACACCAATGATTAGTGGATGCATTGGTTATGGAGTATACCATCCTGATCTCTGTTACAACCCAGCAAACTACAGCGCCATGTACCGCATGCTAGATTTGAACATTTTCTATATCTGCAACTTAGGTGATCAATTGGATCGCTATATTCTTACAGGTCATGGAACACTCTGCTGTGTAGGTTATACACACTTACATTATTCCAAGGAATATGTACGTAATAGTAGTTATAATGCGTACAACTTTGTCTTACCTACACGAGATGGCGGTCAGGTTAGTGCAGTCTATGTTATCCATTGGCCTTTTTGGCCTCAAGAGGCATCAGAATGGATAAGCAGAGTAAGATATGCAGCCTGGCCGTCGGAAGTAGTCATCCATGACACATGTTCCAAAGGATGCCATCTGATTCCGGAAGCACACGAAAACAGCGCGGACCCAGATATAGAGTGGAAATTCTGTTTTGTTGACGCAGTAACAAACCTGTTTCAAAATGCCATGTCAACGCATCAAAAATACTGTTTCCTGATAGTGTTTGGTATGTGTTTTGAGGGTTTTAACCATCTGGAAGTCTTTTCGTTGGATTGGCTTATCAATCCATTTTTGTATTGCTGCGAACGCTGTCCATCTGAGTTCTGGCAAAGTCATCCGGCATCTTGCGTGATGTTGATTATCGATAACATGATGCTGAGCTTCAAGTCACGTTTTCTTCCCAGTTATTTTATACCGTCGTGGAACCTGATTGAAACCTTGAACGACGACAACGTAAAGTTAGTTATGGAGATATTGGGTAACTTGCGTTCGGAACCATTACTTGTATTTCGACAAATGAGTGACAACTTCAACGTTTTTCCAGAAACAGAAGCAGCTTTTGAGAAGCTATGTGAAGATGCCCAGAAGTTTGAAAGCACAAAGTTGACCACCCTTAACACATTAATACCATGCATGATAGACATCGCAAAGCGCTCTATTAAAGGCGCACAATACACAACCGCATTAGAAGTACTAAATGAAGCTTTTCAAGCCCGTTTGTCTGCTGCAACATGCGAAGATGCCATGTCATATGAAAACTTTATTCAAGGATGCTTTAGTGGACTGAATACATTTGAGACGGCCTGGTTCTCAACTTTCGTCGACAAGCAGCTGCAAAGTCAGTTGTCTAGGCCACTTATCAGACTGGTTCTCGATGACCGTGCCATGAAACGAATAGACGAAATACTTGACAAAGATGTCGCAGGCTTCTATGGTTCTTCGGAAGTTCCAGAATCGTTGGCATACCAGTTTGACAACTTTTGTCGCGATTATGCTGCGTTCCTAGTATATGTTAATAAGGTGTCTGATGCGCTTCCAGTGTTGTACCGATGCCATAAACGATACCTAGAGTATCTAAGCGGCAAAGGAGATACATATTTTTATGATGAAACAATGCTAGAAGTATATGCTGGAATATTTGTTTTGTACAAACGGCAGCAACAAACTGCAGTGTTCAAAGACATATTAGATGATGCCTGCTCAACAGTGAATCGCGTTAATCAACCAAGAGGGTATGGGTGGCTGGCATATGTCTACCACATGCTCAAGGATGAGAATGGGGAAAAAACATACACTGCAAAGAAAGAGGAACTGCATAGACATAGGACTGCTGGAAGTGTATCAGGCACAGATGAATTTAGTTTGATACATTGGCCAATGAAGCTCTTGGTTTTTACCTCTGCACGTGGGAAATAATGTGTTTTTGACTATTTGAAATATTTTATGTGAATAAATCAATGATAAATATATGATAGTGTAAAGGTATGTTCATGGAAGACAGCAAAATACATTTATTTTCTTACAGTTGTCATACTGTACAATGCTGCATCTTGTTATTCTAATAATACTTATGTTCTACGAACCTTTTATAATGTTTCTGAGCAGTGTTTCGATATCGGTAAGCCTAGACTTATTTAAAGACATTAAAAGGGACATATTCACATATTGGCAAATAGACAATTTTCATCATCAGTTGAAATGGATACAATTTTAAAGCGTTTGAAACACGAAAGGACGGAATACCAGGAACATTCGTGTTCTTGTTGAGATTTTTGAAAATTCATGCATCACTTACATTGCCTTAAAAATACAAGTCATGGGTAAGACCGTCTGGTCGAGTGATTCAATCTGGAAGTCGTAGGTTTGTATTCTGTTGAAAGCACCAGTCTGTTCTCGTTTGGTATGCTTTTCTTGCTATGCAATTTGAGTTAAATAATCAAAATGTTTTAGTTTTACAGATTAAACATTTACAAACTAGTCCCTTTAAAACACATATTAAGCGGTTTAACAATGTAATGCAATAAAACAACTTCTTGATTAAGTTTAACTTGAAAACAAATATTAACTAAATTTTATAAACTTCTAACTTTTTTATGATTGCTTTAATGATAATTTTTATCTTTTGTGTTTAAAAACAAAACGTTTGAATTTGTATAGCATTTGAAGGATCAATTTGATTTTAGTATGTCTAATTGTTCAGTAGATCTATTCCTTGAATAGTGTATATTTTTAAATTGTCTAATTCCATTTATTGTGATAGCTACTTTTTATTTAAAATGAAACAGTTTCAGTTTCTACAAGGTGAATTCAACAGTGATACCCTGTATGCATGATTGTTATTAGTTCAGTTAGTAGTGTGTTTGGTTATTATCCTTATTTAAAAATGGTTTTACATTGTTATTATATTACTATATATTATATCAGCTCTGAAACATGTTAAATATAAAAATGAAAATTATGTTTTGGGAATTGAACAGTATATTTTGCGCTTTTTGTGTATTATGCTTACATATGCATTAGCCTTTTCATAGAAGACCACTGTTCATAATTACGACAGTAACTTTGCAAGTTGTCCGCAAAAAATGTATGCACATCTGTTGTGTAGGTATAGTATCTGCATCAAGTGAAAAAATATTTTTTTCTTGCTACATGCCCAAAAAACATAAGGGTAGGGAATTATATTTTTTTTTTGGGGTAAAAGGTCAACTTGAAGATTCTAAAACCAAAGGAATATTCAAAACATGTCTCTAATATCATACAACATTGTTTGGAAGTGGATGCTATCAAAACAATGAACTTATTTATTTTAAAAAAAGTTTTGGAAAAAATAAAAATAACAAAATATCTGACTCACTCAATAAAATTTTATAGGAACGGGGCATTTTTTTAGGGTAGATCGGGTAACCTAAAACATAAAAAAAAAATTACGCCTTAGTAATCTGTATCTGAATTCTGAAAAAAAAATCATTGCAATGTCAGCCCTGCGTGGTGCTTCTGAGATGGTAGGAAGGACATGTACTAACCGCCGTTTGAAACGCCTTGTCCTGGTTGGATTGGCCATTACTTGTACAACACACCGTTCAGCTTTACGCTTTACTGGTGGGGCTAATGGGCTCCCTAGTTTACATGGGCGTATTTAAAAAAAAGGGGGGGGGGAAGCATCGTACGCCCACACTAAAATTGTCTAACATTACATTTTTAATCGTTGTATAGTTTCATTAAATAGATGCTTTTTTGTAGATATAACATCTTTTCAATATCTACCCCAACATGTATTAAAGACCAAAAACAGTTTGTTAGTCCTTTTCAGTTACTAAATATTTCCGCCCACTCTAAATTAATATTCTGTAATAACGCCTGGTTGTTACGTATTTAAGGTGTTGAAAAGAGAAATATAAAACCAAAATATAAGCCCATGTTACGTGTTTGTAATTTTGGATATACGTATAAACATGTAATATTCACCCTTCTAACATGCTCGCTAATTTTTCTATAGACAAAGAAAACTTGTATCGCTGTTAACTACCCGTAACAACGCAAAAAGAAGTTCCGGTTCTGAGCGGAGCATAGTATAAAGTAGTTCCAATTATTATTGCAAAAATATTAATCAAATCATGTTAGAATTGAAATTATTTTTGCATTATCGTTGTTTATCGGCACACAAATCTTTGTCGTTCTGATCCGTGGCTATAAAACAACTCGGGCTATTGCCCTGGTGGTTTAACTCCTACGCATCAGAACTCCAAATCGTTGTTTATTGGCCGATAAACAATGATTAATCGACAGTTATGTCTTTAATAGTCTACATTGTTTGAAAATGTATGTAAGTGTTAGATATCCGATTGTATGGTTTAGTAGAACCATTACCCATTACTGGTTTCTTATACTGTTATATATGTTTTTAGAAACGACACGTTATACACTTCTTTTCCGATTTTAAAAAGTCAGCACTGTTCAGGGCCCATATCTACAAAGCTCCTTCGGGAAAACTTAAGTAAATTTCTTAAATTCATAAAATTTCTTAAGTCTGCAGCTGTTTCATCTAAAGTTTATTTTGTATCAAACTGTTTTATTCTGGTTAAGAATCAACAGATGCTTCTGATGGTACAATTTTTAAATAAAAAAAAAAGATTTTCACCTAGAAAATGGTACTTGAAATTGTGGACTTAAGTCAATCATAAATTAAGCTTTTCCTTAGGAGCTTTGTGCATATGGGCCCAGTTATGCAAACGGACTTTGTGTTCATAAAACGTTTGCATGTTTACATGGTTACAATATGTTTGAAATTGATAGATTTAGAAACGTTGTTAAATATATTGTTGAAGTTACAAATGCGTAATAAATGAGTAGCGTTTTTGTTTGTATTTTAATTGTTTACTCTGTCCAAAACCATATTTTTCTGCCCAAAGCGGACTTTGAGGGTTTGAGCAATAACCCATCTAAAAACCTTAACAGGGCCTATTTACAAATTTGCAAATTGACAATTTCCCAAAATTCTGTCACCGATTCCAACAAGTTAAAAAATATATATGAGGCGTGTAGTGGGAAAACTGGACTTAACGTATGTGCGTAAAGTATCGTCCCCGATTAGCCTGTCAAGTTCGCACAGGCTAATCCAGGACAGCACTTTTTGTTTTTATGGTATTTTCTGCGGCATGGAAGTCTTCTAAACATAAATCCACTGTAGGCGGAAAGTTTTGCCCCGGGTCAGCAGATGCGGACTGCAGAGGCTGATCCAGGACGACCACTTAACGCTCATGCATTAAGCCCGGGTTTCCCACGACACTCCTCATATATAAAGGAGAGATATTACAGTCCTGACACAGAAATATTGTATAAATTCTGTTTTGTGTTTTTTGTGTCGGTAATGAACACGGTCTGTATCCTGATAATGCTGGCTCAGAAAATAATGCATTCTCAGAAGATAATTCAGCGGAGGAGCAGACTGTGGTGTGCGTCAGTTTGTGTATAATTGTATATTTTTCCTTACCCAATGCATTCTTTTTGCGATAGATATGAATCCATCTACCGGTACCCTAACTATCGAAAAGGTTCGTCAGATGAACGTATACATAGAGAAATGGTTGCAAAACATCATCCGAATCAGTGGACAACGGTGTTTTGTAATCATTAAACACCTGTAGATAGATAATGGATCGCGTAATTCATATCGATGGCAAGTATACATAAACTGACGTCCCCGACTGCTGCTGCGCTGAAGCCTGCATTATCCTCTGAGCATGCATTATTGTCTGAGCCAGCATTATCAGGATACAGGACCGTGATGAATGAAAATCAAATTAAATGGCAAACGTTTGTAACGCCTCTCGTTTGCGCGTGTTTGTATGTGTGTTGGATATTTAACAGCCAGTCTTCTTCAGTCCGTGTTAATGTAAGTTTAGATATCGCTGTTGAACAATGTGTTGAACAATTTGTTTTGTGTTTTAAACTGCACATTAACCCCTTTCAGCTATGGCAATGTCGTGAAATGTTGAATTTATTACGGTTACACATAATTGATGAACGAATCAGAATTGTTTTTGCTTTTCAAACATTCTCAACTGGGATGAAAACTGATAGATGAAAACTATGACTAAAATACTTTTCATCATTATGTACATAGCTGGGATATGTCAACTTGTGCAAGAATTGGAAATAGCTGGTTTCCACTTGAAATTAGCTAATATCAATTATTTTAATATTAAAGAAAAGATTCATCCTTCTTTGAAGGGTTTATGCCATACTACGGATGCTAATTTCGTATTTAAAAGGTATAATGTCTTACTTGGAAAGGCTAATATCCACCTTGGAAGAGCTAATGTCCTTGGAAAAAATGTCATTGGTGCGAGGGCTAATGTCCACCTTGGAAGGGATAATGTTCTTGGTGCGAGGGCTAATGTCCACCTTGGAAGGGCTAATGTCATTGGTGCGAGGGCTAAAGTCCACCTTGGAAGGGCTAATGTCCTATGAAGGGCGAATATCATATTTGCAAGGGCTTATGTCCACCTTGGAATGGCTAATGTCCACCTTGGAATGGCTAATGTCCTTGGAAGGGCTAAAAATGTCCGCCTTGGAAGGGCTAATGTCCTTGAAGGGCTAATGTCCGCCTTGGAAGGGCTAATGTCCTTGGAAGGGCTAATTTCCGCCTTGGAAGGGCTAATGTCCTTGAAAGGGCTAAGTACCTATTTGCAATGGCAAATGACCTTGGAAGGGATTATGTCCTACTTTGAAGTGCTATTGTCCTACTTATAAGGGACTAATGTCCTGGAAGGGCTAAACAATATTTGATACTTGGAAGGGGATAATGTTCTTTTTTGAACGGTACTACTTGAAAGGGGCTTATGTCCTACTTTGAAGGGCTAATGTCCTGATCGGAAGGGCTAATGTCCTACTTGAAAGATGATAATGTCCTATTTGGTAGGGATAAGGGCTTACGAGGGTTATTTTCCTACTTGGAAGGACTTACGGCTTACTTTTCCTTTTAGATGGGTTAGGGCCTACTAAGAACGGACAAATGTGCGGTTGAAATAGGTATTTGTCTACGTTGAAAGAGCTCAGTCCTACTTTATGGGGCCAATGGCTCACGTGTCCCACTTTAATTGAGTTAATATCCTACTTAGAAAGGTCTCATTCACATTGCATAGTAAGAATAGGTAATGTACTACGTTGAAAGATAAATGCCTTTTTTTAAAGTGCTAATGTTAGGACCGTTAGGACTTATGCTCGGCTTAACATTTTCCATAAAGGGCTTTTGACTATACACATGTAGTCCAATAATCGATCGGCCAGGATCTGTGTGCTTGACGAACAAAGACCGCCGCCGTAAATGTGAGGACTAATGTCATCATTGTCCTTCTGAATATTAGCAAAGTCATCCGGCATCTTGCGTGATGTTGATTATCGATAACATGATGATATGCTTCAAATCGCGTTTTCTTCCTAGTTATTTTATGCCTTCGTGGAACCTGATTGATACCTTGAGCGAAGACAAAACAAAGTTTGTTATCGAGAGGTTGTGCTACTTGCGGAAAGAGCCATTAGTTGTTCTGCGATAGATGAGTGAGAACTTCATCGTGTATCCAGAAACAGAAACAGCCTTTGAAAAGCTATGTGAAGATGCGCAGCACTTTGAAAGTACAAAGGTGACAACCCTAAACATACTTATACCGTGCATTATCGACACCGCTAAGCGCTCAATAAGGATCACGAAAACACGGCCTTCGACCTTCTTAATGAAGCTTTCCAAACCCGTTTGTCGGTTGCAACATGCAAAGATGCCATGTAATATGAAAACTTTATTCAAGGATGCTTTAGTGGACTGAATACGTCTGACAAGCAGCTGCAAGGTCAGTTGTCTAGGCCACTTATCAGACTGGTTCTCGATGACCGCGCATTGAACCGAATAGACGAAATAATTGACAAAGATATCGCAGGCTCCTATGGATCTTCGGAAGTTCCAGAATCGTTTGCATACCAGTTTGACAACTTTTGTCGCGATTATGGCACGTTTCTAGTTGCTGTGAATAAAGTATTTGATGCGCTGCCAGTGTTGTACCGATGCCATAAACTTTACCAAGAGTATCTAAGTGGCAAACGAGATGCATATTTTTCTGATGAAACAATGCTTGAAGTATATGCCGGGATATTTGCTTTGTACAAACGGCAGCAACAAACTGCAGTGTTCAAAGAAATGCTGGAGAACGCAAGCTCAACCGTTAATCGCGTTAATCAACCAAGAGGGTATGCGTGGCTTGCATATGTCTACCGCATGCTCAAGGATGAAAACGGGGACAAAACATGCACTGCAAAGATGAAAGAACTGCTTAGTCATATGCCTCCTGGAAAAGTTTTAGGCACAGATGCGGAACGTTTGATACACTGGCCCATGAAGTTCCAGATTATTAATTCTTCAAGTGGTAAATAATGTGTTAGCTAATCATGTGAACTATGTGATTTTATGTTCGTGTAAAGAGGGCACAACAAAGTTGTTTTCCTTATATCCAGTCTCTGTATAGTTACTGAACAACTCTACACACGTAATCTTGAAAGTTTAATAATACTCATTTTACGTGAGACTTCATTTCTTGATTTGTAGGCATTAAAGGGACCTATTCACAGATTAGCAAATATACAATGGTTATCTTCATTTGAAATGGTTGCAATTTTAAAGCGCTTGTAACTTCAAACGTCGGAATAGGAGGAATATGTTATTTTCGTTTGAGAATGGTTTGCTTTAAAATACACATGAAATGAAATATAAAAGACCGTCGGTGGGTTAACCCAGGTTCGAATCCTGGTCGAGGAATGGCTCTTTTCTGATTTTATGCTTTTTATGATATCAGCTTTGAGTTATATAATCAAGATCCATTTTTCAGTCAAGATATTTATTCTTTTAATGTTTAATCTGTTAACTAGTCCCTTTTAAACAAATATTTATAACTTTGTCAATGTAATGTGATGAATATAAGTTCTTTACTATGTTATACTCGGAGACAAGTAATTAAACTATGACCTATATTTTGTAAATAGCAAAATTGTGTTTTATAAGTTTGCATAATTAGTTTTTATGACTA
The DNA here is from genome assembly GCA_027627225.1 of Congeria kusceri. NCBI lineage: Eukaryota > Metazoa > Mollusca > Bivalvia > Myida > Dreissenidae > Congeria > Congeria kusceri. Next base: position 34,057,162 of record CM051030.1, on the reverse strand, counting down.
TGTTTATAGAATGTAAAATGTTTATGTATGTTTTATAACAGAATGAACAATACGTTGTGACATATAGGAGAATCACTATTGTATCTGGGTTTTTTTTCGCTGTCTTTTCTGACTTCTATCAATAGTTCAATAGTTTTACCACTTATGGTGGCACTATTTCATGTATATTTGTTAACTTGGTTATGACCAGTATTTAAATGCACATGTATCGAGTTAATTCATTTCATTGCGAAATACAACATCAACCTTTAGACACTTTTCGTTTCTGGGTTTCTCGCTCTATTTGTTGGCTTGTAACGAATACTCGCACCATTGATAGTGGTCCCAGCTCATTTCCTTTCTAAAAGTTGACATCATTATTCAACTGCAAACTTCGATAATTTTTCATACAATAGCAGACCGCTGCCGTAACGTCACATTTACGGCCGTTTCTGATTGGCCGAACCTCTTTCGTCGTCTTTCTATGTATGTCACCTACACTCCTTTTTTTTTGCACAGGCACAGAAACTACGCTGTTTTTATATCTTTGCACATCGATTAATATTTATTTGTAACAATTACTATCATGCAAATACATTATTTAGAGAATATTCTCTGTCTGTTATTAATAAATTAATTTAGTTAATATAATACTTTTGTATTTTTTAGATTGATTAATATTTGTGTTAAAAGGTGAAATTGTGAGCCGATTTTATTTTCATATTTTTGTACCACGTGAATAGCTTTACGTACGTGAAGGACAATTATAAACTAGCTCAGGTATTATTTCTAAATTTATTCTCAACAGCTATCCGGTGTTCGTTCTACAATAACAATTGTTCTGTAATGATTTGTTAAACATACTGAAAGCTTCGTATACACGTATAGTCCGTTTATTGTGATATATATGACCATGCATTATGAGTTTTACTGTTTGAGTATTTGCTATCCATAATACGCATATGAACGTATTGTTGTTTGCGAGTAAGTGTTGTCTTATATGTACTACACTCGTAATTTGTGTATTGTACAACGCCACTGAATATATTTCAGGGGCGTAGCGCGGCCAAATTCGTTGTTACTCGAAATATAAAAATAAAACAAAGTAAGCTGTGATCCAGGGGGGCCGCTAGGACCCCCAGTGGGTCTAGGGCAAAGCATTGGCTAGGGGTTCAGGGGACCCGAGGCCCCCGGAAGCTCCAGAAAGTTACACATTCTATAACCCACTAAAACGCTACATTTAGACCATTATATTCTCTGACAAATTTGAACCGTCACTTTCATAGTAGTTGCTCTTCAAATATGTATATTGGCTGGAACTTAGTTATTTAACAACACTAACTGATTTTCTTAGTTTTATAGCATATCTTTGTAAAATTTGCAGTATATATGTCATCAATTTCGACCAAGTTACACCTTAAAAATCAAAGCTAGTGGCCTTTCCGTTCGTCTTGCGAAGATGTCTACCACCATATTAGAATTTATTTCTTTTTCGCGGTAAATGTTGAGAAGACCAATGCTGGAGAGACACTCAGTATTCAGTACGCAAATGGGGTTCCAGACGCTGTGAGTGAAAACAAACATTTAGTTTTCAGTAAGCAAAATCAAATTTTACGCAGTATTCAGTACTCAGGCCCTAAAATTAGGCAGTATTCCTCATGCAAAGGGGATGGGGGTGACACCCTCTGGTTTGCTACCGAATTATGATAAAACTAAACTTCACTAGTTTTAGTAGCATAAATCATAAATCATTGAGCTTGTCTGCTGTATTGTTAAAATTCAATAATATCAATTAATATTGAGGTAATAATTCCATGTGTAATGGCATCATAACTAACAAACCAATTTTGCTTTAACATGTTAACCATTTAGTTAAACGTAAAGTCGTAGACATAATCAAATGTTTGTGAAAGACACTGATTTCGATTAAACAATATTCGGAGGGGTTTATTAGGTTCATGGTTTCATTATACTTATTGGGGAAGGCGTAAGCATGTGCCAGACCCCACTTAGATGTAATGATTTTCATCTTGAAGATGCCGTCCTTGATTTGTGTACATCAATCGAGGAAAACGTCCGGGTTAAGCCCCGGTCACACTGTCGCGATTTTTGATACGATTGCCCACGATTAACAAAATCTTGGTGGAGCGTGGTAAAGCGTAAACACATACGTACTGGCATCTGTATGCATCTTGAAGAATGCTGGCGGATCCTTGTCGATCGGTAAGCGCTACGACAGTTTTGTACATGTTCAAAACATTCGAGGTTTATCGTAGCGCCGCCACGAATTTTCGTAAACGTAGGACAATCCTAGTGCCATCGTATCTCAATCTGGCTTATTCTAACAACCATCGTAGAGGCATGCGTGGCCTTTCGTGTGTAATCGTGATTAATCGTGACCGATTTTATGACATATTTATTACAAGACTGTAGTACGTTATGGTACTTTTGCTACGTATATGGTATGGATTTATACGCTTGCCCTACGATTCTGTTACGATTCCAATAGGATCTTTAGCGACAACTATCATGACTACTCAAGAATATACACGATGGACCACGACAACGCGACGATTGGGTCGCGTTGCCTGTACGGTTTAGCGCGATGTTATTACGCACTCACCACGTTTGCCTACGTTGGTGTCACGATTATGCACGAGGCATCGTGATGCCTTGAAGCGTAATGAAGCGTGAGAATTATTGGCTGCACTTAGGTTTATCGTGATGAATCTTCTTTAATCTAACTACAATCTTAGGAGAATCTTTAACAATGGCTTGTAATCGTAATCGTAATCGGGACAATATTGTTTTATAACAAGTGGAATTAGTGCCAACTGCCTTTTTGTGTAGATCTACATAACAGGGGTGTGCCCGGGGTTGAATATGGTATACGCACTGATCAATGCTGGGTTGCATGCTTCCCTTTACAATAAACATACTACGTAAACATAAACGATGCTTCAAGAATGGCGTAGCTGCTATTTGTAGAATGTATTGAAATAAACAGTATCCCTTTTGATGAACACCATACCTACATGTTAATAATTTTCCGTTCAAATATCTATATTTTCACAGGTGGGTACACATGCATAGCCTAGATCGTGGGGTGTAGGGGCAGGTCCTAGATCGTGGGGTGTAGGGGCAGGTCCCACCTCCTAATGAAAGTCGACCCTTTAGTGCGCGATGTTAGAACCTGTGGTATTATTAGGTCCTATATTGGTAGGACATGGTCCGACCAGGAAGACGCAGGTCCGACCAGGTCGAACCTGAGTTTGGGGCTGGTACGACCTCATTTAAACAGTCACTACCTGGTAGGACCAGCCCCTACCTCAGGTCCGACCTGAAGCTATTTCCGTTCGACCACGTTTGTTGAAATTATGACACTCCATTACGTTTAGAGGTAGGACCTGTCCAACTCTGGTACGACCTGGTCGGACCTGCCTCTACGACGTACGACCAGGTCCTACCAATTCAAGGTCTTGTTTTACACCAAAAGCCGTAAACAGTAGCGGCGTACTGGAGGGTCACAAATGTCACAAACGAGGTCCGACCAGGTCGTACATACTTCGATTGCCAGCCCCTTCCTCAGGTACGACCTGGTCGGACATGGGTGGACCAGATCCTATCAATTTAGGACCTTTAGAATGGTACGCCATAGGTTTGAAGGCGTTTAATAGTAGCGCGATAGAACGACAGACCGTTGTTTATCTCCGATAATGCGAACAATGTTTCGATTCTAACGTTCTCTGACAAATGACAACAACCATGACAACATTTAACGATGTTCCGCCATGATTTTTAGCGCTACCACAAGCGTGACGCTGTTACAATGACATCGTTTTAAAAATCCTTTGATTCCATGAATCAAAACCTAAGAGAATGAGTGTGTTACTAGTCTACAGAACATTCTCTAAGTGTACGTCATGTAAGAATGCAGATTTTAAAATGGTAAATTGTTTTTACTATAGAAAAAATCGCGCGCGTCGTTTTAGAATTCTGAGTGTATAAATGGAGAAAAAAAATACGAATCTCCTTATTAAAGGAGATAAGCTAGATCTATAAAAGTATGGAGAAATATTCAGAGCCCAAAAAGCGAAATAGCGTGTGGTGCGCCCTGCTTTTTTTTCGTTTCTCTTGCAGCCCATTTGATCTGGTCAACCCAGAAGAAGTGTTGAATATCTTTTGAAATTCACTTTTCTCATAATACTAACTTCCCTAATAATTACTTTAATGTATACATGTATTACGGCCTCTTTACATGGATTTCTAAACTGTACACCCTCTGTATAGTAAGAAGAATGCTTTAATCATATTTCACACGTTTTTCCTATCAAATTTTAATTTTTGTTCTCTGGCCTGGCTTTTTTGCTCCGAAAGAAATTATAAAAAGATGGAAAAAAAATCAAGAAAGAGCACTTAGGTTTGTTTAAAATGACTATAAATCGCAAATGCCATGCCTATTAGAAAAAGCTGGATTAGCATCTCTTCATATACGCAGAATGAAAAACATGGCTATTAAAACTTTTAAAATATTAAACAATCTACCGGTATCTCCTGCTGTCTTGTCTGATCTTATTATTGAGAGAGACAGTTCTAGTATTAATTTCAGATATGGAAACATCTTGCAGATTCCACGTGTCAAGTCTTCAACATTTGGTAAAAACTCCTTTCGATATGCAGCTCCTGTGTTATGGAACTTATTACCAGATAAATTTAGATCCTGCTCCAACTTTGGACAATGTCGATCACTTATTTCAAATTGGAGTGGCAGAGACTGTGTTTGTTTAGCCTGTCGACATTAGCTGTAAAAACCCCGAACTTGTTATCTAAGTTCTAAGTTCTTCACCTTCTTAATAATAATAATAAGGCATTAAATAAAAACATTTTAACAAAAAACATCATTTAATTCTAGTCACTTCTTTAAATAACTAGAACTCCAACAAATTTTGGTACGAGTAGCATACATGTTATTTATGTGCTTCAAATTTTGTCTTGGCAAAAGATTTTAAATATTAGTAGGTCACTATTATTTATTTAACATGTTTACATGTTTCAAATACTACATGTATTTTGTTGTAGCTGATTATTAGTTTATATTGATAGTCATGCCATTATTCATTACCATGCATATGTTTTGCAATTTGCAGTAGAGAACTATTCGTCATAGTAAATTAATGATTTTTCATTTAAATATCTCCCTTAATTCAAAAACTGTCTTTAAAGCTGTTTTCACCCCATATAAATCTGTTAAGCAGTATGTAGGCGTACTCCTGTACGCCAGGGCGTACACAACGCTTTTACATTTCGTTTTGTGGTTAAAATTTAAACAGGTCTTCTGATCGTATTTCAATTTTCAGAATGATTTGTTCTTTCTTGTTCGTCTTTATTATACCAACACATATTTTTCATATAAAAAACCCCGCTTGATCCATATTCGAGGCGTGTCGCGGGAAAACCGGGCATAATGCAAGTGCGTTAAGTGTCGTCCCGGATCAGCCTGTGTAGTCCGCACATCAAATCCAGGACGGCACTTTCCGCCTACAGTGGATTCATGTTTTGAAAAGACTGCACAGGCTGATCCTAGACGACACTTTACGCACATGCATTCAGCCCGGGTTTCCCACGACACGCCTCATTCACAGAGCTCCTTGGTGAAAACTTTAGTATGCGACTTGATGATTGAAAATTCCCCTTGTCTTAAATGGTTTTAATCTGGTACAGAACAAACACCTCCTGTTATATTACCATATTTCAAATATAATATCAGGCGCGGTACCAGGATTTTAAGTTCGAGGGGCGGAAATATTAAATACATGACAATAAATTAACTACTGTTGTCTCTTACATGATAAGATACATGTATCGGAACGACGCAATATCGCCAAACGGTACAAATTAACCAAAATACCACAAAACAGAAACTATAGTTGAAATAATTTGATTTAAAAGAACAAGTAATTGTAACGAAATGCACACGTTTCAGTTATTGTTCGGTTTAAAAACCTAGTTTTGGACAATTTTAGAGGGGTCGCACGCTGCTTCCGCCCTCCTGTACATCCGCCTATTTAGCTCGCAACGAATTAAATAAATTTATTGTTGGAAAACGGCAAATGTATTGCTCATGTAAATTACATTTAAAATATCTGATATAATCACAAAGTGAAACTCACATTCTTAATGTACAAATTATCTGATGTAAATTTTATGTATGTTTTGGTTTTTGATGCTGATTTTGTATGTTTTCGTTCCAAATGAATACTTTTAAGGTTCTTTTCAATCGAAATTTAATTTAAATAACTTTGCTGATCATGCAGCACCTTTTGTATACCTTTATGAAACATGAGAGAGCTAGTTTTGATTTTCTGTTGCAAAACCAACAAACAGGTACCGTATATTTATATGATGATATGTTGGGAGGAATAAAGCATGAATTAAGTATGGGGGTATAGTGTGACCTACTGATCGAGTCAAATATACGACGGATAAAAATGATCACAGACGCCGAATATCTTTCTAATATATTTCTTGATGATAAGGTTTCATACATAGATCCTTAAAGTGCTTTAATTTTAAGTTGTTCCTTGCAAAGTGCATATAAGGGACTTCGATTGCTTAATCAAAACGCTGACAACGTAGAAAGACTGTTGGCGACAAAAGAAACTAAAAACATGTGATTTATGAGTGCATTTTTGCTAAAATGGAATCATCTGAATGTACGTTCAATTTCCCACTTTTAAACTTGATAATGTTGCGTCCTATTCAATAGAATACGACATCATAATAAAAATATTTTTTAAGAAACAAACACATATTTTTTTCAAGCTAGTTATACAATGCAGACTTAATTATATACATGCCAGTCGACAAGTCAATCTGCAACGGGCCATGCAGAATAACTGATGAAGCGTAGTAGTTAGTGTAAAAAATAACAGATGTAGCTCATTATTTAGTGGTCTTATTCCAGGGCACTAACGTGAATATTTCGTTTACACACAACATGCAAATTGCGAAAGTAGGGATGTCATCAGTTTGAAGTAACATTTTTTAATAAATTGACATTTCAAAAAAATGTAATGGTTATAAATAACATGATATACACATTATTGCACATATGACATGCATTCCCTTAAATAATTAAAAGTTAATAAAACATGTAGGAAGGTGCGACTGTTTAGAAAAAGGACCCGTTCAGGTTTCGGTTTATTGAATCGTACCCTGCAAAAAAAGTAGTTCCTCGTGACACCTGTTCTGGAAATTATCCTCTCCAAAGACCGTTGGCTTCCGCCATCAGTCTAAAAACACGTTTTACACTTTTCGCTATTTCATCTGATGTTTATTCATATAGCGATATAATATATCGAATATATTTTTGTCAGCAGTGTCATTTTCGCCCCTTTATATATTATGTTGTTTTCTCTTTGGAATTTCTCTATTTGCCAATATGTGAATAGTTCCTTCAATATTATTTTCCGATATATTTCATGTACAAGCAAGGGCGTACATTCGATTTTGCCCTAAATACGCCCCTGTTAAGTATTCTTAATAATTAAATCTGTATCTGAGTGTTTGCATGTGTGTTCCTATTTAGTTTTAACTAATTTATATTTGAAATTAGTTGATGCCAACTAGATCTAAGTATGCTGTTGTTGAGGCTTCATTTTATGTACTCGCTCATTATGTGACTGGGTGATATTAGATCCAGTGTATTATAATGGTTTATGTCTTTATGCACTGTTACTGTAATTTAGTTATTTCACCTACTTAACTACATATAGTGCTTGAACTTTGTAACTGTGTTTTATTTTGTATTCTCAGGATCTTCAATTTTGTGATATTCACAAAACAGTGAAGTTAAGTAACTTTGGAGATTTGAGTAATCAGAAATACTACTTTTTCTTTTACTTTGACATACTCCTGGAAACGACATGGTCTATTTGAAATCGGATTATTTTTAATAGCAAGTTTATTTAAATTAAAAAATGTTGAAAAGTGGAAATATTAAACTTGAAAATGCCTTTCAGATCATTTTCTAAATCATTTTGCATAACGTAATATTTATACATGTTTCTAAAATTGTTTCTGAAATCGTATATGCATTCATATTACATGTTTACAGTTATATTTATACACATTTTTAATATTTATATTTTTGTTTTCAATTGTAGTCGGTTTAAAAGCTCTTGCGAGCTTATGTTGTTATTTGTCTTGCCAACTTTAAATAAATCTTATCTTTATTTTATCTAATCGCCCCTGCTTTCTGATTTATCTTTCAATATGTTATTAATGTAAACCCATTTTATTTTTATGTTTTTTTCATTACATATCAGATAGAAGTTTTGACAGATCTACGCGACGATATAACTCGCTGAGCTTACTTCTACACACTTCGCTAGTGATAACATGTACTCATGCGTGACGAAGATATTTCTACACACTTTGTGATGACGTCACAACTGGTACACTGGAGTGAAAACGAGTGTTTCATACAGATATTTTCTCATCAGGAAGAGGGCGATTTAAGCAGGAAAATAACTCTTAAAACCACCGGTTTTGGGACTTATTTAGTAGTTGTAGACTGCGTGGTATAGAAAATAGGTAAGTTGACAGTTTTCTGTGTTAAAAATGTAGAAATTTAGTCGATGTTTTCTCGCCTTATTTTCTCGATTTTTCGTCTATCGAACAAAATGTGTCTGCATCTTTTCATGCGTTGTGTTGATGATTCATAAACCGAGGGCAAATGGCATGTTACTTTATTTATAGAAATCGGCATATGTGGTGATTTTGGGTGTAGAAAGTCGTTCGGTGAAGGAAAGTCGATGACTTTCATTCAAAATAACAATGAAATGCCATTAAAGAATTCACACGTGTGTTCAAATTAAATTTATAATTTGTAAATGATTTAAAATTCACACGTGTTCAATTAAAATACTACTACTGTACTAGACTGCAAGTTTGTCAGATAAGAGAATGGATTTATTGACAGTTGTTATATATCAAAATCTATTAAACTTTGATGGATTACATGATTAAAATAACAATATTAGCATCATTTAGCCTTTTAGGATTAATTGCTAAATTAAATTATGGCACAGAGAATTTGAAAAATTAAACTTTTTTTTTTTTTATATTTGATTATTAAATTTATATTTGATTTCATGGTTTTTACTCATTACTATATTGTGTGTATTTGGCTATTAGCTAAATTATGTAAAACCATTTATAATTTGAAATATAATGTTTTCGTATCACCGTATTTCCCTGACTTTTATTTAATAGTTCTCAAAACACCCTCTAGATCTATCAAAACATATTAATAAGTGATGACTGATAATCAAATATTTAGCAACTGATTTTATATACATATGGACAGTGATAGGTTTTACCACAAGTTGACCTTAGTTGATTTATTTATAACTCCGTTTGGAATCTGGTCAACAATAATTATAAAAAGTAATGCTTTTCTTTAATTAAACATCAGCTTATTGATAAGCCCACATAACTGCTTATTTAAAGTTTTTATATTTTCCCAAGTTATTTGTAGACAGCTTGGGGCTTTTTCCTTCAGCATATTTGTTTGTCTGACATAATGCCATACCATAAACAGTTAGAACATTATTACCAAATGGTGGTGATGGTTAGTTTCTTATATTTTATTGAATATTAAAGATGCACCCAAAAAGTCATTTCATGAAACACATAAGGTATTAACATAATGTATTGTGTGCAATATTCGAAATATAAAGTATGCCCACACTTTCTACATTGTTGGATATACCTCAATATTAGCTTTAATGTTAAGATCAATATTGATTTAAGTTATTTATTACCTTGCTAGGTTATAATTTTATTGACTTGAGTTTGTGAGGTTTATCATCAAAATGAACTATAATTTATTATCTGTTCAGTTTGTTTAACATATCACTACATAGCACTGTTAAATGAATATTACAAAAGATACGGTCAACCATATATTTGTTCTTGTTGTACTTTGAGAAAAACAATCAGTGTTAGTTTTTATTGCCATTTTCTACAATTTGTCTTCACATTAAATGTTTTAATCCACTAGCCCGAATCATTATGCAATCATAGTAAAAAGGTGAAATTTCCACTAGCCCGATTATATATATTACTCAATTTCTACTAGCCCCAATTATATTTCAGTAGCACTGGGCTGTCAGGCTAGTAGTTAGCGTGAAGACTGCGTTTTACAATCTTTGCCTTTGGGAATGATTATTTGTGTAGATGGTTGTGTGACAGTTGGAAATAATCTTAAACGTTGGTAATGAAGGAACAAAATGATTTCTCTCCATGTCTCCAATTTAAGTGGTTTGTGGTTAGCTGGTGGCTGTGTTACTGATTCTGGTCAGTGATTTCACCAAATCAGAATTCACTTGTTTGGCAGTTAACAGGGAACTGTTGTTTTTTAGGGATAAGGGTGGAGCATGTGGTTTAAAATGTGGTTAAACTATGCTAGTGGTGCAGGTGGTGTAAAATACAGGATCAGACACAGGCATCTGTTAAAAAGTTGAAAATAACTTAAAAATAATATTGAAAACAGGTTGTATTAGTTTAAACATAATATTTATTTCAGCTTGCTTGTGTCAAAAGCTAAAGGTTTATAATAACCCACTTTTGAGTCGATATCCTGGGTAGAATCAGTACATGAATTCATTACATGTATTTAGTTACTTTGGTAGTCCAAAGTAGTACAGTTGGGTCAGAATGTTCAGTATCATTCTACTTTTTACCAGTACTTAGTCTTATTTTTTCATATATTTTTTTTTTTTCCTACACTTTTTGCTACCTAGCTTCACTTTGAAGGTGGTCAAAATGTTATTTTACCACAGGCTTTTATTGACTGTTACATTTATTTCTTGTCTCATTTTAAGCTCCCACAAAATGTTCAGCACTGTACCATGACGTACATGTACATTGTAGCTGTGCTTATCGTCCTGTAATACACTGCACTACAGCAGTTGGAGGTTTAGATGATCTCATGGAACAGAGTGTGTTTTGTTGTATTAATATTGGGCATTCTTGCATTCAACTTTGTCAGATCAAAGATTTAAAGTAGATGACATGGTTTCCCACATGTAACAACAGGAGGTCAGACTGGTGGGATTCAAATTGTAAACTACTTAACTACAGCTGCAACATAATACTCTGTTCTCAAAAGTCTATAACCAGTCTTCTTAAAATAGTTTCATTTGTGTCTTTGAATAGAAAGACAATTGAATAGAAATATAATGAAAAAGTTTACAACCCAGTTTTAGGTTGTGTTTTCTTGAATGCTAAACTTGGTTTGCTACTTGACCTTTCATTCCAGTTTATTACATGATAAGCGTGCTATACTTCAATGAATGATATGTGAGCTTGAGTTGATGAAAGTCATGGTTTTAAAGATGATTTGCTGATCCAAGCCATCCATCATTCATTCCATGCTTTGTTTAGAAAGATAAATTGCAGGCAGACACTGTTAATGAAGGTTTTTTTTCTTTTGAATTTCTTAATCTCTAATTTTTACAACTGAAATAAGGCTGCATCTCCCAGCAAAGACAGTGTCATTTTTCCCCATAAAATATAAGAAATTCCCCCCAAAAGTTAACATTTGAAACACAAGTTACATAATTAAATATTTTATCTCTCAAGTAAGATTTTCAGTTAGAATGACTTCTTTGTATTTTCTTTGCAGTGCATCAGCAACTGATCTACGGGATTTAGAATGTTTCATTGAACAAAACACTATATTGAAAGTCTTTTATGTTATTCAATTAAAAAATCCCCATAAGTAAAAAAAGAAGAAGCCATGATGCCATATCTGAGGGCTGTGGGTAGCATCCCCCAAACAGAAAGAGTGGGCCCTGCTAATCAGGCAGTCAAATTTCAGACCCCTGTGCTTCTGTGTGCACTGCCAGACTAGGAACAGACTGTGGCTTCCCTTTTATAGCTGTAAGCCTTTAACCATAAGCGGTACTTGTTTTTGCCGTCTCCTGTCGAATGGCCATTGTAGTTGTGATTATCAACACTTGACGAAACAGTGTTTTTTTGCCTTAAGTTATGCAGCTTGCATTATGCAAGTGTCTTAACTGGGCAGATGTTCTTGAATCTTGTTTTTGTCCAAGCAAAAATTGGCATGGCCTTGAATTTTCTTTTCATATGCAAATAAATAACAGTAAAAGGTTATTAAAAATGTTATTATATTGTTTGTTAATGTTTAACAATAAAGCAGTGACTCCAGGGTTCACGTAACTAGCTAAAGAAGCCAAGGGCTCCAGATTTTGTGTCGCCTAAAAAGGCGACATATAGGGGTTACTTTGGCGGCAGTGGCAGCGATGTCCCCTTTAGTTTGTGCAGACAATAACTTCAGAAGTTCTTGTGCAATGACATTTTGAAACTTTAGTGAAGTGCAAGTGGGAATAAAAGGAAGGTTAAGTTTGGTTTTCGGCATAATTGCTCTTATCATACTTGAGTTATGCAGGGCTTTCATTAACTTTTGAAAACTGGAAGTTTAAACTTCCTGGCCTCTGATGGAAGTTTTGCTCATAATATTTTGAAGTTTTGCTCATAATATTTTGAAGTTTTGCTCATGATATTTGGAAGTTTTGCTCATAATATTTTGAAGTTTTGCTCATAATATTTTGAAGTTTTGAAAGTATTGCCCTACATAAGTCCTGAGCATTTCAGAAATGAAATTAAGTATAAAAGTCAAGGTTTTTTTAAGGCCTGTTCTTTTTCAATTTTCATTAAGTGTTTACATGCCAATTTATTCAGTGAAAGAGGAATACATTTATACAAATTTTTCTTTTAACTTGTTCATCCTTTAAAACATTATGGAACTTCTATGGCTGCAATTTTGGAAGTTCTGTAACGTCCATAGCTGCAATTTTGGAAGTCGTGTGACAAAAGCTGGGAGTAAATTACTCCCAAACTTCCCTTAATGCAAGCCCTGGTTATGCCCCGTCAGGTGACATATCCGACTCATGGAGTTATAGTTCTAGAATATAGCGAACAATATTCTGTTTTCTACTACTTTTCCTTCAGAAATCTCGTAAAATTACTGAAAATATGCATGATTTCAATAATGTTCTAATGATAAATTTGACTGAAAAAAACTTCAGCTTAGTGCTAGATCTATAAGAAGACTGAGCCCTGTGGGTTTGGCATTGGAAAATAGCTCTGACTAATTATAGATATAAATGAGGCATGTCATGGGACAGGCTTAATGCATGTTCGTAAAGTGTCATCCGGGATCAGCCTGTGCAGTCCGCACAGGCTAATCAGGGACAACACTTACCGCCTACAGAAGATAAACAGAAAATACAATAAAAGCAGAAAGTGTCATCCCGGATTAGCACAGGCTGATCTGGGACGACACTTTACGCACATGCATTAAGCCCAGTTTTCCCACAACATGCCTCAAATACATTAGTTTCAGTGGTTATATTGTGCAGATCATGTTTATTACATTCTGCTTAAGCCTTACATAATATACAGAAATTGATTGGAAATACATTTTAATTGTGCATGAAAAAGGTACTTTTGTTGTAAATGGAAATGCGATATTCAAGACCAAAGAAAAGAAATAAACCACTTTTGACAACCACACTCCTGTATGAAAGAAGGAAGTTAATTTAAACTTGTCAGTGGGAATATTTGAACGATCGAGAATTCATATGCATACACAATAGCTGGGTAACTCCCTATTCAGTAAGTATGAAATATACAATTTCAGGTCAGCATCAATATATTTATAGTCTGTCTTGGACTAGGGAAAGATCTAGGATCACAAAACATATAGGGTGCTGCTAAAAAGGAGCAGAGTGGAAATCTCGACCAGTTAGTTGACATTTTCTAATAATTTTCTAATAAAGTCCATGGTATTTATTAGTTTAATGCTTGTACAGGTAATTAAGATTGTTAAGCATAATCTTTTCATTTGTCATGGAATATTTGCAAAACTATCTTAAATTTCAACAGATAATCAACATTACTGTATGGACCAGCCCAGAGGGGCAGCAAGGGGAACCAAAAGGAGCAGGGTGCAGCACCCTGCTATTTTGCTCTAGATCTTTCCCTATTGAATTATTTTTGTAAGCCAGTGAGTATTTTGACAGCTGTGGGAATGGGTCGGTATTGATCAGATTATCACCGCGTGAAATCTTGTTTATTGGGGAAAATCAAAGGTCATTTAATTATTTAATTTCTTCTAGGCTAGTGATAAATTGATTAAACTCAGTGTGTTCATGTTGTTTATTCATAAACTTAAAGTTATTTCGTGATTTACAACTAAAATTCACATTTCCGATGTATTTAGGATTTTGTCACTTCAGTTTTGGGAATTTTCTCATTCCATTAGGATGTTTTTTACCATCGTGTTAAAAAAAAAGTTACAATATAGTGTTAAATTGTTCTTAAATTAGTTTTTAAGATTTTTGTGGCCGATACTTCAGTTTTCTTTTTACATATTTTGTTTAAATTAATATTATGTAAGTTTCCTTGAAAAAGAGTCTTGACATTATTGTATATAATTGTTTGCGGATACACTTCTCAATTTCAAAAAGATACTATTTCTTGTACGCATATAAATTAGTTTTTAAGATTTTTGTGGCCGATACTTCAGTTTTCTTTTTACATATTTTGTTTAAATTAATATTATGTAAGTTTCCTTGAAAAAGAGTCTTGACATTATTATATATAATTGTTTGCGGATACACTTCTCAATTTCAAAAAGATACTATTTCTTGTACGCATATCTGTATGTTTATTCTTAAGCCTTTAATATAGTGGAAGATAAATCATACGCACAATGTTGTTATATAATAACTTCCTTGTTTCTTTTTTTTCCTGCTCACTTGGTATGCACACATGCACGATAGGCCATATGTGTAGCAGTTAATTGTTTCTTAAAACTGATTTGAGGCGTGTCATGGAAAAACTTGGCTTAATGCATGTGCGGAAAGTTTCGTTCCGGATTGGCCTGTGCAGTCTGCACAGGCTAATCCAGGGCGGCACTTTCCACCTACAGTGGATTTATGTTTAGAAGAAACTTTCTTTAAACAGAAAATGCCATAAAAGCGGAAAGTGCTTATCCGGGACGACACTTTACGCACGTGCATGAAGTCCGGTTTTCCACGACATGCCTAATTTATTTTAAAACAGATTTGTTTCCAATACTATGTTGTTCATCATTTAAGACATGATTCATGATGATTCAAACAAAAAAGAAGAAAGAAAGAGATTTATGCTTACATTTGTGTTGAAACTGGTCGCAACATTTATTTAGGCGAAAATATATTGCAAAAATACTATTCTTAAATGATTTATTTTATATTTCATTCATTATGCCCCCGATTTCAATATGATGCCCCTCTTCAAAGAAATGGGGGTATATTGCTTTGCTCTTGTCGGTCGGTTGGTCGTCGGATGGTCAGTCGGTCTGTCCATAGACCATTTCTTTTCCGCACGATATCTATAGAACGCTTTGACCTACGATCATTTAAGTTGGTATGCTGGTGACTTGGGAGGAAAGGAAGACGCCTATCTATTTTGAGGTCAACAGGTCAAAGGTCAAGGTGACAGAGGCTGGTAACGTGAAAACTGTTTCCTCTCTAGACCCTTTCGTTTCCGCATGATATGTAGACGGCTTTGACCTACGATCATCCAATTTGGTATGCTGGTTACTCTGGAGGAAAGGAAGACACCTATCAATTTTGAGGTCAACAGGTCAAAGGTCAAGGTCATATGGGCTTGTTACATGAAAACTGTTTTCTCCAGGTTTTGTTTCCAATTATATCCTTATATAATAGACTGTAAAAATAAATCATTAATTATACTCAATCTTTCTTTCAGCGTAATATTTACTTTCTAAAGCATCAACTTTAATTTCCTCCCCATGTGTAAATGTGCTCATACAATATTAAAAAATCTCTCAACAATTGCACATATGGACGACTTGGCTGCAAGTCGGGGGGGGGGGGTGCATACATGTTTTACAAATCTCTCTCGTTTGAATAGGAGTCTCACTAGAAGAAATAAATTTACCGACAGCACAATTTTTTTAATGGAATCTCTGGTACTTATATACTTGGCCTTTATCATGAAAAGCCTGTATCCGTCCACAGCTGTGGTAAAAGCTCCCATTGGTTTGTTAGGAGATAAAATGCAGTTTATTGACCCATTAGGTGGTGTTGAAGAATCATAGAACTGTTCTTAGAGGTGCTTCTTGTGAAATTCACTGTTTGACAAGTTTTAAGAAGTTTAGAGGGGCTTCTTGGGAAGTTTGACATAATTATAAGAAGCTTTTTGGGTCAAGGTCAAACTTTTGATTAAGGAGTAAGTTTTTTTTTAAGAATTTTAGTTACTTTTATAGAAATATACTTTCTCTAACATGTTCAGAAATAAACTTTCTCTTATGAAACTGGTTTCTCTTACAGAACTAGAAAGCCCTTGAAGAGCGCAGACGTCCTCCAGCCCAAGGCAGCTCATTCGCCCATGTATTGTGCAACGAATGAGTTTTACACCATCCCCCGTGTATACGTACGAAGACACAATCGGGACACTGTGCATCCTGACTCATCACGATTAACTCGTACACGACCATCTAATTCAATGCTATTTATCAAAGACATTATCATCATTATTTTTTGTAATTAGTGGCAGGCAATATTTTTGCGCAAACTATTTAACAGAGTTATATGTTGACAAGTCAATCTACAACGAGTAAAAATAGTCGATGAACCGTATCAAATCAACATTCAGTGTTTTTATCACAAGCGCTATGTTCGGTAAATACCAATTTAAATAAAAATGAGTTTAATTAGTAAAATACATTCAAAACTCTCTTAAGAAGTAAAATGCTTTTCCATAATGCTTATGCATACGTCAAAAACAATTGCAATCGTCAATCGAGTGGTTACGACCGCTCCGCTATAAGTACTGATTCAATACACTGTTGTTAAACTTACGCAATATGATCTAATACGCAGTAAACCAGTCAACAGCACGAACATAAATATCATAATAATGTAAATAGACAGAACATGAATTCACTTGTAGATGTGGACTAAATGGATTATTATTATTATTTATAAGTGTTTTAAGTCGGATCTATTTCTTGTCATATATTCATAGAAAGTAGCATCCATAACAGGAAGCCTCACTGCTCAGCGAGCGAAGCGCAGTAATTTATCGATTTACTGACTCGTAGCCCGCAAAGTAAAGAAGTAGTTCCCTCAATACCGATTTCTTAATACACCTACTAAATCCTGTTGGCTTGTGCCTACAGTCTAAAAACGACACGTAGTACACTTCCTTTCCGGACTTTGTGTTAATAAACAGTTTACATGGTAACATGATTGATAATATGTTTGATACATTGACATTTTTCCAATATGTATGTCACCGATTCCAAAAAGGTAAAATATATATATATATTAGGCCTGTCGTGGGAAAACCGGGCTTAACGAATGTGCGCAAAGTGTCGTCCCGGAATAGCCTGTGACTTTAAAATCTATGTTCCGGAAGCGTCAATCGCGATCGGATCCTTCCGGTACCGGGATTTTATGCATAGGTTCCATGTTTCAGTAACGAAAAACAACTCTTAGCGCACCTGCTAACAGGGAACCAAATTCTTGCATTTTATGTAACCCAAAGAAATTATAACGGAAAGTAAACAGGTGTACATACAACCGTCAACGCGAAACAAAAACGTCGTCTGTAATCACGTTGGTACATCAATTTATTACCAATATTTAATACGCAAACAACATAATTTTATAATAAATGTTGTTGAAAACAATGTTGCTGTAGTAAATAACTAGATCTAAATTTTTCAATATTTTCACTTGGTAACTTGATATTAAGCATTCGTAAATCTTCAAAAAGTTTATAAATGATACCTATATAGTTACTGCAACATAACAGTTAAAAGCGACAAAAAAAGTGAAACAGTTATCAACTGTTTTGACGAGTAAAACAACAATTGTCTTGAAGTGGCAGACAATTGACATAATATTTTATACTGCTTACGTTCAATGCAATCTTGAAATGAAACCGAAAATTCAATTCAGTGATAATATAGATCTAGGATTACATACCAACATAAAATGTTGATCTATGTTCAAACATATTTATTTACATTCTAACCTTTTAATACATGTATAAATATCCAATGTAATAATTTCACTGTCAATTCTATAACTTTTTTCGCAGTTTTCTGCATCAGGGTATCACAAATGACTTTAAAAATAACTTAGGCTATCTACCCAGTTGCAGCCACTCTCATCCACTCACAAAAATGGACAAAGTCGCACACATAACAACATCTGAATACGTCACAACTGTAAATGCGTCATAAAAGTATGTCGATTTTGACCCCAGTCATTATGGTATAAGTTTCATTGCTTCTTTAAAACAACTTAGTCTGGTAACATAAAGTAGTGGTTAAATACACTGTAAAGTATTTATAATACACTTTGAATAACCGCCTGTTATCTAACCAGAGAACATACCTGTGTTTAACATTTAATCAAACTATCATATACCACCAGTGTTAAACAATTTGGCTGTTGGTATACTTTATTAAACTAATTGAGTGATCAAAATACTTCGAATAAATATCCATGAAAAGTTTACATAATAAAATGTCCCCAGAGACTAAAAATGACAAAATGAGTACATAGCATTATAAGTACATAGGGTGTAAATAGTGATATGATAGAAAATTTATTACTATAGAAAATATATTACTATCGATTGGGTAGTTCCGGGTCACTAACGACAAAACCGCTCTCTTCATTTTAAATGTACTTTCAATCACGTAAACCTAAATATTCGTTGGAATACAGATATCTCAACTTCAATATGCGCGTTTTAAACATTTGGTAACATTAAGTATTGTTGTTAAATATTTTGTCGAACTGTATGCACTGATTGCGGGGTTCCGAATCAATTACGTGTGTTCCGGGTCACTTAACACTTCTGCTATAGTTTCCTTTAAGGTGTGTTTTAAAAGCATTTTTACTGTCATTCTAACTTAGTAGTTGTCAAAAAGCACAACTAGAACGATATATTCATTTCTAGAAACCGAACAACAAATAATCACAAATCACATTATCGTAAGGGCATATTGACGATTTTCTCACGTTTGTCATCTTATTTATATTTCATGTAGGATGTGGGTCAATTTTATGAACAGGTACAAAGCCATATAGCTTACATGGTCATTCAGATGATAGACTGCAACAATAAAATCGTCTTATAATTTATCAACGTTTGTCAATGCCTTTTACTAGTAAAATTATACATAAAATTCCAGCTAAAAGAATTTAAAAAATCCGCGAAATAAATGAAATCTGTACATTAACCGCAATGCGATAACCAATCCACAATTCATACACGTACGCAATGTGTTAATTGTACATAGTTTCTAAACATACATGTATCACCAGTAACAACCAGATCACAATTTGATAAAATTAAGAATATATGAGTAACAAAACATATAATGATAGTATAAGATATACCGGTAGCACCATTCCAATGGTAACTTCAACACTCTGAAACACATACATACTACAGCAAAATGATGATATGCCATCTATAAACAAAAAGCTGCATGATAATGTAGACTATTATGTGAAGGACATTATAGATCATTGTATATAAAAGTATAAAAAGACATTATAAATATGGAACTCACAGTCTCAGTTTCTATTAAAAAGACAGTATTTAACAATCTGACAGCTTTTGAATACATACAATACATATAACATACACGTTTACTATATTTGCTTACATCGATCAACTGTAATAATGATATTAATGAGATAAACTATCTGAAACCATTAAAACATTGAAGGGTCTTCTTTGTTCGCCCAATGGCTAGCACCAGTCTTCAGTTTGAAATACCACGAAAAGAAGTTATGTTATTTAATACTTATAGAAAGGTAAATCAAACCTATGAGAAGCATATTTATAATATACCCTTTTTTGTGTAACAAATAATTCATATTGGTCAATACATAATTGTCTTACATGGTGCATGAGTCTACTGACCCACCAACCCATGGAGATATTCCATAAAGCAATAAATTGCTTGACATATCCCCCTTAAACAATGATGTCCGTTCAAGTGACCCGGAACACCCCAGTACACATGTGTTGATATAACCGTTTTCTACAATAATTTCGAAAGCAAGTGTTTTCTATGTATAAATTACACAGACTCTACATTTATTTACCAATTGATACCATAAATGTGCCCATTTACCGGATGTTGTCGATGTTTTATCGCGATGATTGAAACGTAGCCTAGTTTCTGCAACCGGTGTTCAGGTAGATTTTTCAACATGTATTACTCATAAACCCCCGTTTCGGTTCATGTCAGCATACAGAGTTGAAACTTTGGTGATATACTGCAAATGTATTACTATTTGAACAACAGTTAATAAAAATCGAAATGGGAGGGTTGTTAATGTTTTTAGAACCATTAATCTTAAAGTGACCCGGAACTACCAGTTATTCGGAATTCCTTCAATTACTGTATATTTTGCCTCCTGATGTATTTATTTTTTAAAGGAGTAGTATACCCCACTAGCCAATTGACTGTTCAAACTCTAATCAATTGTTAGAATATGTGCAACAGAACCACTGTATCAAATGGCGAATTCCACCATAATAACATGGAAAAACAGTTTTAATTATGTTTCCTATCAATTTGTCTTATATCTATAAGACATTAAAATTTCAAAAGGCATAAGGAGAAAAAACAACATTTATAAGGAAGAAATAAAACAGTTTTAATATCATATGTTGTATTTTACACATTATGCGTTATCCATACGCTAAAAAAACGCGGGTTCCGTGAATACATCATTTCACAATCAACTCGAGCGATACAAGCAACAGTCATGTGATATTTCCTATATATACATTGAATATACAGGTAATTATATCTACAAACATCAATTACATGAAGTGAATGGTCTTTCAAATAAAAATGAATTAAAAGCCTTTGTTCACACAACTAATCTTGTGCATATTTTAACTGTTTAATAAAAAATGCATTGATCAGCTTGCGTGGTTCGAAATTATCAAATTTCAAATGATAACCTTACATGTGTTGCAGTAAACAAAAACCCTTTACAAATATTAATCCCGATTATCCGCGTATAATCTATGTCTGGTTTGTTTTCTCGACTTAGGCGGTGACTAAATTCATATCATGAGCGATAAATTGCATTATTCCTAGTATTCCAAATTACTTCATTAAATACATAAATCAGTAATATAAAATAAGTAATTTTTATATGGTTGTTAAGAAGAAAAAGTCTTATTAGTGCCCACTACTGCATGAGAAAATATGTGTTTTTTCGCGAAATATTGTTAATTATTGCGAAAATATACTACGAACATTGACTAGTTGTCGTATGCAGTTCACGGCACTAACGCGAAATTTTCGATTTATTTTGGCGATCGAAAATGAAGTGGACAAAACGTTTTCATATAAACTGAGTATATAATTATATATTATGTATTGTAATCTGCTATCTAGTTTTATCACAGTATCACTTAAACAATATTTCAACCGATACCGTAAATAATAATCAGAAACATTATCGTATCTGGCTATCTTATGCCACGATAATTATAACTGTAAACTTGTCAAGTTCATTTAGAGTTTATAACTGTAACGATTAAACGCTTGGTTATATTTAATCAGTTAGGCGTAAACAATCTTGTTGGTGTCCAATCACCCAACCCTCCCTATTTTTTCCGCCGACCCTAAAAGTTAATTTTGCCTATCGACCACTAACTTTTTCAGATTTTCGGTGAAAAGAGCAGTTTTCACAATGACGCGGCTTTTTGGTAAGTAGCAAACATTTCAAATTAGTCTGCGTGAGACAGGCGCTCTTGGTAATTGTCGACATATCGTAAGGTACAGTTTCTTTGATTGGGGGCGTTTAAACATTTTACATGCAGTCCAATATACCTAAACTGTGTGGTGCATATGCCGCGAAGAAAAAATAAGTTAAACAAATAAAAAAGTTAGTTTTACCTCTCGCCTAGATGTTTGGGAGACGTAAGCGGAAACCAACACTTGTTGTTTGCCTAATGGCAATCTGTCGAGCATTATTTGCCCTGATCACTCAGGCATATCATTGCTCTCACAATTACAATATAACCATTCAAGGTTGTATATTTCGAAACTTCATTTTACGTAGAGCACTATTTTCAGAAAATAAACGAACTCCTAAGGTACAATTGTGGTAGGGTTACTTTTGTTCGTGCGCGTGTTTGTATGTGTGTTGGATATTTAACAGCCAGTCTTCTTCAGTCCGTGTAAATGTAAGTTTAGATATCGCTGTTGTACAATGTGTTGAACAATTTTGTGTGTTGTACAGTTTGTTTTGTGTTTAAACTGCACATTAGCCCCTTTCAGCTATGGCAATGTTGTGAAATGTTGTTGAATTGATTAAGATTACACATATTTGATGAACGAATCAGAATTGGTTTTGCTTTTCAAACATTCTCAACTGAGATGAAAACTGACAGATGGAAACTGTGACTGAAATATGTTTCTTCATTCTGTACATAGCTGGGATATGTCAACTTGTGCAAGAATTGGAAATAGCTGGTTTCCTGCTTGAAATTAGCTAATATCAATTATTTTAATATTAAAGAAATTATTCATCCTTCTTTGAAGGGTTAATGCCATACTAGAGATGGCTAATTTCTTTTAAAGGGTCTAATGTCTTACTTGGAAAGGCAAATGTCCATCTTGCAAGGGCTAATGTCCTGGGAGCAGGGTTACTATCCACCTTGGAAGAACTAATGTCCTTGGAAGGGCTAATGACCTTGGTGCGAGGGCTAATGTCCACCTTGGAAGGGCTAATGTCCTATTTGGAAAGGCTAATGTCCACCTTGGAAGGACTAATGTCCACCTTGCAAGGGCTAATGTCCCTGGAGCTAGGGTTAATATCCACATTGGAAGGGCTAATGTCTTAAGAAGGGCTATTGTCCTATTTGCAAGGGCTAATGCCCATATTGGAATGGCTAATGTACACCTTGGAAGGGCTAATGCCCATATTGGAAGGGCATATGTCCTACTTTGAAGTGCTATTGTCCTACTTATAAGGGACTAATGTCCTGGAAGGGCTAAACAATATTTGATACTTGGAAGGGGCTAATGTTCTTCTTGAAAGGAGCTACGTCACTATTTGAAAGGAGCTAATGTCCTACCTTGAAAGGCTAATGTGCTTATCAGAAGGGCTAATGTCCTACTTGAAAGATGCTAATGTCCTATTTGGTAAGGATAAGGGCTTACGAGGGTTATTTTCCTACTTGGAAGGACTTACGGCTTACTTTTCCTTTCAATGTGGTTAGGTCCTACTAAGAACGGACAAATGTCCGGTTGAAATAGGTATTTGTGTATGTTGGAAGAGCTTATATCCTACTGTATGAGGCTAATGGCTTACGTGTCCACTTTAAATGGGTTAATATCCTACTTAGAACGGTCTCATTCACATCGCTTAGTAAGAATGGGTAATGCACTACGTTGAAGGATAAATGTCCTTCTTTAAAGTGCTAATGTTTGGACTTGTGCTCGGCTTAGCATTTTCCATAAAGGGCTTTTGACTATACACATGTAGTCCAATAATCGATCGGCCAGGATCTGTGTGCTTGACGAACAAAGACCGTCGCCGTAGAAGACTAGATGTGTCCTGTATCACAACTCGCTTAGCAATTCTTGTACAGTTGACTGACCAAGATATATTCGTTTTTGAAAATTAAAGATCTTTATTTTGCTTCAGTCGCAACAGGAAATATGGATAACAAGAGAGGACTTGCAATTGCTCTGCTCCTTCTGTGTCTTCTTCCACAAGGGGTTGGAGGTAAACAACTGACAGAGGTTATTTCATGGGAATTCCCGCCCACCCATACTATTAGAGTACAATACCGATTGTGTTAACGAAGTTGAAATGTTGATCCTCTTTATTGATGCTTATTATCGCATTATTCAATATAATCGCCAAAGGCGACTGCGTGCTTTGTCGATATATTCGCCGATTAGATTGTTTTACGCCCGGACTGCTGAGAGGTCAACGTGGCATGCTCTGTCGTTTTCAGGTGGAAAACTGTGCTACTTTTCTTGCTTACCAATCGTCGGTGTCGGGGGCGTAGCGGGGCTGACGGCACTGGGGTTCGCTGCCGGCGGAGTAGTCGCCGGCACTTGGGCGGCAGCATGGATGGCGACATACGGAGGGGCGGTGGCAGGCGGAAGTCTTTTTGCATATCTGCAGTCTCTTGGTGCCAAAGGAATTGGAATTGCAGCGGCTCACCAGATTTGCGACATTTTGTGCAATTAGCAATTGATTTAACAGGTGTTACGTCAGCAAGCAAATGAATGTCATCATTGTATTGATGGAATGGAGATAGAAATAATGCTTTTCATGTTGTTTTGTGTGTGTACCTTTATTGAAATAATTTTTCATTCAATAATGTGTGTAACCTTTGTAATCAAGCTATATAGCTTTGCCCAAATATAAATGAATAAACATTTACATTCTTAAATAAAGACGTTTGTTGTTTTGCGTTGGAAGTTATTATCTATGGAATAAAATATTGCTGACGATCGTTAAGTTTAGATACAGAGGTCATAAGATTTCGTACTCAGCGGACATATTGGCTATACACATAACAATTACATGCTGATTGGTAGTAAAGCTTAATATACTTATTAATATACCTGTATATTGTCTTTGAATATGTACATAGTATATATTTTGAGTCCAACGCTGAAAAACACGCATTTTATTTATAGGAAGAACGGTATTTGCAAAAAAGTCAAAAACTGTTTTGTTACAAAAACAGATAAATTTTCATATTAATGAGGCGTGTCGTGGGAAACCCAGGCTTAATGCATGTGCGGAAAGTGTGCGAACTGCACAGGCTAATCCGGGACGACACTTTCCGTCTACAGTGGATTTATGTTTAGAAGAGACTTCCTTCAAACAGAAAATACCATACAAGCGGAAAGTGCAGTCCACACAGGCTAACACGGGACGACACTTTACGCATATGCATTAAATCCGGTTTTCCCACGACACGCCACATAAAAATTGTATTTGTGTGAATGAGTTCTGTGTGAGCTACAAATTGTTCCTACATTAAATTATTTGGCGTTTCCTATACGTCAAATCGACATTTGCATTCCTTCCTACTGTAGAAAAGGACGTTTACGTGTATTTTTATACAATACATAATACATCAGTGGCGTACCTAGACCGAAGTTGAGTATACGCACAAGTAAGTGTTTCTAACCATATAGTGGTGAATATATATTGAACCTTACTTTGACCTCGTTTATAATATTATGTGTGTGTGTTTTATGATATTTTCCACTTTCTATTGATGTGTATGCATTACAATTTACACGCACATGGGTATAGGAGTATGCCTAGTTACGCCCCTGTACGTGTAGTACGAATGTTAACTCGCGGCAATTTCATTTTAGCCTTTATACTGTAACGATTAGAAGAGTGCCGGCTTTCAAACAATAATGACAGTCTACCGCATGTCAATGAACCTCGAGTAAACTACGTTACTTTCATAATTACAGGGTATATGGTTCCGTTTACCAATACAATCGATACGGGTGAAATTATGGATAATATATTTAACATAGGATCAATTAGATCAGATTTCAATTTTCAGAAAATCTCTTTTGAGTGTTAAGAATAATTTTGGTCGTGCGCGTGTGTTTGCACTTAAAGTATATAAGATATATAACCATATGTTTTCTGCAATCTGCGTCAATGTAAGTTTTAATGTAAAATCATTATTGTATTATATAAACATTTACACACATAACTATGTACAATATAAATAAATCAGCTTATAAAAGACTGCATTCGAAATTTACAGCACTTATGTCGGATTTCTTAAAATGTAAGCAGGTGTATTGTCAAAGGTTTTGAAGATGTTTTTGTTTCAGTCTTCTTGAAAATGGACAGCAAACTATATCTTGTAACATTTCTACTAATGTTATGCCTGTTACAAGAAGTAATAACAGGTAAGCCATTGACACTCCTTTCCCCTTTCATCCCCTTTCAAACCAATGAAATGGAATAAACTATAGATTTTTAAGAAACTAGATTTGTAAGAGAATTTATATGAGAATTAATTCATGGATCGGTATGAGATTCGCATTCACGAGTCACTTTGCTATAAAACACAAAATACTGATTAAATGTATAACGTTACACATTAAAACTGCTGTACAAATGCAAAGAATGATCCTTAGATTGACAATGCAAACCGAGCGGCTGTAACCTTGGACTCTTCGTTGTGACGAGAAAGTGAGGCTGCGGTCGGCTGACTAAATTGATGTTTTATCAGTCGTGAGGCTGCGGTTGGCTGACTAAATTGATGTTTTATCAGTCGTGAGGCTGCGGTTGGCTGACTAAATTGATGTTTTATCAGTCGTGAGGCTGCGGTTGGCTGACTAAATTGATGTTTTATCAGTCGTGAGGCTGCGGTTGGCTGACTAAATTGATGTTTTATCAGTCGTGAGGCTGCGGTTGGCTGACTAAATTGATGTTTTATCAGTTGTGAGGCTGCGGTTGGCTGACTAAATTGATGTTTTATCAGTTGTGATGCTGCGGTTGGCTGACTAAATTGATGTTTTATCAGTCGTGAGGCTGCGGTTGGCTGACTAAATTGATGTTTTATCAGTTTTGAGGCTGCGGTTGGCTGACTAAATTGATGTTTTATCAGTTTTGAGGCTGCGGTTGGCTGACTAAATTGATGTTTTATCAGATGCCACCAGACTTTTAATAACTGTAAAAGAACTCTTTGTCCAATCTCCCAATAATAAAAATCTCCAAACATTCGCTCATCCGCATAGCCATCGAGGTTCATTTACCAATTCACAAACAGCGAGCGCAGACCTGGCCGTCCGGCTAGCGCAGTGGTTGGTACACCCGCTTCTCTCCTAGGCTGCCCGGGTTTGCTTCACACTCGGCGCATGTGAGTTTGGTTGGTGGGTCACTATACCGGACAGGTGGGATTTCCTCCGGGTACCCCCCCCCGCACAGCAGAATACCATACCAAAATTAAAAATATTTCATTGAAAAAATAACATGAAATTGCAGCTATGATTCAATATTCGTCCCAACGTGTGATGTGTCTCTAAAAGTAAATTAGGCACGGGTGCTCGGACACACACCGGGTCCTCACATAATGCAAAGCAGCTTCGGCGCGGAAGGATCTAATAAACTTCGAAATACAGTTACACACACCCAGCGCAGACATCCGCTTAAAGCAGAACTTGTCACATCTACAAATAAAGGAATCGTTTAAAACGTTCGGTAATCCGCTTCGCCACCGAAATCTAGTTCTGTTCATTGGTCCATTTCTAACCATCCTAAAACATTTCGTGCAAATCAGTTCATAATGTGAAGTTTCTAACTAACAAACCGACGAACCAACGCCGTAAACATACTAGTAACCTCCGCAAAGCAGGTACACATGGGGCCTAAATTAAAAATTATTTCGTTTGCCCATTACCGACCCGAAATTTTAGAGGTGGGTCGGTAGGTAGGAAAAATATTTTATTTTCATATTCCCAGATTTTGACCTTTGTCATAATGTCGTCATTTATAAATTATAATATTGTATCTGTTTTTGAAAATCACAGTCACTTTATCTTGGTTGATACAACCAAGAATATACAGGGTAAAACTGGCTGTATCAATATTTTCCCCCCGGGGGGGGGGAGGTGGGGGTAGCGGCGGGCATATACGTGACTTTAGACTGAAAGCAATTCCCGACAAACGGGAATTTGTCACGCCAAATGATTCCAAGTCCCGGGAAATAGACTTTGTTCGGATTTTAGTTTAGATCCCGGTAATATTAGCCCCGGGCAATTTGATACACCAGTTAAGCATCTCCCATTGAGGGGATTTATACAAAAATGCTTGCATCTAGGTGGGGAATTAGACTCCCCAAAATTCAATTTGTCGAATTCCCGCCGCCCCCCTCCCACCCCCCCACCACTGGGGGTAAATTATCGACGGCTGTGCAAAGGTCATGTCATGCTTGCTGGCTTGTTCCACAGAGTTCAGTATATTGTAATTTACTCTTCCTATATTCAAACTTGCTGTAGATCTTATGGTCATAGACATGAAAAAGAAGTCCCTGTCTATCATGTTTGCATTAATTTTCACATTTAAAGGAAAATAACACTAGTGTTCGTGAACTAATCCGTCTCAGTTAAGGCTTGTGCTGAGATCTTAAGGTCAGTCAAAACCAATAGAAGTTTGATCAAGATTGAAAGAAAAATTAAATCTCCATGCAGGAAAAAAGGAATGTTTGCATTTTCTTCCACATAGGGACCATTTTTGGCTTCTACTGAGACCTTATTGTCAATCAAACTGTGGAAGTTTGGTCAATATTAGATGAAAACTGATGAGATATTTATTTGGAAAATGACACGTCTGCATTTTTCTTAAAAAAGGGGGCAATAACTCTAAGGTTTCTTGTCCGATTTGGTCCATTATCAATACCATCCGAGATTTTATGGTCATACACAAACTGTGCAAGTTTGGTCAAGATTGAATAAAATGTTGTCTTTATCGCGATAACAGTCTAAACTGTTGACGAAACACGGACGCCAGACGACCCAGGAGAAGTCTCCCATACCAATAGCTCACCGTGAGCTAAAAATCAGAAATGTTTTTAACTTGGATGTCTCCGTCCTCTCAAATATAACTGAAGCGTGTCATGGGAAAAACGGGCTTAATGCATGTGTGTAATGTGTCATCCCGTATCAGCCTGCGCAGTTCGCACACGCTAATCCGGGACGACACTTTCCGCTTTTATGGTATTTTCTGTTTCAAGGAAGTCTCTTCTAAACACAAATCCACTGTAGGCAGAAAGTGCTGTCTTGGATCAGCCTGTGCAGACAGCAGAGGCTGATCCGGGACGGCACTTTACGCAAATGCATTTATAACTTGAACATATAGAATGATGTGTTTAATTTATACAGATATATAATGCAAACTGGCCTTTACAAGGGAGAATTCCAGTCCTACTACCAACGTTTAGATTATTAAATTATTTTCCTATATAACATTTGTTGTCGTGTGATCGTCCTTCATTATCAGCCCATGCCAGACGTACTTATACATCATAGTACGCTGGGAACCAGACTGCATACTGTTTTGTTTAAGAGCCTTAATGATCAAAATGTTTGCGTAAGAAAGTTGTGAGCGAAAGAAGATACAAAATTTAAAGCAAAAATAACATGAATAAAAAATATATTACCGCAAATTTTGCAATAAAGTTTTTTGAGACTGCGGCTTTTTTGTGGGTCGGTTGGTAAAGGGCAAGCAAACTTAATTTTAATTTAGGCCTGGGTGAAGACGTTTTGGTTCAGACGACAGTGAACGGTCATAGTAACCTGTTTGTATTTGCAGGCGGGTACTTGTGTTACTATTCCTGCTTACCAATCGTCAGATTAGGCGGGGTAGATTTGCTCTTTCTTCCGCTACAGGCCGGAAGGATAATTTCAATTCTGCTGGCTGCATGTGCTAAAGAAACTAATTTTGCGACAGCTCATGAAATATGTGACGTTCTGTGCAAATGAAGTATTCCAGCGACTCGTATAACCATAACATTGAATACATCTAAACATGAATACAATTCAGCACATATGTCGGAAGCAATACATGCATGCAAATGTGTTGACTAGTGGTTGTGTCATTTCATCTATTTATCCGTACAAAAGATGTTTGTCCATCTCTTTGCAAAAATTTAGTATTCGACATTGCATTAAATTGCATCATATGCCCTTAGAAAATGTTGATGACGATCTTTGTAACGAAGGTAAACTACGGGGGATTACTTCCGCATAAGATACTTATAACCAGATACTTTACGTGAAAATTTGATTATTTTTTAAAGGAAAGTAATTAACTTTGTGATAACAATTTTACGATCGTGAATATTTTAGCGAAAGACTAAACATGTTATCGGAATATTTGCGATTTCTTGAAAAATAAAAATTTATATCACTAACAGTGTTTACCTTTACAAGAAAATCTTTATTTTTTGTGATACTTAACGATATTTTGCGAAAATAAATACACTTTATCTTATTCAGTAGTGGGCACTTATTTGACTTTGGATCATGTTAACAAGATAATCTTTTCACGAAAACGTACACAATCCCGAATGTTTCACCGAGTTTTCGAGAAATTGTGTTAGAATTTCGTTAAAAATAACATATACATATAATGTAGACGTATGCCACCATAGTAAAGGGTTATCAGTTAACCGATATTTTTTGAGTTGTCACATTTAGAATATAAGTGATACTGGTCATAAATGGTGTTGGTTTTTGCTTTTATTTATAAATGGTCTAACTAGCGGTCACTGAAACAATTAATATATTTATTGTAAGGAATGGAGTTCATAGATACTACTTAATACACATGTACATACACGTAACATGGGAAAAAAATAACACTGTTGGGTCATATTTTTCACAAATCAAATTTTTCACAGACCAGTGAAGAATATGATCTCATTTGTCACATTTTTACGTGAGAGGAATGTGATTGGCCCAAAAACGGGGTATTGAGGATCACAGACGAAACTGATTTCATTGCTTATCAAAAACTGGATGCGATCGCAAACTTCACAGAACATGCGAAGAATAAGACCGTAATGTGTGAAGAATAAGATCTCAATTTTGACACCTGTGAAGAATGAGATCCTATTTTTCACAGATGTGAAAATATGATGTGTTAATAATATGGTCCAACATACCAAAATACTTATAAGAGACGGTGTACTGCAATGTAACGCCGCATATGCGCGTCGCCGCGGCGATTTTCAACGCATATGGAGAACGATTGCGTTTATATAGGAATCGTTGCTTATATGCAGCACGACTGTGCCTTTTTAACACATATAGTGAACTTACATTAATGATTATCACATATTACAAAAATCAAGGAATATAACGGTGATGCTGACCGATGACCGATGGTGACTTTATTATTTTTATTTCATAATTATCAATTTTGAACAGTAAAGTACAAAAATGTATTAATGATTTTTCGAAAAAAAGTCTTGAAATCGCGATGTGTGAATAAAATAATTTTTGTACTTCACAGTTCACGCTAAATAAATACATGTTTTGTAATTCTCAGTTCATAACTTACAATTAGGAAATAAGAACAAAGAAGTCTCATCCGGTCTTTTTTATATTTCAAGCATTACTAGATTTCAGATTTTTATTTCTGGACCTCTTAAGTGACTTGTTCAAAGATGTTTACTAAATTTGAAAATATCCCATGAAAAGTTGAACTGTAAAAACTCAAGCTTTTGGATTAAAGATCTCAAATATTTTATTTCAAGACCAGGGTTCGAACATATATGACCTCCAAATAAAATGTCTCTCACGCTAACCATCCGTCCAGTGGGAACTTTTAACAATGCGTTAGTATTCGACAGTCAGTGTTGTTTATCGGATAGTTATTTTGTCGTTACAAGGAAAATCATAGAGAGGCATGAATATTTTTTCCAAAACCATATTATCAATAACAATACCGAATACATAAAAGCTGTGAAATAAATTTCAAACAAAAAAATTAGTAAAACATAGACATTTAAGTTAATTTGTGTTGCGTTCAATACGATGTCAAAAAGATCGTTACTGTTGCCCGGTAAGGAGACTTACCGCGCCACAAATTGTTCAGAACATGTCCCGTGGTGACATCCGAGGTGGTCCGATGGTTCAAACATTCCAAATCATAAACATATTCATTTGACTGCCTTTTTTAAATATATGTTCCCTTAATCAGAAATCGGCGAATGTCGGAAAATGACAAAATAAAAAAGAACACTCAAAATATCGTGAACTAATTACAAAAAGGAAGTTTATAGGATTATTTTAAGTTGAAATCTGGGTAAAAATATCTGTGTAGTTGATTTGTTAGCTAAGTTCTAACAGCTATCTATTAAGCCTAATTATTAAAAGTGGGCAACGATGGCCAGAGATCACAAATATCACTCATAGTAAATAAAATGATTTGAAAAAAATAAGAACAACTGGGTTGTTTCTTATTTAAAACAAACACAATTTTAGAACACCAAACACAAGACATTAATCCAGAACATGTGTTAGATCTATTTATTCTTTTAAATCAAACAAATTGTACACCAAACCGAATTTCGCTCGATTCAAGCGCTTATAGATTTAGACGCAACCATTGTTTGTCTCTATCACGCCATCGGCGATGATCGGAAAAACGGATAAATCAATATTTCGGATGGTGGAGAAGTGGTGAAGGCCTGAAATCGGATCGATACTGCATAGTTTGGAGAAATAAATACATCGTCGTATGGATCGTGAATTTGGTGTGGTTTTGTGGTTTTGTTGAGTTTGCATATAAAGTGGCAGACACGGATCAAAGTGTGATTGAACTATATACATGTAAGTAGTGATGTTAATGTTTTGATCTAGCAGATTGTATTTGAATAATGCATATTGGATGCTATTTGAAATTAAATACTGCAATTATGTGCACTGTAGACTAGCTGAACAATTTATGAAATAAGAACATGCAGAAACGTAATGCATGTATGATTGAATAGTAATGATAAAATATCTAATATGGCTATGACTAAAAATGGTACATTGTACATTGTTTATATAAATTGTGATAACGATGATGTTTTTGGATCTAAAAGTTATAGCTCTAACGATTAAAATAATTGTTGTTGTTGTTAATAAGATGTCTAGCTGAGTATAAGGTCAGCTTGATCAATTTGAAATGGTTTCAAAATCTCCATTGTTTTAACAAAATCGTAGGCAGACTAGATCAATGTAGATGGGTCGACACTTAACAGTCCATGGTCCATGCTATTTAATTCAAGTGAGCAAAATTATCAAGTGTCATTCGTTTTCATCATTCATATTTTAATACGCTATCTCCTAAAATAACGGTATAAATTTATTTGGTATTTTACGTAGACTTTATATTGAATCTAGCATAACGTTTAAGAATTATCGTAATTTCAGGTGTAATGAATACGTCACTGTCTGTTATACAATGACGTAATTTAAATTCAGTTACGTCATTATAGACGAAACACACATTTTATTCCAGAAACTGCTGAAGGTCTGTTGTTTTTGTTAATCTTTTTTTCTGATAGATAGATCTAACTTGAGAGACTTTAAAGAAGTTTTTGTTAATGTATTAATAGTATCTACTTTGGCCTAGACCTACTAGTTAGATCTAGATTATGACATACATAAAGATCTACTGTAGATCAAGATCTATCTTACTTTTTATTCAAATTATTGTGGACTGAACTAAAGCAATGTAGGTTTTAGTCATAGATTCTAGCTGTTCTAAACTAAAAACAAAGATGTATGTTGCCTTATATATACATACAATACCTAGATAGATCTAATTAGATGTCTATGTTGAAATATCAAGACATTATTTTAGATCTACTAGATTATATTGTCTTCATTGTGTTAATGATTAACTCAGATAAATAGTTTAGGGCTGGTATTCACAAAGCTCCTAAGGCAAATCTTACCGTTAGTTGTGCTTAAGTGAACATTTCAGATCACATTTTCTATGTGAAATCCAATGATTCGTACACAGAAGGCTGTAATACTAAACATATAAGCAATATTTACACGTTTACAACATTTTAATGTTAATCTTCCTTTACATGAAACAGCCAGAGACTTACGGAATTTTATGAATTTAAGGAATTTACTTGAGTTTTTCCTAAGGAGCTTTGTGAATACGGGCCTGGATCTATATATCTACGGTAACACTGTTGCAGATCAATGTCTTTTCGTTCAAATATATTATAAGATCTATTCTCGTTTCTGCCAATAGATCTAGTCCGAGATGATCCGAATGGTGAAGGAATGTGACCAGTCGCAACGCCGCCTTGCGGTGTTTCTGGTTGTTGTTGTGGCAGTCGAGGTGACCTTCATATGCTTCATCATCCGACACGAGCACGTGCATTCGCGAGAATACTTCCGGCTGTCGGTGCATGCGCAGTTGCAAAGGAATACAACTGCGACAGCAAGGTCTTCCAAACTTTCCCAGGTATAGCTCTATTTAATTTTGTGATCGGTGAAATTGCAGTGTTTTTTCTCATATGTCCCAACAGCCTGTGCCCATAAGATGGGGAACAATATCGCGACACATTTCAAAATAGTGAAAGTTTGTTTTTATAAAAAAAAGAAATGTATGGTTATTTTGCTTTTTTAATGATTAATATATTCACATTTTTTATCCACTGAAATTCTTTTGTAACAATGGTGCAAACTCAATAATAATTATTGAATTTGTTTTCTTTTTACGCACCCATCTGTAAAATACTATAAATTACTTGGGGGAAGAAAATGGACAATTTTGGGGGAACATGGAAGATATTTTGTCAGGGGAAACTGCCTTTAACGGCACTAAAATTAGCGGAAAAATATCACTAAATTGATTAATTGGTTTATTATCAATTTTAATTATACCATCCGTTATAGATTTATTAGCTGTAATTACGATTTTGAAGTCACGTACGATAGTGTAATTTAATTAACCTTATTTGGCACATAACGTCTGTCTGACGTCATAATTGTAACGTCATAAAATCGACGTCATTTTTAACGTTCATTCGTTGTTAAGGAGCCACTGAACACTGTACACTTAAAGAAGAGTAAAACAGAATACAACTGGTACAGACGTTTCATCAATTCCCCCTAATTTTCAGGTACAATCAATAAAAACATTTCTTCAGTTATGTTTCAAAAGTTTACTTATATTATATAGTTAATAATATTTTTTCTTATTTCACTTTACATTTTTTGGTTTGAAAAATGTATACTGAAAAAAACAATAAACCTATGCAAAGTTAAATGGGTCAAAATACGGAAGGGACAAGAACTGTGTTAGTGCATATTTGTTAAATCTCTGCTAATGTTTATTTGGTTTACTACAGGTTAATGTCTTTGCAGAAACACAATCAGTATTACAAGCGAACCAGTGTAAATGAACACAGCAACGCCCTTTGGTGTAAACCGAACTTCGGTGTTCAACACCAAAGGGCGTTACCCTAGGAACGCATTATGGGCATCATCATCATCATTATCATCATCATCATCATCATCATCATCATCACCATCATCATCATCATCATTATCATAATCAAAACTTAATTCGTTTTTCCGATGCTTTTTTTATCACTACTGTCTTAGGTCGGACAGTTTATTGCGGAGACCACAATGTTGAAGAACAGTGTCTAGGTTAAACATTAAAGCGTTCAACATAACACGCGCTTGCCGTTTTTTTCCTGTTCAGATTTTGTTACACCAAGATATCCCGGAAGGCGAAATCCGCGCACGAGCGCGTTCACTTTACGCTGGGCAACGACGAGCGCGTGATGAAGTCCAGCTACCAACGTGATTTCGACGGCATCCGCGTCTTCCACGTGCCCAGGAGTCCCAAAGTCACGCCCCCTATACCAGCACCAGTACGTATGTACTTATCTTGAGGCGTGTTGTAGAAAACCCGGGCTTAATGCATGTGTGTAAAGTGTCGTCCCGGATTAGCATGTGCAGTCCGCACAGGCAAATCCGGGACGACACTTTCCGCCTACAGTGGATTTATGTTTAGAAGAGACTTCCTTGGAACTACCATTAAAGCTGAAAATGTCGTCCTGGATTAGCCTGTGCGGACTGCACAGACTGATGCAAGACGACACTTTACGCACATGCATTTAGCCGGGGTTTCCCATGACACGCCTCGAATTTTGATATTTTCTGTGTAGGTGCTACCACTTGCCAAAATAGTCAATAGCAATTACATGTAGTTTAAAACTTTCTAAAATTACTTGAATAATGTGTCACATTTTCTGGTACAGGCAAAATGACCAGAACAGTCAGTGAAAACATATAAACGTTCGGTATAAGGTCGGGATGTACATATAGACACAAATTTAGAAATTACATGAGTGTGTACATTTAGAGACAATCTTCAATATTTAAACTTTTTTAAATTTTAAAATGTTGTGTTTGTTTACAAATTAATATCAGCTTGCCGTCCACGATGATCCTAGTGTCCGACTCTACAGATGGTTTTCCGCAACCCAGAAAGATTTTATCGGCTTCAGTCCCGCCACCCGGAAGTTGGCGTACGAGTCGAGCCGCGGCGGCTTCCGGGCCGCAAAGAAGCTGCAGACACGTGACGTCGCGGTGCTCCGTGACGAGCTTCTCCAAGTACAGTCTCAACTTACTGCTTGTCCAATAACGTTCCCCAGGCGATGAAGTACCTCCAAGAAATGCTGAAGGCGCCTTTGCAATACGAGTATACACTTACTAAATATACGAAATATGCTTTCTCTTTGTGTAGTTGTTCGTGTTATAATGTTATAATTATGCGAGTTTAGAAGGGCAATTGTTTCATATCCCTGGTGAATGCTATTATTCGATGTAAAAATACAATATTAGTACCAGATTAAACAAAACATGTATATGGTTAAGAAAACACCGAAACCAATGCGAGTACCTAATGACCTGTCTTTGAGAGAAACCTGTCTGGTTCGACAGTGTGTGCTTTTTATATCCCTTGAAGTGTATACATAATCGGGTTCTCCCTTAAAGCCTCTTTATAATTTTTAATTGATCTGCATTATACATATATACATAGTTATTACTTTGAAAGGGAGTTTATTTACATATTTTTTGATTGTTTAGAAATGTCTTAAAATGCCTTAGCTTCAATTACTAACGCATCTGGACGAACAAACGCCTTTCTTCAGGCCATACCAATTTGATTCTATGTTTAGCGTCCTCGGGCTGGTTTTCGAATGCCTGAACAAACAAAAAAAACAATAATTTTGACAATGTAAAACATCGAGTTGGAAAGCGTATACAAAAGTTGAAAAAAAACATGGAAAAAATTACTTATAAGTGTTTTAACCAATATTTGTAAAAAATTAGAGTGCAACTAGTCAATTTACACAGTTAAAATACTGTGTTAAAGTAGGTTCCCAATATAAAGATGGTATGTTACACTTTTGCAGGTAAACATTTGCTTTAGCTTGTACCACTGCAATGAATAAGTTGTGAAAGAAAAATGTTGTTTTTGTATCGACTCGTTGTTTGTTTTTTCCTGCCTGGTTGATAGGTTTTGATCACAGGGACGCTACACATAGAATCAAATTGGTATGGCCTCATATTTAGGACACATTATTTCGTATATATTTCTGTATCATACACTATGTGTTATTTCGCTTCTTTATATATATTATGTATTGTAATCTGCTATCTAGTTTTATCACAGTATCGCTTACACAATATTTCAGCTGATACCGTAAATTGGCATGTTGCGTTATATGCCTTTCTTAAAAATTAAAAAAAAATCAGAAACATTATCGTATCTGGCTATCTTATGCCACGATAATTATAACTGTAAACTTGTCAAATTCATTTAGAGTTAATAACTGTAACGATTAAACGCTTGGGTATATTGAATCAGTTAGGCGTAAAATAATCTTGTTGGTGTCCACTCACCCAACCCTCCCTATTTTTTTCCGCCGACCCGAAAAGTTAATTTTGCCTATCAACCACTAACTTTTCAGATTTTCGGTGAAAAGAGCAGTTTTCACAATGACGCGGCTTTTTGGTAAGTAGCAAACATTTCAGATTAGTCTGCGTGAGACAGGCGCTCTTGGTAATGATCGACATATCGTAAGGTACAGCTTCTTTGATTGGAGGCGTTTAAACATTTTACATGCAGTCCAATATACCTAAACTGTGTGATGAATATGCCTCGAAGAAAAAATAAGTTAAACAAATACAAAAGTTAGTTTTACTCCTCCCGTAGATGTTTGGGAGACGTAAGCGGAAACCAACACTTGTTGTTTGGCCTAATGGCAATCTGTCGAGCATTATTTGCCCTGATCACTCAGGCATATCATTGCTCTCACAATTACAATATAACCATTTAAGGGGGGGTATTTCGAAAATTCATTTTACGTAGAGCACTATTTTCAGAAAATAAACGAACTCCTAAGGTACAATTGAGGTAAGGTTAATTTTGTTCGTGCGCGTGTTTGTATGTGTGTTGGATATTTAACAGCCAGTCTTCTTCAGTCCGTGTAAATGTAAGTTTAGATATCGCTGTTGTACAATGTGTTGTACAATTTTGTGTGATGTACAGTTTGTTTTGTGTTTAAACTGCACATTAGCCCCTTTCAGCTATGGCAATGTTGTGAAATTTTGTTGACTTGATTAAGGTTACACATATTTGATGAACGAATCAGAATTGGTTTTGCTTTTCAAACATTCTCAACTGAGATGAAAACTGACAGATGGAAACTGTGACTAAAATATGTTTCTTCATTCTGTACATAGCTGGGATATGTCAACTTGTGCAAGAATTGGAAATAGCTGGTTTCCTGCTTGAAATTAGCTAATATCA
The DNA here is from genome assembly GCA_027627225.1 of Congeria kusceri. Lineage (NCBI taxonomy): Eukaryota > Metazoa > Mollusca > Bivalvia > Myida > Dreissenidae > Congeria > Congeria kusceri. Next base: position 34,018,664 of record CM051030.1, on the reverse strand, counting down.
ATTATTTTAATATTAAAGAAATTATTCATCCTTCTTTGAAGAGTTAATGCCATACTAGAGATGGCTAATTTCCTATTTAAAAGGTCTAATGTCTTACTTGGAAAGGCTAATGTCCATCTTGCAAGGGCTAATGTCCTTGGAGCAAGGGTAAATATCCACCTTGGAAGAGCTAATGATTTTGGAAGGGCTAATGTCCTTGGTGCGAGGGCTAATGTCCACCTAGGAAGGGCTAATGTCCTATTTGGAAGGGCTAATGTCCACCTTGGAAGGGCTAATGTCACAGGAAGGGCTAATGTCCACATTGCAAGGGTTAATGTCCCTGGAGCCAGGGTTAATATCCACATTGGAAGGGCTAATGTCTTAGGAAGGGCTAATGCCCTATTTGCAAGGGCTAATGCCCATATTGGAATGGCTAATGTCCACCTTGGAAGGGCTAATGCCCATATTGGAAGGGCTTATGTCCACCTTGCAAGGGCAAATGACCTTGGAAGGGATTATGTCCTACTTTGAAGTGCTATTGTCCTACTTATAAGGGACTAATGTCCTGGATGGGCTAAACAATATTTTATACTTGGAAGGGGCTAATGTTCTTCTTGAAAGGAGCTACGGTACTATTTCAAAGGAGCTAATGTCCTACTTTGAAAGGCTAATGTGCTTATCAGAAGGGCTAATGTCCTACTTGAAAGATGCTAATGCCCTATTTGGTAGGAATAAGGGCTTACGAGGGTTATTTTCCTACTTGGAAGGACTTACGGCTTACTTTTCCTTTAAGATGGGGTTAGGTCCTACTAAGAACGGACAAATGTCCGGTTGAAATAGGTATTTGTGTATGTTGGAAGAGCTAATATCCTACTGTATGAGGCTAATGGCTTACGTGTCCACTTTAAATGGGTTAATATCCTACTTAGAACGGTCTCATTCACATCGCTTAGTAAGAATGGGTAATGTACTACGTTGAAGGATAAATGTCCTTCTTTAAAGTGCTAATGTTAGGACTTATGCTCGGCTTAGCATTTTCCATAAAGGGCTTTTGACTATACACATGTAGTCCAATAATCGATCGGCCAGGATCTGTGTGCTTGACGAACAAAGACCGTCGCCGTGGAAGACTAGATGTGTCCTGTATCACAACTCGCTTAGCAATTCTTGTACAGTTGACTGACCTTGATATATTCGTTTTTTGAAAATTAAAGATCTTCTTTATTTTGCTTCAGTCGCGACAGGAAATATGGATAACAAGAAAGGACTTGCAATTGCTTTGCTCCTACTGTGTCTTCTACCACCAGGGGTTGGAGGTAAACAACTGACAGACGTTATTTTATGGGAATTCCCGCCTCCCCCCCCCCCCCCCCCACCGTACAGTTAGAGTACAATACCGATTGTGTTAACGAAGTTCAAATGTTGATCCCCTTTATTGATGCTTATTATCGCTCATTCAATATCATCGCCATAGGCGACTGCGTGCTTTGTCGATATATTCGCCAATTAGATTGTTTTACGCCCGGACCGCTGAGATGTTAACGTGGCATGCTATGTCGTTTTCAGTTGGAAAACTGTGCTACTTGGCTTGCTTACCAATCGCCGGTGTTGGGGGCGTAGCGGGGCTGGCGGCACTGGGGTTTGCTTCTGGCGGAGTAGCCGCCGGCTCTTTGGCGGCAGTATGGATTGCGTCAAATGGAGGGGCGGTGGCTCTGCAGTCTTTTGGTGTCACAGGAATTGGAATTTCAGCGGCTCACGTGATTTGCGACTCTTTGTGCAATTAGCACAACAGGTGTTACGTCAGCAATCAAATGAATTTAATCATTGTATTGATGGAATGGAGATAGAAATAATGCTTTTCATGTTTTTGTGTGTGTGTACCTTTATTGAAATAATGTTACATTCAAAATTGAGTTAAACCTTTGTAATAAAGCTATATAGCTTTGACCAAATATAAATGAATAAACATGTACATTCTTAAATGAAGATATATACATGTTTGTTGTTGCGTTGGAAGTAATTATCTTTGGAATAAAATATTGCTGACGATCGTTAAGTTTAGATACAGAGGTCAAAAGATTTCGTACTCAGCGGACATATTGGCTATACACATAACATGTACATGCTGATTGGTAGTAAAGCTTAATATACTTATTAATGTACATGTATATTGTCTTTGACTATGTACATAGTATATATTGTGAGTCCAACGCAGAAAAAAACGCATTTTATTTATTGGAAGAACGGTATTTGCAAAAAAGTCAAAACTGTTTTGTTGCAAAAAGAGATACATTTTAATATTAATGAGGCCTGTCGTGGGAAACCCAGGCTTAATGCATTTGCGGAAAGTGTGCGAACTGCACAGGCTAATCCGGGACGACACTTTCTGTCTACAGTGGATTTATGTTTAGAAGAGACTTCCTTCAAACAGAAAATACCATAAAGCGAAAAGTGCAGTCCGCACAGGCTAACACGGGACGACAATTTACGCACATGCATTAAATCCGGTTTTCCCACGACACGCCACATAAAAATTGTATTTGTATGAATGAGTTCTGTGTGAGCTACAAATTGTTCCTACATTAAATTATTTGGCGTTTCCTATACGTCAAATCGACATTTGCATTCCTTCCTACTGTAGAAAAGGACGTTTACGTGTATTTCTATACAATACATAATACATCAGTGGCGTACCTAGACCGAAGTTGAGTATACGCACAAGTAAGCGTTTCTAATCATATAGTGGTGAAAATATATTGAACCTTACTTTGACCTCGTTTATAATATTATATTTGTGTGTTTTATGATATTTTCCACTTTCTATTGATGTGTATGCATTACAATTTACACGCACATGGGTATAGGAGTATGCCTAGTTACGCCCCTGTACGTGTAGTACGAATGTTAACTCGCGGCAATTTCATTTTAGCCTTTATACTGTAACGATTAGAAGAGTGCCGGCTTTCAAACAATAATGACAGTCTACCGCATGTCAATGAACCTCGAGTAAACTACGTTACTTTCATAATTACAGGGTATATGGTTCCGTTTACCAATACAATCGATACGGGTGAAATTATGGATAATATATTTAACATAGGATCAATTAGATCAGATTTCAATTTTCAGAAAATCTCTTTTGAGTGTTAAGAATAATTTTGGTCGTGCGCGTGTGTTTGCACTTAAAGTATATAAGATATATAACCATATGTTTTCTGCAATCTGCGTCAATGTAAGTTTTAATGTAAAATCATTATTGTATTATATAAACATTTACACACATAACTATGTACAATATAAATAAATCAGCTTATAAAAGACTGCATTCGAAATTTACAGCACTTAAGTCGGATTAATGTAAGCAGGTGTATTGTCAAAGGTTTTGAAGATGAATGGTAGCTGTTTTTGTTTCAGTCTTCTTGAAAATGGACAGCAAACTATATCTTGTAACATTTCTACTAATGTTATGCCTGTTACAAGAAGTAATAACAGGTAAGCCATTGACACTCCTTTCCCCTTTCATCCCCTTTCAAACCAATGAAATGGAATAAACTATAGATTTTTAAGAAACTAGATTTGTAAGAGAATTTATATGAGAATTAATTCATGGATCGGTATGAGATTCGCATTCACGAGTCACTTTGCTATAAAACACAAAATTAAATGTATAACGTTACCCATTAAAACTGCTGTAAAAATGCAAAGAATGATCCTTAGATTGACAATGCAAACCGAGCGGCTGTAACCTTGGACTCTTCGTTGTGACGAGAAAGTGAGGCTGCGGTCGGCTGACTAAATTGATGTTTTATCAGTCGTGAGGCTGCGGTTGGCTGACTAAATTGATGTTTTATCAGTTGTGAGGCTGCGGTTGGCTGACTAAATTGATGTTTTATCAGTCGTGAGGCTGCGGTTGGCTGACTAAATTTGATGTTTTATCAGTCGTGATGCTGCGGTTGGCTGACTAAATTGATGTTTTATCAGTCGTGAGGCTGCGGTTGGCTGACTAAATTGATGTTTTATCAGTCGTGAGGCTGCGGTTGGCTGACTAAATTGATGTTTTATCAGTCGTGAGGCTGCGGTTGGCTGACTAAATTGATGTTTTATCAGTTGTGATGCTGCGGTTGGCTGACTAAATTGATGTTTTATCAGTTGTGAGGCTGCGGTTGGCTGACTAAATTGATGTTTTATCAGTTGTGATGCTGCGGTTGGCTGACTAAATTGATGTTTTATCAGTTGTGAGGCTGCGGTTGGCTGACTAAATTGATGTTTTATCAGTTGTGATGCTGCGGTTGGCTGACTAAATTGATGTTTTATCAGTTTTGAGGCTGCGGTTGGCTGACTAAATTGATGTTTTATCAGTCGTGAGGCTGCGGTTGGCTGACTAAATTGATGTTTTATCAGTCGTGAGGCTGCGGTTGGCTGACTAAATTGATGTTTTATCAGTTGTGATGCTGCGGTTGGCTGACTAAATTGATATTTTATCAGTTGTGAGGCTGCGGTTGGCTGACTAAACTGATGTTTTATCAGTTGTGATGCTGCGGTTGGCTGACTAAATTGATGTATTATCAGTCGTGAGGCTGCCGTTGGCTGACTAAATTGATGTTTTATCAGTTTTGAGGCTGCGGTTGGCTGACTAAATTGATGTTTTATCAGTTTTGAGGCTGCGGTTGGCTGACTAAATTGATGTTTTATCAGATGCCACCAGACTTTTAATAACTGTAAAAGAACTCTTTGTCCAATCTCCCAATAATAAAAATCTCCAAACATTCGCTCATCCGCATAGCCATCGAGGTTCATTTACCAATTCACAAACAGCGAGCGCAGACCTGGCCGTCCGGCTAGCGCAGTGGTTGGTACACTCGCTTCTCTCCTAGGCTGCCCGGGTTTGCTTCACACTCGGCGCATGTGAGTTTGGTTGGTGGGTCACTATACCGGACAGGTGGGATTTCCTCCGGGTACCCCCCCCCCCCCCCGCACAGCAGAATACCATACCAAAATTAAAAATTTTTCATTGAAAAAATAACATGAAATTGCAGCTATGATTCAATATTCGTCCCAACGTGTGATGTGTCTCTAAAAGTAAATTAGGCACGGGTGCTCGGACACACACCGGGTCCTCACATAATGCAAAGCAGCTTCGGCGCGGAAGGATCTAATAAACTTCGAAATACAGTTACACACACCCAGCGCAGACATCCGCTTAAAGCAGAACTTGTCACATCTACAAATAAAGGAATCGTTTAAAACGTTCGGTAATCCGCTTCGCCACCGAAATCTAGTTCTGTTCATTGGTCCATTTCTAACCATCCTAAAACATTTCGTGCAAATCAGTTCATAATGTGAAGTTTCTAACTAACAAACCGACGAACCAACGCCGTAAACATACTAGTAACCTCCGCAAAGCAGGTACACATGGGGCCTAAATTAAAAATTATTTCGTTTGCCCATTACCGACCCGAAATTTTAGAGGTGGGTCGGTAGGTAGGAAAAATATTTTATTTTCATATTCCCAGATTTTGACCTTTGTCATAATGTCGTCATTTATAAATTATAATATTGTATCTGTTTTTGAAAATCACAGTCACTTTATCTTGGTTGATACAACCAAGAATATACAGGGTAAAACTGGCTGTATCAATATTTTCCCCCCGGGGGGGGGGGGGGGGGGAGGTGGGGGTAGCGGCGGGCATATACGTGACTTTAGACTGAAAGCAATTCCCGACAAACGGGAATTTGTCACGCCAAATGATTCCAAGTCCCGGGAAATAGACTTTGTTCGGATTTTAGTTTAGATCCCGGTAATATTAGCCCCGGGCAATTTGATACACCAGTTAAGCATCTCCCATTGAGGGGATTTATACAAAAATGCTTGCATCTAGGTGGGGAATTAGACTCCCCAAAATTCAATTTGTCGAATTCCCGCCGCCCCCCCCCCACCCCCCCACCACTGGGGGTAAATTATCGACGGCTGTGCAAAGGTCATGTCATGCTTGCTGGCTTGTTCCACAGAGTTCAGTATATTGTAATTTACTCTTCCTATATTCAAACTTGCTGTAGATCTTATGGTCATAGACATGAAAAAGAAGTCCCTGTCTATCATGTTTGCATTAATTTTCACATTTAAAGGAAAATAACACTAGTGTTCGTGAACTAATCCGTCTCAGTTAAGGCTTGTGCTGAGATCTTAAGGTCAGTCAAAACCAATAGAAGTTTGATCAAGATTGAATGAAAAATTAAATCTCCATGCAGGAAAAAAGGAATGTTTGCATTTTCTTCCACATAGGGACCATTTTTGGCTTCTACTGAGACCTTATTGTCAATCAAACTGTGGAAGTTTGGTCAATATTAGATGAAAACTGATGAGATATTTATTTGGAAAATGACACGTCTGCATTTTTCTTAAAAAAGGGGGCAATAACTCTAAGGTTTCTTGTCCGATTTGGTCCATTATCAATACCATCCGAGATTTTATGGTCATACACAAACTGTGCAAGTTTGGTCAAGATTGAATAAAATGTTGTCTTTATCGCGATAACAGTCTAAACTGTTGACGAAACACGGACGCCAGACGACCCAGGAGAAGTCTCCCATACCAATAGCTCACCGTGAGCTAAAAATCAGAAATGTTTTTAACTTGGATGTCTCCGTCCTCTCAAATATAACTGAAGCGTGTCATGGGAAAAACGGGCTTAATGCATGTGTGTAATGTGTCATCCCGTATCAGCCTGCGCAGTTCGCACACGCTAATCCGGGACGACACTTTCCGCTTTTATGGTATTTTCTGTTTCAAGGAAGTCTCTTCTAAACACAAATCCACTGTAGGCAGAAAGTGCTGTCTTGGATCAGCCTGTGCAGACAGCAGAGGCTGATCCGGGACGGCACTTTACGCAAATGCATTTATAACTTGAACATATAGAATGATGTGTTTAATTTATACAGATATATAATGCAAACTGGCCTTTACAAGGGAGAATTCCAGTCCTACCTACCAACGTTTAGATTATTAAATTATTTTCCTATATAACATTTGTTGTCGTGTGATCGTCCTTCATTATCAGCCCATGCCAGACGTACTTATACATCATAGTACGCTGGGAACTAGACTGCATACTGTTTTGTTTAAGAGCCTTAATGATCAAAATGTTTGCATAAGAAAGTTGTGAGCGAAAGAAGATACAAAATTTAAAGCAAAAATAACATGAATAAAAAATATATTACCGCAAATTTTGCAATAAAGTTTTTTGAGACTGCGGCTTTTTTGTGGGTCGGTTGGTAAAGGGCAAGCAAACTTAATTTTAATTTAGGCCTGGGTGAAGACGTTTTGGTTCCGACGACAGTGAACGGTCATAGTAACCTGTTTGTATTTGCAGGCGGGTACTTGTGTTACTATTCCTGCTTACCAATCGTCAGATTAGGCGGGGTAGATTTGCTCTTTCTTCCGCTACAGGCCGGAAGGATAATTTCAATTCTGCTGGCTGCATGTGCTAAAGAAACTAATTTTGCGACAGCTCATGAAATATGTGACGTTCTGTGCAAATGAAGTATTCCAGCGACTCGTATAACCATAACATTGAATACATCTAAGCATGAATACAATTCAGCACATATGTCGGAAGCAATACATGCATGCAAATGTGTTGACTAGTGGTTGTGTCATTTCATCTATTTATCCGTACAAAAGATGTTTGTCCATCTCTTTGCAAAAATTTAGTATTCGACATTGCATTAAATTGCATCATATGCCCTTAGAAAATGTTGATGACGATCTTTGTAACGAAGGTAAACTACGGGGGATTACTTCCGCATAAGATACTTATAACCAGATACTTTACGTGAAAATTTGATTATTTTTTAAAGGAAAGTAATTAACTTTGTGATAACAATTTTACGATCGTGAATATTTTAGCGAAAGACTAAACATGTTATCGGAATATTTGCGATTTCTTGAAAAATAAAAATTTATATCACGAACAGTGTTTACCTTTACAAGAAAATCTTTATTTTTTGTGATACTTAACGATATTTTGCGAAAATAAATACACTTTATCTTATTCAGTAGTGGGCACTTATTTGACTTTGGATCATGTTAACAAGATAATCTTTTCACGAAAACGTACACAATCCCGAATGTTTCACCGAGTTTTCGAGAAATTGTGTTAGAATTTCGTTAAAAATAACATATACATATAATGTAGACGTATGCCACCATAGTAAAGGGTTATCAGTTAACCGATATTTTTTGAGTTGTCACATTTAGAATATAAGTGATACTGGTCATAAATGGTGTTGGTTTTTGCTTTTATTTATAAATGGTCTAACTAGCGGTCACTGAAACAATTAATATATTTATTGTAAGGAATGGAGTTCATAGATACTACTTAATACACATGTACATACACGTAACATGGGAAAAAAATAACACTGTTGGGTCATATTTTTCACAAATCAAATTTTACACAGACCAGTGAAGAATATGATCTCATTTGTCACATTTTTACGTGAGAGGAATGTGATTGGCCCAAAAACGGGGTATTCGTGAGGATCACAGACGAAACTGATTTCATTGCTTATCAAAAACTGGATGCGATCGCAAACTTCACAGAACATGCGAAGAATAAGACCGTAATGTGTGAAGAATAAGATCTCAATTTTGACACCTGTGAAGAATGAGATCCTATTTTTCACAGATGTGAAAAATATGATGTGTTAAAAATATGGTCCAACATACCAAAATACTTATAAGAGACGGTGTACTGCGATGTAACGCCGCATATGCGCGTCGCCGCGGCGATTTTCAACGCATATGGAGAACGATTGCGTTTATATAGGAATCGTTGCTCATATGCAGCACGGCTGTGCCTTTTTAACACATATAGTGAACTTACATTAATGATTATCACATATTACAAAAATCAAGGAATATAACGATGATGCTGACCGATGACCGATGGTGACTTTATTATTTTTATTTCATAATTATCAATTTTGAACAGTAAAGTACAAAAATGTATTAATGATTTTTCGAAAAAAAGTCTTGAAATCGCGATGTGTGAATAAAATAATTTTTGTACTTCACAGTTCACGCTAAATAAATACATGTTTTGTAATTCTCAGTTCATAACTTACAATTAGGAAATAAGAACAAGGAAGTCTCATCCGGTTTTTTTTTATATTTCAAGCATTACTAGCTTTCAGATTTTTATTTCTGGACCTCTTAAGTGACTTGTTCAAAGATGTTTACTAATTTGAAAATATCCCATGAAAAGTTGAACGGTAAAAACTCAAGCTTTCGGATTAAAGATCTCAAATATTTCATTCCAAGACCTGGGCTCGAACACATATGACCTCCAAATCAAATGTCTCTCACGCTAACCATCCGTTCAGTTGGAACTTTCAACAATGCGTTGGTATTCGACAGTCAGTGTTGTTTATCGGATAGTTATTTTGTCGTTACAAGGTAATTCATAGAGAGCCATGAATATTTTTTCCAAAACCATATTATCAACAACAATACCGAATACATAAAAGCTGTGAAATGAATTTAAAACAAAAAAAAAAGTAAAACATAGACATTTAAGTTAATTTGTGTTGCGTTCAAAATGATGTCAAAAAGATCGTTACTGTTGCCCGGTTAGGAGACTAACCGCGCCACAACATGCCCCGTGGTGACATCCGAGGTAATCCGATGATTCCAAACCGTAAACATAATCATTTGACTCTCATTTTTTATTATATGTTCCCTTAATCAGAAATCGGTGAATGTCGGAAAATGACAAAATAAAAAAGAACACTCAAAATATCGTGAACTAATTACAAAAATGGAGTTGAAGGATTATTTTAAGTTGAAATCTGGGTAAAAAATATCTGTGTAGTTGATTTATTAGCTAAGTTCTAACAGCTACCTATTAAGCCTAATTATTAAAAGTGGGCAACGATGGCCAGAGAGCACAAATATCACTCATAGTAAATCAAATGATTTGAAAAAAATAACAACGAGTACAACTGGGTTGTTTCTTATTTAAAACGAACAAAAAACGCGCATTTTCAGAAAACCAAACACAAGACATTAATCCAGAACATGTGTTAGATCTATTTATTCTTTTAAATCAAACGAATAGTACACCAAACCGAATTTCGCTCGATTCAAGCGCTTATAGATTTAGACGCAACCATCGTTTGTCTCTATCACGCCATACGGCACGGAGGCATCGGCGATGATCGGAAAACGGATAAATCAATATTTCGGATGGTGGAGAAGTGGTGACGGCCTGAAATCGGATCGATACTGCATAGTTTGGAGAAATAAATACATCGTCGTATGGATCGTGAATTTGGTGTGGTTTTGTGGTTTTGTTGAGTTTGCATATAAAGTGGCAGACACGGATCAAAGTGTGATTGAACTATATACATGTAAGTGGTGATGTTAATGTTTTGATCTAGCAGATTGTATTTGAATAATGCATATTGGATGCTATTTGAAATTAAATACTGCAATTATGTGCACTGTAGACTAGCTGAACAATTTGTGAAATAAGAACATGCAGAAACATAATGCATTTATGATTGAATAGTAATGATAGAAGATCTCATTTGGCTATGACTAAAACGGTAGATTGTATATTGTTTAAATAAATTGTGATAACGATGATGTTTTTAGATCTAAAAGTTATAGCTCTAACGATTAAAATAATTGTTGTTGTTGTTAATAAGATGTCTAGCTGAGTATAAGGTCAGCTTGATCAATTTGAAATGGTTTCAAAATCTCCATTGTTTTAACAAAATCGTAGGCAAAATAGATCAATGTAGATGGGTCGTCACTTAACAGTCCATGATCCATGCTATTTAATTCAAGTGAGCAAAATTATCAAGTGTCATTCGTTTTCATCATTCATATTTTAATACGCTATCTCCTAAAATAACGGTATAAATTTATTTGGTATTTTACGTAGACTTTATATTGAATCTAGCATAACGTTTAAGAATTATCGTAATTTCAGTGTAATGAATACGTCACTGTCTGTTATACAATGACGTAATTTAAATTCAGTGACGTAATTATAGACGAAACACACATTTTATTCCAGAAACTGCTGAAGATCTGTTGTTTTTGTTAATCTTTTTTCTGATAGATAGATCTAACTTGAGAGACGTTAAAGAAGTTTTTGTTAATGTATTAATAGTATCTACTTTGGCCTAGACCTACTAGTTAGATCTAGATTATGACATACATAAAGATCTACTGTAGATCAAGATCTATCTTAGTTTTTATTCAAATTATTGTGGACTGAACTAAAGCAATGTAGGTTTTAGTCATAGATTCTAGCTGTTCTAAACTAAAGACAAAGATGTATGTTGCCTTATATATACATACAATACCTAGATAGATCTAATTAGATGTCTATGTTGAAATATGTAGACATTATTTTAGATCTACTAGAGTATATTGTCTTCATTGTGTTAATTATTAACTCAGATAAATAGTTTAGGGCTGTATTCACAAAGCTCCTAAGGCAAATCTTACCGTTAGTTGTGCTTAAGTGAACATTTCAGATCACATTTTCTATGTGAAATCCAATGATTCGTACACAGAAGGCTGTACTACTAAACATATAAGCAATATTTACAAGTTTACAACATTTTTATGTTAAACTTCCTTTACATGAAACAGCCAGAGACTTACGGAATTTTATGAATTTAAGGAATTTACTTGAGTTTTTTCTAAGGAGCTTTGTGAATACGGGCCTAGATCTATATATCTACGGTAACATTGTTGCAGATCAAAGTCTTTTCGTTCATGTTCATGTAGCTACAAGCTTAAAATATATTATTAGATCTATTCTTGTTTCTGCCAATAGATCTAGTCCGAGATGATCCGAATGGTGAAGGAATGTGACCAGTCGCAACGCCGCATTGCGGTGTTTCTGGTTGTTGTTGTGGCAGTCGAGGTGACCTTCATATGCTTCATCATCCGACACGAGCACGTGCATGCGCGAGAATACTTCCGGCTGTCGGTGCATGCGCAGTTGCAAAGGAACACAACTGCGACAGCAAGGTCTTCTAAACTTTCCCAGGTATAGCTCTATTTAATTTTGTGATCGGTGAAATTGCAGTGTTTTTTTTCTCATATGTCCTAACAGCCTGTGCCCATCAGATGGGGAACAATATCGCGACAAATTTCAAAATAGTGAAAGTTTAAAAAAAACAACATGACATGTATGGTTATTTTGCTTTTTTAATGATTAATATATTCAAATTTGTTATCCACTGAACTTCTTTTGTAACAATGGTGCAAACTCAATAATTATTATTGAATTTGTTTTCTTTTTACGCACCCATCTGTAAAATACTATAAATTACTTGGGGGGAAGAAAATGGACAATTTTGGGGGAACATGGAGGATATTTTTTCAGGGCAAACTGCCTTAAACGGCACTAAAATTAGCGGAAAAAAATCACTGAATTGATTAATTGGTTTATTATCAATTTTAATTATACCATCCGTTATAGATAAATTAGCTGTAATTACGATTTTGAAGTCAGGTATGATAGTGTAATTTACCTTATTTGGCAAATAACGTCTGTCTGACGTCATAATTGTAACGTCATAAAATCGACGTCATTTTTAACGTTCATTCGTTGTTAAGGAGCCACTGAACACTGTACAGTTAAAGAAGAGTAAAATAGAATACAACTGGTACAGACGTTTCATCAATTCGACCTAATTTTCAGGTAAAATCAATAAAAACATTTCTTCGGTTATGTTTCAAAAGTTTACTTATGTTATATAGTTAATATTATTTTTTCTTATTTTCACTTTACATTTTTTGGTTTATAAATGTATACTGACAAAAACAAGAACATTACAATAAACCTATGCAAAGTTAAATGGGTCAAAATACTGAAGGGACAAGAACTGTGTTTTTGCATATTTGTTAAATGCTCTGCTAATGTTTATTTGTTTTACTACAGGTTAATGTCTTTGCAGAAACATAATCAGTATTACAAGCGAACCAGTGTAAATGAACACAGCAACGCGCTTTGGTGTAAACCAAACTTCGGTGTTCAACACCAAAAGGCGTAACCCTAGGAACGCATTATGGTCATCATCATCATCATTATCATCATCATCATCATCATCATCATCATCATCATCAAAACATAATTCGTTTTTCCGGTGCTATTTTTATCACTACTGTCTTAGGTCGTACGGTTTATTGCGGAGACCACAATGTTGAAGAACAGTGTCTAGGTTAAACATTAAAGATTTCAACATAACACGCGCTTGCCGTTCTTTTCCTGTTCAGATTTTGTTACCGGAAGCTCACCAAGATGTCCCGGAAGGCGAAATCCGCGCACGAGCGCGTTCACTTTACGCTGGGCAACGACGAGCGCGTGATGAAGTCCAGCTACCAACGTGATTTCGACGGCATCCGCGTCTTCCACGTGCCCAGGAGTCCCAAAGCCACGCCCCCTATACCAGCGCCAGTACGTATATACTTATCATGAGGCGTGTTGTAGAAAACCCGGGCTTAATGCATGTGCGTAAAGTGTCGTCCCGGATTAGCCTGTGCAGTCCACACAGGCTGATCCGGGACGACACTTTCCGCCTACAGTGGATTTATGTTTAGAAGAGACTTCCTTGGAACTACCATTAAAGCTGAAAGTGTCGTCCTGGATTAGCCTGTGCGGACTGCACTGACTGATGCAAGACGACACTTTACGCACATGCATTTAGCCGGGGTTTCCCATGACACGCCTCGAATTTTGATATTTTCTGTGTAGGTGCTACCACTTGCCAAAATAGTCAATAGCAATTACATGTAGTTTAAAACTTGCTAAAATTACATGAATAATGTATCACATTTTCTGGTACAGGCAAAATGACCAGAACAGTCAGTGAAAACATACAAACGTTCGGTATAAGGTCGGGATGTACATATAGAAACAAATTTAGAAATTACATGAGTGTGTAAATTTAGAGACAATCTTCAATATTTAAAAAATTTTAAATTTTAAAATGTTTTGTTTGTTTACAAATTAATATCAGCTTGCCGTCCACGATGATCCTAGTGTCCGACTCGACAGATGGTTTTCCTCAACCCAGAAAGATTTTATCGAGTTCAGTCCCGCCGCCCGGAAGTTGGCGTACGAGTCGAGCCGCGGCGGCTTCCGGGCCGCAAAGAAGCTGCAGACACGTGACGTCGCGGTGCTCCGAGACACGTGCGGCGTGCCGAGCTTCTCCAAGTACAGTCTCGACTTCCGGCCGACTTACTGCTTGTCCAATAACGTTCCCCAGGCGATGAAGTACCTCCACGAAATGCTGAAGGCGCCTTTGCAATACGAGTATATACTTACTAAATATACGAAATATGCCTTCGTGTTGTGTAGTTGTTCGTGTTATAATGTAATAATTATGCGAGTTTAGAAGGGCAATTGTTTCATATCCCTGGTGAAAGCTATTATTCGATGTAAAAATACGATATTAGTACCAGACTAAACGAAACCTGTATATGGTTAAGAAAACACCGAAACCAATGCGAGTACCTAATCACCTGTCCTTGAGAGAAACCTGTCTGGTTCGACAGTGTGTGCTTTTTATATCCCTTGAAGTGTATACATATTCGGGTTCTCCCTTAACGCCTCGTTATAATTTTTAATTGATCTGCATTATACATATATACATAGTTACTACTTTGAAAGGGAGTTTATTTACATATTTTTGTATTTTTAAGAAATGTCTTAAAATGCCTTAGCTTCAATTACTAACGCATCTGGACGAACAAACGCCTTTATTCAGGCCATACCAATTTGATTATATGTTTAGCGTCCTCGGGCTGGTAGGTTTTCGGATGCCTGAACAACAAAAAAACACAATAATATTGACAATGTAAAACATCGATTTGGAAAGCGTATACAGAAGTTGAAAAAAACAGGAAAGAATTACTTATAAGTGTTTAAACCAATATTTGTAAAAAATTAGAGTGCAACTAGTCAATTACACAGTTAAAATACTGTGTTAAAGTAGGTTCCCAATATAAAGATGGTATATTACAGTTTTGCAGGTAAACATTTGCTTTAGCCTGTACCACTGCAATGAATAAGTTGTGAAAGAAATGTGTTTTTTTTTATCGACTGGTTGTTTGTTTTTTCCTGCCTGGTTGGTAGGTTTTGATCACAGGGACGCTAAACATAGAATCAAATTGGTATGGCCTCATATTTAGGACACATTATTTCGTGTATATTTCTGTATCATACACTAGTGTTATTTCGCTTCTTTATATGTAGTGTAGCTTTGGTAATCGTCAGTCCGCCAATTTGTGAATAGGTCCTTTTAAATATGTGTGTTAAACTTTGTGGTTACATTTTTCAGGAGCGGCATGATGTCGGAGGCTAGGGACGCCTTCCGGTGGCCGTCTGCAGATCGGGTCAAGCTTCCGCTCCAACTCGGAATCTCCACTTCCGGTCGCCGAGCATCGTAGTCGCTGATTTAGTACTAGAAACATTTTATTCTTAATCTTTAAAACTTTTAGTGCGTTTCTTTTTTAACGGTTCAAGCATAACCTTTCAAGAGAAAATAGTTTGAACCATTTGTTTGTTTGTCTGTTTTGTGAACTGGGGTAAACATTAAACGATCTCGAAGTGATTTTTATTTTCAACACTTTATATCGTCTTTTATATTCAAAACTAGCCGTATAAATTATAATCATCGAGTTGATGAAATAAGTAAAGGAAACTATATCGTGTTTATGTCGTGGTTGCAATACTTTCGTTGCAGTCAGTATAATGGAGACCATCGCCGAAAAATGTAATCATATGTTTTAGAACAGCAATTTAAATTTTATTTCGTTTTGAGTATCATGAAGTTAAAGTACCAGAACAACAGTGGCAAATACAACAGAAGTTCATAACACCAATACATATCAACTACATCGAGTCTCGGATCATCATATAATATAAACTTATCTCGAGTGACAAAACTTTAAGAACATAAAATATTAACAAAAGCATTTCACTTATACTTTCCAAATAGATATACAGAAACTATTTATATAAACATCAAAGAAAAATGCTGATCCGCTAATACGATGTTTCACAGAAAATAGTGAGTTTGTTTACTATTTAAAACACGCCTGTTTAAAATACTAGAACACAACGTACCAGATAATGGGCCTTTAGTTATATATGACAAATTTCGTAAATGAGTTACTCGAAACATTAAGAAACAATTACATTAAAATGCTATAAAGAGTGACATTCGCAAACCATCCACAAAGCTCCTTTAATAGTGAAAACATAAAATAATTATTTAAAATCAGAAATTTCCTGAAGTCTGTGGCTGGTTCCTTTACATTTTATTTGGTCTTAAATTGTTTTAATCTGGTAAAGTGTTAACAGTTGCTTCTCATTTTACCATATTTCAAATACAAAATATTGATTTTCACAATGAAAATTTATTTTGATTGTTTTCGTTAAAGATGATTTAAGTTAAGATTTTCCATAGGAGCTTTTTGATTATGGAACCAGGCCCGAGATTAATTCGCATATTGGGCGAAACGAGCTTCATTATAAATTGACAGAACATATACTCTTAATCGGCCGATGAAATTTTCTGAAACTGTTTCAAGTACAGATAACTCGTGAGAGTAGTCGCGTCCTAAATAAATCGAAGACGTCAGAGTTCAAAGGTCAAGGTAGGTGACCTGCGTGGCGCACGCGGCGCCGCAGAAGCTGAGAAGGGCGGCGGCGATCACTATGGTAACTGTGCTGCCCACCAGGTGGACGAGCGCGCCCATGAAGAGGGAGAGCAGGAACTGTGCCAGGAACACCATGCTGCTCACGAGGGCCACGTCCGTGCCCAGCCCGCGGACCGTCTCCGTGCCGGGGGACTCTCCGAACTGAAAATAACGAGCAATTTTATTGGTGGCAATTAAATCTATAAATGAGGCGTGTCGTGGCTAATTAGGGCTAAATGCATCTGTGTAAAGTGTCGTCCTAAATCAGCCTGTGAAGTCCGCACAGGCTGGTCCAGGACGACACTTTCCATTTTTATGGTATTTTCTGTTTCAAGGAAGTCTCTTCTAGACATAAATCCACTGTAAGCGGAAAGTGCCCTTCTGGATTAGCCTGTGCGGACTGCACGGGCTGTTCCGGGACGACACTTTTCACAGATGCATTAGGCGCGGGTTTCGAACGACACGCCTTAAATATAGGAACGCAATGTTTTAAGCGCAACTAAATTCAGACCTGTAAACCAAACCCCAAATTTTCACCAAGTGTTCTCGACCCTTAAATTGTCATACAAATAATACACGATTTCAATGAACATTAAACAATACATCAAAAACACAAAAATTGGAGACCTAGAGGTAATAAGGACACTCAACTATTATTTAAGTTAAATTTAATTGATGTCAGATAAAATTCTTTATATGAAAATATGAAAGTATATTCACGTTACTGCAAACTAAGAAGCGTCTCTTTATTATTTACTCGACTAGATGGAAAACACAACTTTTTAATGCAAATTAAGAAATTAACAGGACTATGTGAACGAACAGTTGGTTTCCTATTGCACTATAAATGATATTTGATGTCAGAAATGCGCTATACTAAGACATGTACATTAAATAAAGAAAAAGTGATATCATACATAATGCGATATTTGATAAAAACAAATCAGCAAAAATGTTTGCAAAAATTAAAACCCCAAGCGGGTATCGAACTCGCGACTTAGGAGCCATACGAAGAAATGACAGAAGACAGCGCTTTAACCAACTGCGCCATTCGGCTTTGTAAGGTTACATCTGTGAACTATGGTTATACAATAATCACAATTCTGATGTCAAAATACAAACTTGAAAAGGGCCAAATAATCACAACCCATATAATTGATTTTTATCTCAAAATGCGAAATATCTTTTCCCATCATCTACACCTGATTTCAACAGTAATTATTTAGTTTTAGTATCAAAATTTCAGATTTTTAAAAACAATTCGCCCCCTTGAGGCACGTTTCGTTGACATAGTTCCTTTAAGGTATGTGTAACTAAGAAGTTTTATAAATATGGACCCAGTACGGCGAATATTGGAGTCTTCCGGGCTAAGGACTAGCTCGTAATTGCTCGAAGTGAGCTTGGGAATTCCGTTCGTAATCGCATGCTGAGAATTCCAAACACGTGTCCACGGATAATTGGATCTTGAGACAAACTTGCGATATTTATGATTCAAAAGGAATCATAGATTAGGGTGATATGTCGCGCCAAAACAATTCGTGTTAAAATAACTGCTTTTATTTACTAGACTCTTTGCTAAAGCTTATTGATTTCTTAAACAGCTTTTATGACGTCTGGAAAACATGTTATAGAAGTAAATGACATTTTCTACGAAAACATATTGTTGTCTATTTTGAGCCGTATCAATAACCCAAGAAAAATTGAAATGGGAAAACCTTTGCGAGATTTTGTTTGGGTTTTGTTGCGGTTATGTTTAATTATGTACAGTTTCCAACGTCGTCTTATGTGTGATAACGTGCCAACGAATGACCGTGTTTTAAGCGTAATTTTAATATGACACGCCCGGTGTTTTCTATACAAAAAGTACCGTTAACCCGAAAAATAGTTTCCAAACTGTAAAATATAGTTCGCATTGCAAATGCATATGTTGTCAGGTAATGTTAGAAATAATTTTATCATTATCGTTGTTTATCGGCTAATAAACAACGATCTGTCGTTCTGATGCGGTATATCAAACCACTAGAGCTAACGCCCTGGTAGTTAAATTCATACGCATCAGAACTCTTAATCATTGTTTATTAGCCGATAAACAACAATTATTCGAAAAGTATTCTTAATTGACGCTACACTATAGGATTTATGACCACGCACATATTCTTAGATCTAACTCAGACAAACACCGTTAAAAGAAAGAATATGAATGGTTTTACAAAATGTCCGTAAAACAATTAAGTCCTAGATTGCTGAATTGCTAAACACATTATCAATAACATCTCGTCGTTTGGTCAATTATGCTTATAAAAAGAGTTCATTTGTGTCAGTTTAAAGCCATTCAAACGGTGCAAATGGCTTAATTCGAAACAAACAATTAAAACAGTCTTCCTACATCCTGTCATGCACATGTATGTTTATATGGGATATAACCTACTTAAGGAAACACAATGTTTGTAAGATAGTGTTGAATTCAAACACATTCATCCCCCAAATACACTGTTTATAAACATAAGCCAGGGGCGTAGCTTGGGTATAAAAAAATGTATAGGCACAAAAGGCGGAATCTACAAAATGACGCTGTAAGCGATAATCTGGGCCAGGAGTGTTTATACTCGTATGTGGCTACAAACAAATGACTTCAGCTTAACCCCGATTCTACAAAATAATTGTAAAATAAGCGCGTGTTTCCTGAAATTTATTTCATATTGACGTAATCGATTCGTTAAACAATGAAGTATCAACACAGCCAAGAATGATCCCCTCACTCCCATCCCCCTCTTGTTTTTATTGCATTTTGGCATATTAACATTTTGCATCTCTGGAAAAAATGTATAGGCACGTGCCTATAGTGCCTAAAGGTAGCTACGCCCCTGTAAGCTTATATTTGCATACAGAACATCGTAGTGCTACAGATTAAGTCCATCGTAGTGCTACAGATTAAGTCCATCGTAGTGCTACAGATTAAGTCCGAAATTTCCGGTTATGTTTCGGCAAGCTGCACAACCTCGCAGAACTTTGTTTAGTTTCGTTTAAATGAAAATTTAAACATCGAATGAAAGCAAATTCTTAAATTACAATTTGTCTGATGGAAGACTTGATTATATTGCGGTTCGATATGCAGTATTTTATGTATCTTTATAATCATAATTAAACTATAAATTTCTTTACAGGTAATAGAACACCTTGTGCCTTTAATGGGCCAGCTTCACAGTTTGGAGTTAGAAAAACAGTTGGCTAAAAAATGAAATTTTAAAACAAGAATTTGTGTTCAATCTATCAAAGCCTTCAGTCTGTTATGCTGTTTTGGTTGCAAAACATAAATAGTTTGATATTTATGAAGTTTTTTTTTGTACATCAATACTAGGGTATGTCTACCAGGTAGAAAGCTGTTCTCGACAAATAACAGATATTCGTCAAAATTTAACTTTAGATAAGCAATGTTATTTTCAAAACTTGAAATATGAACAATACATGTATTATTGAACAAGAATAAGGTCAGTTTTAGAAAATTATTTATCACACCCATAATCTGTGAAACTGCCTCTTTAATGCGTCCGAGCTGAAACGTCGCTGTAATGACATCATCTTACCTGACCGCTGGTATGGTAGCGGGCCACAAGCAGGTACGGCATTGTGAACAGGGTCGCGTACATGATCCCCGCGCACGGGGAGAGCAGGATGACGGCCGCTGGGTGGCGCGTCGCCGCCAATATCACCATGCCGACCGTGTAGACCAGTTGACCGCAGACATACACTGGCCTCGCAGCTGTAAATTGTAAAAAAATAACAATCTTTCATCTTGTAATAGTCTAGCATACTATTACCGAAGTATGTTAATTATTTAACGGGCCGAGAGGGCGAGGTTAAATATTTAACATACTGAGGTAAGAGTATGCTAGAAGTGTTTATAGCACATTTAGCACGGTTAGGCTCCGCCAATCAGTGATATCACCGTTATTGAATACCACAAAACAAGGTGAAAACTCTCTGACATATGATATAAATAGTAATATTATTCCACTCTACAAGATCGTTTTAATCGATACAAATATGCTAATCGGAAACATGCTCTATACATATGAGAACAATTCTGTAATTTTATTGCAAGTTTGTTCAATTCTTCAAGATTAATTGTCCGTAATCAGTAATAAGTTTAATAGTTCTACAGCCACTCACAATTTTATGAATTTGTTTTTATTACTCAGTTAAATCTCCTTCTACGAGGAGTCACCACGACTAGATTATGAATTCATTGTGAAAGAAAGACGTTTACTGCAGACGTCATTTTTTATAAAGTTCGATTTATCATATAATTGAAATTGCTAGAACTGCTAGAATAGATTTACATTCGCCATACCCGTATTTGGAACAAACCATTTTAATAAGATTCCCATTTTCGTGTTTGTCTTTCAGCGTATTCTTTCCTTTGATTAATTGTAGACCAGAGAACCGTCTTTACTATAGGTATATATTCATGCAGATGGCACATATCATGTTTAACTAGTTTAGACGTACATATGATCTGATAAAACTCTTACAAAGATCAGTTTGACAATAAAATGCTAACTAGTAATACACAAGTACTTCAATATCTAAAATCTAGCAATACACAACAAAACGAGTCAAACAACCTGAAAATACAAGTTGAACAAAATGAACTTACTAAATCTATCGACAAGATACTCGACTGTCATGGAGTAGAGCGCGCACGACAGCGAGTACAGAGACATCCCGAATGAGCCCAGTCTGACCCCTTCGTCGTAGAGGTCATGCTCTGGACTTCCTTTAGGCGCCCGGGGGTTTCCGTGAAACACCGACTGGCCCACGAAGTCCGTGAAGTAGAGCGAGTAGCACACCAGCGACATCCAACAGAACAGGTTGGTGACGCACAAGATAAGCATGGATTTCGGTAATCTGATAATCGATCGCAGGTATGTCTTAAGGGAAACTTCCTTCAAGAGGCTTTCAATGTTAATGGAAGACTGCCTGTGCATCATATTCATCTCACGCATCATCATAGTCTCATCTTTTGCATTTTTATTGTCATTTGTGAAGATGGTATCCGTAATAAATTTATTAGAATCTGGTTTTATACCATTGGCATTTTCAAGTTTTGGACCTACTGCGTTTGTCGCCCTAGGCTCATCCAGTGTTCCGTATGACACTACTGTTTCTTTAGTTTCACTTACATCGTTTTCCTCTTCGGAGCTTTCATTCACAAACTTTCTATACTTCGCCTTTTTAACGGTCTTCACGGGTTTTTGAAGTTGCTCGTTTGTAGCTCCAAGCTCCTTTAACGGAACCTCTTTAAAGCTTGTGAGGGTTAGTATGACGCACACGACGAACATAACCAGTACTCCAGTGAACACAACCCGGACGTGGCCCCCTAGCGCTGCTCCGAAACTCGTGGCCTCCCAGTCGATACCGCCCATCAGGTAACCGACGCTTCCGCCCAGGCCCGCCATGACGGTGAATGACGTCAGACCTCTGGAATGGTCTTCCGGTACGCTGATGTCCAGCAGATACGTCCTGCAAGGTGACTGGCAAGCGTCGCAATTAAAATCTAATAACGCCACTCCAAGAATAGTTAGAAGAATTCCGAATACGTGTTTCGGTGGCAGTGCATCTGGCGAGGGCCATTGAGGGCTAAAATTGGAGCGCACTATTACGGATGTGCCATTGTGAAACATTAGGAGATCGTTGGTTGAGTTTATTTTGCGAACGAACTTAGCGTCATCAAACATTGAAACATTTCCGTTACCATTGTCCTTGAGTCCGGAGTCACCGGCCAGCGTACCAAGTTTGTCGCCGTTTGGAACCAAAATGAGACCAAATATAATCCCAGTGGAAAATATTAGAATAAACGGACGGCGACGACCAAGTTTTAGGGGGCATCGATCACTAAGTGAACCCATAATGGGAACAAGACAGAATCCAAGAAGCGGGCTCAAGCACCATACCAACGTCATAAAGGCTACGGGTACTCCAAGTTTCAGAAGGATTGGGCTAACAAAAGCAGTCTCGGCTGCATAACACAACTCAATCCCACACACAGCGGCGCTAAGCCGGATTAACTGTGCACGAGATTTACGCGACTGCACGTGCGAGTAGTCCCCATCCTCCACGTCGCCAAAGTCTGGCACTATTTTCTTAGTCACATCCTGGATACTCGGGATGTAGTCGAGGTGCTTTATGCGCTGAATGTATTCATGGTCCTTCAGCGTCTTTAAAGCTTGCAGTTTGGATGTTAGAATTCCTAGAGACATGATCTGCAAGAGACATCGTTGTAGAGTCATATACATATATTTTTAATTATATCACGAATTGTTCGGTCAAATGTCGTGAGTTGTGAGATAAATAAAATCAAAATCTCCAATTTTACAATCCAGTACGTGTTAAGTTAAAAAACCTACGTGCAAGCAAAGAACAATGCAAAAATCACATGACAAAAAAGATAAGCATTGACGACAGCTTTCATATTTTTGTTTAGACATGCCTTAATATATTTTTTTCACCGAAACATTGCTCGAAACGTCCAAATTTAGAACCATAAATATCGTATTCCTGGATTACGATGGAAAAGACAAACAATGAAACAAAATTGAACTGCCCATAATTACTGCCACAAATCTACAATACGTCCATTGTTCTGAAGGGTTAATTAAAAGATAACCGGAACAGAAATAAAACAATACTAACTGTCGCTCAAAAGTAGTAGTGTTAGTAGATTACGTGTCTGCATTCGATTTCATCATAGCGGGTAACTACAGGGATATCCAATTCAATAACCGTTATTATTAAATCACCGTTATTAATTATATTTCGTATTATTTGATAGCGATTCCACACACAAGATGTATTGAACAATATATAGAGATAAATGGTACGGATATATAATAATTAAGATACCGGTAATTATTGTCCAGAGTTATAAATATTCCAATGTTTTGTCATTTGACGTGAAAGATTTGCTTTTTTTTCATTAATAATGCATTAATAATAAATGATTAAATAATAATAAGGTTGAAGAAAATTAAGATAGTTGCGTGAACAGTCACTTTTATATTACTTAAAGCGCCAACAACCATATAACGGCATACTACTTAAAATAGCTGGCTGAAAGAGGGCATTTACGCATCAAGTATTTTGCTCAGCACATTGCATGGGATTCTCATATGAAACTACATTACGTTCTTAACCGGTAAGCCATGTTACAAAGCAATAAATAATACAAGCGAAGGTCTATGAAAAAACATTATGGTCAATGAAACTATATAAAGCCTTGATAGACAGTGTGACCGATATTGTTCTATTTCATTCGACATTAATTTAATTTAAGTATCTTGTGCTGGCATCTGGAGAGACCATAAAGATGATAAATGGAGGGTCATTATTTTTCCTGTCGTAAAATCCGTGTCGCTTAAGTTTGAAAAGTCGCAGAAGCATTGTTGGTATCTGTACTATAAAGAGTAGATATGAAACGAACCTTTTTTGGATTGGAGATTTCAAACGGATAAAATACGCTGTGTTAGCTCTAATTATACGTTGAAAGTATTTACGATAAAAATCAACTTTAGCTAGTGTAGGGTTTTTTAGTTTCGAAAGTGAAAATCGCAACAACATGTTCATAGAACAATAAAACAAACAAACGAGTCCATGATTACAGATCGTCAAAATGTTGTGAACGCACTAATAATGTCATGCTTATAAAAGGTCCCTTAATAATAGACATTAACATTAAATATTTGTGATTTCACAAGTCTTATTCATTTACGTTTAAAACGAACTTATACGTAATGTAGACAGATCTTAATAAATAAATTTGCATGTATAATGATATGTAGGAATTCGCATGCTGTTTTTTTTTTTATAGTCATTGTAAAACCAAAAATGTGCACAAATGCGGACTGTCCTAGATTACATCGTGAATCCAGCAGCATGCATAACTGTACATGTTTCGTAATATAAAAAGCATCACAGATTTCCTGCCAATTAAGCGTTAGTAAGAACGCGATTTTTATGGTCCTTAATTAAGAGATCCTCTTGGATATCTCATTAATATTTACGCCGTTCATTATTCGCTTAACGAGCGTTTCAAGCACATCGCTAAAGGTTGGGTCTCGATACAGAGAAGGTCGAATTGAATAGCGCAATAACGTCGTTGTCGACCTTTTGCAACTTCAAAGAAAGACGCTTTCTCCGAATGATGCTTAATGCAAAAACGCTAAAATACGAATGTCACAGAGCATTGACTATAGTGCATGTTCGTAAATGTTCACTAATAAAAATCTATCCAGGAAGTTATGTAAATGAGACGTGTCGTGGGAAAACCTGGCTTTATGCATATGCGTAAAGTATCTTCCTGGATCAGCCTGTGCACTCCGCACAGGCTAATCCAGGACGGCACTTACCGCGTACAGTGGATTTATGTTTAGAAGAGACTTCATTAAAAAAGAAAATACCATAAAAGCGAAAAGTGCCGTCCTGGATTAGCCTGTGCGGACTGCACAAGCTAATCCGGGACGAAATTATACGCACATGCATTACAACCGGTTTTCCCACGACACGCCTCAAATGTAATTATGTTCATGATGCACATAAAATGGCAATTTGCTATAGTAGGTAGATGTATGCTCATATGAAAGTTACATTTTCCTTCAAAAATATAACAACATTAAGACCTAAATCAGATAGTGTTTTGGCAAAGACATGTGTGGTTCATACATGATGCTTGAGTGTAAAGAAAGGCATAATTATACAAATGTTTTCATATGCAAAGTGTAATCACACTTTACAACGTAGAGTCGCCAATTTATTTTTTATTTTATATAAAATAAATGCGACCTATATGTGCGGTTTCAACGTTAAATTTGCTTTATAATGCATAATCATATTTCAAGATTTCAATTGTATTTGCTTAATAACATACATTATTTCAGTTGTAATTTTATTATTATTGTGAAATGTGAAATCCTTATAAACCTTGATGTATTGTCTGTTCTAAGTCTGTATACAAAATATAGTATATATAAATGTTGTGGAATCTTTGAGTGTTGACTTTTAATGTATTTGCAGTTGATAATCGTAAGCATTCAATGTAAAAAACACAACTCAGTTTAAAGAATTTCTTTTGGGTGGGTTCAGTATATACGATGCTCTGCCAATTAGGTGTATAAGAAGAGAAATTACAATATGTTTTTTAAACCGAATGGGCAATAATCGTCGACAAAATCATTGACGAGTATTGTATTCTTTAAATGCGCATACAATTTAATTTCAAAAGATCAAAGTAAGATATACCGATTTTCATGAACTTTATTTCACTAATAGTATCTCACTGAGTGTTATGCAACGTGATTGCAATTGCAATGTGAACTTAAAGATCAAAGAAAACACGTGCATGATCATTAACATTATTTGAGTCAAAATTGTGAAAAATGTTAATACAACATGCATACCATTAAAATTTCAAAGAACGTATATTTAGTCTCAAGAACTTTATCTTGTAGTTTATCACACACATAAAGCACTGTAGCACCATATTTTTCACAAATCCTATTTTTCACATCAGTGAACAATAAGATCTTATTTTTTACAGGTGTGAAAATTGAGATCCTATTCGTCACACATCGCAATCTCATTCTTCACATTTTCAATGAAGTTTGTTATCGCATACAGTTTTAGATATGCAATGAAGTTATATTCCTATGTGATCTTCACGCATACCCCGTTTTTTGACTAATTATCTTCTTCACACTTAACATGTGACAAATGAGATCCTATTTTTCACAGGTTTGTGAAAAATATGATTTGTGAAAAATATTATCCAACAGAGCACGGACCTGCGCTCGTCATTCGATCGTTTTAAAAACTTTCCCAAACGGGTTTTGAACGCATTTGTAAGATTTCTTTCGAGAGAGTGGGGAAGGGGAGATTGGAAATAAGAAGGTCATTAACCAAATGGTTAGATTTCTGGATCACTATCTCTGGATACAGGCATGTTTGAAATTCTTAATAATTATAATGGGAAAAGGCAGTTACATATCACTGAAAGACAATCAGCTGTAAAATAGGTTACATGTCGTGGCGGTGATCTGCGCTCTTTGAGTGCTGTATATCTTATATTTGTATTTGTTGTATCATGTGATTGTATAAGCAATTTACATTTTATTCCTAAAGTAATGCAAAAACCAACCATCACCCCCTGTACTCGAGTAAAGCTACAGCGGTTTGATAAGGTCAACAGCGGTGAACAGATTATGAGAAGAAAAGACCCCAAGGGAATATTTTAGATATTTAAAAACGAATGGCCTTCTTTCGCGAATCGAACATTCGAAATGTATGGAAGATTAATGAATATTATTCATAATACCGATACAAAAATCCACGTACATTGTAACTTTGTCAAGCATGGTGATAGCTTACGTAAATACGGCAAAGTGAGGTCACAGGTTCTCGCCATAAAACAAGGTTTGGAATCTTTCGGCACTTTATATGTGTTTAAATATCTAATATATTACCTTGGTGTCTTTTCTTCCCATAATCTGTGCACCGCTGTTGACCTTATCAACGCTCTAGCTTAACTCGAGTACAGGGGAAAAAATTATACCAACACATTTTTCAACGCAGGAAATCACTTTCAATTTTCTCTTACAGAAAATTAAACGTCTTTGACAATTCACAGACGCTGAGCCTTAATTCCAAGTAATTGATATATCATTGTTTGGCATAAACAGTTGATGAATTTAAGAATAAATCCTCTCTTGAAATTCCGTCATTTCGCCATCAATTCGGCTGAAGTGTTTAGCAAGCAGGCCAAATGAGCGATACAAAATTGGATCACTGTCATGGAGAAACTAATTGAGTCATCAACGGTGACAAAACGCAGGAGCCGTCCGTTTCCAACAGAAGGTGCGTTTCTGATACAGATTTGAATCATATACAATTTTATTTTCGTACAATACCCAGAAAGGAAAATGGGTCCTCGTGTAACATTCTTCGCATTTTTTCAAGTGTTGTTTCACGACCAAATACGAAACTTTGAGTCCTTTATCGAGTTTCAACATTATGATGAAGTTACGGAATAAACATACAATCATAAGTAAATAGTGTTGAAATGACTATAACTGAGTATCAGAAGTAAAAACTATACAAGATTTACTTGTTATTACAGATAAGAAATGTGTGTTAATTATACTCACAATCTAAACAGGCGTTACAATATGTTCGCCCCTATACGCTTGGTTATATTTTGCATAGTTTGTGATTAATTAAGTTTACAAATACACTTAACAGATTCAAAGGCTAATAGTATTTAACAAACCAGTGCAACGACACCATATACTGAAATTTGTAAACTATTCAAATTCCACATGGAAAGTAATTCAGTGTCATTCATCAGAAATGTATACACAATTAAACGCAACAAAAAGCATTTTCAGTCATAGATACTACAATGTACACACTCGATTCTTTTCTAATGTACTAAAGACATGTCTCTGGTCGTATTCCAGAAACATCTTAAGTGAAATCTTATCCTAAGCCATAAAATCGTCATTTTTCTTAAACATTTTATTTCATGTATACATAAAATTCTGCTTTATGTTCACTAATTATCAATGTATTATTAACTACTATTTACTTAACCGTAATTGAACTAATTAATTTATATGTAGTTTAAAAAATATCAATTAATAAAAAATGGAACTTAAGTGAAATATTTTAAAGATAAACTTAAGATGTTTTCGCAATATGGCCCCAGATTTTCCTACTTAAGGTACAATGTCTACGGCAAAGTGATCTCCTTCAGCAAGTTTAATGGTATTTTGGTATACAGATGAGCAACACAAAGGCGTATACAATACATACAGTATGACTAATTTACTACATTTTAAGAATTTTGATAAAATTAAAAATCAACAAAATTATTTGAAAAAAGAAAATCAAGAATAGGTATCGAACTCACGACGACGGAGTGGTCAAATCAAACGACAATAGTCACCGTTGTAACCAACTGAATTAACCTGACTGTGGAAACTCTGAAAAAAGCGCTTGTATTCTCTGGCAACATAAGATAGTCTCAAATCAAACGTAAAGGTGTAAACAAGAAAAAGGCCACAGTACTTACTTTTATTACAAAATATCAATTTTATACGGAAAATATTCTTACTAAAATCATAGAAAAAGTTAAAGTTAAATATGGTGGTCAATCCTTACCTAAATCATAGGAAAAGTGAAAATCAAATACATTGTCACACTTACATTCTCTCCCGTTAATTCCTGCCTACACTTCCGTGCCGATGAGAATTAATTTAACGGTCCCAATGGCCTCAGAGCCAGCGACAAAAGGGAGGCGAAATTGTCTCTAATAAACGCACACCGTCGTGTCGCTATCAGGTTTGCGCTGTCGCATGCCTGATCAATATTAAAGCAACTTTGTCAGTGAATGGATTGGGTCGGTTTCACATTGTGTAGACCGAACTTAAAGCGACAACGTTAAAATTAATGAACAACCGGTATTGTTCACAATAGAAAATGACACAAACAATGTCAGTTTTGTTTAGACAACCAAAAAGGACATTTTGAAATGGACATATTACACAATATAATCTACTTATAACTAAAGGTTACAAATGGACGTACACTTATTGAGACTGCTCTTACATGTAGCGATTTCAATATTTTTTTTAGACCGCCCTTAAAAAAATGTTCGCTGCAGAAATATATGAACAACTGTTTTATTATTGACTTATCAAATACATGACATTAATCCGACAATATTGTTTGCCTGAAAAATCAATGTGTCGTTGACATTAAAAATAATTGAGGCGTGTCGTGGGGAATCAGGGCTTAATACATCTGCGTAAAGTGCCATCGTTTATTAGCCTGTGCAGTCTGCACATGATAATCCAGGACGGCACTTTCCGCCTACAGTGGATTTATGTTTATAAGAGACTTCATTGAAACAAAAATTACCATAAAAGCGAAAAGTGTCGTCCTGGATCAGCCTGTGCAGGACGACACTTAACACATATGCATTAAGCCCGGGTTTCCCACGACACGCCTCATACAGTCCCTTGGTAAAATTTTTATCTCCCCATGTGATGTGAATGAAAAATGCTGTGCACACAAGACTCACGCGAAAGTGTTAAAAATAATTTATTCATTGCTATGATACAATTACAAATAAGATACATATATTATACACAATGAAATGGATATCGACACCACATATTACACTTCCAGTTTTCTATCTAACATAAGCGAACACAAATGTCTATAGGTGCTCATATAATGTTTTCTGAACGGAGTCTATTTATAGATATGACGTCACACATTTTGCACACAGCACATGATGCCGGGGGTCAAGAATGCCTCAGTACCCTGTCAAAACAACCCGATATTAAAGACAATCACCGGTTTTAAATATAACAAGTAAGATATTTTTCGAAATAAATAAATAATATGTTATTTAAATAATCATATTTATGTTAATTTTATAGATACCAGTTTCTACCATATACAAGTTTCTACCATATAAAAGTAATCATATGACATATTTTGTTGTCATAGCTTTATTTCTATTTGTGCATTCCTTTTACATAAGACCAATGGTAAACATAGAGAACCATTCCATTTGATTACTGTTATGACCAACAAGCTATAGAATAACTGTACTTTTTTTACAGTTATATTATGTACATGCACTCAAATGCATATTGAAAATAGTATTTGATCGATTTATAAACTCTGCGACTTTTTACGAGAAAGTGACGGTTTTCCGTCGCCTCCGTTGCCATGTTCACCAAACAACTCGCTAGGTGGAAACAGTTGACACGGCATTGAAATGTATTCGCTTTCAGTATTTTCGTCATAGTCAACCGAGCTGACTTTCTCTATATCGGTATAAACGTTTTCTGACGTCATCGAATTTCTGTTCGACCCAGAATTGCAACCACCGAGCGTTTTAAGGTGCTTTGAGAACTTTTCGGAATCCCAGACAATATCGTAATCACCTTCTGTGCTTGTCGAGTTCCTGTTTGTATATCCCGACGCGCATGCGCCAGGGTCCACGTGATCGAATTCCTTACATTCTGATTGGATCTTCGACATGCACACGCTTGCGTACTCGTTACCGATCGCAGGCTTGGGTTTGTCTTGCGCATGCGTGGATTTGGGCTTTAATGGCGGACTGCCATTGGAAAGCTGCAACGATCGCGAAGAACTCGGAGCGTTCGAGACGTCACTGTTGGCGTAAGAATGCGACGGGGGACGAGGGGGTCGTGACGCAGGAGGCCGAACCCCCGGGGCTTGGTCATCCATGTCCAGATAGCTGGTCTGACTCAGACCTGTAGTGTCGTTCTTTCGACAACAGCCCCTGAAAAGTTCACAGAAAGATAACATATTTAAAAGTTATGATCGAATTTCGTCGTGTGAAATTTTACCTTGTCAAAAAGGTCTCACTTTAAATAAGCAGTTTACAAATATTAAGACCATTTTGTATATATTAACAACTCTAAATGACACAAATCTCAGCCTGATTCTCTACTATAAACGACAACAACAGAACAATTTTTTTATAGTATTTTACATATGAGGCGTGTAATGGGAGAAACCGGGCTAAACGCATCTGCGTAAAGTGTCGTCGCGGATTAGCCTGTGCAGTCCGCACAGGCTGATCCGAGACGACACTTTCCACTTTTATGTTTTTTTCTGTTTCAAGGAAGTCTTTTCTAAACATAAATCCACTGTAGGCGGAAAGTGTCGTCCCGGATTAGCCTTAGCGGACTGCACAGGCTGATCCGGGATGACACTTTACGCACATGCCCGGTTTTCCATAGACAGGCCACATATGATTTGCATTTGTGGACATGTCTAATGCATCTCTGCCTTACATCAAGGTTACGTGATACTCACCTACGTCTCAGCATGCAGAACACGACGATCCCGGTAACCACCGCCAGGATCCAGACGACGGATCCGCAGACGAGATACACCACGAGATGTGATGCTGAAATAACCATAGCAACCATTTATTAGCCCTTAATCATAAACGTGCCTTTAGCTATGTGCACAAATTAGAAAAAGTGATATGCGTGTTGGAGAGTATGAATTTAGGTTATGATATAAGAATTACAAATAATATCACTGTTTTATACATCTTCGAGTGGTCACTAGATTGTTCGAAACATAGCTCAAATGGTGTTTGGTTCTACCCAGGACTCGAACTCGAATGTGCCAGTGTATGAGACACAATAAATTAGGATACATATGTATGGTTAACGTTTGAGACATTTTAAGGACAAATTAAGAACGGCGAGTTCAAGTCTTCTGTATAGAGATGTTACTTTTTGGGTGCAAGAGCGACCTGTACGACTCAACCAGATTTATCGAACGCGAATGTACTAATGCGTACTAAGTAAAATCAGTTTTGCAACAAAAATAACACTTGATATATTTCATTGAGTCATCATTAAATAAATAGCATTTCATTTCTTCTTATGGTACTGGTCCTTCCATTTAAAGACAGTTAAATAGTGAATATCAGCATTATGCTTGGTATAAATGTCACAATATTATGATAAAATACGACCAATAAACAATGGTGTGTTTCACTTTAAGATGCATTTTATATTTGCTAACATCCTAGCTGTTGCTTTATTTATTTTACTTCGTAATATATGCCATTCAGTTTGACAAAGGCACATGTATGACACGTTTTCTTTGCTTCATAAATAAGTGGCTTACCATTCGCCTTGGCCACTGGAATAGCTGAAAATAATGATAAGAGATATGAGGAAAACGTGCAATAAATTATACGTCTTAAATATATTATGCAATGATATTATACTGCGTAGTTTCCAAAACACTTTACTGAAAATGTAGTTGTATAACAAAATCATTTTAGAATTAAGTTCATTAACTGACAACTTTTCTGAAAGGCTTTTTGGTAAAATAATTTTGACCTATTTAAAGACCTAAGTAGGACCATACTTTATACAAATAATATTTTTCACATTGGTGGAAAATATGATTTCATTCTTCACTGGTGTGGAAATTGAGTTCGTATTCATTACACCATACAGTCTAATTCTTCACACACACAAAAAATTCGGTCGCTTCCAGGTTTTTTTATGAAATGAAATCATATTCTTCTGTAATCCTCACGCATTCCCCTTTTTGGGCCCATCACATTCTTCACACTTAAACTTGTGACAAATGAGATCATATTTTTCAAGGTGTGTGAAAAAAACATGACTTGTGAAAAATATGATCCTACAGTCCTATATTGCTCAGAAGAAACATAGCACTTCGATAGGTCTACAATACTTGCATTATTCGATTCCTAAGAAAAGCACTATGGCAATTAACAAGCATTTCGGATTTGATATTAGCAACCCAGCAATTGGTCGGACGTATAAATATCAGGTGATACTTACGAATCTGGCAGACGAAGTCATGCGGCATGCTGCACGTCTCTGTTTGGAACTGCAGCTCTCCCAGCTTGTCCTCTATCACCGTGGTGCACCACTGGGGCGTGTCCATGACGTTATCTAGAGGGGGTCAAATAAGGGGTCATTTATATACTGATACGTGTTAAAGATTAATACATTGTATCGAAGTCATCGGAAAAAAAAAAATTGTATTCTTTGCGTGGATAAATACTTACATATTTTTTCGATGAAAAGGATAAATGAATCATCGATTTGTTACATATTGTATAATTTGCAGTCGAGATTATGCTATTTTAATTTAGCATGTATCTTTCGTTATTAGATTTTATGTATGTTGAAGATAAAAAAACTCTTTCGATAAAAATGTCTTATATATTGTCCCAGTTTCCTGTACAGGCCTCTGGGTCTGAGCATCTCGGCATGTATGTGATTGTTTTTGTATTCCAACATGATACTCGCTAATTTTTCTACAGTCAAAGAACAAAATTATCTTTTGTAAACTACCCAATAAAAAACGCAAAACGAAGTGAGCATAGTAAAAAGTAGTTCCAATTACAATTGCAAAAATATATACGTCAAATCATGTTCGAATCAAAATAATTTTCGCATTATCGTTGTTAATCGGCCAATAAACAACTTTTTGTTGTTCTGATGCGTGGCTATTCAACAACTTAGGCTAACGCCCTCGTGGTTTAATTCTTACGCATCTGAACTGCAAATCGTTGTTTATAAATCGTATATATTTATAAACAACGATAAATCGAAAATTGTTTCTTAATTGCACTATAATTCTCCCATATAACACCCACCTGTATGCCAGGTCCAGGACGTGTTTCTGTACAGCCCCACCCAGAACTCGCTGTGGTTGGGCAGGGCCTGTATCGCCTCCATGTTGTTGCTATGGAGATCTGCAAGTGTGCCGCCCTCCTCGCGACACATTGCGCGCGCCTCCAGCCACGAGCCCGACTTCCGGTGAGGACTCTTGTACTCTATGACCGAACCCTTGTCCCGATCTAATATAAGAAACATAAATAGACGATAATAGATGACAGGTCCACGTGTGAATCCAGCGTCACATCCGCTGAACGCGAGTCTGTCGATTCAATCAGCAGTTGGTTTCTTATTTTACTCATTTGCTGTACATATACTTTTGAAAAATGGAACTGATGAACATTTCATTCATCAAATCGATATTTGTAAACAACAAAGATCGCCTCAGAATGTTTGATCGTTGAACAACCCCCAAGGGCAAAGTGCGTTACGTAATAATCAGTTGAAATTGATAAAATTATAAAGCGTTTGTAACGCTGAACGATGGAATAATTTGGAGTGTTTCTGTTGTTTTCGTTGAAATATTTGACAGACAACACGTGGAACATTTACATTAAGTACATAATGCAGCACGACATACAGAAGTCGGAATGGCCGAGTGGTTAAAGTAATTGGCTTATAATCCGGAGGTCCAGGGTTCGAACCCCCGTCGGACCATTTATTCATCTTTTTTTTATAAATACTTTTCTATTTATTATACTTGAGCTTTTTAGTTCCGATGTTTGATGTGATTGCGCCTGGCTTACTTTTTTCGGCGTAGCTGTCTAAGATCACTTTTGACCTAGATTTCTTGCGATAATTATGCAGCGGGAAAATTGAATGCCAATAGAATTGGGCAAATTTTCTAATTTTTGGGAATGCAAACTTCAAACAATGGTTTAACGTATACCAATAATTGTTGCATACTTTTGGGGATTAAACATTTACATAATTGTTTACATAAGCGGTTAAAATGAAGTTATAAACATATCTTCGACATATGCTATAGTACTGAGGCTAATTATGTATTCTCATTGTATGCCATACACAGAATGCTATATTCATTCACGTAACAAAATAACTATTTTGTTTAGCCTACATTTATATAAGCGGTACGCTCTATAAATAGCAATTGTGCAATGTTCCCATTCATAAATCTCATTCACAGAGTTGTCGTTCCATGTAGCCCATTGATTCTAGCGAGTTCATCCCATTCCAGAAACAGTAGTGTCATTCTTAGAATAGCGCGCGTAGCTAGCAACCGTTGTATAGCTGTGTTAATATACTCGTACATGCATCATTAATAGCGGTCAGATAATCATAAACCTACAAATTTCAATAAATGGGGAATTTATATTTAAAAACTTACTGTTAATTTGAATTAAAATTGTGGTTACGATTTATTAACGATTATTTATAATTGCATCTTTCTATCAACTTATTTAATCTGTAAAAAGATGCTACATTTTCTATAGATAAAATGTTCTATAGACAAAAGTAGATTCGGAATACGTCGAATTGTTATTCGCGTAGCATGAATACACAATTTGCAATACTAATTATACACAGGAACCCTTGATATAATTATCATATTTCTACTGATATAATTTAAAATCGTCATAGTCTAATGAATTTTTATGTTTGCGTTATCAAAAATAAAGTCTTAACATTTCCAAAATCGCTTGCTTGGGATACACAGTATAAATGCTTATTTGACTTCAAAACGTTATTATATTAGATAACTAACATGAATGGTATATTACCGGTACTATAAATAACTATATAGACTCGTCTGATACATAATAAATAATTTTAATTCATTCCCGAAATTATTTTCTTACATTGTTAATTTGTAAAATTGGCTTGACAAATTCAGATAACAATTATGTTAACCGAAATTATTTTGGTTATTAATATGTCACTGGTGGAAACAAGGAGCTGTAGGATTGGTTTACCCACGGCAGATATAATGATATTTTTTTTAATTAATAAATTTATCTCAAATTAACTTTTGGGTCCGAGAAGTTTTCTTATAGGGTCCGAAAAATCTGGGGCCCAATAAGTCTCCTAATATTGGAGGGGACTAAAGAATCTGGGGTCTGAGAAGTCACGTAACCGATCATCTTGGCCGTCTGTTTAGGTAATTTTTAAATGACATCTCAATATTAATTTTAACGCCGATTGTCTTTTTTAAAGACATTTCTTGTTAATGTTATACTTTAATGACAGACATTTTTAAATTGCGGTTTCTGTATTTGCGTAACATATGCATGCATTGTGGAAAAGGCTATGTAAAAATTTAATCCGAGTGCATGTTAAGTACATCTTCATCTAGTGCACCGGGATTTTCTCCCATACAGGAGACGCCCGTTCCAGAAGCGACCCTGGGTCTTTCAGTTCCCGGGATGAACCACCTTTTTTTTTTTTACTGCACCTCAATTTAACGTTTCATGCGAAAGATGAGTTATTAGATTGTGGTGTAGCAGGGCTCGAACCAGCGACCCCTGGGTTGTCAAGCCAGTGCGTTAACAATAGACCACGGATACCGCCACAATTTAATCCGAACAACCCAATTTCCGATTTTATTTACGCCGAATACAGTTGATAGCTTATTAACAGCATATATTGAACAACAGTAATTTCCAATTTCAATGGCGGCAGACTCAGTTAATAATGATAACCTACGACATACTCGCTGTCAGGAAAATTTGGTGGAAATTGTTACGTAGGAGACGTGATATCGACGGCTCGTGTTCAGCTAATGGACAGTTTTAAAAAGTGCTTGAAACATTCATGCAGACACTGAGTTCCTAGTATTTTTTTTTAACCAGTAAAATATGCGCTAGGGTGCTCTGTTTTATGGTCACGCTACACGGCCAATTAAAGCTATGTTAGTGTAACTATATCTGAACTAGTAAAAAGTTATAAGAAGCACGTTTTAAAAAGTATTTTTACAAAGTCAAAAAAGGCTACTTATTTGTATTTCTTGGCACCAACCTATATTAAAATGTTTTGAATATCTGTAAGAAAAAGTCATCAGAATTCTAGTCTTCATCGACGGAAACACAATCAGTAAAATTCCTAAAACGTCAAATTTATAATTATACATAATTTAAGTACAATGTAACTTAATGATTGTCTTAGATGAACATAAGCGTACGTTGGTCAAGCGTAACGTCACCGCTACTCGTATAACACCTGCTTTTCATATCCGTTGCTATGAAGTAATATATTACAAAACTACCATCAATCACATAGCAGAGTTGTCGTTCGTTGCTCTCACCATTCACCTCTGCAACGGGCTCATTGACAAGGACGTCAAAACGGAAAAAAAGGTATTGAACTCACATTAAAGTTTTTTTAGGACCATAAACATAGAAATTAGGAATAAACGGTGTTTAAATCATCACAAATGGGAAAAAATAATGCTGATTCTTATTAATGGAACTATTTTCTTGCCCATTTACGCAGACGGAACCAGTTTGCAAGGACAGAGTGGATGGTATTGTGCGTTGCGTTTTGAATTTTATGATAATGTGATTAAAACACGTAAGTGTGGACTACTTTCCGAGCCAACTACAGAGGTGAATGGAATGTAGCCGGTGTGCAAGAGATTGAAATACCATATCACCACGCGCTCGTATACCACGTGACTTACAGATCTTGCAGAGGAAGGGCATGGTCTTCCGGCAGTCTGTGGTAATCCACACCGGGGTGTCGTGCTTTAAAATGTACACGCAGTTTTTCCAGTCAGAGCGACTGACGTCTGAAGGAAGAATCAATACGTTTACTCCATTACTTTTTATCACATCATCATCATCATCATCATCATCTTCACCATCATCATCATCATCATCATCATCATCACCATCATCATCATCATCGTCATCTTTGCCATTAGCATCATCAACATCATTATCGTTATCGTCATCATCATTATCATCATCATTACCATCATCATCATCAGCAGCAGCAGCATCATCATCATAATCATCATCATCATCATTATAAAACTTGAAATTTGCTCCAACAATTTCGTCAATATCAGCAACGATTTCATCATCATCAGAAGCAGCAGCAGCAGTAGCAGCAGCAATTATTAAGTCATTATTGTGATTAATAATTACTCGAACAAGTGAAACTGCAGCCTTATTCCACGTAACTATATTTAGAAATAATAAGACTTACCATGCACAGTTTGTTCCTGTAGTGACGTCTTCTCATTGGCCGTTTCTGGAAAAAAGACGACTGGACGTTTTAAATCATGCACCAGGATACTTATTAAAACCATTAGCAATAACAAATAGAATAGGAACGCAAATTACACCCTGCCGACTTTAGTCAATAATGCGCAGGCAACGAAGACAGCGAAAAAATAAACAACTAATTAAACTATAACAATACAAGACAATGTCACTCCCCTGCCTGGCGCGGT
Source organism: Congeria kusceri (assembly GCA_027627225.1). Classification (NCBI taxonomy): domain Eukaryota; kingdom Metazoa; phylum Mollusca; class Bivalvia; order Myida; family Dreissenidae; genus Congeria; species Congeria kusceri. The sequence goes on along the minus strand of CM051030.1, from coordinate 33,980,260 downwards.
AATAGCATTTGGAGTTAAAGGAGACAGGGAAATCGAGATCTACATGTTTATCACATTCTATACCTTGTTTCCCGTGTAATACAACCATTACGAATATTTCTATCTTACACGTGTGTAAGAGAACATTTTGAGCGTTTTCATTGGCTACGTATTCTTTGACTGACCAAACGCATGACGTTATTTTGGTGAAATGACGTCGTCAACATGAAATGACGTCACGTCAGTACACAACTTTGAGAATTTACCAACTTATTTTGGTAAAATTAGAATGGTTTTATTTCTTTTAAAAGCATGTGATAAAAAAGATCTGACACTCGTTGTGATTTAATACCATATTTTATTAAACTCGTCCAGGAAATTCGTTAGTAAGCTCGCAACTGGCTCGCTTACTAACAAAATTCCTGAACTCGTTTAATAAATTATGGTATGAAATGACAACTCGTGTCAGATCCTATATATATATTATATTTTTCACATAAATGACACTGAAATTTGCACAATAGGTCTATCATTGTTTAGCTGTTTGAAGAAATTCTTCAAGTGAATTAAGCCTTAGTACAATTTATTGTGATAAGAAAGTTGATACACTTATATCATTGTTTAAGTAATTCTAAGAATCTCAATCTTTAAAAATCAAATCTTAGACGATGTTACGTGTGGGAACGAATGCCGCTTTCGCCACCTCTAAATCCGCCTATGTTTACCTTTGTAGCCGTTGACCCCACCCAGGCTGTAAACGGACACGGCGCCACGGGCCCCTCCGCACATCTCCCCGGGGGCCCCCGGGCAGGGCAGTTCGCACTCTCGAGCGTCCAGGGGGATCAGGTCCCGCATGTCCCTCAGGCAGAAACACATGTGACCCTGGAGTCAATTTGAAAATGAGTATCGGTTACGATTAGAAATAAATACTTTACTGCTACGTTTATGGGTGGATGTAGTACATAATTAAAGCGTTGTTACAATAAGCTTGCATTTCATTTATCCCAAGATGTTTTTTCTAATACCTTGCTAATAGGATAAAAAAAACAACGAATTTATTTTAAACAAGAGCAAATATTAGTAAATGGCAACCACAATAGATATACAACAACCGATGTTCAATAAATGTGGATTGGGATAAATTCATTTCATTCAGCTTCAATAGCGTATTTCTAATGTAGATAACTGTTTGTGACATATTGAGGGTGTTGTTTTGTTCCCTTAACTATACAGAACAGGGGTTCGAACCTTGAGCACGGCGTAAGTGGACTCCCTGCAGACCGTGGAACACTCGGCGGCCTGATTCATAGCCAGCCTCGAGCCGTCCTGGGCCGTCAGGAACTCGGCAGAGAAACAGCCTAAAGTAGTGAAATACACAACGTCAGTGAACTAGCAGATATCAAGGACATATCTGTTATGAGAGTCAAAAATTCGACAGAGAAACAGCCTGAAATACCAAGTGAAATACACAGTGCCCAGTGAAATAGCCGATATCAAGACAATATCCATCTTAGGATGTCAGGAACTCGGCCGAGAAACAGCCAGTAACACACCCATTGTTAATGAAATACCAGTTAAACACCAAATGTTAGTGTAATAGACAGTTTCAGTGAAATAAAAATTTCAGTAAATGTTCAACGTCAGTGAAATACCTAATACCAGTGAATAAATGTGTCAATGACACCAATTGACCGGTAATACGAAGTGTCAGTGCAATGTCCAATGTTAGAGAAATAACCCATTTCAGTAAAGAACAATTTCCGTTAAAAACGTACCTAATTCCGGTGGAAATAAGTGTCAATTATACCTAATATATCAGTGTAATATGGGGGTGTCAGTGTAATACCGGGTGTCAGTGTAATACCGGGTGTCAGATTAATATATGGGCGTCAGTGTAATACCGGGTGTCAGTGTAATATGGGGGTGTCAGTGTATACCGGGTGTCAGTGTAATTCCTGATGACAGTGTAAAAGCGGGTGTGTGTGTAATACCGGGTGTCAGAGTAATAACGGGTGTCAGTGTTATACCGGGTGTCAGAGCAATACCGGGTGTCAGTGTAATACCGGGTTTCAGAGTAATACCGGGTGTCAGTGTAATACCGGGGGTCAGAGTAATACCGGTGTCCGAGTAATATGGGGGCGTCAGTGTAATATCGGGTGTCAGTGTAATATGGGGGTGTCAGTGTATACCGGGTGTCAGTGTAATTCCTGACGTCAGTGTAGTACCGGGTGTCTGTGTAATACCGGGTGTCAGAGTAATAACGGGTGTCAGTGTAATACCGGGTGTCAGAGGTATACCGGGTGTAAGTTTAATACCGGGTGTCAGTGTAATACCGGGTGTCAGCGTAATACCAGGTGTTAGTGTAATACCGGGTGTTAGTGTAATACCGGGTGTATACCGGGTGTCAGTGTAATACCGGATGTCAGAGTAATACTGGATGTATTACCGGGTGTCAGTGTAATACCGGGTGTCAGTGTAATACCGGGTGTCAGAGTTATACCGGATGTCAGTGTAATACCAGGTATCAGTGTAATACCGGATGTAATTCCGGGTGTTAGTGTAATACCGGGTGTCAGTGTAATATCGGGTGTAAGTGTAATACCGGGTGTCAGTGTAATACCGGGTGTTAGTGTAATGCCGGGTATATACCGGGTGTCAGTGTTATACTGGGTGTATACCGGATGTCAGTGTAATACCGGATGTCAGTGTAATACCGGATGTCAGTGTAATACCGGGTGTCAGAGTAATACCGGATGTCAGTGTAATACCGGATGTATTACCAGGTGTCAATGTAATACCGGGTGTCAGTGTAATGCCGGGTGTCAGAATAATACCTGGTGTCAGTGTAATACCGGATGTATTACCGGGTGTCAGTTTATTACCGGGTGTCAGTGTAATACCGGGTGTAAGTGTAATACCGGATGTATGACCGGGTGTCAGTGTAATACCGGTTGTCATTGTGATAGTAATACACAGCGTCAAACAAATGAGCTCTTTCGTAAACGAACGATGTCAACGATACACATAATGTCGGTGTTAACAGTGTCAGTGAAATACCAGATGCCATTGAATAACATGATAAATGCCCAATGCTGTTCAACTTCAGTAAATAACATGTGCAAGGCCAATGACCGCAAAACGGAAAAAAGAATTATAGATGTGTTTACTGGAAAGAAAGATTGAATGTAAGTCCAAATGCTAGTGGTTCATATAAAAACATAAATGTTCTTCTCACATATAATATCAGTCATAATTGAATCTCTTGCAATTCCAATTCACAATGTTATAACGCGCTTCTTAACTAAGGGAGATAACGCTAACTTGCATGTTATCTTAAATTACAGTTTTCTCCCCTGGTACACAAATTGTCAAAAACATTAAATCACTTACTAAGTCGAACTTTGTTGATGCCTAATAAAAAAGACACTACTATTTTACTAGTAACTATCAAGCATTGAAATGTATTATTGAAATTAAAGGTCGTTTTAGTATTATTGTTATACAAGATCCGGTAGGATTTTTCTCACAGTACATTTAAAATGAAAAGAAAATCGTTGCCATGGTGACCTACCTTCCACCCACACCCAGGGCGAGTGTTGCCGGTAGGCGGCGGTCCACACCGCACGTCCGTGATCTAGGAGGCGCTGTTTCTGGAACTCCACTACTCGCGCATGCGTATCGAGCACCAGCAGCGTTCCGTCACGTGACCTGCAGTCGACGTCCGCCTCCGTCCACGTCTTCCGGCCATTGATGAGTTTGTATGTGAGTTTTTCGGAGTTGGCACCTGTGTGTTATTATTTATAAATGTCGTTTATTGTTTAAACAAATGACGATGTCAAAACTGTGTCGTTAATATTGTATTAAACAGATTAATTTTAATATAACCACTATGGCAAAGAATAAACAGAAGATTTTGCTGATAAAAATGTATTAGCTTGTGTAATATATGTATGTAGCGTTTGATATTTTAAAACAACAAGATTACGTCCAATATTTTGCAGATACTTGCTTGTTAAATATGACTCTGATATCGTAACCGGACCTTGCAATGTAATCGTTTAATTTGGAATTGAAACAGAACCCAGCATTCCTCTTATAGTAAGAAAGGCAACAACAGAGGCAGATATGACATTTTGTGACTCCACTTTTGTAAATTGGGTTAGATGGTCAACACGCAGTCCTGAGTTTTACACGCAGTCCTGAGTTTTACACTGAGAGTTAATACTTTTACCTTCTATAAGAAATGTATTAACTCAAGCAAATAATTCGACAGTGTCATAATCTTTGCTTAAGTTTAAATCAGTGCATGGAATGTTTATCCGCCATTTGTGAATAAAATTGGGTGATGGTATTAAAACAGCAAGAGTCATAGCGGAAACACCGATGAAAGACTTTGACAGGAAAGCCAGAATGCGATTTCAATCTCATCGTAAACAAACTGTGATCGTTTGCGACCCACGTATTTTGCTTTTAATCGGTAGGTACTTATTTTATCAACTTGAATATAAGAAACGTAGCAGAGACGGTTTTTAATGATTAAATATATATATTATTTACCTAAAAGGGTTACTCCTATCAGAAATATCACCACTAGAGCATCCAAACGCTGCAAACAAATCCGCTGGTTCATCATGAATGGATGAAATTTATCACTTCTTCCTTTCTTTTTTTTGCTAAGCAATGATCACCTCACGATCGATGGCGCTTTAGAATATTATGTGTGTTACTTTAATTCATTTTTCATTATTAAAATCAAAAATCACACGCCGATTACACGCAAATTGTCACTAATTCCTTATTTAGTTAGACGCCAACAACATTCCTAGGTGCCTTTGGGCGATTTTACTTTAAATTTGATTGGTTGTGGTGAATTTATCGGACATGTTAGGGAACACAGTTGACAGGTAATAGTTTTGTTACTTCCTTATTACAGTTGTGTACGCGTTTGTTTTAATTTGTAATTATCGATCGAAATGATTTTAATAAAGTTTGTGTATTAGCTATGACGTCACGGCGGCTGACCCCTTTGAAGGGTCAAGCGTAGGGTAGGGACTAATTATTGTAGTTGTGATGAGGTCCTGTCACAGGGACAAGTTATTACTACGAACGAGACCAGTATTGCATTGTAAAGGGCGTATCATGTCTCTAAAATAATCATAAAATGAAAAGAAAAATATAGAAGCAACTACAGTTATTGTAACATGATTTAGTATAGTAAATATTATACATGTTCAAATACATGTATGTACATGTTGTATGTTTTATATCATAAGACTTTGGATTATTTATATGCAAATGTGAACGAACATTAAAGTGTGTATGTACGATCGTTCCTATCAATTATGTTCAAAATAAGAAGACAAACGTGAGAATATAGCTTGAAATCAGATGATTAAACATAAACAGTGACGAAGGAAATACTAACATATCGAATAAATCAACAAATATGAGGGTTGACTTTTGCATCGTTTGTTAGTGTTGTGTAACCTAACAAAAACTGTCTAGTCAACGTATATACATTTATTGAAGTTATCGGCTGTACAGCCAAAAATTAGCTTCTGATTAAAAGCAGCAAATATGCGTTTTTCGATAATGGTTCTCAGGACATTTTCTTCCAGTTTAAATCGAATTATTATGTATATGGTAATTAATTTCATAGGGTTGTTTTAATGTATGTCTATATATCTGCAGCATGATCGTTCACACACTCTTTAAAATGTCGGATCGCCTTTTAAACTTTTTTTTAATTATTTAATGCGAGTGTGTGTGTTTTTCAAATCATTACGTATTTATCATTTTCACTTTATATAACAAAGAAGATATTGATATCTCCGTGAGATTATTTGTAATGTTATTTTAAACATTACGTAAGGCCATACAAATTTGATTCTATGTTTATCGTCCCCATGATTTTTCGAATCCTACAAACCAGGCAGGCAAAAAATAATTAACAAGTGGATAAAAACATTTTTCTTTCACAACTCATTCATGGGTGTGGTACAAGCTAAAGCAAATGTTTACTTGCAAAACTGATATGTGACCATCTCCATAATGGGAACCTACTTAAACACAGTATTTTAAGAGTGTAAATTGACGACATGCGCACAACCTTTACAAATATTGGTATAAAAACACCGACTCCTCATTTTTTCTTAGTTTTTATACGCTCTCCAACTCGGTTTTTCAATTGACAAAATTTTTCGTCCAGGCATCCGAGAATCTACCAGTCCTAGTGCGCTAAACATAGAATCAAATTGGTATGGCCTAATTACTAAAACAAAATACAGTGATAATGTGAATGTGTATGATGAGCACGTTCGTAGATGGGACAAAACTGAAAACATACGCAATAAATGTTTAAATGTTTAATTTAATAAATGTACTTTTATTAACACAACGACACGTTCAATATCAGACGTGGGAGAAAGAAAATCTAGCGCAATGCCATCATGCTATGTCAAAGATGTCTGGTTTCGTCAATAATAAACATGAAAGGAACGATTATGCAGAATTTAAAACGCAGAGGTATTTTCTTAAGAGATCAATAATGTGTTGAAACGCAACTATTAGCCGATTTATTTACATAACGATTAACAGTCAAGAAAATATACACTAGATGATATTGATCTTTTCTTTTATTAAACAGAACACTCTGTAATTCAGTGCAACGACATCATTTTTCGAAAAGGAAATAAAGTATTATCAGTTAAAAAACATAATAACTAAAACGGACTTTTCATATTTAAACAAAATACATGTTTAACACTGTAACAATTAAAGCAATGAATTTGCTATAATTGACCAAGTTTCTCTTATAAAATGTAATTAATAATTTATTGTTAATTAATTAATATAATTAAAATATTGTTCAATTTACATACTACTGCCGTTATACATACTGAAGCTCAAATATTTTCTGCTGTACATAACACATCTAAAATATTGCAACATATGTAATAAATTTAAAATGAAATAAACATGCCATACAATTGCAGAACTAAACAGTTTAGATACGTATTTATATAACGCAAACGAACAAAGTATTTACATTCATTTACATATTAATAAACGAAAACAGCATCACAGACATGCAAGGGAATTCATTATGATACACCCGAAACAATGTATATGTACGAGTTGTCTACCTTCAATTCAGAGTACAATTTTCAGTATGGGAATAATTCCTTTAATGCAGAGTACAATTTTCAGTATGGGAATAATTCCTTTAATGTAATAAAAGCAGAGAATATGTTGCAGTTTTAGCTTTCAAAGAATATTTGTACTTTAAATAAAGATAACGTTGTTGAAAGACACAACATATTTTTGTTCTTGGTAGTAACTTTATAAAATATACATTGATTAAACGACGTTATTACAATACTTAAATTATTTACAAGCTTTCGCTATTTAAAATGCAATATTAAGTAATCACAATAAACACAATCTATATTGGATTATGCTTATTTTTGAATAATACAAGCTCTTTTATATATGAAAGAAAACCATTTTTTTTACAAATAATACATCTATTTATAAATCAACTATGCGATTTCCAGATTGTACAAATAGTATGCGAGAAGGTGATCCTTTTTGCATCTCTTTGGTTCAAATTGTATTTTCTTTCTACTAGAAAAAGTATTAATATGTATCATTTTGTCACAAAATCGTAGATTTTATGCATTTTTTTCGTTATATAAGTTACCAAGTCGATAATTTCAAAGCATTAAAGAAATTGCGATACCGATGCAAAAACATGGGTAAAATCATGTAAATTATATCAGTGATAAATATACATTAGTTTTAACATTGTATACCATGAAGTGCGTCACCCTTTATATTTGTTATAAATAACATTATCACTTTAACACTTTATGATAAAAAAGTATTAAACACACGATAAGCAATTGACAGGCTGGCAGTAATACAGCGAATGTTGTGCATCTGCAATTAATTTCTTTTCTCGATACAATCATTTTCAATCACATTTCATCATAAATGCCAAATTTCATAGTAACATAATCATTTCAATTCGGTCCGATAAAAATGTATTTATACATAAAAGCCAGGGAACGATTAAAGTAATAAACGTATATTTCGGGGGAGTTTCGAGAGGTTACTTTCAACGATTCCATGGGCAGGTTTTAAGATTTTAGCGATTGTCGATTTCGTAGATTTCTCAACCTTATATTTCGAGAAAAATCATCGTTTATTAATTATTATTCCGTTATAAAGTATTTTTTCCGCTATAAATCCATATGATGTTATTGAGGTTTCGTAACTGAGTATCTTTTTTTTCTAATTAAGTTTCACCAAATACTTTTGGCTCGTGTTTCGCAAGACTTTGGATTTATTAAAACTCAGTCCGATTAGTGGGTTGAACCAGTACTGAAGCGTCTTTTAGAAGGATTATTTGAACGGTCATTATTTGGAGGTGGCATTCCAGGCGAAAACTTTATGGAAATACCACCACCCGTACCATTTACTACCGTGTTTTACACTTTACATTTATTACACTAAAAATGCCACTTTGTTTATAAATGATTTTTGTGGCAGCAACATGTAAGAATTCGAAAACTGTCGGAAATAAAGGTAAAAAAAAGAAACTGGGCCATTTTCCTAAGGTGATATATAGAGTATTTGCCGTGTCAAACCTTCACGTGTTTGGTACCAACATTTAGCTTAATTATTAGTCTGTACAGAAACGTTATTGCTTACAGTTTTTCATTTCTTTTTTTCGAATGAAGCGGGTTAAATGTAAAACACAGAAATTTTAACTTGGTATATATACCAAAAATTACTTTTAGCAAAACTTGTCACATTCTTTTTTGAGTTAGTCATGATATGTGACAACTCAATACCGGGTGAGTAAGATGATTCCCATTGAAATGAGAAAATAAAGTATCATAGAAAACAGTCAAAATTCGATCAGGTTAAGACCCAAAACGTATAAAAAGTCTACGTGTACATATGCGTGATAAAAATTTAAACGTAATTGGAAGACAAATTCATTCGATAATACCCACATAGCAATATATTAGTGTTAATTCAAAGTGTTACTAAGACAAATATTAGAAAAGTAAATGTATTACATATGGATTATCACAGGTTTCTTTAAGCGGAAGGAAGATACAATAATAAACTATTCACTGGTTTCTTGTTTGATATTGATTATTGTATTTTGTAATCAATTGATATTCAAAACTTACAATGTTTAGCAATCATTTTAGCATACATTTTTTGTTTCATAAATTCGGTTTTACCTTTATTCCTTAAAGGGATTTGTTCACAGATTTCCTCAATTTTTGGAGTATGTCATTAAATGTCTTAACTTGACAGATTTATGCACCGGAACTAATAAGCTCAAGTATAATAACAAGAAAAGTATTTAGAAAAAAAGGTCTTATCGGGGTTCGAACCCGGGACTTTCGAATCAAAAGGCTATCTTCTTAACCACTTGGCCATTCCGAATTCTATTTACGCTGCATTATTTACTTTATGTAAGTGTTTCACGTGATGTCAACAGTTTCAACGAAAACAACAGAAACACTCCAAATTATTCCATCGTTAACGTAACAAACGCTTTATAATTATATATATTTCAACTGCTGATTACTCATAAAAAAACGGTTTTTACAGTATACTTCTAGGTCCGTAGTGTTACTTTGCTGAATTGTAAAAACTGTTCTTTTATTTTTGGAATCGGTGACAAAAAGTTTTAAAAAATTTAATTCGTCAATCTGTGAACAGGTCCCTTAAAGATATGGAGATGAAATATCTTGTACACACGTATATACAGGTCGTAGTATGGTTTGACGATTGTTAACATTCAATATATGAATCAAACGTTTTAAATTAGTAATTAATGACACAACAATATCAAATACATACAACGAATAAAATTAACATGTACAAAGTACATTTCCGGGTCAAATTCTATAAATAGAATTTTCAGATCTCTAAATAAATAAATTATATCTATCAACGTACTTTCATGTAACATTTGCTCATCTTTATAAGACATGAAGACAGTAATAACTACACGGTTCAATGCACGTATAACGTATCTTTGCTAAACAGTCTTTTACCCAGGGTATACAACACCCGAGCGTACCAGTGTAACCCGGAGGGTCGACGGGAAGAAATGTTCGTACTCGCTGACAAGCCCAAGCTGGGTAATAACTGCGATATGTCATGGTACATTCTCATTGGTGCAAACGACGCATGCGCAATGTAAATATTGTTTATAAAAGCGTAGCACGAAGCGATGACGTCATCCACTAAAATAGTCCCGTGTTTTGTAAGCGGAGCGTATATCCCCCGCCTCGTTTCCACTGAAATTCTATTTATAGCTGACACAACTATGCTGTCTTGTTCTCTCAAGAGAAAGTATTGCCCAACTTCGACGTTTTCTGCGAATAAAACGTCAATATTGTCTACACCAACGGAATAATTTTGGATCGCGATGTACACTAAATGTTTTGCAGTCAAAGTGAGGCTTTTGCCAGATTCTGTGTATATCGTGTAAAACAAAGTATATGCATCATCACTTCGATCCATGAACGCTATCACTTCACTGTATTCAAACGCGCCGTCACTGCGCATGCTCAACACGTGATCACCGACTTGAATTTCTGACATCCGTTTCCGGTCGTCATTTTGCAACTGAACTATTCCGTCGCCATTAAAACAGCCACCACTCTGGACCGCCGCCGCAGAATCTGAAATGGTCAGAAATTAATTTAAATTTACAATTAATATAATTTACGTAAGTAGTCGATTCCTAATAACCGTATCTCCATGAAGCATAAAAGACATTGTTCGTACTAAATAACAAATTCTGCAATCATAATCATCGCATATCGAATTCTAAACATTTGGACCTCAGTAAGCCCCACAAAAAAAACCTTCGGCACATTTGTTTTGAGACTTGAAAATAAAGACAAAGGATTAACATTTGAAACTGTATCTATTTCATACAGACAAGACGCCACGTTGTTATCTTCAATTCACATACATTTCAACATGTTTGCACGTACATATTGTTATAATTGACGGCTCTGTATAGTTCTGTTCCAACTTAGGCAAAGACCATTAACGATTCGGGTCTTAAATAAAGGTTTTTAGACGGATTTGTTTAACTACATTCTCTTTTAACCACGGCAGGTTCAACAGGTCAGCACACTACTAAGTCTACATTAACAGGTAAGTGCTAGAATTTAAAGTTAAATATTTAGACGGGTTTTATTAGGGCTTGACTTGTTCTATTATACAAAATAAACGAGGTCTGTTTCATAGAGTAGGTGCAATTTACCATGTAGATAGGTAATGTAAAAGAAGTTATATTTCTGCAGAAAGTTGGATATATTAAATACGTAATAACTAGACTTTGTAAGCTGACAGAAAGTGTTTTGTACGTTAAGTGAATGAATCGAAGGATGAATGAATGAATGAATGAATGAATGAATGAATGAATCGAATGATGAATGAATGAATGAATGAATGAATGAATGAATGAATGAATGAATGAATGAATGAATGAATGAATGAAGTACGGAGGTAGGGATGGAGGGAGGGAGGCATCAATGTGAATGAGTGAATGAATGAGTGAGTGAGTGAGTGAGTAGCGAGTGAGTGAGTGAGTGAGTGAGTGAGTGAGTGAGTGAGTGAGTGAGTGGGTGGGTGAGTGAGTGAGTGAGTGAGTGAGTGAGTGAGTGAGTGAGTGAGTGAGTGAGTGAGTGAGTGAGTGAGTGAGTGAGTGAGTGAGTGAGTGTGTGGGTAATTTATCAATAAATGAATGAAAAAACAAATAAATAAAAGAATCTACCATTCAACCAATTAATAAATAAATAAATAAATAAACCAATCAATGTCGGAGGAAGTAACACTTTGATTGACAACAACCGGCATACACCACTAATAATAAACTCGTATATTAGCTAGTATTTTGTTAAAACAAAAACTGCTTAGAATTTCACTAGATTTATAGGTAACCTTTATCACGTTCGTTTATTTGTAAACAGTAATGTGTTTGATATAAAAAAAAAAATTATACATATGTGTTACACTGACACTCTGTAAGTCCTCTGTCGCAACGTAAAATAACATACATTAAAAAAAACTTAAAACATGGGAGCGAAAAAAACTAATTAAATGCACACACCTAAAACGCCGCGCGTGACTGATAAAGCTTTCGCGGGATTAAGACCTCCGTATTGTCAATAATTGGTGAAAATTAGGGCCACTAAAATACGCTTTGGGCACAGAAGGTCAATAGTTTTATTTTATTAAATTCCGCGACTCGCTGTTTCAAGTGTTCAATTCAAGATATTAAGCTTAAAAGTGAATCGAAGAGTATTTTTTCAGTAAATACCTGTGGATGTATAATTTACATTAACGCATTTAAATCGAATGGCGTAAGTTGATAAGTTAAATAAATGATTGGTTTTAAACGTACGGTAGAGTGCGAGCAAAGATGTCGCGTCTGACGTGTAGAATTTCCATCTGTTATTTTTAAGGCAACACGACAAATATACAGTTTAATTGAATTAATCAAATCTCAGTCAATATTAAACAACACTGTCGTTTATTTAAACCGTCGTGGACAAATATTTGACTAATCGATCATATCGTGAGGGTGGGGAAACATTCTTGTATAAAAACAGTTTAAAAATCAGCCTTATGAAAAATCTGAAACTGGCGAAAATTTATGCAGTTAATTTCTTAGGTGCCAGGTTCCACTCTCATATTTCGGTGAAATATTTCATAGTACAGATCAGAAAGCATTTTATAAATTTAAGATATAACATGATGCCGGCTTGTATAAGGCTATTACTTTGACTAAATGATCATTAAATTACAAAAACAATTATGTGACACACCAGTGTATGCGACACATGTATGCATGTGACAGACACATATAGACCTATGTGACACAGTCATGTATGTGACACACTTATGGACGAGGCACACGCCTGACACTTGTATACGAAGAATTCATTTATGTAACACAGTTATGTACAAATCGCACTAATGAATGTGATATAGTCATGAATATACACAAACTACTAGCAGCAGTCCAGAAATATGTTAATAAAAATAAAACTTTGCAGAAATCTTTTATAATGGACATCTTACCGATCAAAATACAAAAAACGCATTGAAATTGGTAAAAGTATAACGTTTTGGTAACTTTTTATCGTATAATTATCTGTGTGCGATAGCTGGTGATGTCTCTGGGGTCAATCGGCATACACGATAGTGTACATTCCGTTCGTACCAAGCGTTTTCGAACACAGACATTATAAAATGTCTTTCGTAAATAAGAAACAGTTTTCAGTCAAATAAACGTCATTAACGTTCATTAAAACTAACGCCAGTTAATAATGTATCGACTTTTGTTCAATGGACTGCTGCTTTAAGACATGTGACAGATCGATGCACGTGATACTGACCTGACTGCACGGAGCAGTGCACGTGACCATGGGACTCGTATTCCACCCAATCAAATCCCGCTTCCACCGCAAGTCTCGCGAGAGTTCCGAGCTTAGACCTGAAACGACATTTAGTGTAAAATAACTTATAAATTAATTGTAAAATGATTTTTTTTCACAAATATTTTCGTCTAAGTTGATCTTAAGTTAAGAAATTAATTAGGAGCTTTATACAGCCCCATGCATGCCCCTGCTCCCGACCCATCTGTCCCTGTCGCTAAAACAAGTAGGTTTAAACTTTAAACTAAAATGTCCACTTTTATTTTATGCTTTCCAGTGATTTATAGGGAAATATAAGTGAAATAAAATTGGTAATTCACTGTTTGAAACAGTGAAAATTATCACTCCGATATATTTAACTGTTTCACACTGGTTCCCGATTTAATATAGTAAATAAAATGGACCGTCAACGATGGCGGGCGCAAAATTGTGACGTCATGACGTTATAATTCCCGCGATTTTTTCAAATTCAACGCATTTAGATAGCACCTAAAATGTGAAAAAACGGCGTTAAAGCATTAAATAAAAAGAAAATTTGTCGGCTTTGGTAGAATATGGATTTTCGATTCACTCGTGATTATAGAAAATACATATTTTCACGAGTGGCGCACTCGTGAGGTCAAAGCGATATTCTACCGAAACCATCAAATATCCTCAATATACTTCAAGCAAATCTTAAGTAAGGATTTTCTATAGGAGCTTTATTGATATAGCTTCATGCATGTTTTCCTACCCCGCATATTCCGGTCGCTAAAATAAGTACGTTCAAACATTAAAATTTAACTTTCCACTTCAGTAGAAATTAAGTTAAGATTTTTATAATAAGCTTTATGAATATATCCCTTTATTTATCCCTAAAATAAGTAGATCTAACTTTAAATTAAAATGTTCACTTAAATAGAGCTTAAGTTAGGTAAGGAACGCCTTAGGAATACGGCCCCAGGCTGGTCCGCCTCCAGACCACACCCACCTGTCCCGGTCACTGGTGGCGATGTCCACGGCGCGACCCTCGTAGTGTAGCGACGTCTCACCGTGGAGCAGATTGTCGTCCCACGCCTCCTTGACGCGCACCTTCACGGGCGTCACTTCAGGTGGGTTGCCCGGCCACTGGTTCATCACCTTGATTGCAAGCGTCTCGAGTTTGTCTTTGCAGCGCTGCGAAAATGAAACAGGCACGATTTAAGTGGTCCACCCTTTTCTTTGTTGTAGTTACTGTATGAGCACTTATACGCGAAAAGAAAACAGCATGCACAAAACGAAAATAAAATGAGGCGTGTCGTGGACAAGCCGGGCTTAATGCATGTGTGTAAAGTGTCGTCCCGGATTAGCCTGTGCAGTCCGCACAGGCTAATCGGGGACGGCACTTTCCGCCTACATTGGATTTATGTTTAGAAGAGACTTCCTTGCAACAGAAAATACCATAAAAGCGGGAAGTGCCGTCCTGGACTGCGAAGGTTAATCCGGGACGACACTTAACGCACATGCATTGAGCCCGGTTTTCCCACGACACGCTTCAAATATATAATCGTTTCAATTCGTTTATTATTTTCTACCTATGAGTTTGTCCTAAACTTACGAGTGAAACATACACCTGTCATAAAAGAGAATGAGCATACAAAGGGATTTCAGATGCAGAATGCTGCTTTTTGATGCAAGCCAATTGCAATGTACTCATGTTTGACGCAATTACAATGTACTCATTTTTGACTCAATTGCAATGTACTCATTTTTGACTCAATTGCAATGTACTCATTTTTGACTCAATTGCAATGTACTCATTTTTGACTCAATTGCAATGTACTCATTTTTGACTCGAGCAAATTGCAATGTACTAATTTTTGACTCGAGCAAATTGCAATGTACTAATTTTTGACTCGAGCAAATTGCAATGTACTCATTTTTGACTCGAGCAAATTGCAATGTACTCATATTTGACTCGAGCAAATTGCAATGTACTCATTTTTGACTCGAGCAAATTGCAATGTACTCATTTTTTACTCGAGCAAATAATCTGCCCTGCATCAGTTTGATGCAGTTGTTTTCTGTTTGCAAACTTCAAAGCCACTAGAAAATTTCATGTTAATTGTTTTTTTGCAAACTTAATCTTTATTAACCCCAGTCACCATTTGCTGAGCATTTAAGAAATCTGCAGAAACACCATTTCTGTGACTTTTGACCCCTGAAATTTCATTTGCCCCCTCAAAATGTCAAGCCAGGGGTCATTGGACTCCTGGTTTTCAAACTCTACTGAAATCCCTGACATACATAATGGTTTCCATAATTAAATGATAACATAGTATAACAAAATTTTCCATGATTATGTGTTCTATATATGTCAGCATAATGCTATTTTACATTTTTTACAGGTCATCATTTTTCCATTTGTATTACAATTAAATAAACAAACGTGTTTATATTATTATTAAAATTTTCCATACACATTGCATCGGCAATATCATCTATTCTTTGTTCTTGTAACTCAGAAATGGTCATTTATGAGTATATATTGAATAACGATACAATTTTATCACATGAACTCTATACACTTTTGCAAAGAAGATAGTTTAATGCTGGTCTTGAACATGTTGATTTATTACACATTGTTGTGTATATGAAATCGCATTATATGCTTTCGTTCGTGGATGACTTTGTTTTACATAAACATGTTAAAATTTTCTTATTAAAAATGCAATGTTTTCTCATTGTTGAAATTTGCGGTACTTCATTTCACTGCAGTATGCAAACATTCTTCGATGAGTGTCAGAGTGTGTCACAATCACGCGATTCGAGTGCCAGACGAGTTTTCGGTTTTACAAAAACAAGTAGACGTAATCCGGGACGACTCGATTTTCAAATGCGGTGATTATGCGATAATCGAGTAGAAGTAATATACACGATAAGACACAATACCCCACTAAGTCGATTGTTTAGGAAATGCTTACTTAATCGCCTCCTCAGTATTGCCTTTCGTTTTCCACACAGTTTAATTCCACTGAGCTTTTAGTTATCGCTTCCTCTCTCGAAGAAAGATTATCAGAATGGTTTAAAAAGGTCAGTTATATTGGTTTCCATTGATAGATTTTTAAAGTGTATTTTTCGACGAGAACTGACCTGGTTTCGTCCAGGAAATTGACTGGATAATATGTCCTTAAGAAAAAGCCATGGGCTAGAACAACAATTATAAAACATTAATTAACCATCACTTTCCATCTGTTCTTTATCCATATGTATTTCTTTGATATGCAATTGTATTTCGATATTTTAACAACCATGATCGAATTTAGTGATTATTCACTGTGTTTATGAACACTTAAGCCTGTTTTCGTATAGTTTTGTTTTACTTATTAATATTACAAATATTGTGCTCGACAAGGTTCTTTCCCTAAATTACATGTACTGGTAATATAAAGTTAATATTAATTTCTAGAATAAGCATTGTCCATTATCCAGAACAATAACTTGCACTCTTGTGTATAGTTATTATACATTTGATTCTATATTTATTTTTGTTTTTCAATAAACTGTTAATCACAAATCAGAGATATAACTAATATAATCAGTTTTACGAAATCTGCGGAGATTCAATAAAATCCGAATTGCTGACAATATTGCTGACTCGTTGTCGGGGTCGACTCGATATATTGTGATTTAATGTCACACTGAAAGATATGAAAAGCATATATCTAACAGAAATGAAAGTCAATTCCGCAAAGAAAGCGAATTTATAAGAGGCAATTCAAATCTGAACATCTCATGCGCTCAAACAATAAGCCCGACGTGTGATATGTTAACACTGATTTAATATTTTTTGCAGAATAAATTACCAACAGTCGCAGCGTTTTATTGAATTTTAAAGCGAACATAAGTTTTGCGACAAATCCCATAATCCGCCTCATACACGACAAATCCTGTATGTGTAAACAGTGTTGAAAAAATAAAAGTGTTATGTAAATACGCTTGAAATGTGTTATCTGGCAATCGTGATAAAATACGGTATGGTAGGAATTCCGAGCAACCCCACTAAATTATGTGCAGCTTTATTGCTTTAAGAGAGGAGAGAATAGACAGAAGTGTGGGCGCAAACGGGAGGGCGGGGGAAATTATGTATAACCAATGGGGGGGGGGGGAGGCGAAAAATCGAGAGGGGAAGTTTACATGAATTGTAGCCGGAGTAGGGAGGGAGGTACGGAAATAACGCTGCATCCCGCCCATCTATGAACGTCAATGCGGAAATAACGCTTCATCCCGCCCATCTATGAACGTCAATGCCGAACATTTAGTGTAGACTGACGTTCAAAATTTTTGCAAAAATATAATGACTAATTAAATGTTTAAAACTTTTAAGACAGAAACATAGATAAAACGTTTAGACTTTTCAGTCACAGCTTTAGCTATTACTAAGGAACTATTCGGAATCCCTGCTTTTTTGAGTCGCAATCAGCCAAGGCTCTCACACCGAATAAGAAACGGCTTCCTGCATTCATTTTATTCATCATTGTTCCCATCCAAAATCATCAGTCATCATACACGGCCGCATGCAAATTCTAGGGTGAAAACTATAACGTTCAAACCGCTCTTATCATTTGTGCATTTCCCCCTTGGCTACTCGTCTTTTATAACATCTTTATGGTCATAATGCAAATGATACTAAATTATTAATCATTTGTGCATTTCCCCCTTGGCTACTCGTCTTTTATAACATCTTTATGGTCATAATGCAAATGATACTAAATTATTAATCATTTGTGCATTTCCCCTTTGGCTACTCGTCTTTTATAAAATCTTTATGCTCATAATGCAAATGATACTAAATTATTAATCATTTGTGCATTTCCCCCTTGGCTACTCGTCTTTTATAACATCTTTATGGTCATAATGCAAATGATACTAAATTATTAATCATTTGTGCATTTCCCCCTTGGCTACTCGTCTTTTATAAAATCTTTATGCTCATAATGCAAATGATACTAAATTATTAATCATTTGTGCATTTCCCCCTTGGCTACTCGTCTTTTATAACATCTTTATGGTCATAATGCAAATGATACTAAATTATTAATCATTTGTGCATTTCCCCCTTGGCTACTCGTCTTTTATAACATCTTTATGGTCATAATGCAAATGATACTAAATTATTAATCATTTGTGCATTTCCCCCTTGGCTACTCGTCTTTTATAACATCTTTATGCTCATAATGCAAATGATACTAAATTATTAATCATTTGTGCATTTCCCCCTTGGCTACTCGTCTTTTATAAAATCTTTATGCTCATAATGCAATTGATACTAAATTATTAATCTGTTAATTCAATGATAAATGCCTAACGATTGCACGCTTATAACATACAAATCAAACATAAGAAATCATAAGAATTTAACCGCTGACAAAACAATTTACGAACATTCTGACATATTGCGTAGGTAACCTATACGAAGATGGCTGTTGACAAACGCTTTATCTTTTTCACGCCGATTTGTTTATAGCTCGGCGGATTTGCATGGCGATAAAACGAAGGACCGGATCAAATATTTTGCAACAAAATGGTGTCATATCTAGTAACAAAGCTTGAGAAAGCGTCCAAATATCTAAAGTGCTAATTTCGACACACTTGTTTCACAGTTCTGTTTGGGTATGAAAGATAAACATTTGCGATTTTTACAACTTTTATCCTTTTTAAGCAGCGGCAATTTTAGCCACGATGGCGCCGAAAGAATTTAACCTGCAAAAAAGCGAGTATAATATTTGAATATTTCTATCGATGAATGTTGACAAACGATTGTTTTATTGCAACATTTATTGCAAGGTCTGAAACTTGTGGTCTGGCAATATAGTTTTATATTCATTCATCAATGTACTTATGGTGTATTGCTGGTGATTAAGACAAAAAATATGTTATCGTAAATGACCTCAGTATTTAAAAAAAGATAAAGTAGATAACCCACTCTTTTGTGTTAAATATATAGAAATAATTATGCAAACAATCGTTTTTTTGTTTTTTTCTTTTATTAATTACATTTAACTATCTTTTGCAGACTAGACACTTAAAAAATACGCAGAAAACTTCAGCTGGAGGTTAGAAACCAGTAAATCCAATTCCCATAGGGTCCCATTATAAAACGGCAAACTTTCCAAGCATTTTTCTAGCATTCCCTTTATTTCAGATTGTGCAAGTTTTTGCAATAAAAAAGATATGTCATGTTACTTCTAAGAAAATGCATCTCGCTTGAATGCAGGCACCGGTAGAAAACAGGGTTTCGGCAGTCATATTTCGACAAAAGCCCCATACCACAGTAAACACACCCCAAAAGTTCACCTTTCAAGTTAGCCTCCAATGAAATGCACCAAAATGTTGCAGACACGCATAGGATAATAGAAATAGCCACAAAAGGCATGTCTGAGATACCTAAAAGGCTTTTATGCCAGAAGAGAAGAGGAACTCTTTATTAATAGGCACTACTTTTGAATGGACCACGGAGGGATACACAATGAGTAACTGGTATCTAACCTTAAAGAAAACTCAACATTTTGCTATCATGAAAAAACTCGTCGGCATCATTATTACCCTACTTGTACCACAAATTCAAAATTTCAGGTCGATCCGCTAAGTAGAAATGCCCCCAAAACGCATTTGAGAATGACACATGATAAGCCATCTGGCTTGCGCTCCAGTACTTGGATTGTATGGGGAACGTGAACTAAAATTCGCACCTAAATCACATAAACCAGTCAAAATACCAGTTCATTTATACTTATTTTAATGCAATGGACAGTAATAAGGTATAAAACGTGTAATATTCGCGTATAACATGATTCGATGTGCTGTGAGCCCCATAAGGCGAGTTTCCGTACTTTTTTTTCATTTTTTTTACCCGAAGGAACTCAGTTACGATATTATTCACATTTATTTCCGTGAAAAATAATAAACGCAATAACATAACACAGTTACATGGTGATTTTATGTATAAGTGGACCCTAAAGGGCCGGTCCCTGGTTTTCTTAAAGGTTAGAAACCCGTAAATCCAATTCCCATAGGGTCCCATTATAAAACGGCAAACTTTCCAAGCATTGTTCTAGCATTTCTATCATTTCCTTTATTTCAGATTGTGCAAGCCTGGTATCAATTTAAAGATCAATCTGCCCTCTTCCAAATAACCACAAAAGGCATGTCAGAGATACCTAAAAGGCTTTTATGCCAGAAGAGAAGAGGAACTCTTTAGTAATAGGCACTACTTTTGAATGGACCACGGAGGGATACACAGTGATTTACTGGTATCTAACCTGGATATATCCGTGAAAATCATTTCGTTTAATCAGAATTCGTAACATTATAATTAATTTTAAACGAAATCAGTTTCATTACATTATTCATGTACTATCACATTAGCGTCATTGCAATCGTCTGCAGGTAAACGCAGACGTTCTTTTTTTCCGCTATTGTTACCGAGTCAGTTGAATTTTATTGCATCAGTCAGATCCAAGATTAAACAACTTGCCGTTTCAATAATAATAAATAAAAGCGCCGAACGGCAATACATTTAATCGCAAAATCTTTTCACAATATTTTGATTTCAGCGACGTATTTACTGACCGATACTTTTAAAGCAATTTGTCAACTGTCTTTCCACAGATATATAGCGCCACTTAAGTCAACATCCCTCGGGGCAAATGTCGGTATTTGCAAAGTCATTGACGGGAGAGGACGCCGGACGACGAAGTGCTTTTGTCGACGGTATTACTTTTCAGGTGATTTGGGGGCATTTTGGGTGTTTGGACGGTGATACTACGGTCAGATGAAAATAAACCTGTTGGCCTCCGGGAGATTTCCGCTGACAATTTAATGGAGCTTTTGTAAATGATGCTTTTCTATACTTAAATTTCGTTTTAATTCAATCAAATCTACCTGCTTCTATTCAAGCGGTCAGCATGTGTTGTAAAGTGTATACAAATAAACAACTCGTGTATGGAACGTATACATACACAAAAAGGATAAACTTTAAGTACAATTTTTGTATTTTTCATTAGTTAAAATATCCAAATCTAATTACCCATATGCTCAGTATATATTAATATATTTCAAAATTACACAACGTTGTTGAGAAATTGATGTAAGGTGATGATGATGATGATGATGACGATGATGATGATGATGATATTTATGATACTGATGATGACGATGACGACGACGATGATGATGATGACGATTTAGATGATGATGAGGAGGAGGTAGAGGAGGAGGAGGAGGAAAAAGATGTTGATAATGAAAAAGATAAGGATGATGATAGTGATCCTGTCATGTTGATAATGATGACTATGACGAAGTTGTTGAAATATGGACAATACTGATGCAAAATATAGAAGCCACATTTTACATATACACATTGGATAGTACTTTCAAGAGTTTCGGTTTTGACTTATTGATCTTTCTTTCAATACACAGATTCCAAAATGTAATACATCAAATCTGTAGCCACCAAATCTGTAGCCAATTCCAATTCTATAAAACAACAGGCGTAGACATAATAACCGTTTAACGCGCAAGCAAGAACAGTAAGTAAAAGTTCATAATTATATTTAACACTTCGTAACCTCCTCTAGACACCAGTTTCTTGCCTGCACTTTCCCAACGCTGTCCAACTAGGCTGTATTGCCAAGGTAATTGTGTTTTGTGGTGTCTGCAGAACGACATAAAACGGTCCGAAGTAATTAGGGTTTTAGTAGCAACAGTTTATTCCCTTTGCCATAAAACATATCGGCACCGCGCTGTAATTCCACGAAGAGCCGTAAACCGAAATTGCTCGCAAAACAATGACCCAAGAATTATCCACGCTTCGCATACAAACACATGCTCGATCTAGTAATTTGTCTGAAAATATCACGGATATCTGAACAATCATATTGTTACTAGATTTTGACCCAGTGACAAAACGAATGATTCCCCCCCCCCCCCTCATCATCAGTATCGTAATGGTTTTGATGAAACCTCTTGACCAAACACGCTTCAGGTTGCCGCTGCTGCTGATGATAATGATGATGCTTAGGATAATAATGTTCATGGTGATTATTATGAAGCGGACGATTACTCAAAAGTCATAGTCATCATGAATACAAAATCATCATGATCATCATCATAATCATCATCATTTTCTTCTAATTCATCTTCATGATCAAGAAGAAGAAGAAGAAGAGTAGGAAGAAGAAGAAGAAGAGTAGGAAGAAGAAGAAGAAGAAGAAGAAGACGAACAAGAAGAAGACACAGCAGCAGAAGAAGCAGGGGAAGAATAACACTTTATGTTTACATAGTAATAACTAAACATGTGTCCAAAGGACACGGATGCCGCACATTCCGCTGGTTGTCACAAAACCTTATGCAATTACTATGCACAGGTGCAAAGTGCACATGCTGAAGAATATGTCTAAAAAGTTTCAAAGAAGATCTAAACTCAATTCGAAGCAAATCACTTGCAATGATCGTGAGGGAAATAGGTCGAACTCGATTCGGGATACGTTCAGTCCATAAAGGCATGGAATGTATATATCTGTAAAGTGTCGTCCCCTGGGGAGTCGGGCTAAAAAAATATAGTGGAGAAGCTCGGTTCATCGATCGACGGTCTACACTTTCTCCAGACAACCACATATGTATGCGACACATCAGAAAGAGTCACGTATGGGAGAAATGTCGACGCTTTTCCCGTCAGTTACTGTACATGCATATACATAGAAATATGCAATTTGTCTTGGTTGAACAAAGAAAGAGAGGCCCATGAAAGACATTACAGCGACGCTAGTTATGTGTTCTTCCAGTATATTACAAACAATGTCATAGAAATCTAATTGAGCTTTTATTATTTATGCCAATACTAGTAATTCGATTCTAAATATTATCCTTAAATATGTGTAGGCCTATGCCAGAACATGCGTTGAATTGTATGCAAACTAAACAAGAAAAAAAAGAAAAATAAATATCGGGGGGACTCAGGTTCGATCCCAACTTTTAGATCTTTCCATAGACAACAGGTACTTGTTCTTCCCAGGAAACGGACTCGTGAGCGTCTCCATAATTTATGACTTTCGATGAATAGGAGCTAAACAAAATATGTTTAAACTAAAGAAAAAAAACAGATTCAGTTCAGTGTGAGTAGGTTAACTGACGGCCGTGATATGACTGAAATACTGTTAAAAACGGCTAACAAAATTGAAACCACAAACCTTAACATGTAGGCCCACACAACACTACAATCACTTTCTTTCCGTTTAATTTATTCAGTAGTTATTAACTGTTTCATATTTCAATCAAACGTCTCGCTCGATATCGGATACTCGCCGTTTAGCCGGTTTTGCTAATTTCTTATAACAATCATCTCTGCTTAACACAAATACCTGGCTATAAAATGATAATTATTTAAAGTAAAATATTTTGATCACTCTCCCCGCCTTTGATGTAAGGGCATGCAAATATAAGATTAACTCCGCACAAAGAGGTCTTATTGTGTGTTGTTAAACTTAACTTTTACGTCTAACCTTTAAGTAAAACCCTGAAAACCGCTATTGTGATTTTGTCAAAAGTAAAGAGGTGATACAAATCTAACATACCCTTGGTGACAATTAAAAAGTTGACCAAGATGTTTAAAGGGATATAATAAGATTAACATAAACACAATTTCAGCAGTTAATAGAAATAGTTTACGCTTACTATGAATGAACAGTCATGATATCTATTAAATTACACACTTTATGAATTATATCTTTATATGCAAGAGTAAAACACAAGATAATCATGCCCTTAGGCGTAAACAAATATGTTTGTTTCATGTCCCAAAAAAATTAGGGTAGGTAGTTCGGGATTAATTTTTTTTTATAATTTTTTTTATTTGGTAAATGGTCAACTTGGAGATTGTAAAACTGAATAAATATTCAAAACATATCAGTAATATCCTTAAACATTGTTTATAAGTGGATGCTATCAAAACAAAACCCTTATTTATCCAAAAACACATTTAATTATTGAAAAAGGTAAATAAAACAAATTTTTTTTTTAGAGTAGGTCGGGTAACCTGAAACAAACATTTTTTTTTACGCCTTACAATTAATCGCTGAATGATGATTTTAGAATGATGTTGAAAAGTTTGTGCTTTTTTTCTGTTTTCTGTTAAAATGAAAAATAGTATGATCGTGCTTTTCATACATGTTCAAGCATTTTCGACAGAATTTGTCAAGGTTACTGTTCCTTAACGTGTGTGTCTTCTGTTATTTATATCAATTGCAGATATTTTTATTCAAAATTACTCCAAACTGTTCGTCTTAATTAACAAGTGGTAATTTGGCCCATATTTGATATTTTTCTGCTTGTTTGTAGGGCCCACCGGAGACTACCGGTAAATAGACAAAAACGGGATATGAAGTATAAAACCGAAAAAACGGAGCCAAAATAGAAAATAAACGGAACGGGACATACAGAAACGGAGCAATTCCCAACGGAACTGAAAGGAACTGATTAAAAATGAAGACTCGGAAATCAACACGGAACGGAACAGATTAAAACGAAGCATATCACCACGGAACGGAACGTAAAAGAGCGATTCACAACGGAACGGTGCGGAACAGATATAGAAAATGAAAAGAAATCAACACGGAACGGAGCAAATTAAAACACAGCAATCCACAACGGAACGACCCAATACTAACGAACAAAATAAAACGATAAGAACTATGCTGGAGCAGAACTGTCATGATCGGCAATATAAAGACGACAAACTTAGTAGGAATGAAACATGATAAATGGAAGATAAGGCAATGCTCAGCAATGAAACTACAAGTAACATAAACTGGTGGAAAGCATATACGCGACTAGAACGGCATGGAGCATATGTAGGACCATATTTTTCACAAATCATATTTTTCACATCTTTGAAAAATAGGATTTCATTTTTCACAGTTGTGAAAATTGAGATCCTATTCGTCACACATCGCAATCTTATTCTTCACATTTTCCATGAAGTGTGTTATCGCATACATTTTCCATGAAGTGTGTTATCGCATACAGTTTCCATGAAGTGTGTTATCGCATGCCGTTTTGGAAATGCAATGAAGTTATATTCCTATATGATCTTTACGCATACCCCGCTTTTTTACCAATTATCTTCTTCACACTTAAGAATGTGACAAATGAGATCCTATTCTTCACATATTTGTAAAAAATATGATTTGTGAAAAATATGATCCAACAGAGCATATACTAGAACATAAAAGAACACAATTGAACGACACGGAACTCCAGTCGGCCGCTAGTTTTGTATTATATCTACTAGCATAATCAATGTTGTGACAGTTTCTTTGTGAAACTGGATTTAAATTCTAATTATTAATAGAAAAATGATGTTAATTGTTCGCGTAAGTATTTGTTTTTTCTTGGTTTGCAATATGTACATGTTCCAGCGCAACTGTTTTCTGAGGTCTATGTAAACACATGCAATCAACAACGCTTAAACTTAAATTGATAGTAATTGATACGAAAAGATAAAAGGTGATATCATGAGATTTTATGTGATTAGTGCCCACAGTACACGTGAATAAAAAACGCGAAACAAATGCATTGAATATTTCAGCAAAATTGCTCGCTGCCATATGCTTAGCAGCAGTTACAATAAACTGAAATATCTCAACGCCAATTTCTGCCATACTTCTTGCGAACGAGGTCGGGTTGAATCAGTACATTGATGCGATAAATATTTCCATTCCAAACGCTAATTATGCGCACTCATTTTGGGAAAAAATATATCCAAACCAAAACGGCAAAAATGAAATGCTCGAAAATTATGCGCTGTGACAAAAGGACGATGACATACATGTATCATTGGAAGAATTCGAGCTGCATTTCCTTTTACAATCATGATGGAATTACGAAATATACGTATAATAATTAGCAAATGCTCGTGTATTTATCTCTAGTATAAAGTCAATATTGTACAAAGGTACAACTTTTATAAAGTAAACACTGTATTACAAATATGCAACATGTATGTAAGTATAGGCATAAACTAAATAACATTCGAAAAATTAACACATTGCGTTTCATGTTTTCTGACCAAAATGACAATAATTACGACCCATTCCGTGTTATTTTGAATATATCGAGGTAATTTGGTACTTGCAAATTATAATGGTAATAATAAGGCTTACAGTGATTTTATTAATCATACTTAAATAATTAATGTGATATATTTATAATTATGCATCATTAGATTTAAACCGATTAAACTTCATCAACAGACCATATTTAAACCGTATCAAGATCTATATTACCGACCTTGACAGATTGTTCGCACAGGCATAAACAAAAAGACGGAATTTATGTGAATTATTTTAATACGTTATCTTATTTCGGGAAAAATATCAATTGCATGTAAAAACGTGCATGCTGCCTTGCTTTGCATCAATAATAATAATCATCAGATTTGATAACATTCGATAAAATCACGGGCGAATACGAAAAGTTTGAAGTCCCATAATGCGCTTACATTGTGTATGTACTTAAAAGCAAATTTTTGTGAAACTTTCGGATTTTCCGGTTTTATAGCGCTTATTCTA
The DNA here is from genome assembly GCA_027627225.1 of Congeria kusceri. NCBI lineage: Eukaryota > Metazoa > Mollusca > Bivalvia > Myida > Dreissenidae > Congeria > Congeria kusceri. The sequence goes on along the minus strand of CM051030.1, from coordinate 33,953,205 downwards.
ACATGTTACTCGCTAGCTAATTTTTCTATGGATAAAGAACAAAATAATCATTGTTAAACTACCCAATAAACAACGCAAACAGAAATTCCGTTTCTGAACGGTGCATAGTAAAAAGTAGTTCCAATTACAATTGCAAAAATATATGTCAAATCATGTTAGAATCGAAATAATTGTCGCATTATCGTTTAAAACGGCCAATAAACAACTCTTTGTCTTTCTGATGCGTGACTATTAAACAACTCGGGCTAACGCCCTCGTGGTTTAATTCCTATGCATCAAAACTCCGATAAACAACGATAAATCGAAAATTATTTCTTAATTTAATAAGCGAATTAACTTATTAATTGACTTACTTAATTAGAAAACTTCAATAAAACGACTTTAAATGTGTATCTACACATGCACGTTATAGGTCGTAATGTAGATCGCTCCCCCCCCCCCAGAAGTTTTTAGTATTAAGTTGCTGTTTTTGCAGATACATTAAAGAATCTATATATAATACATAAATACATACATTTATTATGTGCTTCTCAGTGAAATATAGACATTTATTATGTGCTTCTCAGTGAAATATAGAAATTTATTATGTGCTTCTCAGTGAAATATAGAAATTTATTATGTGCTTCTCAGTGAAATATAGAAATTTATTATGTGCTTCTCAGTGAAATATAGAAATTTATTATGTGCTTCTCAGTGAAATATAGAAATTTATTATGTGCTTCTCAGTGAAATATAGAAATTTATTATGTGCTTCTCAGTGAAATATAGAAATTTATTATGTGCTTCTCAGTGAAATATAGAAATTTATTATGTGCTTCTCAGTGAAATATAGAAATTTATTGGTGAAAGAAATTTTTATATTTTCAATGTTGGAACAGTGAAAATATAAAATTTTATATTTTCACTGCAGGGAAAATATAACATAAAACGCACAATTTGTCTATCAATCGCAGGTATCAATTCTACCTGTAGTGGTTTACCTCCCTTGGCAAAATTATATACATGTATGTAGTTTACATACATTTATTTACAGAAAACATATGATAAAATTCAAAAAAAAAGGATAATAATGCTAATTTAATACATCCGCGATGTTTTAAAACCACAAACACAATTTTACTTCTACATTATGAAAAAGGCCTTTAACACAAATATACACTGAACACGTTTTGCAAGAAATGATAATGACAACAAAAACAACAGAGCACGTGTAGTTCTGCTCTGTGTTTCCACCCACTTTCACATTGAACCGTTAAATTGGTAATGATAGCTCCACTGATTAGTTTCGAATAAAAAAACATACGATGCACACGAGTTTACGAGTTTTCAGCCAATCTACATAATATCTAATGCATTTTGAATATGATATCAATGTATCGTGTTTGTATTTTTGGTAGTTTTGATATATTTATATGCAATATCATAGTCGATAACACCTTTTTTGCCATTATCGCATTTGATTGTATGTTGAATTTTTTTTCGGATGGGTTCAAATTGTTCTCATTTACAGATAAATAATTTCGTATGCAATACATGTATTCGAAACGGAAGTAACTATTTTCAAGCAGTGAACTATTTTTGTTTTCATTTTTGCATTAAAGGGACCTGTTCACAGATTGACGAACTGACAATTTTTCAACTTTTTGTCACCGATTTCAAAAATAAAAGAACATTGATACAAGGGAGCAAAATAACACTACCGACCTAGAAATATACCGTTTTAGTTAATGAGTATTCATCAGTTGAAATTGATAACATTATAAAGCGTTTTGTAACGCTGAACGATGGAATAATTTGGTATGTTTCTGTTGTTTTCGTTGAAATTGTTGACAACACGTGGAACAATTACATAAAGTAAATAATGCAGGGCAAAATGTAGAAATTGGAATGGCCAAGTTGTTAAGGTGATAGCCTTTTAATCCGGAGGTCCCGGGTTCGAACCCTGGTGGGACCTTTTTTCTTTATTTTTTTTCTAAAAACGTTTCTTGTTATTATTCTTGAGCTTTTTAGTTCCGATGCTTAAATCTGTGAAGTTCAGACATTTAATGGCATACTTCAAAAAATGCAAAAATCTGTGAACAAGTCCCTTTAAGGAATTACGTACCATGCATAGTCCGACCCAGTTCAGCACACATTCAACAGATATATCCACAGATGTTAGTGACAACTTTAGTACATTTCTTACAAGTATCAAGTTCGGTAAGCCTGTGGTTGGTTCTTTTAACGTTTTGTTTTACCTTAATGGTTTAATCTTGTAAACAATATTTAAAAAATGCGAATTTCACCCTTAAAATTGACTTAAGTTCAAATCTTCATAGTGGCTATGCAGGGCTTTCATTAACGTTTGAAAACTGGAAGTTTGAGATTCCTGGCCTCTGATTTTGGAAGTTTTGCTTATACATTTTTGAAGTTTTGACAGTATTGTGCGACATAATTATGTACATAACAATTTTCATAGCATACACCACTACTCTTAGTATAGCTATTATTGTACTTCGGTCATGTTTTTCACTTCATGTTTTTTAAGACCTATTGTAAACTTTGATTTGTAATCAGGGCTTGCACTTAGGTGAAAATATTGTCTTCACTTCCGAGTGTTGGATATTGGAAGTTTTAAGCATTCTTTTTGACTTTTTGATGATTCCATGTCTGCAATTTTGGAAGTCCTGTAACAAAAACTGGGAGTAAATTATTCCCAAACTTGACTTAATGCAAGCCCTGGATATGGATTGATATGACCCAACTTACGAACAAAATGTGAATAAAATCGAAGTATGCGCACAGTTAAAAACAATATGAACTGGCGCTCCATCCAAAAAGAAAGTTTTAATTAAAAATGTACTTTACCTACATTTTTTTCTGTATAGATATTAAAATTTATATAAGCAATTTTCTCTTTTACTAAAAATCAGCACATCAAACTATATCAGCATTAGGCACAGAATTGACGAATTGTATATACAATATTTGTATTTAATTAGGAGCTTAACGAAACCAGCCCGGGCTCGATTAATGGGTGCAATAATACAAGTACGATTTAAACACAGAGGTATGGCTTATTCATAAAAAATTATGACAAACTTAATGAGCGCCTACTTTATCAGGAAGAGCGTCATTCTAAGATATCGAGGGTTAAACAACCAGAAGAAACCAACTACCACTAAAATCAACAGCAGTTGGTACCCTCTGGTTTTCAACCATCGATATGACGTAGACGGGCGTGGAAATGACAACGTTTGCGATGACGTCACATAAATAATATTTGTCAAGCATTTCTCGAACACTCAGAACCATTTCGATCAGGTGTGAACTTAAATTTATGGTTTTTTAAGGGGGAAGACTTATGTTTTGGAAGGGGGGGGGTGGCGGTTGGGGGGGGAGTATTTCTCTGCGAATAATTTTGACGAATGTCAGTTTCAAGTCTTTAAAGGAGCATTAAACGGTTAGTTGGCGAAATGAAAGGCGTGAAACTCAACGGTTTCCACTTCTAAACGACAACGATGCGGTTTTTGTTAACACCATTTTATCAATTAACATATCGCCTTTCTTGTTTTCTTATTTTCTCAAATCGCTGTACGAGATGGCAATCTGTCGGCGTGCTAATTGCTTAATTGCTCATTAAGAAACACAGAAGGGGCCTGTGTACACTTGGCTTTTTCTTCACGTATGTTTTTTTCTTCGCTCGTGGTTGGCAAATATTTTTAGGTAATTCTACATTTTCACATGTCTGGATCATGGAAGTGCAAAAAGCACATCTCCAGTGCATTTTCAAGATTTTCTTCTTTGAATAAGTCCTAATTATTGAAATAAAACATTACCATTTTTGTCTTAATCCGACTAAATGAACGCCCCAGTTATGGGGTAACGTCTCGTTGTTTGATCAAAACAAAAACAGATGCACTTATGATGGTACGATTACGCAATTGCTAGGCAATTTGCTAATGAAATGAATGATTTAGAAATTATGCATTATTAGCATTTCAAAGATATAGAGCCTTTAAAATTGTGTTGACGGTGTGGATATTTCATCAGAAGTGTTAATTAGATTAATAACCAATTCAAAGCTGCCTTTAGCGCATACAATTTAACGCACTGCCCACTTCCGTTATATGCCATAACAATTAATACGTACGTAACCTTGCGAATTTTGAATCGAAACGGGTCATCTACAATTCTAAATAGTGTTGAAATACGCGCTTTGATGTGTTTCGGAAACATGAGAAAAAAACATTAATAGTCATTAGACTTCTCAAATTATTTTTAAGAAACAAAACTCCCGACTCATTTGCGATGGCAATTAATACCACTGCTACAATTAACACATAGCAAACTGTCCGACAAGTATAGAAGAAAGAAATAAACAAAACAAAAAACACGCGGAGTGAAAGTTTAACTTCTTTCTAATATGTGAGAACTTTTAGCCCTGGAGGCTTTTATTGCATGATACCGTTTCATAAAACAGCTTACATCGCCTAGGTACAGATAGACTATTCAGAGCATTTTACTAATACTGAATTCGGCATACTAATATAGTCTGCGTTACGGTGTTCACTGTGTATTTTCTTATTATTGTTTGATCAACTATTATAGTAAAAATATGCTTTGTATTATATATTTTTTGTTAAACAAATGATGTAGCACATATTTCTAATCTTTCCCATTATTGTTTTTTATTTTAATAATTTTAAGACCCTCTATAATGAGGAATATATAATGCTTCTTAATTTATATTTTGTTAAATTTATGGTACGTTGCGCAACTACGGTCCCAAAAAAATTATTTTAAACCAGAAATTATAATTGAACGATTCTAAGTTATACATTGACGTGAAAAATATAAATTTCAGTAATTGCGTTTTCTTAACTTTTGAGTGAAACACATTTTGAAAAAAAAATTCTAAGCAACTTGTACGCTTAGCAGGAACTTTCGGACAAAAACTTACCAGAACGAAAGAGAATACCAATATTGAGACGGCTTCTGATAGAATATTCTTATGAATTATCTGTCAAGGAAACTATAAAATTCCAATATAATGTGTCAGACAACATAATTGAATCTCGGACAACATTACTTTACTTTTGTATCGGACAAAAATCGATGACATTCAGCAGAATAACACGATCACAATTATTGTAGCACAGTATTAATCGAGAGCTGTATCTGATAAAATTGCGCTGATTTATATTAAGATCACAGTGAATATTACACGTTTTTAAATTGGATGAAATAAATCACCAACCCTGAAAATAGGCATGCATTTCTTGAATGACATGACGGAGTTGAATTAAGAAAAGTGAAAATGTATGCTTTCTGTAATTTAAACAATGAAAAGTCTGATACACACAAAACGTTAGGCTTCTCGAGAAACAAAACCTGGCTAAAATAAATGAGTCATAAGATATTATATCACTTCAAATTAAAGAACCCTTTCCCGATATTATAACAAGATATTCTAAAAGTCAAATTTATAAATCCGACAGATATTATTTAAAGCTTTTCTTATACTAAACTTCAAAAAGCTGTCAAGACATCCGTACTCTATAAATTAACTCTCTAAACTCTATAAAAAAGATATCAATACAAGATATTATAATACTTAAATTTCTAAAATCTGACAAGATATAATAACAAGGCATTCTAACATCCAATGTTTTGGCTTCTGTCAATATATAATTCCGTTCTAAATTCAGAAATACGACAAGATACTCTGACACGCAAATGTTACAGATCTGACAGTTTTCCACTCTAACTTCAGAAATACGACATGACATTCTATATCACCTACCTTTGACATTATCCGATCCGAGCCATCCCTCTCCTCGTCTCTGAAAATCACGTTACTGTCGTGATTTTCTACCAGATCCTTGAAACGAGGGTCCCCTCTTTTGATGGGGCCGTCCGGCTGCCCACTGGCCCCTAATGTGTATTCCGACACGTTGGGCACGTGCTGCTTCAGGACAAAGGGGCTGGTCTTTTTGTGCTTCCGGGGGCTCATGAGACGCGGTCCCGGGCCGCACGAAGATACGTATCCGCAAAATAGCACCGTCACAATTGCGGCTATGTGGAAATAACGATGTCTTTTCTGCGATGAGGCCATTTCGCGATATATTAATAAAACGTGTTACAAAATGAGGAAATAAATCAAATCCAGGTTTAAAAAAATCCTCTTATGAAAAGATTGTCAGATTTATGTTGAAACCACTTATAAATATCTTGTGTGTTCTTTTAGGTTTGTATGCAAATAATGTTTGTCACTTCGAAGCGTTATAAATCATCAGGCATATTGTTTTACGTTTCTGTAAGTCTTCGAATAAACCTTTTTGTATATTGTTGAACTCATGTACACATATTTGTTTTTATTTTTTCATTACATTTAATTTTCTATAATTTCTTCGCTTAATTTTATTTTGGCTCCGCTGTCTCATATTGTCTTTCTTTATTAAAAAGATAATACGAACAATCATAGAAGCGGTGATTTAAATAGATATATTTGTTCCTTAATTCCTTATGTCATCTTAAAATTATTCTTAATAATAATTTAACATTTTAGTTTAAACGAGTAAAAGTTTTCTTTCAGCCATTCAACGTCTTCCTCTCCCGGAAGCCAGAGGGTTTGTCAAATAAATCACCACTGACAAACACTGCACAAAATTCCGTCGCTTTTATGCAATAATTGAGCATCATTGCGCGCCAGTTCCATTTATAAGTATCGCATCGTATGATTAATATTAGTGATGAGTAGCCTACAGCGAATAGAGCTCCAAGTGCCGACACTTCATCCCTCCTTGTGAGCTTAATTCAACCGTCAATCAAAGTTAGCAATCCCGTATCACTTAGATCCATAAAGAAGACTTTGATTTCTGTGCCGAAGACATAGTGTTACTTCATTTCTCAGCGTTAAGAAACAGCGCGGCTTCGACGCAACGATTGAATCATGCCGCGTCGAACTGATTGACAGGCCGTTTTTGTTTGGTCAAATCCCCAAAGGCCAAAGTTCTTTTCGAAACACCTTTTTACATATCGCTGCGACTCGTCTCTCGTCAAGAGTCTCCTACCGCCTGTCAATCAAAATTTGACCGGTTTATTGCGTACGTTCTAAACCCCGCCCGATAGAACTATACGCTGCTCCCCCGTGGTATACACTGGTCGGATTAATTGACGATAGATCCTTCAACTGAAAATATAGAATTGTACGTTAGACAGAAAACAGAAGCCTTTTAAATCAGTTAACATGTTGAAGACCCTCGATAGCGCATTAATTAGCAAGCTCAAGCTGTAAACGACGGTAAAATATAAATTGTAATAAAATAGGTTTGAATTACATGTGATGGAAACGCTTAATCGTTTTAACAAATACGTTATTGCGTATTTTGCAAGCGCGCATTTGTATTAATACTAATATTTTCATAACATTTAAATATTCAGTTTTTATCAATTTATGATTTCTTTAATGTCTAAAGGAAAACAAAAGCGAAGACAAAATGGGACTCGATTATTCGTTTGCAATAATATAATGTACTTCACATTTTTTCGTTTTTAGCGAAAAATGTTAAACTTAGCAGTGATAAAAAAGTAAAACTTTCGCCATGGGAAAATACCACTTTGAACATTCACCGTTGCGAATTTGGATGAAATGGGGACTTAAGAGGTTGTAGTTAAAACGGCAAAATGTTGAAGTGGCCAGTCGTATAGGTTGAAGCGACAGTATGGAGCGTCTGGGGTTATTTTTTCATTTACCGTCGAAGAGATAAGTTTATACAGATTCGAGTGGCTTTTCTTTAAGCATAACACTGGAGATTTTTCTAATCCGCTTTGATGTGCATTAAAGTACTCGAGCAATTTATTAAACTTTAGAAAAGATTATATTTAACACTTCAATTAAAATAACACGTATTGATTAATACGGATTTAGTGCTATTAATTTGAAAATAATTTCCATATTATTCATGTATTAGTAATTCAACAATAATTTGATTTGAAATTGACTGGTGCCTGTCGTATTTAATTTTTTGAATTCGTGTGGTTCAGAAACCACTGAAATATTAATGAATGAAACATATTATTTAGATCGAACTTAAAAAGGACAAGTTTATTACTTTAAAAAAAGAAAAGTTTTTGGTCAAAAATACTCGATTTTTTTTCAAATCGTGATGCGAAACAAAATACTCATTCTAACATGATATTAGCTAATTTTTCTATAGACAAAGAATAAAAGTATCGTTGTTAAACTACCCATACACAACGCAAAAAGAACTCACGATTATGAACGGAGCATATTAAGAAGTACGTAGTTCCAATTACAACTGCAAAACTATATGTAAAATCGTGTTAGAATCGAAATAATTTTCGCATTATCGGTGTTTATCAGCCAATAAACAACTCTTTGTCGTTATGATGCGTGGCTTTTAAACAACTCGGGCTAACGCCCTCGTGGTTTTATTCCTACGCATCAGAACTCCAAATCATTGTTTATTGGCCGATAAACAACGATAAATCGAAAATTATTTATGAATTATACAACACTTCAAATATTAATATTTTAAAGCCTTTGTAAATACTTGAAAAATACTTCTATATGATGTTTTTAATTAGCTTATGTTATTAATTTGTATTATATTATATGTTGCGATTTTGTTTATATTAATTATTTATATTTTTCCGTAATTGTTTTTGCAATTGTGTAGACTTTTTTGAGTAAATAATATTGCTTTACATGATGATATTATATTTGAATTTGAAATACCTTATTATTATGACTATGATGATGATGATGGTGATGATGATGAGGATGATGACGATGCTGATGATGATGTTTATTATTATTATTATTATTATCATTATTATTATTATTATTATTATTATTATTATTATTATTATTATTATAACTATTACTATTACTATTACTATTATTATTATTATTATTATTATTAAAATTTAATTATTATTGTTATTATTATTATGAGTAGCAGTAGTATTAGAAGAAGTAGTAGTATTAGTAGTAGTAATTATACTACTACTACTACTACTACTACTACTACTACTACTACTACTACTACTACTACAACAAAAACTACTACTACTACTACTACTACTACTACTAATAATAATAATAATCATTATTATCATTATTTTATGATTATTATTATGATAATAATTGTTATTATTATTCGTGTCTGCGAAGTCGAATTGCGTTGTGTTAAAGCAGTCGTATATCTTGAACGATTTACAAAGGTTTCTATTGATATACTTCATGCCAATGATTAAGCTTAGACTTCAATGCACATCATTCGTTTGAAGTTTGTGTAAAAAAAGGAATATCTGCCCATTCATTTCATCATAATAAAATGTTCATAATTCCGACTTTATAGAAATGCAAAATTGCAACATTTGCAGTACACACACTTCATTCATAAATAGATTGCAAATAGCGTTATAGTAGCAATGTTAACATAATAATATTTATTATTTATCAACTAATACTGAAAACAAGCATATTGTTTTTTTTCTGCGATATCAATTTTGTTTATTAGTTTTCTCCAATCAAAACGTTTTGTTTGGTCCATTGGTCAACGACATTGAGTTATAGACTCTTCAACAGATGCCCAATAGCTCTTATGACATTCTACTGTGATCATATGTTTCATAAATGATATTTTTCACACACCTGTGAAGAATAGGATAATATTTGTCACATTTTTAAGTGTGAATAATGTGATTGGCCAAAAACGGGGTATGCGTGAGGATCACATAATAATATAATTTCATAGCATATCAAAAACTGGATGCGATCACAAACTTCACAGCAAATGTGAAGAATAAGACTGTGATATGTGAACAATAAGATCTCAATTTTCACACCTGTGATGAATGAGATCCTATATTTTACAGATGTGAAAAATACGATTTGTGAAAAATATGGTCTTTCATGCCCCAAAACAACTATGACATTTTACTGGTATGCTCTCTGTGTATGGCCAGAACTTTTGTATGCTCGCTCATGCAAATGCTATCAAACACGGTCGTAAATGTTTACCCCCAAAATTCTTTTACACCATCGCAATATCCGTCCGGGATCCTTCAATCTACGATAACGACCAGCGAGCGAGTGTTTTCAGCAATAAAGGCCGTGTATTTTGACAGCATATGACTTTCATCATAGAATTATTACCAGAATCTTACTACAAGCTTGGTCTGTTTTGTCGGAAATTGTTTGTAAGACGTGGCAGTCCGTCAAAGTAATTACCCCACATAATGGCGGTTTTTACTGTCTTTGGTACATCACAAGAAGTGGTCAGATACGAGAGCGGTGATGACTAATTTTTCCAGGACGTCAAACATCGCTGAAACTTTAACAGCCTCAACGTATGGGAGAATAACGACGATTGTTCAACTCATAGGAATGTCTGCAAGGGTATGTATGGTGTGCGAAAGAGCAGTTTAAAAGATGCACAACACTATTTTAATTAAACCGCAAAATGTTTTCATTTCTACATTTTTATACCAGAAAAAAAAAACGTGATAACTTATGCACTTCGGTCTTGCCGCCAAAATTCGAATACAGACAACCGTTATATGTTAAACATGTGTCATTTGTTATTAATACATTTATTGAATTATGGGGCAATATGTTGTATAATTAATATAAATATACAATTAAACTGCATCCGTTATTTGTACATAGGCCGTAATTTAACCGGTAAACGGTATAAAATATTACTTCTATGTATATTATATATAATCATTAACATAGATGGCGAAATCATATTCGAATGCCAGATATTGCGAGATAAAACGAGACCAGCAAATGGTATGGTTTTAGGCAAACATGAAAAGATTCCGCCTCATTGCGGCTGTTTGTTTAACCGTTTATTGATTTACATGTTATTTTAATGTTATTGCAGTTTAAAAAAGAAAGAAGCAAAACGGTTCTGAATGTGCCCTGTATCTGCAAGCATTGTTTGTCGGTTTTGTTTGCAAAGATCAAAACCTTTGATCGAAAATCGGTTTGCTTTCTAAAAACAAACAATTAAGTACTCGTAGATAAAACCATTTACTATACCAACTGAGTCACTGTTAAAGAGATCTCGATGTGAATAAATAACAGAGTCAAAGGTTCGTGTCGTAGATAATATTTATTAATAATATCTTTGACAGTTTGGGGTACCCTAGCTGTCAAACTGTGTGCTTTGGCAGTGTCGGGTGTCTTTGCGGTGTCAAAGACTACTCAAGCGAATAAATCCGATACATTTGTGGACCAAAAACGTACGTTGGCTATTTATTGTCTTGTTGCGCAAACTTTGCGATTCTGTTATCATTGAATAACACAGACATGTGTTTGCACATAAACTGTGCAATCAGTATTTTTATATTTGATCTATATTACCGTAATCTTAAAATTCTGTAGTCATAACACTTTACCTACATCCTGTTTGTGTTTTGAAATGGATATTTGCAAGTTTGCACATTTATTTTGCAATTTATATTTTTCTGTGTTACTCACAATGTTGTATAGGCAATGGGTCTCATGCCCTCCATAAAAGAGCATGAGTTGAACATCGGGATTTTCACTACTGCTGATCTAGAGTTTGACAATCTGTACTCATGTTTTCTGCCAAGACATTAGACCAGTAACTTTAAGCTCCTAGTGATCTATTATCTAGCTCTCATACATGGGCTTTGATTTGATGGTTCGTCACCTACTATATGATAACGATCCTAAAACCACCATGGAAAGTTTCTGCCAGCATCCCACACGTTATAGTATCGTCCAAGTTCATTTCCGCCGTTCACGAGAGTATGATAGTTTGATTTGGCACCTCCTTCCGAGTCTAGACTTCCGAAAACGACGTAATCCCCCATTTTGGCCAAAGGCCAAAGCGTCTGCCTACAGATGGTAAATATCGTTTGCAATTTTCAAGACATATTTTGTCTGTTGAATTTATGTCAAATGTCGTCTGCGAATTTCTTAACGGTTTCTTAACGGTTGTCGTCTGCAACACTTCAGAACCAATAACGCAAACAAGCCGACATCTTTATTCCAATCGCGTAAGTTTTACCTAAACATTTTCCATTTGCATGCGCATGCATATTTGGAAATCCGACGGAAACAATGACAGTGTTATGCCTCACAGCTGCATCTCTCCAAATAGACACAATTTATTTACTTCTGTATATTTGGATATCTGATGAATGGAAATATTGTACTTCAAAGCTGCATTTGTCCATATGGACATAATTTTATTTACTTTTTAACTAGTTTATGCAGAGTCTGTCAAAGGTCAAAAAGGCCAAAGGCGATTATGGATACTTCTCAAGTACATATATAAAACTTTGAATTTGACTACCAATGCTCGTTTAATGTATATTCTGTATGTTTAGTTCTGGACACTCTTCATCCGGTTTTATATAATGGTAAAATATGTCATTTTAATGATTCTAAAGATATGCTTTTCGCAACAAGTGCGAAATAATTATGGTACAAATAGTCGCCATGTAGTGGCCATTTTAGAAATATGGACATGAAACAACTATTTCCAATAAGGTTCATGTAAATTTCTAGAAAAACTTAAATCGTAGGCAATGGCAATATTTTCCGATAATTTGTTCAAGGAGTGGTGCAGCCTAAATGTACTGTAAGTAGTTTGAGCAAAGGACTTTTGGCGTCTGCACTCGCGTGTACTGTGTCATTGCCCGATGGAGCTGGGAACGCATTGAAAACTTTCAGAATTCGTATGAATGTAGATTTGTGACGCTCTTTTTGTAGCATATTTGCACTAATTCATGTCAATGTCCGCGATAAAAATACCATCCCTTCAGGAGACGGGAGAAGTATTAAGTTGTTGACTAATTTGAGACCATCCCTTCAGGAGACGGGAGAAGTATTAAGTTGTTGACTAATTTGAGACCATCCCTTCAGGAGACGGGAGAAGTATTAAGTTGTTGACTAATTTGAGACCATCCCTTCAGGAGACGGGAGAAGTATTAAGTTGTTGACTAATTTGAGACCATCCCTTCAGGAGACGGGAGAAGTATTAAGTTGTTGACTAATTTGAGACCATCCCTTCAAGAGACGAGAGAAGTATTAAGTTGTTGACTAATTTGAGACCATCCCTTCAAGAGACGAGAGCAGTATTAAGTTGTTGACTAATTTGTTGAATTGATGCTGCTATCCATTAATTGAGTCACACGGTTTCACAAACATGCAACAGAGATACATAACATACATGCACGAGTAATAAAAATTAAATTCAATACTATCTAAAGGGTAATATATTTTCACCAAGGATAACGGGTATAGTATTATGAACACTAATATTCTGAAAATGTGTTTCTTTCACATTCAACTAATAAAACTACTTAAGAATTTTTAAATGTGCAAAATGGTAATAATGAAATAGAAAAAGGGAAGTTATGCATAACTTGGTCGTACTTTTGATAGTAATATTATAGTAACCGTTAATTGTTGTTGCTTCTAGATATTACTAATTACTCTGTTAGTATCAGATGAACATTTAAGCTAACGAATTCCACAAAGAAGTTAGATATCGTGACGCAAAGAGCAAATCGTACACGCAAGTTTAAAAATGTACCAAACGCCGTGATAGAACAATAAAATCAACAAGTGGGCTTTAACACTAAATTGCCTGCTCAACATGCCCGATTATTTCGGAATGACCACATTAACATCGTTGCTAAAGATAAGTGATCCCAATAACGATGAAGGATTTATGTCGAAATGTCACGAACATGAGTGAAACGCCGGAGTACCCGGTCTTTGTTTCGATAGTAGTCACCGCATAGGCAAAACGCAAAAATTCAACCCGTTATTTCATTTTATAGCTACTTATTAGCGTCTCAAGTCAGCCCTAAAACAAACCCGGTCGTAAATCAACGTTTTAAGTAGTCGCATGTTATTACTATGTCGGTAAGGCTGATCTGGGGTTTCGATCTTTTTCGCGTACGGATGTTTCCACAAACCGATTATATTATGTTAATTGATTTCGAATTGGGACTGGCGCTTTATTGGAGATGTTATGCCTTTATATTATTAAACATAATTGTCTTCATACTTTATATATATATAAGTTTATTTCCTCCATGAGGGATAGTAGGCTATAGTACTTTATATATTATATTAAATGTATCTAACCTTGATTTTATTTGCTTTTGAAAGAAGCCATTAAATAACCTCAACCTGAATTGTTTAATTAATCCGAGTTTATTAGACATTCTTAAGGCATTTGACTATGTGACTGCAATAGCTTAAAAAGTAAAACTTACAGTAAGATCGCTAAATTTTCATCTGGCGCCGCTGAGTATAGCCGATATAGGCATTATATTTCGTATTCTAATACATTTTACATGTTTCATATATATAGAATGGACGTCAGCAAGGTCATGTTTATGTTCCTGCAATATTTGTACCTTTTGTTAGTGTTATGTTATATAGTTTTACAACGCTAAGTAATGAAAAATAGGCTTGACGCGTATATATTATAACTGTTGGCAATTATTATAAACAATGTCACACAATGGTAACACATGTATTGATAGATGACGTCATGGTTTGTGACTCTCTTTACATTTGAGAAACCGGAATCACACCAAACTATCACGTGATCACAATCTACGGCTATTTTCCACTATCAGTCCCGATCTACGATATGCGTTTATTAATTTGTAATTTACGAGCTTCGCTTTTGTAACGAACGTTACCCAAATTTACAACTGATTAAATCACGTGGCTAATCTGTAAATTAAAATCTGGAAGCCCATAATCACGTCGTTAGTATCGAATTCAACTTGTGTGCACCCACTAAACGAGACGTGTTAGGGGCATTGTTATACTAACGACCGTTTAGTGCAGAACGCGTTTCTTGAAGATTTGGTTACATCCATGAATAGATAGGCTTTGGATCCTCTGACCCCCGAAAAGCATGCGGTCAATTGTAACTCTCGGAGTAAGCTATCAATGGGACTCTTGTTGGGTTAATCTTGGTGTCAATAGGCTGTTTTGTATTTTGTTTTAAGGGTACAATTCTGACCTTACAGATTTGATTGACGGGTCTCATATTAAGACAAATGGAAGCAAACATTTTGTATTTTTATTTTGAAATATTTGATAGGTAGTTTTTTTTCTTCTATTTAATGACATAGTTTATGAATTTATATTTAGGTAATTGAAAACTATTATATATAATCTAAACGTATAAATAAAAAAAATACATTATAATAAAAATAATGACAAAAAAGGACTACACAAAATGGTACCGTCATGGTATTAATGTCTGTGCAACACTGCCAAAAACATTTGCACAGCACTCGCCCTGAAGCCGTTCAAAACCCGTTGCATATATGTATATTAAGCACCACGCATGACATTTTCTATCCAGTCAGCTTTAAAGAACAATTTGCTCTCACAGTTGTAGTGTCTGGATTTTTTTCTCGCTCACTGTTCGGTGTTTCTAACAGACGGTTGTACTATTTAACAAGCACTAAAACACACTGACACAATGCGGTCTAAATTAGATTTTGCTAAGAGCTTAGAGTAGAGAAACTAAAATAAAAATGACAAGTAATTGTGATGAATCAATATGGTATCACCGTCTGCATCTTGACCCGGCGACCATTACCCATCAGGTTTTATTTATTATTTATCTATAACCCCATATCCGTTTCATGGGAACATGCTAAATTCCCGCGCCGGACGTCTGCTGAATGTGTCGTTGTCGACACCTCTACGTTGAGGCGCATATTCAAAATGGCGCCAAAAATATTTATCGAAACGTTTAATATACTAAAATTGTATGCAGCATAATGGATGCAAATGGATGCAATTTAAGTCAATTTATAAAGATAATTAAATAGATATAAGTGAGTTAATAGCTTTTGGGCTGAACGGTTTAATTGTTACAGAATTACTAATATGTAAAATTTGTCTACAAAAGTATATTCGTTGATAACAAATAAGTATGTTTGTTGATAAAAAACACAACTTAAGGTTTGATTTTATCTTAGAGAAAATCACGACAAAATGAATTATTAATAAAAATTTACTTCAGGCATTTCTTAAGGGTTTAAGTTTTTATGTTCATCTCTGTAAAGTTTATATTTTTATTGTGAAATATAATTACATTATGACCTATATAAAAAGAACTAAGAAAGTCATTTATAATCTTTCTTTACAAGCATCTACCACGTATTTCTACAACCTGTCATGCAAAACGCATTTGTCGTAAGCCTAACAAGACGTAACTATCAAGAAAATTACATTTGTTACCCAAACCAGATGAATAAAAATGATTTTTAGTTTTAAAATCGCTACTATGTGGGAAAAGTGGTTTGCGGTTAGACGAAGATCTTATTGATTAAAAAGAAATGAATCATGCAGAATAACAACGCTTTAGGCCAATTGTTGACCCATGAATGGAAACAACGGGCTCTATCAGTTGATAACATGAGGGCAATTAGCACTACCAATTTAAGAAGTAAATGTAACGTTTTGTGCAATTATTCACATAATTAGGCTCACGAGCCCACCTCTGCGCTTAAAGGGACAACTCTGTGGATGTCAAGCTGTGCGGCTACAGAGGACGTTGGAATTAAAGGGGTAATAATGGTGGTTTTAGCATTATAGTCCCATCGAAATGGGAAACTGAACTTAAAGGGATATGGGTTCAGCAATTAATCACATTGCAATAAAACTTAATCAATATTAAGAAATTACCGAATGTTAAGAAAATATTGTTGTGGTGTGAAAGAATGTTTATATTATTAATGCCATCATATATATCATCCAGTTAGTTCCAAACGTCGCCTTTTAATTATCATCATAACATTTTTCAACATACATACACGTTCAACAATTTGAATCTCATGTGTAACACTGATGTGCTATTAAGATACTTCAGTTTATACATTTAATTGTATTTTTGTTAGATCAGAAATGAACAGCAATGGAATGCAGGAAAACAGCATGTTTAACAAACATTGGCTGCCGCTGTTTTGATTTGCTGACCCTTCGCGCCGTTCTGATCTGTATGCCTTTGATCTTTGTTTGACCAACACTCAAATCCTGTCGGTTTTGGTCATTTCCAAGTGGACACTGTATACCATAAATCATAGTCTGCCTTGTCTGTAAATGTGTATGTTCAGTAGTGTTAAATATTTGATAAAAGTATTTGACTAAGTGTCGGAATTAAGTTTAATCTCGGGGATATGCGTAAACCTGTCAGTCTTTTGCCTAATAAATAGCCTAACATCTGGACAAAATTGATGATAACGCTTTGATTAATAACTTAGAAATAGTCAAACACAACATAGTGATTGCATACGATGTTAACCCTGATGATAATGGAGGCGTTCTGCAGCGTGGATGATGATTGTAATAATGGAGGCGTTCTGCAGCGTGGATGATGATTGTAATAATGGAGGCGTTCTGCAGCGTGGATGATGATTGTAATAATGGTGGCGATAATGTCAAGCTGGATGAAAAATGTGAAACGCAAGAATGATGGTGCTGATGATGATAGTTGTGATGGGTATGGCGATGATTATGATTATAATGATACTGATGATGATAGTTGTGATGGGTATGGCGATGATTATGATTATAATGAGACTGATGATGATAGTTGTGATGGGTATGGCGATGATTATGATTATAATGATACTGATGATGATAGTTGTGATGGGTATGGCGATGATTATGATTATAATGATACTGATGATGATAGTTGTGATGGGTATGGCGATGATTATGATTATAATGATGCTGATGATGATAGTTGTGATGGGTATGGCGATGATTATGATTATAATGAGACTGATGATGATAGTTGTGATGGGTATGGCGATGATTATGATTATAATGAGACTGATGATGATAGTTGTGATGGGTATGGCGATGATTATGATTATAATGATACTGATGATGATAGTTGTGATGGGTATGGCGATGATTATGATTATAATGATACTGATGATGATGATGACAATGATGATGATTATACTGCTGCTGCGCCTATTGCTGCTGATGATGATGGTGGCCATATTGATTAAAATCTTTATTATATATTTTTTGTCGTTCATACGGTGCCAATAAAGACAATAATAGTGACATTATTTACTTCTTGAACACATCACAGAACTGGGAAGAAGTCGATGATTGTTATACCTGTATTATTGAGTACTACTGCCAAGGCCATTCTCCCCTGCCTCTGATTCAAGTAGGGCAGTTGTCAGTAACTGGCATAAGTATATGCACTTAGTACTGGTAAACCGCTTAGATCGGCGAAGCTTGCCCAGTAAAAGTGTGAGTAGGTTAACTGACCGCCGTGATAGCGCTGAAATACTGTTAACAACGGCGAAAAATCCACAAAAACGAACAAAACAAACAAACAATATTGCCACAACTTCGTCTTCTGATGACGAGTCTCAACATTATACCAGTAATCCGTGCACTTTCAAAGACCCATCAAAACCCATAAATTGACATCTACAAGGAAGGTCCATCAAGATAACACACCACATGGCCGCCCGGCGTCATAACTGCGATAGCTTCTTATTTAATTACATTATCATGGGGCGAGCAATTAATTAATTTGTTTCCCCGTTCAGGCAGGAGGCTCGTGTTAGAGCAACCTCTCTTAATTGAAATGGCATCGAACACAGCTCGTAATTCTAGTGGAACGCTACTTCTAAGACTCGGGTTAGGACCATTAAAATTATTTAGATTTCGTTGTCTATTAAAACGTATGGGGAACGCATAACACGTTGTTAAATCTAGATTAATAATTATGGAGAACATCCTGGATTCATCATTATCTAAATCAGATACATGAATATTCGTCTAACGATTTTGGGTTCGGTGCTTTTATCAGAGAAAGTCCTATCAGGAGTTCACGACATGTTTTATTTCAGAGGCGGTTTTGCAATTACAGAAACATTTTGTTTATTGTCTTCTGCGATTAACTTCTCATTTAGTCCATCACTTTTACGAGCCGCCATAAATTACTGTCTGTTTGTAACATATTTTACGGTGTCTTCTGAAGAATCGTTTGACTAACCGTGTGCGCATCGTGCGCGCGCATCTGCGCAATGCACGCACAATGAAATATGCGTTTCCTTGTTTATGTGCATCAATTTAAAAGCCGTTCTTTACGGTAGGTGTTAAACGAGTCATTTGTTCTTGAATAAATACCATTAGAGTATTCGTAAATAATTTCATTTGCCAAGAGAAAAAGAGAAGATTTAAAATTGCAAGAACTACAGTGTTACACTTGTTTTAATTTTTGGATGTTTTGCACTTTGAGCCATAATTGTGAAGCTAATGATCAGATTAAAGCGCCCAAAGCGCGTTTGCGTTATGATAAGATGTTGAAGCTATGCATTCTGAATATTATTTAAATATCACAATTTAAATTCAGTTGTACTCGTAAAATGACACATCCAATACATAATTATACACTTTGTATAGACCATTTCATACCGATCTTCGCCGAATATCTACGTACGGCTCCGAACGGTTTCCGAGTAAAATAATTCAACCAATCGCTGACTGGAGCCAACGATAACTAAAATTAGAGTTTAGGCATAAACAAAGCACATGTCCGAGCAGCTGTGTATCCTAGTTAAACAAAAATGCAAACTTTATGCAAAGTAAAAGGCTGTCCAGTTAAAGGATCTGGAAATAATATTAAATTACTCTGATTTCATGTTAAACTGTCGAGATGATAACAACATACTGATCAGTTATCGTCTGGTTACTAGGTTTATTTACAAACGATAGCAGCCGCATTGATTTTATAAATAAAAAGTTAAAAATAGATCACACTCGGGGAAGGGGAGGGGGATAATCTTCTATGCACAAAGCATATCGTACTTAATCAACTAATACACTGTAATATATATTACATATAATATGTTTTGAAATAGCATTTAGTCGAGCAATCCTCTATTACTTCAGGAAAACACAAAATATACATTAATACCTATGATAATAATAAGTTTTGAATTATTGACAATGTTCTTCATTTTTAAAAATAGATCAACACGCGTACATGTCCAGTAACAGTTCATATGAATCTTCCCGTATTGAAGTCTGCGTTGATGTCCAAGAAATATTGTATGATAGCCGAAATTGTGAACTTTTACAACAATAACGATAGTTTCACCCCGGAATATGTGTGTTAAAGCTCAATTTAGTAAGATTTTTCAACAGAAATGGGCAATATTAAGCTTGAATAATACGCTTAACGTGTTTCAATATTGGCTTCATGATTTTATTGGCTAAAAAAGTCACAAGGTGAATCGCCACGTGACTTGTTCTGCGAACTTTTACGAATATTTCCGATCTCCCTGTAAAATGGTCTATTGCCGTGAAGTCAATGCTATTTTAATTATCTTCACATTATCACATATATTATATTTGGGAAGCTTTTTCGTTAATTTCAATTATCAATACAGTAATTCTCTACATACGATCACGTCGACACTTCAAATTTTCTCCTGGTAAAACAAACATAAACAATTTCACATACAAACACGCGACATCGCGTTTCTAATAATATCTTTCCAAGTCTCGACGTAGATATCGGGCTAACCGGCACGCAAGTTTATTTTCGGCATTTTCCTTATTATTTTTCCAATCAGCAGAAACTTGTCGACATTTTGCACAATATGTCTTGGAATTCCAATAAAAATCAAACTGTCTGTATTTCCTCCACTCTAACATCTGATTGTCGGTTTTAATTTTTCTCTACACTGTCTAACCCTTTTAAGTGAATTCACATCGCAATGATTAGTAAGGGAGAGTATGTGTTCAGAATTTCAATTACGATGTCAATCGGTCTGGAGGAGGCACGAGTATTTCCGTATGTGCACCGGGGGTAGAAAAAACGACTCGGTATTAATAAATAACTTTTATGTGTCTTATAGACTTAGATTCTATATCACTCAGCAGTTGAAACTATCGAAGTCGCAACAACTACTACTACTACAACAACAACTACTACTACTACTATTATTATTATTATTATTATTATTATTATTATTATTATTATGCAATAAATAATAATTATGTAGCAAATAAAGAAATACAGTGGCAAATACAAACACAACTGTTTTGTAATCAGCGAAAGGAATACATGTAAAGCCACATATTGTGATGACTAAAGCTTTTGAGAACATTGTTCCCTGTTTATCTATGGCTACATATTAATTCAATGTTTAATTATCATAATAATCTATGTCATTTACCCTATTGGACACATTTAAAGCTATTCTCCTTCTGTGTAAGCAGTAGTTCTTTTTCCTCGCTGAAAGTGCTTGTTTTTATCCCAGTTTGCTAATTCGTGGGAAAGCCGCGTTAACCAAAATGTTATCATTGATGATTAATTGAATGAGTTTCTGTTGTATACTTCTAAATAGGTTGCATTCATTAACTCAGCAAAAGCTGGGTCACACACAAACAATGACTCAGCGATCAGTGAGTCAAGTCAAGTCAAGCGATATATGAATTAAGTCAAGCGATTTATGAGTGTCCCGAGTCGATAACTCAGTCTTGGCCAATTAAACAATTACGATCCCTAAAATCATTCAGAATAAGGATTGGTGATTTACCACAGTAACAAAGGGGGCGTGGTGTATGTTGTGTTTTCAAATTGATTCATACTACCTGTATTTATAAGTTTATTCGGTTTAAATAGGGTGTGTATTACTTTTTTATGTTGTATTGCATCTATAGAGCTACGAAAGATTTCAACAAACCTTTAGCGGAGTTAAATTGTCTAGTATGATTTTGGTAACAATATGGGAACGTCGTCATTAAATAGCATCATATTGATGTATATAACATGTTTACCATATGAGGAAATGCACGTAAGCTCTTTGACGATATAACCGAAATATTAAAAAGCGAAACAAAGCGACAATAAACGCAATGATTTGTACAAGTAATTTCGTTAAACGCATCCCCGCACAGTTTAAACGTTAACTGTGCATATCAATAAACATAACTCGGCATGCACCGGAACCGCGCACACTTCTACAATGGGATTTCGGGAACGCGTCAATTAAAACGCAACGCGCGTGTACCAGGTAATTGCGTATGACAGACAATCCAGTAAAACTCAGCGCGGTGCGCAGTAAAACCTCTGTTTTTCTGATTTATTCGCAAACTCCACGATTAATTAGAAGATATAAAAAGCCGTCGAAAATACGTGATAAGTTTGTAGAAACTCGTGGCACCCTCGCATCGCACCGGGCACACTTTGTTGAACCCGCGCTGGTCATCATTTAAACGATTCCTAATACATTTAACATGTACATTGATAATTGTTTAATTGACTGCAACTGTTTTCATGATTCTGGGCGTGGGATTTATCTACCAATTAGTGACTCAAATGTACTAACTGTTTAAATTCTTGCCTGTTTCTGCACAGTGAAGTAAGACTGATGGGTTTGCAACATTCATTACGCATTGACGAAAATAAATTAAATGTTTAACTTGTATCATAGGTTATCTGGTCTAGAAGACTTTCATTTCTGCAGTTCATTCATAAAATCGCAGGCATTACGTTATGTTTGCCCAGGTCATATCTTTACACACCCAATCTTCGTAGGAAATATTAACCGACCTTCCTCAACATTTATGAAAAAAAGAAAGTTTTTTAGTTAGTGCATGCTTGTCAGCATGTACGAATTATTGAATATTTATGCAAAATCATCCTTTACCGTGTATGTCTATCATTTTAAAGACTATACGTGCTGCAAATAAATTGTGTAAAACGCGAAGCATATATATGTATTGACGTAAGCCAGTTTTCGTTTTATAAATGAAATTTGACGGTTTCAAATCTTTGTTTTAGGCAAACCGTAAAAATGAAAATTATTATATATTCAAAAACAGTTTAATTATAAACAGAATGCATTATTTACGTTCATGGAGCGGTTTAATTTGTTTATTTTTAAATGCTTAGTTCATTATTCAATTAAAAGTATTGTTTTGTTTAATATTCAAATGGGCCATTCTTTAATGCAAGAAATGTATATAATGTTATAATTGGCTGCAATACACTATGAGTGGTAGACGCATAAAACCACCGCGTTGATAAGTTTTAAACAGATGTAACACCTAGTGCTTATATTGTAAATGCAAAAATAAACTGAAGACCATGTTTTAGTACGTATTTCTTTGATTACATAAATATAAGTACTTAGTCTTTTAAAAATAATATGCAACATGCAATGTAAATCGCAGCATAGCAAAACACGGCATATGCACAACTTTCAACCACAACGCACAGTCGCTTACGACCGATTGGCATTTCATCAATTAACTTGGTTCTATATTCAGATTACCAGCATTTCCCCCAACGAATCTTAATTGAAGGATACAAATGTTCCCTTTTTAAACACTTATAGATTTAATACGAAAACTTCTTATCGGGAAATCTCAATTTAGATAAATCAGAAACTCATAAATACATATGCCTTGCACATAAAACCCGCAATACAGCTTTCGTCTCTAGTCCAATCTGCTAGTACAATGATAAAAGTAAAGGCAGCCCCGATAAACCGATCGCAATTCAGCTTCTAGCATCAAAAGACGAGATCCATCAAAATCCAAAATCATGTTTGTTAATTGTGAGGAGTTCAACCTATTCGTATTGCTTTACAAGGATCTATGTTGGTTTCCAGTCATTATCAGCAATGTTGTCTCCCGAAAGTTTCCGTCGGTGACTAGGCGATGATTAGAAACATACCCCCAACCCTTATCAAAACCACAATTATCTATATAGTTGGATTGATAAATAAGTTTATTGCAAAAAATATAAACGTTTAAATGTTACCTTCCACAATCCTTGTCAATTATGATATTTTCATTATGCAGTTCCAAAATCCTGTCTATCGTCAGTCTGATGCTTCTCCATATTTATTGCCAACGATTGCCGCGATCTCAATGAATATACTCAGTGTTTTAATCATACCCGGGGCCAGTTCTTTCATAATTTGTTGATATATATTGTGAAATCGGAACATAACACAAAATACGGACATTATATGTTCATATCGTAACAGACAAATGGTATTGCAAATGCATCATTGCTTTAGAACCGTAACCTCATTTGAAGTGACCCCTTGACGATTTTTGTAGCATTTTTATGACAATTTTATGTAAATGGTTGTATAATATTGTATACTGAAATATAGTCGTCATCAAAGGTATCAATATTCGTCGACGAAAACTATATCGGACTAATGGAAACAATGAATTAACATGTTCTATGCACTCTTTTCCAATATTCTTATTATATGAGCCTTGATATATTGATTCAAACTTATTTTTCTATTAGTTTACTTTAACGCACCGACTTTGCAGTACTACAAAGACGTTCATATATTTATTATATTTTTGTGCATGCTATTTCTTCACGGTGTCCGTACAAGTAATAAGTAATACAATTCAAATGCTATATCGACAATAAACTATTAATATGCAACACCAATGATATTTATCAATTCCTTATGCAGCAAACAATTCCATAACTGCATACTACACATAAAAACTAAAAAATACTAACAACTTAAATATCCATTTATGAGCTCTAATTCTGACACTTGTAAAACAAAACCCCGTGCTGTAGATATCATAACCAACTACTGTAACCCAATATACATTCTTGTTTCATGTTTTTACCATTCATCACTACTCTTGCGAGGTAGGCCCATTAACACTGCCGAACATTAGTCAGAAACGATAATATTTGTAGTATCAATTAGCCTATCGAGGTGGCAAGTGATACGCAAGAGAACAGGAAATGCATAAAAGAAGTCGAAAGAAGCAACGCTACTCGAGCCGAAGTGTCAACTGTATCGACAATGAACGTAGCGGATTCCAATGCGGTAGATCTAGATATAGATTTAACCGATTACATACAAGCGACAAAAAGCGCAGCGGATTAGACAGGCGGATCGGTCAACTGAAAGATTAAAAAAGTAAATGCTCAAGGCGTGCAGACATCTGTTGTAAATTGAATTAAACAAATAGAGATTTCACTGCGGACATGCCACATAACTTCGCGATACGCTTTAAATGCCGCCTCTTTTTGCTTTTTCTTAACCTGTAAGATCACACTTTAGCAAGCGTTCATGAATAAGATATGCTACAAAACATGAGCCAGCGAGAGCCAGATACGTTGCATCAATGTCAAGCAATATTCAATGCAAAATTGTATCTGTTGTTTGTAAATATTTTTTAAGATTGCAACTTCTAAAAAGTCGAGACAACTGGGTTAGTTACAACTTTTATATCATTTGATCATTTAACAAATACGAATAAAAAAAACATCGCGTTATTACTTAAAAACCGCAAACGACAACTTAATTGTTTTAAATGCGCATTGTACACCATTAAATATTATATATAATTTAATTGAAACTTGTTTAGGAAACACAATATCTAAAATAGTATCGATGTTTGAAAGGTAAACTCATATAATCCCAACAGTAAACTGTTCCTTTTTTCATTTAGGTATCAAACATTATATGATTTGAACGATCAAGCGCCAATAAATTATAAGAGAAGGCCACCATTTTGTATTGACAACAAATACTTAGCTTCAGAAATTTTGAAAACTTATGGTGTATATATAAACTCCCCTTGAAAACTTTGCCGAGTATAATTTGATGTACTGAAATTACCTGACAACACAAATCATCAATTAAATGAAATCATCAATTCTATACGCAGATGTTATGATGATTGTCCATAAAACTATCAAGATCAATTAAAGTATATCATACATTCTTTGCGCAGATGTCATAATGATTGTCCACATAACTATCATGATCGATATTGACGTGCCTTTTGAAAACTGTCAAGCTTTTGCACCGAACATAATTAAAGAACCCTTTTGCCAGTCACCATAGTTCTATTCTGGATGCATTGGCGAAGATTCACTTTTAATTTGTCTCAGCATTCATTGCTTTATGTCAGTTGGTGCAATCGTATTCAATCTGTATTTCATTTTAGATGTGCCAGATGTCTTTTACCGATTGCCTTAAAGGCCCATTGTCTATTAGAATGTTTAGTTTGATTCATACTATTTTTGTACAAGTTAAATTAATTATCAAGGCAAAACATTATTATTATAACCGACACTATTTCTATCATGATACTGACACATTTTATATTAATTTTAGCTGCATAACATGTTTTAAATGATTTGTTTGGTACATCGCTACAGTGATACAGACTGCAGAAAACCAATTTAATAGGGTACACTTATATTCTTTGAACAATAGTTGAAATATTTGCATTATACAAAAGAACAAAAAGGCCATTGCTGGACAAAATAAAACATTATATACGCCATAATACGACAAAAAATATAAGGGATGCTGTGTCGTGTTTATAAGAAATACTTGAACCTTTAAAACTTTAAAACATTCCGTCAATCATTCATTATAGAAATCATTTGTAAAAACCACCGAAATGCTGTGTCCAATTTAATTCAATATTATTTTAATTGATTTCTTGAATTCGCCACAACCTCTTAAGCTCTCATTTTTACAACACGCATTCAGCGTTTCATTTCCTCAGCAAAGCTATGTCAAAGTTATTTAGTATTTCATTTATCAAGTCTTGACAGTTTATTAATTTTTCACATGGTTTACAAGGACCACTAATACACTTTTCCAACAATATTAAAATTATAATTCCCCGACAAAAGTACAATACCTCCGCGTGATTTTGCAAACGAAGAGTCCATTTTCATTGTAAATACAAAGAACCTTTTGGGAGTTGAAAGCAATCCACACAAATCAACTATAGGGATCGTTTCACTGTTGCAATTCTAATGGTTTTGTATAATAAAAACGGGCTTTACTTGATTAAGCATTTGCACGCCGGATTTGGGTATGCAAAAGGATATTTGAAATACCTGCTGCTTTTATTGACTCCAATGATGTACCGTGCTTTCCTTCTTTAATACGATTTTCGACAGTGGCTTGAAGAGGTATAGCAGTGATATGTTCGTTATTTGTACCTATTCAGCTTGATGTCATACGCCATGATATTTAAATGTTAATTGCTTTTAATTGATATGGATGTGGATGTTTGTTTCATAAGAGTGTAAATATGTTTTCAAGAAACTTGTAATACGTGTAGATGTCGACGGATTACCGCAGTTGTCAAACTGAATTTTACGTATAGAATCAATCAGTTAGAATGCATGTCTTATTTCGAATGTACCTCAATGCAGTATCAATTGTTCTGATACTAATATCGTGCTACATTAGTATGAGAAAACTTAATGCTTTCTAAAAGTTGCAAGGGTTGAATAAAATATTCCAAATTGTAGGAGATACAATGTTTTGCAGGAGTTACACAAGTTTAATAACAGTACACAAATTCTTGATTTAAAACAAAGAAAGGAAATATATTCGATAGCCTCAATCGTTTGATATATTTGCTATGTCCTTTCGTTTGCAAATACTATGTTTGTCTAGCGAATAAAAACGTTGAATGCAAATCAACGAATAATTATCGCTTTCATTAAACCGGTAAAATGAGAGTAAATAATACACATGTCAAAAATGTGGGACTTGTGATGAACCTTCAGTTGTTTATTTACAATTAAAAGGCACATGATACAGTAACTCCTTTTATGAACTGAATATGAAGCTTTAAAGTAAGCGACGAACGTTGAGCTAAAAAAAACATGTAGCTAATAATATTATCATTTTTGAAGTCAGTATTACAATATTACCAGTATCAATAGTATATAAAAATGCCATAATGAAGTAAAATAACTGAACCATTGTTTCTTATAACAAATATTTTAATAGTATTTATTTGTACATACATTATTTATTTCTGTACATAAACAAGATAGTAGGTCATAGAAAAGGTATTACCAGTACAGTCTATGAAGGTGTTGACAGGTCAAAATGACACTATGAGTCAGTTTCAATTTCAAGGAGTATTCAACAAAAAAGTTATTGCAAAAGATGTTTTAATAAATTCACAACCCCAGTTACCTTGCACCGACAGCCTATATTAAAATGACACCTGACAGCTATGTTAGATTGCGACGTTTATTGGCTGGCCATAATTATTTTGATATAGATAATATAACAGCGATATGCCGTAATCATTCCATTGATAATAATTTATTAAGGGTTGATTTTATGTTAATAAGATATTACGAGAAGGTTCGGATTACACTTATGTCGGGTTTTGAAGATGAAATCTGTACCCAGTAACCTCGAGAATTTCGACGGGAAGTTGACAGCTGTAAAGTGGTAGCTATGACTTATTTGGATTCGATAGATGTGAGATACTTATCAAAGACGACATCTTATAACCGTATTTATGGCTGGCTTTGTAAAAGGAACGACATTTACACGTACACTTTAATGTTAAGGAGAGATAGGTCATTACGTCCTTAAGGAAAATATAAACAATATTCCATTACCTCCGCCAGTGAGTTTATAATTTTGCCAGCGTTCGTTTGTCTGTCTGTCTTTAAGCAACTTTTCACAAAACGAGATGAACGGATATTGCATGAAAAAATGGCGGGGGTGGGGGGTGGGGGGGGGGGTAGAAAATGGGCTTTGACTAAATTATTACATATTGGTGGTTATCTGGACCACTGTCTGTATTATAGGATCTTTATAAAATGAATCTTTTTATTTGGAACATGAAGCAGAGGTCTGCGCTCTCCGAGAGAATATTTGGACGAATTTTTAGATTTTGTAGTTAGTAAGAATGTAATAAAACAGATTCCGTGCATAACAATGTCTTGCCTATGCTGTATTTGGTGCTAAAGTGGAACAAGTTGTTCCAGCAAAACACAAATTGTAATTACTTTACCATGCGGTAATACACATACAGTTGCCTTTTCAAATTTAATAGAAATACCTGAAAAAATACTCAAATGACGTTAATCACGTTATTCTGTCTGCAAAGTGTCTGTTTTGTTTAACATTGATCCATGTTATATTTAATATAATATCTATAAGGTGACCATAGGCACTTACCTTGCAGTTGTAATCTTGATCAAATAATACAACGGTAATTTCCAAACCGAGAAATCTAATGTTGTATCAACAAAAACGAATTAATTATTCTAAAACTAATGTCTTCTTATTGACATTTGCGAAGGAACACGCATTCTAAAGGTGTTCAAGATATTAACAAGCTATTCAGTTTGTGTAACCACCTTTCCGTAACTTTAAAAAAATATGTTTTACTGCAAGCAAAGTTCTGAAATAGAGGAACGAGGAGAACCTCTTCGAATTGTTCTTTTATCTCTTGATTGACATGGAATTCGAAGGAAGTTGACTTTAATACTTAGTTTTAAATGCTAATAATGAATAGAAAAGCTAACCGTGTTGTTGCCATGTTTAAATTTACGTAAAGATACATATGCTCTTTCTCGTGATAGTTGGTTTTGCTCTTCACAGTGTACTGTTTCAACCTAAAGGTGGTTATACTTTACGAGTTAATACTGCCAGGTTAAATTATAACATCCATTTATCACAAAATATTAAAAACAATGAAACTGGTATCAAGGTCTTGTAATTAATTTGCATTAAAAAGGTTATCGAACGTTTTTAAAAATCAAATTGAACACATGCAACAAGGTACAGCACGGACGGACAGAATTGCAAACTTTTTTTAAACACATTTCAAATAGGTACATGGCAAGTTTAAAATTTGTACACAACATTTGTCATTTAATGTACCGTTTGATGTGTAACTTATCACGGCATAGAACGAACGTTCTTCTTCCTATTTCTACCACCAATGTGTATGCCCATTCTTTATCACATTCTTTATTAATTACATTAAAGCAATTATGTCTACTAGGGCTCCAATGGGGGGTAACATCAATACAAAAATGCGACTCAGACGTTGCGAGTTCGATATCCAGTTTGGGCTTTTCGTTTGTTCAGGCTTGATTGTTTTTATTTAATTTGATCACATTACGCAGTACACTATTAACACTGTTTTACTGTATAAGTTTATATATTGCTCATTTATATAATATATAAAATGACATTTGCATTGTTACACGAGATCCCGTTTGTGGTAGACATAGTCCATTTAAACAGTGTTCGTTATGTTAGCCACATGTACATAGCTGTTTTAGAAATTTAAATGCGGCAAAAGGAGGCGTAAGATTTGATTCAGTGCTGCATTTTTAATAAACAAGGCAGATGTTATTTCAAGTGTATTAATGTTTAGCATTTGTCATGCACATGGCCTAAAGCATGGTGTTATGAACAACGAGTAACTTAATGAAATTTTAACTTAATGTCGAGTGAAGTTAAGAATAACTTTATTAATAATTATGTTTCAGACATTCTTTAGAGAATAAAAGTTTAACATCTAGAAATATTGTTTCTGTGTACAATCATTTTAACATAGCAAACTTATAAAATAGGCAAAGTTCATGACTCGTTTTCATGAATCAATCTTTGATCTTCAATCACATTTCATCGCAATTCCTTCCCGTACTCGAAAAGGCGAAGAATGTCCTCATGACGTTAGAAACAATGACGCATTGGTTTCATGTTTACAAAGAACACGCGGGACAAGTGACCCTGGGTAAAGCAAGAACGGTCTGTAAGTATTAAGAACTTAACACATTCGTGGCATGGTAATAAATTCTCCCAATTTGCATTTTTATTAAACAAGTCGAACGGTGCGCAATGTAGTGTCTGCGCTTAACGGAGATCTGTTAAGTCTCACATGACACACATGAAAGACATTCTTATGAATTTGTAAATATATTTGTAGACGGAGCCATTTCTTTTATCGTATCTGGGTTTGCTTAAGGAAAGTTATAAAATACTGTTATAAAAGACATTGGACATGTTCGGTTGAATTTTGGTCTGATGATTAAGAGTATGCGAGTGTAGTACATTTCATTCATCTTACTCGTTTGTTCTTGTCTTTGCTGATATGTCTATTCGCTAAATGCATTTATACATGTATTAGTTCATGAATGTATCAATTTATAATTTGAGTCATTTATTCATTGAATGAGTTCATTTCATTGTTTCATCATGCATTCAAATACGCATTGATATAAATAATGCATGCATTCAAATACTCATTGATATAAATAATGCATGTATTCAAATACGCGTTGATATAAATAATGCATGCATTCAAATACTCATCGATATAAATAAATCATTTCAGATTTATGTATGCCATCTAATACTAGTATAACTTCATAATGCATTGAATGAAACGTATCGTCTATAATTATGTAGCACACCGTGGTAATATCCTAATTAATAAATTTTGGTTTATTTTTTTTGTCTCTTTAAGATAGTTAACTTCATAATTTGAAATCAACAGTCATATATTCGGTGTGATTGGCGTATCTATTTATTCCATATGAATAGCGATTTTCATAAAAATAGCAAAGGAAAATAAACGTTATGACTTAATCGGCAGTTTACCGCTCATACAGTACAAAAGTTATTACCGACATAAAAAATATTTCAATAAATTCAGAGGTTCTAAGGGCAAACTGTCATTACAGATGTTGTTATAATTTCATTGTTCTTTTAACGACTAAAACACATATAATGATTAAACAATTTGTATGAAAATATTACGCGGATCATAAAATCGAAATAAATGAACAATTTTGCAAATCATATTGCAATAAAGTATATGCTTATCTTCATGTATCAACACCTGTGCCATCATATAAATTACTATCCAGGTGGAAGGAAAATAATGTTCGTACGAAAAGATACGTACGGATTTTGAACACATACATTTCATCTAAACCAAGCATAATATCACGCTTGTATAACTTGGGTATTGTTGACAATTATGTTTTTTTCTGTAAATAATTGCACGCTGTAAACAATATTGAATATAAGCTATATAATTATCTATATCGCTGGTGATTGCACGTTGTTAACAGTATTGAAGCTCGGTTGTATAATTATATGTATCAATGTACAAAAAACTATTTGTTGTATTTAACGTTCATTTACGATTCATACAAATACAGTGTGTACAAATAATGTATAAAACGCGTCGTATTATGGATACGTACACGGTTTTACTCTTGAAACGGACATGCATCATTAATCTAAATTTATGTACCAACCATATCCTGCACAACTTATCTTAGCCAATTCCCTTGTTTAAGTTAGTATATGTATCTAATTGTTAAACCATTATGAGTTTAGATATGTTTTGAAACGGAACGTACATACTGCAGTAACGTATCTTAGAATGAACATGAATACGCTATTTATGTTAAACATGTAAAACAAAAGTACTAGACTAACAATTGAAACAGTACTAAAAGAAAGTGGTAAAAATATTATGTACTTTTTATACAATTATCCAAATGTTATACAATAACAACAACACAATAACGTCGCATGGTGTTATGTAGTCAAACAACACGTAACAATAAAACCTTTTCCCTCCTTTTTGAAAATAACAATTAAGCCATAGTGCAAACTACTAGACCACTTTAAAAACACACGGTAAAAGCATGGTACCTTGCAACTAGAAACTAGAAATAACAATTAAGCCATAGTGCAAACTACCAGACCACTTAAAAATCACACGGTAAAAGCATGATACCTTGCAACTAGAAACTAGAAATAACAATTAAGCCATAGTGCAAACTACCAGACCACTTAAAAATCACACGGTAAAAGCATGATACCTTGCAACTAGAAACTAGAAATAACAATTAAGCCATAGTGCAAACTACCAGACCACTTTAAAAACACACGGTAAAAGCATGACACCTTGCAGCAAGCCTGGAAACTAGAAATAACAATTATAAAACACACAATAAACTGAGACTCTTAGGGTGTTTCGCGAAGTAAACATCGATTGCATTATAATTACAAATTAGGCAATCCAGTTTACGCACACGCGATTATAAGGATGGAGTATGCTTAGCAAAAGTATATTTGGCTCTTCGGAATTTAAATTGTACGTGGTCATTATATGACAACAATTGACAATTACCTTATTTACACGTCATAGCTTAGCTTAAGTTTAAACTAATTATTTTAGCTTGATTGTGTCGAAAACCTGAGGTTTATTGTCTTTGAGTCCGTTTCCTAGGCGGAACCAATAACCAGCCCTTTGAGGGATCGAACACAAGATCTACCGATCGCAAAGCGGATACCATATCCATTACCCTACTGCGAACGACTAGCCGGTCTTAAAAAATTATTTTCAGATACTAGTTCTAAACGTGTATAATATAAGGCAATTAATCAATATAGTAAGATTTAGTGCTTCAGTTTCAATATGGTAAACCAAAGTTACTCATTGCAAAAAAGCGGATACATTAAGATGATTTTTTTCACCATAGTAATGAAACAACTTAGAATTTAGTAACTTGGAAACTGGCAAAAACTACGTATTGAGGAATGATTGCAGAACCTAATCGGAAGATACACTAGGTACGAAATAACAAACTGATATTGTTTTCATTAAACGAAGCTGCGTCTGTACCTTGTCAAATTGACATTTGTATTCAAATGAAACAAGTTGCTTCATTAATGTGTCTACGGGAAATAGGTCAAGTTTGTTTGCTTCATTTGTTTTCATGATTGCTTTTGCTAAATGTTATTTATGTTTTATAGAAGCATATGCAGTGACATTAACGTATAGTGATTATTCCTAGAAATGACATTCTAGGCATATATCTGCAAAACGGTGTATAAAATGGAACTAAAACGGTAAAAGAATCCTTAAGTCACAAATGGCAGTTGCATATCAATATTTTATGATGTCTACCCTTAGCAAGACGACACATTCTGATAATGAAATGCAGTTATACGTCACCTAATACAAACACGTAAGTACTTTAACTTGACCTATTTTTTTTTACTTAAAGACAAGTTAGACATGTAAGTTTGCTATATAATTATGAACTTAACTTGTATGTTTGTTATCATCAGTATATGTGTTGTATTACAAAATGACGCCATGTACATTTCATTTGAGACATATTTTGCATAGAAGCTAAAACAGCTATAGACACACATATATATAATACATATCTTTCTATTACATGTACTAGCATTACATCTACAGACAAACATACAGTAAACGGACCAGATCATCTGTAATTAGGATAAGCCTTTGAAATAAAATAACAAAAGGAAATTGCTTAAAGTGACATTATGAAATCTGAGACTGATAATTCAGTTTTAGGCGATTGGTTCCGTGCATTGTGGACATATTGTATAATACAATGGTTGCCAACAAGGCTAGAACCCCAGTTCGATAGGGACTCGAGCATAAAACGCTAAATTTGTTTAGGGCGATATGTAAATGACATACTACAATAGCGAGTTGTGTATACACAAAATTCACATTCAGAATTAGTTAGGTCTATAGGAGGCACACACACGTATAAAAAATAATTTTAAAGTAACAATTGCATTCAAGTAACTATCATTACATTTGGACATAGTGATACTATCAAATTTTCCCCTACCATTACGTTAGTATTTATTATATTTATAAAGTATGTTAAGCAGTTCTGTATCATTGCAATTGCGATTCGTGCCGTTTGTATCGCATCCTTATCTGTATACGTGCCTAGTAATGTCTCTGACGATATCCATGCCAAGAGTGCACCTTTAGCACGACTGACTAAAGGGATATAACTCCGAAAGGATAAACGGTATGGATCCTAATGAATTATTGCGCGCAGCACTTTTATCTTAAAAACAATGAGTTGTATAACTCTATGTAAACACATTGTCGAAAACCGCCCTGAACTAGAAACCTACATATTTATTAAAATTATTGTCTTTCATTTACTACATTTATACATTATACATTAATATACATACTATATAACATCATCATCAACAAATTAGAATGCGTACTGAAAAGGTGTTACTTAAACTGTACATTTTCTAAGTAGTTATTGACATACCAAGTTTGTGAGTATGACTATAGAAAATCCCTTTTACATTGTATTATACCCCCACAAACGAAGTTTGGGGAGGGGGTATATAGGAGTGAGCTTTTGGTCGGTCTGTTGGTTTTTTGTTTCCGGATGATAACTCAAGAAAGGCTTGACATATTCAAATAATTTTTGGTTCACATAAGTAACATCATATAATACAGGTCAAGTTCGATGTTGGTTACAAACCAATAAATGTTGACAGAGTTATGGCCCCTTTTCGACTTAAAGTTCCCTTAACACATGATTTCCAGACGATAACTCAAGAATGGCTTGACGTATTCAAATAATTCTTGGTATACATATGTAGCATCATAAAATACGGGTCAAGTTCGACTCTGGTTACAAACCACAAAATTTTGACATAGTTATGGCCCTTTATTCGACTTAAATTCCTGAAAAACATGGTTTCCAGACGATAACTCAACAATGGCTTGACATATTTAAATAATGATTGGTACACATGTGTAGCATAATAAAATACAGGTAAAGTTCGACTTTGGTACAAACCATTAAATGTTGACAGAGTTATGGCTCCTTTTGAAATTAAATTTTTCCAAATACACTGTTGACCATTCACAAATTAAAGCATTCTCTCCCTGTCAATTTCTTTCGAATGGGTGCCATAGTTTTGTGGGGGTATATTGTGGGGGTATATCCGTCACTCATGTGACAATTCTAGTTAAAACAGCTATTGCCATTACTGCTACTACTTCTTAAACTAGAACCTCTACTTCTAATGCTGCAACTACTAAATCATATACTACTACAACTACGTCTTCTTTTGCTAAGATTTCTTCATGTAACTGTACTTGTACGTAAATTTTAATGCTTAAAACAAGGTATGGCATTAAGGAACTGTCGATACCAAACAAGTTGGTGTACTCAAAGATGTATACATGTATTTATTAATGCAGTTGTATAAAGCAAAAACATATTTATTGACTTTTTCATAAGCCATTTTTGTATTAACACATTAAATGTTCCTTTATATGGGTGGCAAGTTGCTATATGACCCTGAGACTAAATTTCATAGTTTAGTAATAGAAATTACATTTGTTGTAAACAATTGTTTATTATTATTTTATGCCTGTACCTTACATATAGATTGAGAAAATCCATTTTAGGAGTTCTACATGATGGAAATAATTATAAATCATGAATGTCAACGCTTTGAAACAATTGCATTTCAGGCCCAAATTACCGATGCTATAACTTTATGATGTTTCGTGCAATTCGCGATAGAGTGTATTATCCAAATAAGTATTGTCAAATGATAAGTTAATCAATTTATGTCTGAACGTAATTAACATAAAATAGATGTTATCGTCAGTTACACACCGCCCCGTTTGAAGAGTAATAAATCAAACATTTTACTGTATAATCATCATGAGTATTTTAAGAATTGTTGTAATGTAAACATTAAACGTGCCAAAAAGCATACGCAAATATGGTGTCACGTTAAGATTTATAATCAACTTTCTGTACATTGGAGGTATAAGTGTTGAACAAACTACATTTTCGGGCGTGGATTAAAAAAATGTCGTGTCAAATTCAACAGATGAACTTTGGGTATTCCATTGATAACGGTTGCTTCATTAGCATGCGTTATTAATGACCGAAGTTCCAAAAGCCATTAATCATGTGTTCACTATACAACAATGGCAATTTAATAGAACGGTATTAAAGTTTAAACGTCGAGCAAAACAATCGATTGAGAAAACATATCACTCTTCATGGCTAAGTATCTAGCTGTTAAAGATACCCAGAGTTTAATGTTATTGGTTATATATTACATTAATTATGTAATGCTATATCTGCATTTCTTTGTTCGCTATATCAAGAATAATAATGTGAACATGACGTCATATGGCTTTAGTGTCATTTAAAACGTCTTTATGATTTTGTAATTTTATTACACTTTGGTCAAAGCAAATGTATGTGGACAGTAGCATTACCTTTAGTTGTCCTTCATCTATTTCTCAATGGAGTCCTTATGCAAGGGCAAAGTGGGGACACAGAGTCTGTTTTATTTGTACGTACGTAAATGTGTTTTCCTCCGCACTAACAGGGTACCACTTATTAATACCTCCTCTAAGTGCCAATATTATCTGACTCTGATTACACATACATTTCTAATAATATCTTGCTCAAAAGCAGAATTTATAAATAACTATGACACGGGATTATAATTAGAGACATATTTCCTAATTTCAATTGCTAATGCATTTTTCAAATCAATTTTTATAAAACAATTTTGATATGGATTATGTAGTTGACTATGATTACAGAGACATTTTCAGAGCTCAGTTGATCATGCAGTGTTCAATGCAGACTGTATAAAAATCAACGTTGATGCTCAATATAATTGGCTATGCTTATAGATATAGTTATAGTGTTCAATGGCGCATGTTTCATTTAGGCAGAATTTATACATCTACTTTGATACGGAATAAAGTTTCCCATAGGCTCGTGGCTTACATGTCAGTCACGTATGTGCAATAGGAAAAAGTGGTTTATTTATAATGATGGTTTCCCCAGTTCAATCATCTTTAAAAGCCATAGACCGTATTATGTTTCCTGTGACTGAAACGGGAATAATCCGATATATTCTATTTAAGGCAACAAATAAAGATATTATTAGCATTTCTTGCTCAGCTGCTTTTGTTTTACCTGATAATTATTCACCGTCACTAGCTTTGCATTCTTGCTCAATTGGCAAAGTAATTATTGGTGATTGAATTGTTTTTGTGTATAGAGAGACTGTGAAAATGTGTATTAAGAAATGTATTCGGGATGGGTCATTTTGAATACGAATAAATAAATAGTGAAATGCGCAAAACGACATATCTAAAAAGGTATCTACACAATTGTCACGATTTTCCAGGTCCGTATTTAGTAGTGTGTACGATATGTCGTCTGCTTCCCCTTTGCGGTATTCATAGGACATATCGTATTGTGGTATACTCAATAATAATAATAAAAACATAACTTGAAGATATAACACAATAGTAACTTGTACATATCTACATGACAGGATACAAGTTATCTTAATACTGTAATTGGTATGTTAGCAATGTCATCTATTTGTATAATAAAATGTATTTTATGATGTATCAGAAATACCAGTTTGTCATAATTTTATTCATATTTTTAATTCGAGTGTATGATTTAACAGGTGTTCAGTTCTGATGCTTGCGTGTGTTCGGCTTGAATAATCCAATATCTAGGGTACAAATATTATTTGTAGATAACTTTAGTTTATTCTGACCTAAAAGCGAATGTGTTATGAATGGCAAAGGTATTTGATACTCTACCCGGTTCATATGCCTGCATAAATTACAAAGGTATTTAACGCTTGTCATTGTATTATCACTTTTACAGCTTTTATTTTTTCATAGGTGAAGAGAAATTGGTACTGTATTACACCGCACAGATGGAAATATTATATAATGGACGTATTTCACCACTGTCAAGTCTGACACACTTTGTGTTTTGTTGATCGTTTCAATATTGTAGCGGTGCTTTGAACGATTTTTGAAATTTGCATGATATATAATGTCCGCAACATTTGCATTAAACACCACATTATATTTACATTAATGTCATTCATCCGGGCAATCAACTTTAAAAGTGAACGTTTGATAAATACATCGGACAAGGCAAATACTATGAAGTTTCGCTAATATCAAAGCAAATTTAAGGGGGGGGGGGGCTATTACAATAATAATAAGACTACATATTAAAGGTGTAATCACTATACAATATAGTTAAAAAAACGCAATTGTGTATATGCGATTTCAACGATACAATTATATAACTGTATTATAGTGCAAATAACTCGCATTATTATATGCAAAATAGGAACAGACAATGTAAAGGCAAACCAATAAAAAAAATGTCTACATAAACATAAATAAATCCTGTTTAAAGATATTATCTTCCATGCATGTTTATCTTTGTATAACTTAAAATTACATTTACCCAAACATAATAGTTTTGATTATATTGATTAATAGTGGTGTATGTTTTATATCGTATTGTATGATGTTTTGGAAGAAAAACGTAACTTTAATATGATCGTAGATGGAGTGTCATACTACATTATACAGGTGTTCGTTCAAACTGGCCATGAACCAAAACGTTACTCATTATTTGGGCACGTGTGCGTAGTTGTTATTAATTGTGAAACAATAGATTATTAATTACAGTGTACACTGGTGATATAACACACGATTACGTAGCAGTATATAGGGCACGCCTAGAACAGAGTTGTTTTGTAATTTTACCTACTCTGGCATATATCAGTGTCTACAATAAATCTACAAGTTCTTGTCATCGGTCAATGTGAATCGATGCAATTCTTACGTTGCAATCGTTAATAACTTTCAAGTCAGCTTGTTTTTGTTTTTACTTAATTCAATGTTAGGTAAATTGATACAAATATGTTATTGTTTTAATTTTGTTTTGTTTGATAATGAAGACATATGATTACAATTATTCCATTCTATATTTACCACTATTGTGTCACTTTTAAGCACATTTGCAAATCGAATCTAGTTACACGACATTCATGTTTAAAGAATGAGTTAAACAAGATGCTAGTTGAAAACTATCGCAAGTACTTTCGGAGGACATACAACATGTAACACAACAAACTGAAACGTAAAATCAGTTTCTGAGAATACAGCTTCCCACATTCAAATTAGACCACCATCTCCTAACACGATTGATGAAGTAACTGCACGCGATATTCCGAGTTCCGAGAAAGGTTGGATGTTTTTTTCCTTTTAGCAAAGACGAGGGATATTTACCACATTAACATCATTTTGAATGTGTTTATTTTCTTATATTTTTGTATATATTATCATGGCTATGTAACAAGCTCATAATTATTTAAAGGGTCAATACGGGGTTGCAACCTATCATTGCCAGTAGCGCTATTAATGAAGCATACATTTATCATAGCCAATATTAACATGGTTAAATGCAATACCGTTGAAATACTTGCTACGGCGGAACATCACTTGTAATAGAGGCCTTAACTCGTAGGTAATTAAGAGAGAATACTAGGTTAGTGTTGAATAAATATACGTTTATTTAGCAAGGCGTAGAAAACCGGAACCAAGAGCCTTGGCGAGCCTTGGGATAAAAGATGTATCGCATTTGGTCATAAGAAACTATCAAAACAATTAGTTATAATATTACACATTAACATGCGTCATATTATTGCTTATGATTAACTTTGTAATATTATTAAAACTGTATAAAATGGATACAAAGATATACTGCAAAACGCAGATTGAAAAAAATACACACACGTAAAACAGAAAATGTCATAACTGACAAAATAGTTTAATACCCCGCTATTGGGTACGCGATTCGAAACAAAATCCTTTAACCATACGCGAACTGTAAGGTCTAAACATATCTAATTAAAGAACTGCACCTTCTTAACCACTCTTAAGTCTACTCAGGACTTGTGTCAATGTGTGTAACCTTCGATGCACTGGAGTGTCAAGGGTATAATTTTACAACGCTACAGGTGTCTTAATTGGCAATGCATCAAAACTATGTGCAGTCTTTGTATTTGTTTAACAATTATCATGTCCTTAAATCACTTAATTTACGTTTCAATAATACCGATTACAAGGTTGGAGTCTTCTAAGACGACCTTTAGCCTCACTTAAGCACACGCCCCGAAATTAAAATTTCGCAATAGTATATATTTGTCTTTTCGGATAGAGAACATACACGCTGCAAACTTGTGTGCAATTAAAGTCAACAACAGGTCCAATGTTTAACATGGTCTTCTGTTATTTACTTGATTGGTACAAGGGCAGTTTTACTTTAAATATATTGTTTCTAATTGTCATTTCTTTTTTAGCTCACCTGAGCACAACGTGCTCACGGTGAGCTTTTGTGATCGCCTTTTGTCCGTCGTCCGTCGTGCGTCGTGCGTCGTGAATCGTTCGTCGTAAACATTTACCTTGTGAACACTCGAGAGGCTACATTTGTTGCCTAATCTTCATGAAACTTGCTCTGAACATTTATCCCAATGATAACTCGGCCGAGTTCGAAACTGGATCATGTGGGGTCAAAAACTAGGTCACTAGGTCAAATTGAAGAAAAAGCTTGTGAACACTCTAGAAGTCAAATATTTTGCCCAATCGACATGAAACTTGCTCAGAACATTTTTTCTAATGATATCTTGGCCGAGATCGAAAATGTTTCCGATCTGTTGAAAAACATGGCCGCCAGGGGCGAGGCAGTTTCCTTATGTGGCTATAGATAAAGCTTGTGAACACTCTAGAAGTCACAATATTTGCCCAATCAACATAAAACTTGCTATGAACCTTTGTTTTTATGATATCTCAGCCAAGCTCGAAAATAGTTCCGCTCCATTGAAAAATGTGGCAGCAAGGGGGCGGGGCAGTTTTCCTTAAATGGCTATAGAAAAAGCTTGTGAACACTCTAGAAGTCACATTTTTTGCCTAATCAACAAGACACTTGCTCAGAACATTTGTTCTTATGATACCTTGGCCGAGTTCGAAAATGGTTCCGGTCCGTTGAAAAACATGGCCGCCAGGGAGGGGATCAGTTTTCCTTATATGGCTATAGGAAAAGCGCGTGAACACTCTAGAAGTCACATTTTTTGCCCAATCAAGAAACTTGCTCAGAACTTTTGTTCTGATGATATCTCGGCCGAGTTCAAAAATGGTTCCGGTCCGGTAAAAAAAATGGCCGCCGGGGGGGGGGCAGTTTTCCTTATATGGCTATAGGAAAAGCTTGTGAACACTCTAGAAGTCACAGTTTTTGCCCAATCTTCATGAAACTTGGTCAGAATATTTGTACCAATGATATCTCGGGCAGGTTCGAATCTGGATCATGTGAAGTCAAAATCTAGGTCACTAGGTCAAATTGAAGAAAAAGCTTGTTAACACTCTAGAAGTCACATTTTTGCCCAATTTTCATGAAACTTGGTCAGAACATTTGTCCTAATGATATCTCGTCCGAGTTCGAATCTGGGTTATATGGGGTCAAAAACTAGGTCACTAGGTCAAATTGAAGAAAAAGCTTCGATTTCAATATGTACTTCAACATTTTGAATGTCTGTTGTCACTTAAGTTTTTCAAACCATGATGATTAAGGCCGCATTTCCATCAGTCCGTATCAGTATATCCGTATAAAAATCTAACGCATGGAAAATTGTTCGACTAATGAAACTCACGTGAGCGACCAAGGGCCATTTGTCCCTCTTGTTTGGAGGGGGGGGGGGGGCGGGGGGCTAGTCGTTGGTTTAAGTTGTATTTGGTTGTGTATGATGGAGGGAGCACTGAACCTACCCCACAAATGTGATTCTTTTAAACAATATGAAAACAAAACCCGTTCCCAATCTTGTTATATTCAAGCTGTATGGACTATTCTGGTCAACATTGTCCAGTTAGTCACCAAGCATAAACATATCAGTTATATTATTTCTCTCAAAACGAATAGCATATAGCATGCTAGTATTCATCGTGCGTAATAATACTAACAAATATAATACGACAGAAGCTGTGCTCAAAAAGTTGCAATTGGGACATCAATAACAATTCATAATTTGTTTATTCAACTGTCATGGTCAGGTCAAAGTACGCCGGTAAGGCAATATGCAATAATATACGTCCAAACCGCGGGATATTAACTTTCAAAGCCAGATGTTGCAAATATGACCTAATTATCTATGGCAAAAATTTGGCATCCCATTTGACATACCAACATTGGGGATTCAATTCAATCCAGTGTCGTAAACGGCATTGAAGTACACGTGGAAATATTTTCTTTCCAGTAGATTAAGCAATTTTTGGCAGTTATAACCAAAGTAACGTATATTAGCACACATGTGAATGCCACTAGCATATTGCCATTTTGTTGATGTATAACGTAAACATTACATAAAGAATTGCCAATACTAATGCATATATGTCCTGATAAGTTAAATAGTAGTCGCTTGAACTAATCACGAACTTAAAAGCAAATATGCAGTAGCATTATCAGACACAAATAACTTGCCACAGCCTTACAAGTATCGGAATTTGATTGCTAGGACATTATTAATTACTTGACGATCAATAACTATAAACATGAATATCTTGTGACACAAATACACGCCTAATGGTTGAATACATTGGAAATTTTTGCTAAGTGAAAAGGACTGTTTCATCATTGTATGTGTTAAGATTTGATACGACATACCATGAATAAGTTTATACATGGATAAATATAATGTATTTACACAGCATAAACAACTAGATGTTTTTATATATGAAATATCCGATCGCTAATTATATATTTATAATACATGCACAATCAATTGTATTGCAATCCTGAATTTCAAATAAATAGGAAATTTAGAAACTACAACTGCTACTCGCGAATAACGTTTCTTCATTGAAAAGAAACTATTTATATTTTACATCCGTTAGGAAAATGAGCTGTATAATATAAAACCTAAAAGTGACTCTCAAAGTGTCTCTAAAATCGAAAATATATACAATGTTATACAAATCAGTTATGAAAAAATATAAAACATAAATAATACAAGTGCAGGGATTATTGCTACAATATTGGCAAACTTGGACAAACAATTATCAACAAAATATGCACGTATATTTCAATAATGTATTATTTTTCAGAGAGCATCAACTTAATTGATGTTGGCATATCTGAAATAACTTGCAAACTGAAAGCGGAATCA
Source organism: Congeria kusceri (assembly GCA_027627225.1). Taxonomy (NCBI): domain Eukaryota; kingdom Metazoa; phylum Mollusca; class Bivalvia; order Myida; family Dreissenidae; genus Congeria; species Congeria kusceri. Next base: position 33,909,468 of record CM051030.1, on the reverse strand, counting down.
ATTCGTTTCCGTACAATAACAGTGGATAGTGGTTTAAACTGATGTTAAAAACAAAACAAAAAAAACACTGACCTTAATTGTTCTTTTTCCATCCAGTAAGTATGAAAATACTGTTAGCAACCTTGACGTCAATTATCCACTAAGTGAAATATCCGCGTTATTTAACAACAGGTACATCTTGGTGTCATTGATAGATTCATGTTGTGCTTTTGAACGCTCTGACAGAAGATTGACACGTATCGGTATCCGCCAGGGTAACATTAGCAGCTGCAGAACGATTCTTTAATATATTAATTACATATTTACTATGATAAAGACACAAGCTGTCATTTCAGAAGATGTACCCAAGATTTGGTACGCGACAAGGGTCATCTTTACAACGTGAACTGTTTATTTCTTTTGTCTCCACATTTGTTTTTCCCACTAGTCCTCCCACTTGTTTACAATGCACCTGATAAAACTTCGTTAACCCATGATTAATGCTATGCAAATTACGCTGTTCAATGTGAGTCAATTAGACTAAACAGGGTATTTTATTGTTTCTCAGTTTCTTTACCATCTACACTATTGTTAAACCTAATTTGCATGTTTATTCACAACGAATAAACATTATCGATGTTTATTGCATGTGTTTATTTGCAGAGTTTTAAAAGCGTCTCCAATGACACTAACAACGGTTTTGTTTTTTATTACATGTAAATAGCTTATAACCCAGTGTGATCTATTTCTTGAATTGAAATGTTCCATCACTTATATATCCAACGATGGCAGTTGCTCTAAGAATGGTAAGTTAAATTAAACTGCCACTTGTCTCAAAAGAATTTTCAGTGCACACAAGTGGGCTGTGTTCGACAATTTGTCGCCAATTACCTAGTGCCATATGGTAAGAGAATACCGACGACCAAGGCGAAAATTAATCATGACACTATTATGCCCGACAGGAGGCGCAAAAGTGACCACTAGCAGGGGCACAGCCCTCTTGACCGCTATAGAGTCCCAGTACATCATAAAGCTATCACCGATTACAATGGTAACATCCATGACACTTAAAAGACGTTTGCAATAAAATTCATCTTCCTATTTCACACGAGTTAAACGTTCCGTGGCATTTATAGAGCTCTGTACAATGCGTGTTTTCCTCCGACCCCTCTATTAGCAATTAAACGTGTTGAAGTCATCAATAAAAATCATTGTTTACATTAGATGTGTGAAAGACTGGTAATACAATACTTTTCAACTGTACAGAACGAATAATAAAATCATCATTTAGGAGTAATTAAAGTAAATTCCTGATCTTGTACAATACAAATTAGTTTTCCGTCATTAATTTAATGTCGGACATTAAAACTGATATCATCGATTTGAATATATTAACGTTAAGAAACGCACTTTAATGTAACATTTAAAGCATGCAAGGTTTGTTCTTTGTCACCTTTTGAAGAATAAAGAATGCGCAATAAACTGCACAACAAGCATAAATATCAATGATCGTATACAACAAATTCTTGTTTAAAAATACTACAAGATCGTTGTTAAAAAGACTGATAGCTTCATTGATTATTAAAGTACGCACACTATAACTTCACATATTCAAATTAAAACAGTTAAAACATATTCTAATTTGTTAGTGACTGTATTATAATCATAAAGTTATATGTATTTTGCTAAGATTTTTAAATTAACAACTTAACCATATATCAATACAACTAGTAAAGAAAACGTTTAATTAAATTCTTGTTGTAAATACATTTTTGAAGTAGTGTGCTTCAATACAATATTTGGGTTTATCATTTTACATGAATATACTTAAAATATAGTTTAACAATGATCTTAGTTTAATCAAGCAGATGTGGGTTTTTCCAATACATTCAGTTAATACAGAGAGGACCATTTTCTCTGGGTCGTTAGGCAAACGACTCAGTATTATGCGATGTTAAATTCTACTTATTTCCAATATTCCTATCAATTTCTATAATTGTACTCTTACACAGACATATAGTGTATAAGCTTTGGTAGTTACTACAAATTATCTTAATGATCTGTATCTGCTGATGTTTGCCTTGAAGCAAAGTAGGTAAAATGAATATGTTATGTACCTAATTGTACTGCAAATTAATTATTTATATCAGTAACTGTTTTATGTGAATCATTCTCTCATTTATATAACGCACAAACTGTGGGCTAATCTGTAATTATAATTAACACAAAACATGGTCATCTTAGCACAAATAATAATTAATCCACCGTTTAAGAATAAGTTAAACAATTAAAATCAATTAGTCATCATTGATTATCAATTTGTTTGATCCGAATCTTTGCTAGACACCTGGCATTAAGATTAATTTCATCAGCCGTGGAACCGAGAGAATTAACAATTGCTCTGCTATTGTCTCGTGTTTCAATATCTGCATGTATCGTGCGAAACACTGGCTTGACTTACACGACAGTCTACCCCGATAATACCCGTCTAATTACAGAGCGCATTTGGCCTCAAAGGGTTGACGGTATTGCATAACTAAGATTGTTATTTATCTTGATAGATAGTTGGATGTCTAGTAGTCGTGGGGTCGTAGTTTTTAGATCTTCATTGACCCTAACAAGTGACTCAATTAACAGATACAGTGAACACTTGATTGACGTGACCTTAGTTGCATGGGGGGTGAAACCACCGGCAATTAAACCTATTCATGGGTGTTTCGAGTGTCGTAAAGATGGGTAAACGCTGTTAAACGTTAAAGGTTGGATTTAACAAATAACGTCCAATCGCAAAGTCGGTAGACATGCGAGAATCGTTTGATCTTACTATACAAATAATATCTGCAATGTTCGGCATTAATTACACGCAGTTAATAAAGGCAAATTTAATACTATCGCTGAAAATAACGATTGTTTTATGACATCAAATGAGCATATTTGATTTGCAGGGTAGTGATGTTCAGAATGTGAAAGAAATGTTTCAATACACAAAATATTAGTTAAAAGAGTACACATAATAATAGCATTGTCTAACACGAAACAAACTCATTTCTTCCATATATATATCAGCCAACCTTATTCTTTCTTTCGATGTAAATAGAATACCAGACTGCTTTTTTCTCCAACGTAAATTACTCCTGCAGACACTACGCAATCACTAAAAGAGAGAATTAATGACACACATTGTTCTGATTTTGTAACCAAGATGTGTATATCCAATCCGTCGATGCACCCTCTAAATTAAATTATACGGACATGTTCATTTGAAACTTTAAACATTGTAATACAGTCTTTGATCATCAATAATTAAATATATACAACACAAAGTTATTTCCAAAATCTTATTGCTATTATTTTTCCCGGAATCTTAGCTTGTATGTTGTATGTTTAGGTTTTGACGTATTATGCGTTCTGTGTTAAAAATGATTATTTACCAAAGTTAATAATGGCGTATTGATGTACACGATTACCGAGTTTGCGACACAGACATAATGCAAATATGTGTGTTTTGTTATAATTTATTTTAAGCTGTGCTGGGCGAGATAACTATTAATATGTTAAATGTCAAAACTATTCTTGCAATTAACAACAAATAAAAGAAACTATTCAGTAGATAACGACAGAGAAAGTGATTCGATCTCTTCATATGGGTATATAAACGAATCAGCCGTGGTTTAAAAAAATGGGTGTTCTTTCTATTAGTTTAGATTATATGAGACAATGGAAGTAAAGAATGAGTAATGTTACCGGCAGGAATTCAAGACGTAATGCTAAAACGTATGGCAGTTACATTTGAAAATATACAGGAAAGAGATTAATGCCAAAAATGTTAAAACTAAGCGTTTCGATTCCAATCAATTAGAGCAATCTTTCATTCTCTCAAAATGTGTGTCTGTGCTTTATACTTCGAAATGAAGTAATCTGATGGATTTCTCCATAATATAATTATGGAAAACGAGCATGTCTAATTTTGAAATTATACTTTCGGTTTTACATAACTGTCTGGCTTAATAACTTATTTTGATGTAATATACGGTATGCATGCATTTGTTTTTTACCATGTGTCGATAATTCGTAGGTTAATTGACACACGGGAGAACTGTTGAAAACATGCTAACGTATGCGATAACGGAAAACCGTAGTGCCTTGATTTGGAAATATAACCAAACTCGCCCAATCAATAAATATATAATTTTACTGTACGCCTTAATCTGAATTGTAGACCCCATAATCAGAACGTGTATTGAAATTCTAGTTTGCATGCCAAACACATAATTAATTATCGAACATTTATGTTATATTTTCTACGGAGTGAAACCAACGTGCCATTATCCTCATGCAGGCAGACTTATAAACACCCGCCGATATCTAACTTTACTTACGTTTGCATATTTACGGTAATCCAATTATACAAAGAATTACTTGTTACTATAACATATAACATATAACAGTCCAGCAGCACACGTGTCTCCATAAATATGCGCTATTTATAAAATATCTTCGGTGCGCCAACGGAAAACAGTTTGGATGTCTTAGAATCAGTCGTGATGAGTCAGTCCCACCGGGAACTTATTTAAGACAAGAAATATGTGATGTAGACGAGACCATGTCTGGAAAACGTACGCTAATCAAAAGCATTCGTCTTTTCAATAAAACACATTTTGTCTAGGATAGAATAGTTTGGTCCTTGAACGACCGGGGAGGCATGTTGTGTAGATATGTAGATAAGTAAAGAATACGAGCTTCTGACATTCTGAACGGTGGATGGTGACAATATAGTAGATTTGCCGTTTTAAACAGATGTCGGGGACAACATAGACGCTGTTTAATATATTTGTCTTTCTAACCAACAAACGGTGACACTGATACATGTTTTAAACAGATGAGGACGACATAGACACTTTTTAATACATTAAATTGTGTCTTTCTGAACAACAAATGGTGATAATGTTACATGTATATATTTTTAATCGTGCAATTGAGATGTATGATACAAATACGTTACACATGCACATACATAGGCTTATGAAGAACTGTAAATCTGAAACAAAATTGTCCAGATATCAATAGTTTGATTCATTTGAATGCAACTGACAACACATATATATCGTGGGCATGATGATATCCATCGTGTATCAAGCGAAATGAAGTTTTGTTTTGGAACTTCCTTTTTATATACGGACAAAGTGATGTTGTACGAGTTTTATTCATATATGGCCCTTTTGTAGAATCGTATATTGGCATGCAGTCATAATTACGTGCATTCGGTTTAGATTCCCTTATTATTTTGGGTTATACATTACATTATTTCTTTCATTAAATGACGTGAAATTAACATCATAATGAACAAGTAAGACATTACCGGGCGTGCATCTTGAAGTTCTCCTAATGCGAACATGACTTCGAAACAGAAGTGACAATACACCAATGTATTGAAATGTGACAATACTTGTGTTTGATACAGTTATAAATCATTTTTAAAGGCACAGACATTCGCCCGTTCACAGGAGACAACTGTCAAAGCAACACGCACGCACTACGTTGGGATTACTTCCCATAGGTATGCTTGTATCCGTAATTTGTTTTATTCCAATTTCAAAGAGTGTCATGATTTTCCACGTGTTGTTATCCTTCTTTGTGTCATTGAAATATGTGTATAAGGAAATACTATTAAATGTCAATTATCTGATGTAAAATCAACATCGCAAAATCATTAATGATAATTAGGGAGTATGTTTTTTTATATCGCTGGAATTTATATTTCGTATTGTTTTACACTAACAATTGATTATGTTATATTCCAATTGTCTTCAGACAATGTTGAAATGTAATTGTTTAAGGATTTATGATTTGGATTACTCCAAATGAAACGTGTTGTTGTTTGTTGTTCTGTTATTGAAATTTCAAGTTGTTTCGTAAATTGGACATTTTGTTAATAATAACAAAGAGATGTTTCATTTTTCTTGTTTTTTTTTGTCGTGCACCTTTGTTTTTTCTCGTAGTAATTAAACCGGCATAAATGCACATATACAGACTTTGTTTAGAACTCATTGATTTATACATGTACGAACACAATTACTAATATTTTACCAAACAAACAATACCTGTACGTACAAGAATGATATGTGACATGTCATATAGACAATGGCACTTTTATAAAAACATAAACCTAAAATACAGAATTGCATTTAATATAATTATTATCATATATGATAATATGACATTGCAGATTCTACAAAAATACTCGTATGGTGTACAAAAACTATTGTTACCCGGTGTATATGCGGAGTAGTAACCAATCTCTTAATGTCAGATACTTGTATTAGTATACAGTTATAAGTTACGTATAAAGGCATAGACATTCGCCTCTTCACAGGAGACAACTGTCAAAGCTTTACGCACGCACTACGTTGGGATAACTTCCCATAGGTGTACATACATTTGTATCCTTAATTTGTTTTACAACTTCAAAGACTGTCAATTACTCATATTTTCCCCTTGTTTTTATTATTCTTTGTGTCATTGAAATTTGTTTATAAGGATATTATTTAATTTAATTTAAAGTCAACAATCTGATGTTAAATTCAACATCGCAAAATCATAAATGATATTTAGGATGTATGTGTATATTATATCGGTGAAATTTCGTATTCTTTTACACTAGCTATTTATTATGTTAAATTCAAATTGTTTTCAAACGACGATGAAATTTATTTGTTCTATGATTTATAAGTATAATCCAAATGAAACGTATTTATGTTTGTTGTTCTGTTATTGAAATTGCAGCGTGTTTCCTAAATTGTCCATTTTTTGTTAGTAATTACAAAGAAATGTTTTTTTTGTCTTGCAACCTTTTATTTTCTCACAGTAATTGTACATACATACATGCACATATATACACTTTTTTAGAATTCATTTACTTTACATTATATATATATTTCAAATGAGCTCTTAAGTTTTTTAACGAGTCCTAATTTAGAAGGAATTCTGTTTTTTTCTCCGGCAATGGAAAATATATCGTAAAATTTCTAGGCATATAATATTTTTTACAATTGTTCGTTTTTGAATTTGTAATACCAAGTATCATATCCTGACAACTTGCGAACGTGCACAGTTCCAAAACAAATGCGTTATAGTTTCTACTTAAATTTTGCAAAGATAATCAGTAACTATTTTCATATTGACATAAGGGATTTTCTTCCTTAGATTCTGTAAACTATTCTACATTGGAACTATTGGACATATGTATCTTTACTCATATTGAACACAAGTGCATACAGATTTTTCTAGTCGATACCAAAGAACAATGAATTCCATTTTGTTTGACTGTTTGGAATATCACTGTTTTGAACAAATATATTATAAACACGCTTTTTTTCTTTAGAACTTGTAAATATTTTCTATATAAGGTATGCTGATAATTCAGGTCCATTAATTTTATGATCATAGGTGAGCAGTTCTTCAAAATTCTTAATGTATTTATTTATTACTTTGATTGATTGGTACATAAATGTCTTATTCTTGTTTGTCTGTACACTGGCGTTTATCTATCTTGTAAAAAAAGACGTGTATTTGTGCTGTTTGGAACTTGCTGGAAGCTTTGAAGTGCCTCACGACGCCCAGTCATGACCGCTTGCAAGCCCCAAGGCTGGGATCATACTCCTCGCAGCGCTTACTATCCCTATGCGGTTTACAGTAACAACTGCCACCACCAGTAGTATCATTCCAGATATGTAAGGGTTTGTTCTAAGAAAATATTGATTGTTTGTATTGCTATTTTTATAATATTTTAAAAAAAATTCCTCGGAAGTTATTGGTTTGGACATATATGCGGATCGTTAAAAAAAACACAAAATTAGATAAATAGAAAAGTAAGCATAACAACGCAAGAATTCTATAAAACACACTGTTTTCTTGTACATATCCAGCATTTAAATTTACAACATGTGTGTTGATTATGGTCACATTAAAGCGAGTGTCGCCAGAGTGTGATAAAGCAATGATCGGAACCAGTCAATATAGACGTGTAGTAAAACATTTCATGGTCGCTGTTTTATCTTCGAACTGCACACTGTCATATTATAAAAAAAACATGTTACTACAACTATATAAAATAGTGAATATGTTATAAGACAACAATGGATTAAATATCGATTTCCATTTTGCTGCATTGAAGAGTACACTACTAGCCTAAACTATTATTAAATATTTTCCTACAACCCATTTTTAATGGATTTCAACTAAGATATCAGGTGCATCATCATCAGGGTTGTCTTCTCTTGACCCCTTCGCCCAGCCGCTTCAGCACGATGCTCGTCCATATATTATTAGAACTGCAACTCGCCATGATATGTTCGTCAATAACATCAATCCAGGCACAAGGCAATGACATTGTAATGCTTGATCTTATTTATGCACTAACATTAATATTATTAATATTTGATATTCGTTTGCTGAGTTTGTTGAGTTGTTAATTATATTTACTATCGGATGATTTTGAATTATAAAACAGTACTTATACCCTAAACGTTTGTGATTTCAATGATACCGAAGTCTACACTAACGGCAATCAATTATGCCTGTAATATAAATGTTTAATACTATCGGCTTGCCTAAAGCATACGTTCAATTTTAAATTATAAGGTTGATAAGTAGTTTAACTGTAAAGTTTGCTATCTATATAGTTCTTGTTTTGTGTTGTTTTTGTTGGTATTGTTTGATTTATTATTCAAAATCAATAGTTAGTTCTGATTATTAAATACAGATCATTTTTGTACTTTCGTTGTCACTGATATTTTTGCCATCGGTCTGTCCTTTTAAATCGAACCATCGTCAAAGAATCGTTCAAATATGGAACATTAATATGTTTGCATCGTCAAATCTTTTTTTTTCTTTTTTTTTCTTCCCGGAGCATTCATTAAAATATTGTCCTTCTGTGCTTTTGTATTTTAATTAATTGTGTGCCAAAATGACGAAATACCATTACGCATTAAAAATAATGTTTTCCTATTTTGTTGTTATGAATTGTTTTTATTACCCTGTGTCCGGCAACAACAAATACACATCGAACTAGGAAGACGGAAATAAATTATAGAATAATTAAACAATTGTACAAAAGTAAATATTTTGATTTAAAGTATGCATGCGTGTTTTTATTACACTGTTTCTTACAACAACAAAGACACATCGAACTAGGAAGACGGCAATAAATTAAAGAATAATTAAACATTTTGATTTCAAGTATGCATGTCCCACTGAAATACACAATCACATGGTGGCAATAAAACGTCCAATAAATCATTTTTATAAACCTGACCCAGGTTCTATAAATAGAACAAAGACACGTCTGTAAATACGCAATAATTTTAAACTGAAATAAATATTTATAATATATTAAGATTTATGAACAACAATGAATATTTATAATATATGCACATTTATAAATAAAAATAAAGCGAAGCTCCAGTTGCGACAGTAGGTGAAAATCCTTATTAGCAGCCCGAGGTCCAATATTTATGGCAAGTGACAAATTGCCTAAAACAACACAGCACATCACAAAATCACATAACAAACACAAAACACACACGAATAAAAATGGGGTCACCACCTTGGAACGGTGAATATCGTTGGTTCTGTTCTATTTCCGCAAAAATACATAGACAAAAAAAGATGGACGGCAATTTGTTGTTTGATTAAAATAATGTTGGCAATTACAGACAAATTTATTTATCAGTTATAAAAATCTAAATTTACAAACAAAATTTACCGTCACACTAATACGTTTTATTTCTTTATTTCGACCATTACATTCTGCTAGAATCAAAACGCTGATACCGAAGAAAGACTGTTGGCGAGAAAAGGAATGATACAACATTAAGGGAAATAGATTGCCACACTTTTCTAACATAAAGGACACATGTGTTTGAATGAAATATAATTTTTGCAATGCCATTTTAACACATGACAAATCTTACTACACAATGATAAACGCCCTTCATTTAACATCTTGGTATATAGCTTTGCATGCAAAGTACTTAATCCAAACGCAAGTATATGAGTAACAGTTAATGTTTCGACAAATACTAAATGGGCCGAAACAGCCGATGAAGCGTAACTCTTTGGGAGTATTGATTGTTAGTACTTCGTAGCCTGCAAAGTAAAAAGAACTTCACGAAATCCAATCTCTCGAAATCGCCCTTCAAAAGACCGTTTGCTTCCGCCAACAGTCTAAAAATAAAAAGATTACATATCAGGCAAATGTTTGGGCAGTCTTGTATCAAAGATTCGCTTCGTTGATTCAATATTTTTCATTGATAGGTTATCATATAACTATCGTATAAATAAAAAGCATGTATGGACATGACGAATGACTGTATTGTTTATCTGATATTCCTATGTTGATATATGTAGCTATTGTTTAGGTAACATATATAGATTTACCTAAATAGATCTGTATATATAGGGTGAAATTTTGTATAATTTGCACTTCATTCATACGGTTTATCTTAAATAGTTAAGAAGAATCTCACACTAATGACACAGAGAGATCAATAAGTTTATTCAATACACATTTATTATTGAGTTTGGCTACTGGATGTAAAGGAAAAATTATTAATATTCCAGAAAATTAAAGCTGCAGTCCATATAATATAATTCAATACATGCCAAATTAGCATAAGGTCCAATGAACATTAATGACGTTGATTCAACTGAAAACTTTTTCTTATTTACGAAGGCATTTTATAATGTCTGTGTTCGAAAACGCTGGGTACGAACGGAATACACTCTAATGTGCATGCTGATTTACATCAGATGCATCTGACACCATACAGATAACTATACGACAAAACGTTACCAAAACGTTATGATATTACCGATTTCAATTCGTTTTTTATATTTTGATCAGTTAGATGTCCATTAGAAACGATTTATGCGAAGTTTTATTTTATTAACATATTTCTGGCCTGCTGCTTTAAACTATTTTGCAAGTAAGATTTTAAGTATCACCACTAACACGAAAATAATATATTGCAAACTTTACAGTTTATACTGGGACCGTAATATTGTTGGACATTAGAATACACACATATGGTTGTAGTCTTGAACGAAAAGACATGATTCAAATTGTTAATCATCAAACTTTCTACATAATCACGACGTACGTGGAGTTAATAGAAGTAAATCATTTAAACTTGTTCCCCTTTGTGTCATGTTGAAATGTATTTTCCACAAGTTTGAAATAAAAGATGATACAAAATATTGGACGAACTGTATACAATTCAACGAGCTATATTTCAACCAATCACATTATGTCTCTTTTTCGGGATTTTTCGTCAGAACGTGTGACGTCACTCAATAAGTGAACACATTTGAATTGTGTTGTAATACATGTATGCAATCACATAATTTCTTCCGTATCTGATAAGCACGCTTCAGCCGTGTACATGTGTGTATAAATAACGAGAACTCCTCGTGCTGCGGCAGTCCAACACGAGAAACCTACCAACAATGCTAAGAGGACTTGCTGTTGTGTGCTTTCTACTGGGCGGCGAAGTGTTTTGTAATGAGCCGGCGTGTATCAATTACACACCAAACCGGTTCGAATATGAGCATAATGTACTCAGGAAACTTGTTTATCTGGAACAGTTCAAAGCCGATGCTACCGAAAAGATTGCTGCTCTGGAAAATAGACTGCAAGGTACTTTGTTTTTCCATTTCATTTAAGGAACTGCTAAATAATGTTCTACTTCAATTCTTAGCTTCGCATGAAGTTAGCTAAAGGATGAATGATTATTTTTATATTAAAAAATTATATGTTTATGTATATTTGAACTAACTGCATTACGAAATTGCATCTGCTTGCGACTGTTGTGCAACAGAAAACACACACAATTAAAATGCTCGTACAGAATATTACAAAGCAACTTTTATATTATAAGTATTGTTATTGGCGACCCAATATGTGTGTGTGTATGCGTGCATACTGCGTGTGTATGCGTGTGAGTGAGTGAGTGCGTGCGTGCGTGCGTGCGCGTGCGTGTGAGTTGGCAATCTTGGAATTTTAGTTTATGTAATACCCAAAACGCCTGCTACTTAACACATTTTGAAAAACTGATATCAAACATAGACCAGAACGCATGGCATATGAATGATAAACAATCACAGCACATCAAAATATTTGTTGCCGTTTAAATACAGAAACACGTGCACAAACTTTAAATCTCATAGTTATATTATTGTACTCTTTATGTAATATCTATTTTATTTTATTACATTAAACTCTTTATTTTATTACATTAGGAAACATGTTTATCTCCAGACAATATTCATAGTGCTCAATTGATCGAGCAGGGCGTCTTCCCTATTGTTAATAGCGCAAATATGTAAATTCCTAATTGACGAATCAGTAAAAGCATTATATGTTATATTTTCAGACCTAACGCCACATTCTCCTCTACACAGCCCAGTTCGTCAACGTATGTTCACGGGGAATGAAAACGTGTCCAAACGTGACAGCTACGACGCAGGTATATACAGGACAGGTAGGAGGCGGAAATTATAACCATATGGGCTCAGGCGGCGAATATGTTTGTTTTCCACTCGACCCACTGTATGACCAATACAATGAGGTCGATGCCGATCTTAGATCGCTGATTTACGGTTCTGAGTACCAAACATCCACTGCACCTGTTCTAGGCAGCTTTAAAATTACGACATCCCGTGCGCTGTGTGCCTTGCCCAAGGGAAAACCACACTGATGATATCGGGACGTACATCGTGCTACAGCGGCTGGACAACGGAGTACCAGGGGTACCTGATGGGGGAGTATCATGGGTATTATGGCAAGGGATACGTCTGTGTAAACAAGAATGCCGAGACACTGCATTCCAGCTTTGCCGATCTAAATGGAGCATTGTTATTCATGGTCGAAGGTCGATGTGGCTCACTGAAGTGTCCACCGTACATCAGCGGAAGAGAATTAGCGTGCGTCGTGTGTTCTGTAACAACATGAATGTTGACACGATGCATGAAATGTAGTGGTACAGTCTGAAAAGGCTTCTTTATTGACAAAAACATACTTTTATTTACATAATTGTTATTTACCAAATGCAAACTGTATGCCACTGTATTTCTATACACTGAGACTTACAACATGTACAAAACACACAGTTGTGACGTACTTATTTGATGTGGTATGTTTTGTAATATTCATAATAATTATATTTAAAGTGTCAATTTCATGAAAATACCTTTATGATGTTGTGTCGCATGTAAACAGTTACACGATGAAATATATTAACTGTGGTTATATTGAATATTACTAATAGCGAGAGCCTGGACCTGGTACCGGAAGAGTGAATTTATAACATCATCTGTTGTTGTTTTGGTGCATCAGCCTACTTCTTCATATTGTCCCAAAGACGAAACAAGTATGTCTTAAGTCGAGATCACAATTTTATAAAACTCCATGTTTGATTATTTTATTATATTGAAAAGAATTGTGTTGAATATAATGATTTTTTTCATTAATTATATACTATCAAAGGGATAATTTTTATACTTGTTTTATACAAAGAATAACAAACACAGTTTGAATGTTGATGATGTCTAAACAATTTAGAAATATATTGTGCATGTTGATTTGAAAAGACAAAACATCTACATCCAAAAAATTAGTTTACTTTTGTGAGATTTGACTGATGCAGCTGTGTTTATCTGAGGCAACACGAGTTTTAACTAGTATAGTATAAGTATGTACGTTAATATTAAATCAAAGAAAAAAACAGAGCATCAATTATGTGGTTTAAGTGTGGGTAAAGACAGTAAATTTGCTGACGTTTGCTTTCGTTATGATTATGACCCTTCATGACCAGGAACAAAGGCCGTTGATTTTTTATTCATTTACACTTGGTTACCTGAAGAATATGCACATTATTCCAACCGTAACTTGCAGAGGGTAAAGATACAAACATAGAAAAATTATTATTATTATTGTTATTATTATTGTTATTCAGATCGTTTATTTTATTTTGATGAAGCAAAAGTAATTTAACAATATCAATTTAATTTCCATAATTGCACTGATTATGGTACTAAGAAAAGGTGCATTGTTTCTATGAGTGAGACTTCTTGCACTCCAAGTGACATTTTTATGAAAAAAAATCACGCCAGATAGTAGAAATATTCATTCGGTGCAATTTTATTTATATTGTTTTCACATAATTATTTGAGGTAAATAACCAATTTTATTTTAATTTTTAATTTTATTTTGAAATGTCCTTGACTTTGTCCCAAGGTGTCTTTGATTATAACTTGTTTTGAATTCCCTTGAGAGTACATTTATTTTCATAAACAATGAACAATCCAACTATTGGCGTCAAATATTTACAAGGCAAGAAGTGACATAAAAATCTAGCAAGTTATGTTGTACGCCATCTTGATTTCCATGATAACCTGCAGTACGCAAACTGTCCGATCCTGATGAAATTGAACTTAGGAAACTCTTCCACAAGAATACAAAACTGCTTGGATAAAAAAAAATGCACACAGATTGCTCCAGGGACTTACAAATCCTAGTGTGTCTGCTTAGTCAAATGTAATTGTCATTTTTTCTTATCGGATCATTTATTAAAGAAAATGTCACAGTTTTATCTTGCATTATAAACAGAGATGGGACAAAATGGATAAAGCACCTTGTATTAAGATATATAGACGCAAACAAATAAGGAAACTTTAAATTATGAAATAAAACACGTTTCAAATTTTGGATTGTTTTTTCTTGGTAGGGTGTCGTAGTCAACTATTGACTCATGGTATATATATATATTCGAGACAATACAGTAGACAATTATTAAGGAATTAAAAAAAAACTCTTTAAGTTAAATATTTTGTTCTGTCGAGAACTTTCTGGTCAGTAAATATGTCTGGATGTAAATTTTAACTAAACGAAGTGAAAACTTTAATGAAACAACCATAAAAAACTTTAAAACTCTGAAGCATTATTAGCTAAATCAAATTCTCTTGTTTTGTATACACAAGTGTGTTGCCTTTGACAGGTCTACAGGTCGCAAGTCAACGTTATCCAAGAATAGATCCTGTCATTGTTGCAATTAGAATCTGGTCCTTGCAATAGCAATTTAAAATTATTTTCGAACTTGCGCCGTTTGTATTCTAGCCAGTGTTTTCAAGATAACGGTTATTATTTCACTCTCCATGCTTTCAAATATCCATGTCCATTAAATATCTAATGGTCACCTTTGGTCAGGCAACTTTAAGATGAAATTATTTCGTAACTAGATGTATATTGCATGTATTCAGAAGCCATCATTATATGTTATTTTGATTTTATTGTTATGTTGTGTAAAATATATTTACGAAGCAATATTTTGATTTTCCGTTATGAGATTTCTTCCTTGTCCTGTTTGTTTCAGCAACAATAAATCTAAAAGTAACGAAAAACGGAAGCAAAACTAGCAACAATTTTACAAGTTTTCAGTAGTGTACACATGTTTTTTAATTCAAAATATTGTATGTTCTACCTAAAAAGACAATCAAATTGTGACAATAAAACATCCTTAAGACTTTTTTCCAAAAAAGAAGACACAATTGTACGTAAATATAAAGTGTATTGTTGCATTATGTAGTCAAATGTAAACTTACATATTTTAAATTTTAAATAAATAAATCTTATATTAACACTACATAGTTTCTATTAATCCAAATATCCATATTTAGACAATCAATAAAACTACACAGCTGTTATTGTTTGTTTTATTTAATTTACTTAGCGGTATATAAATTAAAACACAAACTGGATGACAATGTGTTGTGTGATGTTAACGATGGGCGACATGTTCATTTATCAGTTATATAAATCTATATTTACAAACAAACATTACCGTAATATGAATACATATAATCACTCCTTCATCGCGGTTATTACGTCCTTTATGGCCAAAAATAAAATTATATATAAGGTAGATGTTTGAGCATTCTTATTTTCAAAGATTTCTTTCGTTGATTCAAAGTCTGATTTGTTTATTCTATAATGTTATTAATTAGTGAAATTCATATTGGTCTTGTTAGTGGGCTGAAGATAGCAGTATTGGCCAGTATTAATTAATTGTATTTATTAACTGAATAATATTATGCAGCATATTTCGTCTAATTCATCAAAGCACTGTTTAAAGACTATTCTAAAAAAGTCCAAGTATGCTCCAGCGTATGCTTAAGACATTTTTGAAAGGATGAAGACGACAGTTAGCTAGGAAATAAAATAAATAATTTACTTAGACGTTTTCAAATTGCTTACGTTTAGCCTTCCATTTGCCTCATTTTAGCTGACTTCTCTATTGTCAGTGTGAGTACGCTGTCGGCGATGTTTAGCCTTCCATTTGCATTATTTTAGCTGACTTCTCTATTGTCAGTGTGAATATGCTGTCGGCGAGTTGACAGAGCAAACGCTCAGCTAATTCGCCGATTCCCTTCCCTTTATGAGGTGAATCCAATCCAAGTTTAATCAAAATATTAATAAATAATTTCATCGTAACGCTAAATTGAAGAGTCCCATCAGCCATCGTCATATGGAATCAGTTGCCGGCAAACCTTGTCGTAGCGCTTAAATGTACATAATTTTACCCAGATTTTAAATTACGTACAAAACCCTCACGTATGAACAAAACACATAGGTCCGACTATGCCTGCTTTTTGCGGCCCTGCACGACAAAGGTAGAAGAAGAATACTTCAAGAGAAGTAACTTGATGTCGTCAGGATTTCATGATTTGTCACTCGGTAGATTCGGTCCAATACATTATAAAGTACGAATATTGCACAAGCTAACTTTTTTGTAGGAGTGCTTCATGTAGAAAATTTTAGTAAAAAATACAAATCGCAAAGTTAATTATGCTGAGCGTTTTCAAAAATGACGTCACACAACTTGCCATCTCGTATAAGGCCGAGCTAATGTTGATCGGCTGAATCTCGTATTGGTCGTGTTTTTCCATTTTTGCCACGTTTTTTCCGTATTGGTCGAGTTTTGAAATCTATTGGCGAGGTTCACGTTATATCAAGAGAACAAAATGACCAGATTCTCGTTTTAAATTATAACGTCAATTGATAATTTATCGGACTAATAAGAAGTATTTATGGAACAACCGAATAACAATTGTGTTCAGCATGATATTCCTATAAATGCATATTATCTGTTGTTATCTATTGCTAAGAAATACATGTTTATCCAAATTGATTTTTACATAAAGTATGAAATATTGTTTTATTAGCACTTTATTCCGACGATAAATGTCAAATCATTAAGATTCTCATACACCTGACGTGAAGAATGCATTCAATACGGATTAATAAGTCCATTATTTTATATCATGGAAATATTGCTAATATTCCAGATAAATAAACAGTTTTGCATTCAAAAGTTTCACCAACTACACGATACGGACTTATTAAAAACATCACTGTTAAAAATTTGATCATTATATTATTGAGTTTTATAATAAAACACTATGTGCGTAGTCTTAAAGGAAAAGACTTCTATATAATCAAGTCATCATTAGAGTAATTAGAAGTAATTCATTTAGGAATGTTCCATTTTTACCGGTATTTTGCGGCGTATTAAAATGCATTTAACACCATTTTGGACAAAACAACAACAAAACCTTGATAGGCAATATTGGACAAAGTGTATACAATTCAAATAGCTATGAATATTGCTTTGAAACTATCCCCCACGTGTGATGTCAAACTGGACGGGGAACGCAAATGTATTCTGTAAGAATCAGAAATGCAGCCTGTCGTGTTTGCTAGGTGGGCTCATTTTACAGATGCATTACATTGGGACAGCAACGGGTATCACAAAGCTTTTTTTCGTATCACGTCATTCCTGATAGAGTTAGCAATTGGTGAGTGGTAATACTTTCTTAAATGCACACTAAAAGTCAACTAATAATCCTTTGCCTTAATTTTTAGAACCATAGGTGCCTATATTTAAATATTTATCGAATAAAGACGTCAATTATTTAAATATGCTGTTTTGCTTATGTTATTGTGAGTTGTTTTCAAAAGGTGGCAGAATTTCATTCATATTTTCAGGTTCACAGCCAGTGAAAACAAAAAGTTGACATACGTGTGAAAGTTGTTGCAACAGACTGAGAGTAACAATTTTGATGTCACATTTTCTAGACACTAGTTAGATAGTGGATATGTGTTACTGTATCAATTGGCATATTATCTTGTCTATGAGTTCCAAACTAATCATGTTTCAGTTTCCTATTCTTCAAATGGTTTTCCATCATTTCCCAATTGTCATTTCCTCATTTATTTCCCGATTTCATGTTGGACTTAATTTATTAAGTTATAACTCATTGACTTTTCTGCATTTTATTGAACTAAACCAATTGTTTATAACTTTTAAAGCCATGTTTTAACATTGACATTTCATTTAGAAATACATTGATTTGTTTTGAATCAAGTTATACTATTTATTTGAATTTTTTTTCTTTTTTTTTAATTGACCATAATTTCTTAAATAGCATGTTGTTGTGTTTTTTTTAAAACTTTTTGTTTTACCCTTCATTTCAAATACAATGATTGTTGTTACCTGGCTAGATTATAGTATTTGTTTGCTTTGTTATAATTGGAATTATTTATTTAAAATAACTGCCCTTAATAGCATTTTTCTAAAACATTGCATTTGTGTTCAAGTGACATAAAATAAATTATATTAGAAGCTAAAAACTTGGTAAGACTTACACTTCCAGTACACTGCAACTGACAAGAATAATTGTCCCGAATCGTATGTAATGGTGTACGGATATTGCTCAATAATTAAGGATTTTGCAGTTTCTTTTCACGTGTTGATACACGTTATAGTCTGAGTGCTTTGGTTTCATATCCTTAGCTATATTTTCTGTATAGATATAAACAAACAGCCACTCAATTTCATCCAATTCTTTTATGAATTTCAATTTTTGTGATATTTGATTGGAATGTTTGCAGCTTTTCAAAATATCAGCTTTCTAAGATTGTATTGACAGGTTTTCTATGCTGTGCAATGACTGTTTTTACCTAATGCTGATGAGACATAATAACTGAATGTTTAAATGTTTTGTTCCAGTAAATTTTGGTTTTGTGAATTAAAATGTTGTCATTGTGAAGATCCTTTCTTTGTTTACAGTTTAACGACAAAAGTCACATTCCACGCCTACTAAAAGTAGTTCCGAGAAGTGGGCGGAACTAAACATTCTTTGCATGTGACACAGTAGCATGATATTCGTTGATGTGGGCGGAGCTAAAACTTGTTATCAGTCAGGGACATGACATTATAGAAAGTAGGCGTGGTTAATTGTGTTATCGGCCAGTGGTACAATAACGCTTAAAAATATTGGGTCAGCAACTTCACCGTAGTTGTGCACTAGTGGCATAATAATAATGATATTACCACCGGTTTTTCATACAATATTGTTGCATTCATTTCATGTTACACCAGATTGCTATTACACGTCCGTTTCCAAAGGTGTCAAATGGCAGGAAATAGGTTATGACACGTAGTACATCATATTATCTCAGTAACAAAATGTATGGAAAATATACTATACCTTCTCCAATTTCGAACCAAGGTTGAACTGGTAAAATAATTATTTATTTGCAGAGATACGATCCTCAAACTAACATGTTCACACTAGATCATCTTTACTATCAGCATCAATCTTTGCTGATCTTGATCATCCAGCCCAACTGAGTCAGATCTCAAAAACTAGTTTGTTTTCAAACAACTATTTGTCTAGATAATTTAACCTGACTATGTGTAGCGCTTTCATTAATTTAAAAGCAAGTATATCACAATACCAATGTACAAAAATATTGGTTTATAATTATATAGGATATGCCTTAGACACAAAATTTTACCCTGCTTGATGTGAACGCCATCTTTAGTATAACCTGGTTATATCCAGCTCCAATTCTGCCTGAACCAGAAGAAAAGCTAAACTTGTTATGTGAACTTGAGACAAGATATCAACAAACTACCTGACAATATTGTATTTAGTAACTTATACCATCGTTTTATTCTGTTTAATATTGTTCTTGTGAAATAAGTTATCCAGCACTTTATTTCTTATTCCAACCTGTTAGTTGTATGGATCACGCCGTTTTGGGAAACCGCAGTAATTTCAGACGCCATATAAGTTCACAACATTGTTCGTATATTTATGTTGGCAATTTTAGAAATGAAGCGTATCTGTACCATAATGAAATAAATTAACGTGTGTTTAAACAGATAATTATTTCGAATACAGAGTTCGTTTTGTTGTCAAAATTATTGCTTATTCTTCAGTTCGCAAACGATTATTAATATCATAAGATGAGTTCTAAACTAGTTCTACAAACTAATTTAAAACAGTTTAATTAATGGTGGGCGTTTACAGTCATACGTGTTATGGTTGTCTTATAAAAACTTGTAATAACACCATTTTGTCCGTAGAATTTGTTTTTTATTAGTAACGTTTGCATCAGTTATTGATTATTTTTCATCATTATATTAATATTCAAATTAGTCACACGCGTTATATGTATCTGTTTTGCTTCTATTGCTTATATTTTTAGATTGAACAACCAGATTGCTAACTTTAGCATTTAGCAAAAACAGTGTCATATTGTTTGTATTGTATGAAGGTTACTTGTTTTTTTATCTATGTTTTTAAAAAGTTGTATGACAGTAAGGTGTGCTTTAAAGGCTTTTACGCATATCTCCGTATTCTTTGAATTAATCTGCTAAAGCATAAAGGGTATTAGTTTGTTTAAGGGTAATATCGTATTATATTTTACTTGAGTGGTAGTAACAAAATATTGTCATCAGTGTTGGCTCACACTCGCGAAAGTATACATTCAGTCTGACGAAAGTTAAAACATTCTAATGTGCTCACAAATAAGACTCTTAGCACATTGTTTAAACACAAACATACTTGTATTTCAATAAAGTATACAAAGTACATACAACAAAACTGTTCTTGACATTTAACCGATATGGTTCAATTTCAATCAAATATTATTTGACCTGTGCATTGGTGTGAACATTACTGATTGAGGAATTTGCGAAATTTAAAACATATACCTTATAAAAAATAAATTATTGTATAGTTTGTCCATTTACAAAGTTATGGAACAAACAGCGCACGGTAATTCCCGCCCATTGACATACGGAGGGCATTTCAAAGAGCCGCATCTTCCCTCAACTAGATAGAAGTGCGCACTAGCGACGTCGGCATGACTTGCCTCCAGCGCCTCAGCTTGTCTGTCCATACACACATAGTTCTTGCTTTGATGGCCATGCTCCGCAGACATCAAATAACCCCGGTACTGCAAGGTCCATCCCATGTAACAAGACGTTCTTGCTGGTAACATTACGGTTGTTTTTCCGCGAGACAAGCAAAGTGAGCATGGGACGTCCATATTGATTAGAGACGGAAAAGTTGTGTCCGTTGCTTCGTATTCAGCTCCGTAAATTAAGGAACGGCTGGTCTGTTCCGAATCAGTAAATGCGTCAAACTGTGGATCGTTTGGGAGACAGATATACTCCGCTGAGCCGGCTTGCGAATGTTGAGCACCAGCCGCCTGGCCACTGTACACCAGAGATGTCGTCGTTATGTTGGGACACGTTTTCCTTCCCCACCGAACGTACGTAAAGCCACTTTGTATCTGAACTGATGAGTTTAATGTCTCTTTTGTATCTAAAAATCATTCAGTATTATTGCAATAATGTTGATTTGGCATTGTACATATTGTATTGAGTTTATGATAAACAATTTGTTCAATTACTTGCACACATAATCTGCGACGGTTACAGCTTATTATAATTATTAATACCGAACGTACAATCAGGCACGATGCATATTTTAAATCTTAGTTCGTTTATTATGTCATTTTTTCAAAATAAGCTATTAATGTTTACCAACTATTGTCAAAGTTTCAGTTTTGGAATTCATTATATGTACTTATGTATACTATTTTATTTACATATTATCATTTTCCTCGTGTATGTTATGCATTTATATAAACTTTTTTACCTTGTACTTGTTGTTGCAGAGCAGCAATTTTTCCAGTGGCCTCAGCTTTGAACTGTTCAAGATATATAAGCTTTTCGATCACGTTATGTTCATATTCGAACCTGTTGTACGCATATTGGATGCACGCCTGTTCAAGAGCATTTGCGCCCATAAGCAAACACACTGCAAGTATTTGAAGCATGTTTGGTGATCATAAGAATTGGTATGGGTAACCGGCGAGTTTCAATGCACTTAAATAATGTTTCACAAGTCACATGTCAGCCAAGGTAAAGCAAAGATAGCCATATTAGGCTATGTAATTCAGACGCACGCCTTGAAACACTTAACATCCTTTTATATGTTTACGCCATATATGGCAATCACGTTTTAAATACCTAGATGCATACTGAATGTGTCATTTATATACACATGTGCTACACAATGTATTTACATGTCTGATTAAATACTTGATTGAGCAGATATGAACAAGTATGAGTAGGATTTACATCAATTTTACTGTAAACTCAAAACACATATACGTTAAAGTAAACATGTAATTTAGAAGTAGTTTTGCCAGAATATTCCGGGTGCTCATTTTTTCAGCATCCAGTATTTGTTCACCACATTGGCAAGATATAACATATTAAATCAACCGCAGTAAGCATATAAAACATGTGTAATATAAACCAATCTGATATGTATGTTCCTTGATTGTTTCCATCCGAATCCAAGACGTCATTCGAATGACCGAAAGAGCACAATATTTGTATCTTGTGAAAGACGTTCCGCAGTCGCTCGCTAAATTTCCCTCTCAATGTACAGCAGAGTGCAATGTTTGGCGCGACATTGTACACGTTAAATTCGCAAGTAAACTTCTATATTTCATTAAGTTTAATCGACAAAGGCACATCTAATCAACATGAAGATAAATATCAAAACGCTGACAACGTAGAAAGACTGTTGTCGACAAATGAAACTAAAGGCATGCAAATTATTAGGATTTTTGCTAACAAGGAAACATTGGTATAGAATGAAATTCAATTTCCCACATGTAAACTTGATAATATGGATTTTTGTTCAATAGTATACGACGTCATTTTAAAATTTAATTTGTAAGTGATGAACACATATTTTTCAAGTTCATTATCTACTGGACGTAATTATATACATGTTCACAATTCGATCTACAACGACCCATGCAGAATAGCCAATAAAGTGTGGTAGTTAGGAGCATCGATTGTTAGTGATTTGTAGCCTACTGATTTAAACATAGGCAATACGATGCGTGCTATCGATATTCCATACGTGACAGTTTAAAATTGATACATTGCAGTAAATAGTTGTCAAATTATTTAGAATACAAATCAGTAGCAAGAAATAACATTTCGCAACCAGTCAACAATAACAAATGTGTTGCGTTAATTTAGTGGTCTCATTCCAGGACACCCTCGTGAATATTTCGGTTACATACATGTAAATATATAGTGAATATATAGATTGTCATTATAGACCTAGCAATAGTATATTTATAAATTATATTGGATATTGAGATTACGATAGCTAATGAAGTATTTCTTTATTGCTCAAAGTCATTATACTTGTACTTTGTAGACAGGTTTGTCCGACTATATTGCATTGCAACGTATCATTTCTGTATATGTTAATAAAAATACAAATTGCTCTTGTTTTTTTTTTTTTCTTAGCATGCTTGTCTTACTTAAATGTATGGAATCGTACCCTTGCCCTCAGTGACCGTTTATATATATATAGATGCAGTTTATATAAATAGTTGACTTTATATCATGTTCACATTTCAGTATGGTATATAGTCACAACTAAGATATGCATTATATCCCAATGTGTTGTGTATTGCTTTAACAAATTATATATGTTTTCTCCATCATATGTTAAAATCTGTCTAAAATAGCTATTCCTTCTGTATTGGTCCACTTATTTTGGATTTGCTATTGCTATGTGTCTGTTAATGCTGTTTTTCATTGCGTTACTCTAATATAAATGTGTCGTATGTATAATAAACAAATAGGGTTATAATTTTCGATAATTGCTCATGAAAGTATGTTACTCTAATATAAAAATGTATCTTATATACGATAAGAAAGGATTATAATTTTAATAATTTCTCGTAAAAGCATGTCTTCAAATACAGGTGTGCCTTGAACTTATGCACAGCTTTATTCACTATTTTGCACGATGTTCATCTGGTATGTACTTGTTCTACAAATACAAGTATAAATGTAGTGACCAAATATTAAATATTAAATGCATGCTTCATATACTAGATTTTCATTTCATCTTACAATGATTGTTTATGTTATTTGTTTGTTGTTCTGCTTGTTTTCTTCAATAAAACTAATACAATTACTTCTATCTGAGAACAAAAGAGTGTGAATATTTGCAGGTACCACTTTAATTGAACTCTGCCAATGTTCATTAAATTATATTTAATTGTATTACAAGTAAACTGCTATGAAATATGTTATTGTCACTTTTAGTCGGGCAACTCTAATATGACATATTTTAACAACATTTTTGAGAGATCATCATGGTATTTAATATGATGTTGTTTTTCTTGACATTGGGTTTAATTTAGAAAGATGAAGTAATATTGTCCTTGGTCGTCATGATATTTCTTCCTGGCTCTGTTTGTTTCAGCAACAAATAAATCTAGAAGTAGGAAGACGGACGCAAATACAACAATAATTAAACCGGTTTCAAGCATTTAATATTCGTTTTCCACTTACAAAGGCAATCAAATTGTGGCAATAAAACCTCTTTAAATGTTGTTTATATAATTGACAAAAAACACAAAGACAATGTATTGTTAAATTGTATGTAGTAAATTTAAACGTACTTGTTTTAAACTGATATAAATAACTGGTATTTAAAATCTATATAGTTTCAATAAACCAAAATATCCATATCTAGACAATGAATATAAGTTCACAACTGTTACTACTGTCTGTAAGGCAATAAAGAAGGTTCTATATCAGGCAAATGTTTGAGCCGTGTTATTTTCAAAAATTCCTTCTGTGATCCAATAGTCTGATATGTTTACTTTTAGGCCATTGTGTCAAACAGTCGATTGAAATATTATTCTGTCATGTATTTAGTTGACATTCATATGCATATCTATATTGTATGTTGTCGTCTATTAGTTAGAAATACGGATTGTATTTTAATCAATACATACTCGTGTCTGAGTCTCCGATCGGGGTTAGTTGCTTATGTCTACATATGGGTGCCTTTGAAGAAATAAATGTACATATGCTTTGAAAAAAGAATATACATATATATGTATATATAAACAGGTTGTTGATACACAGTTTACATGGTTGACAGTTTTATTTCGGTTTCAGCAACGTTGTTAAATAAATCCGTGTAGTATAATTAGCAACAATAAATACCTTTGGAGGCTGAACAAAATGGAGTAGGACTGTTTCAATTGTTATGTTTGTTACCATATCACTATCATGTGGATGTTTACCTTTCTGACGGTTTATATCAAATTGCCTGTAATAAATATTGCCCGGCTATATAATTTCCTTGATTTAAAACTGGTAAACAATGTTCATTGTTAAAATGATATTAAAATAGAGGCGAAAATCTAGCATAACTCGGTAACAATATTGCAAATATTTAAAAGAATGAGACAACATAACCAGTTATACAAATTCAATTGTATTCGCATAATTTATGATATTGCACGTACATACGCATGGGCCCGGGTAGACTGAACAATTTGTGCAATATGTCATTTTATACGTTTGTGTATTGTTTTTAAAGGCTCTGTATCTGCCTGTGCAGAACGTTACATTCAACATGGGAGTTTACTTAAATCAGAGGTAATTACATGTAAAGTGACAACACAATTTGTGTTCGTCTTGTTTTCGACAACCGACAGAATACAAAAAGGAATCAAGAATGAAGCAAATAGTCAATAATGTAATTAAATATTTGTATAATAAACCACCGCTTATTTATTTGTCTCTTACCACTATGGAACGTTAATGCATTAATTGCTAATATATGCAAAATTATATTATACCACTAAGTTTTCACATGGTCATCATAATAATAAAGTTTACTAGTGAAAATTAATTTCAAATTTAACAAGCTGGAATTAAATTTCTACATATTGCAGGCGTGTTTTACACACTATCACGAACCTTAAACACTAAATCAGTAATAATTTATTATAAATACTGAAAGTAATAACACTTATTTTAATAATATGTTTTTCATAATATGATGCAAAGGAGAGATACTAGCTCTTAATTTTATAAGTCAAACAATTACATTGAATTAAATACGTAATTTAACAATGTTCGTATAAAGTACGGGTCAACCGAAACATATATTGCGCTTCGCTGCGTTTGGGCGATCGTTTCAGAGGCTTGTCGAGGCGAAGCAGACCTTTGTACAGTGCGAAATATCGCGAAGTGATTTCTCCGCGAAAATTAGCCACAGTTATGACTATTATCTGTACTGGAACGCAATGACCCGTCGCGTTCATGCGTGGAAGTATTTGCTACTACTACGCTTAGATTCGCCTAGTAATAACTTGCATTGAGTATTCTGACTCCTCGCGGCCAATAAAATATTTGATTACATTAGTGTAAGAAGTACAAAGTAAATTTCAGCTGCGCGTTTATTATTTTTCAACCATTCATAACATAATCAAAACGCTGACAGCGTAGAAAGACTGTTGGCGAGAAAAGAAACTAAAAGCATGTAAATTATGACAGCATTTTTGCTAAAATGGAAACATTTGTTTGAATGATGTTTAATGTTCTATCATTAGCATTACAGCATTAAAATCGTTCTGGACTTGCCATTACAAAATATTCATTGTTTTCGTAGAATACACAATAATAGTTGAGTATGTAATTAAAAGGCTATTCATGTTCTATTATATAAGTAAGTATACTCCGATATTTATCAATTACTTAAGACGGTTAGATACTAAAAGAACAGACGACGCACGCCATTTCCGTCCATCAACGTAGGGAGGACATTTTAGACTGCCACAACGACCCTCCACCATATAAAAAGGGCACCATTATGATCACTAAAGCTAGAATGCAGTGCTTCGACATGTTTGTCCAGACAGACGTTTCCCTTGCCATGGTAATTATGGTACTCCCCCATCAGGTATCCCTGGTATTCCTTGGTCCATCCGCTGTAGCATGATGTCCTTCCATGTATCACCAGAGTGGTCTTCCCGCGAGTAAGACACACAGCGCACGGGACGTCATAATTGTGGAGATTACTTAAAACAGGAGCAGCTTGTGTTTGGTACTCAGCACCGTATATCAGCGATCTTTCATCATCAGTGACCTCATTGTGTTTATCATATTCTGGGTCGTTTTGCGAACAAACATATTCCCCAGAGCCAGAGTGGGTAAAATGTCCACCAGCAGCTTGACCTGTATAGACTTGCATCGTTTCTGTAATATTGGTGAATGCTTGAAAATCTGTAATATTGGTGAATGCTTGAATGCGTGAACGTACGTCGATGAAATTTGCTTCTGCACATGAGTGTTTAAGTCTGGAAAGTGTAAACACCACAGTAACGATCAACACATTATGGGAGTTACTGATGTTATGACAAAGTAAAGGTATTTCATGTATAGTACATTTATTCCAATTATACACACAGTGTCAGTTAAACATGCACTTTATGTAATCTACGTTAATGCTATTCACAAGATAAACATGTTTTTATAGATGGTCATGTATACTTCGTGTACGTTTACTTGGATTCTCAATCCACACATAGTATATTAGAATGACATCAAATTCATGACAATATACCGACGCTAAGTGTTCGATAAAATAAGAAATACCAACACGTATATTTAGTGCCGTATAAACTATAAAATAGTATAGGAATATGTATCTGCAGTATTAATATTGCAATAACAACAATATAAATTATCTGCGTTATTAAACTGAACTTGACTTGTTACAGTATGTTTCGAGGTACTAGATCGGAATCAATACGAAAGGGGAGTGAAGTCTGAAACCTGGGCTTAATGAATGTGCGCAAAGTGTCGTTCCGGATTAGCATGAGCGGACTGCGATACTTTTATGGTATTTTCTGTGTCACGGAAATCTCTTCTTAACATAAATCCACTGTAGGCGAAAAGTGTCGTCCCGAATTAGCCTGTGCGGACTGCACATGCCTATCCGGGACAACATTTACGCACATGCATTAAACCTGGTTTTCCCACGACACGCCTAAAATATTTTATGAAATCGTTAACAAAAACTGAATTGTATTTAGTGCCTTGTAATAATGTAAACATTTAATACGTAGTTTGCATTTTCGGACATGTATCTCCATGATGATACACGTGTTTCTCGAAGTTAGACATGATTTATGTTAGTCATTAAAATATTAAAACTAAATTAATTTGAATATTTTGTCGGAGTAAGAAAATGTGTAAGTAATAACCTTACGATGACACATACTATTTTGTTGAATTAAGTTTGGATATTGCACTAAAATTAGTATAGATCTATTATTGTTGTATTTTTATGCTCAATGCGTTTGATGATGTATGTATACTGATTTTCACTGAATAGTACTATGTTATTTCAGTTAAATTGTCCCTGTGTAGAATACTGATTATCACCAAAATGTACTATATCCTGTAGTACTATGTTGTTTGAGTTAATTAATCCCTGTGAATAATATAATTTCAAACAGAATAAAACCAAATAACCATGTAGTTGTTGCTCCTGAGCAGCAAATATCCCAGTGGCCTCAGCTTTGAACTGTTCCAGATATATCAGCTTCTCTAGGACGTTGTATTCATATTCGGCACCTAATCCAATAATAATACAATCAAATAAGATGTTTTTCTTAGCGCATGAGTTGTTGATGTATTTTTGAAACCTCATGATAAGGGACCATAACTCACTCATCCAAAAGGAACAGAACTAGGTCAGGTTTTAAATGTTCCATGTTGGGGAGCTTTCCATCCCAGGAAACGGAGTCCAGAATGTCTCTATAAGATTAAGGCTTTCGATTCAATCGAGCTAAAATACATAAGTTTAAACTAAATGTTCATATGAAGCCTTTAGTATCAAAGAAATCCAAGCAAGGAATGAAGAGAAGTGGAGACGACAAGATTTATAAGACTATCAAGCTGTTGATAAATCCATACCTTGTAGCAAACAGTACCAGTTGTCTTTGAAGCTCCTTCATTGATGCATTCCTTTTATTTTTCTTACCATAGTTCACTAACCTCCCAAAGCTCCCTGATTCCCGGGAGGCATCTGTGCTAAAATTAAGTTACAAAAGCTGAATGAGAATCTAGTCACTGAAGATACACAAATAATATATATATTATATATTGTCGGCATTTTTTGAGAGCTTGCTGTATTATCTTTATGGAAATAGTTAATAATGCCTTTTGGTTACATCCACTCAACAATGACAACAGTTTGAAGTTGGTAGGGCGGAAAAAAGTCGAACATTCAGTAGGAATTGAAATTTCTCAAACTTGGTTATTTAATTGAAGGGTCTTAATAAAACATTTCAAGTGTCTATTTGTATGTTGGTTATCATAAAACACAGTCAAAATTTGAGTTGTTTCCTACATAAGTGACAGTAATGCTGTTTTTACTTAAGCATGCCCAAGAATGTTGCGCGTCGTCCATTTCAGTAGTTGGGTGGTTCTCTCTAAGCAATTTTTGCACAATTCAGCAATTCCTTGATGTATTTAATGCATTTAAGACGTTATGACAATTTAGAAATGGGTTTCCTGTCCAGATTGGTCAATGTTCATTTTTATGGCTGGCCTGATAAGCTCTTAAGTTTAGTTTAAAAGTTCTGCATTTGGATCACTAGTCTCGAGGAATGGATTGGATTTTGTATTTTACGCCGTTTGTAACAACGAGGTCATATCACGACGGCCAGTCCACCTAACCAGCGCTCCTGGGTTCACCAGTACTAGCCATCTTTCTCCGCAAGCAACTGACTGCTCCCTCACATGCGTCAGATGTGAGGGACAACTGAAAACTAGACTTTGACGCAATGCCTAGCTTCAATTATCAAGGAGAAAGTTTGCCGCTCCTGGTGGGGCTCGAACCCCTGACCATTGGATTCAGATCCCACGCTCTACCTCGAAGAATGAGTTCTGCAGTTTTAGACATCTAACAAATGCGTGAAAACATAGTCGGAGAACATTTACAACCCTAGTTAATCAGCTTACCCACCTTTAAGAGTAATAGAGCTCGGTAAACATTTTTTTCACCAGAAACCGCAAACCAGTCAAACAACATGAATATAATTACTAGACCAAGAGTACTCTAAACCTTTCCAGGGTGTAACCAGGGTATAACTCTTCTGAATAAATACCTAGAGCTATTTTAAATTATGCGTCTCTTACCACACTAAATGCCTGTGTCAGTAATATTAGTAGTCATGAAAGTCATGAACTTTAGCTCTCTGAAGCCACTTACCATAATTTCTTTCCTCCAGAGGTAAAAAAGAAACGAAATCCTTCGGCTGCAGAAATTGTTTCTCCTGCATAGTGCAGGAAAAATGCCCAAGCACTCCTCCACTGGGTTGTAACAATTCCCCTTCTTAAAGAGACAAATGTAAATTTCAAAGTACCTGTACTTCACATCATGCAAAATATATTATTTAATTACATATTTCCAACATGCTCAAAAGGTTAAGTATCAGGGTGCCGTTTTACGGAAACATGTACGCTAGCGTAAGTAGCGATATGCGAGCACTGCCTGACCGGTCATCCACCATAATACAAAATAAAACCTTTGTTGAATTAAATATAAATTGGTGCATATAAAAATTCAAACCTTCAAAACAAATCATTATTAACCCATACTGGTAAATAAAAGTCATTGTCTTGGTTTATGCAATAGGTAACAGACCAGTTTAAGTGACTAAAATGTAATGAGGACAGCAGTAATTCCAAGTGAGGTACCCAAAAAGTTAGAAAGTGATGACTAAGCTAGCAATTAACTTATCCATTAAACCCATTAAACCATGTAACCAAACCATGTAACCAAAAAAAAAGTATTTGTCTTCTAACAGAGATACACAGAGTTCCCAGACGGAAAAGCTATGGAACACAAGGAGATATCTATTGCAGTACCGAAGCACATCGCAGTTAGACCTTTCAAATGATGTTAAAGATCCATGTAAAGTTATAGCATCTTTTGTTAGTAAAAATATTGATGGCAGATGATCCATTTCTAAGCACATGTCTGACTACATCTATATATAGGTACGGTGACATCACATCCTGTGCAAACAACTTTTTACCAGTCTGATTATTTTTTCACAAATCCTACTCAGGCTCTATTTGTTTAATTTATTTCTTTGGATAGATTTCAGATCTTTAAGGGATTTTTTTTCAAGATTTTTGGACAATGACCCATACTCATGGATAATCAGTTACACATGCTTTTACAGCGTCGTAGCGACGATGAGGTACACCGAGGCACCAGCTGCCTCCGTTAAAATTTGCAGACCAGAAACAATTCTAAAATACTTGACATATAATGTCAGTTGTCCCATAGTCACAGAATCTGAGGCAATTTGAGGCACTTATGACTATTTTCGCACCATATAATTCCCGATATAATACCAAATTTATTACGGTTCCATAAATGTTTGTTCTTCGAGGTCCCAATATTAAACAAAGTCGCTTTAAGCATAGTGTTTTACACTTCTTCTATGCATATGGTAAAATTATAACTTTATTGTTGATAAACTACTATGTATAACTTCAATGATTCGGGTTAATATGTTGTAAAGCATGATTTAAGTGCCCTCCAAAACGCAAAAGAGTTTCTAGGTTACAAAAAATCCGAAAAAAATACAGATGTCTGTGGACAGCATGCATGTGTGACAAAGTTTCATTGAAAGTTAGTATCACAAAAATTAAAAGTAAGATATAAAGTAGCACACATATTTTTAAGTATATTTTAAACAAAATCTTCTTTTAAATTAAGGCCAACTGCCAGAATTTGAACTTAAAATTTCCTAGTCATCCAAGGACATAACTTGTATCTAGGCCATACAGAGTTTCCTAACCTCATAGTGTACTGGCCCTGAACACTAGTGTGAAACTTTGTATAAAGTAAACGGATTGAACAGCTTTGAGATACTGCAACCTGCATCAACATTTTAACTTAAAATTTGCGGAAGAACTTAAAACATCAAATTCTAACTCAGGTGACATTAATTTATGTCTACGGCCTTACAGAGCTAGCTAACCTTACTGTGACAGTCACAACACTTATGTGATGTGTCAAATCAGTTGATTTATGTTTTTTTTAGATACAGCAACTTGCCACAAATCTCTATCTTCCCATTTCTATGTCACTCAGAGGACATACAAGTAACGTATACCAGGGGCCATACAAAGTTACAGGACGTGCTACATCCATATATTTGTTTATAAATTATGGAAGTCTGTACCTTTGACCGGGAACGGTTTTTAAGTTATTTCCATTTTCCACAAACTGTTTGTGTACAAATAATTCTTCAAGTATGTTTGCCAGTGTTGTAGGACATGTCACAGGCAAGTATTTTTGAATCAGAAGCAGGTTCTGAAAATTTGAGACTTATATCCATTATATAAATTTTATGAAAAATTCATCCAATCTTCAATGTTTAATAAAGAGAAACAATTCTGAAGTATGTTTACCAGAGTTATGGGGACTTGTGACAGGCAACTATTATGTAATCATAAGCAAGTCCTAAAAGTCAGAGGCAATTAAAGGGGTCATACCTTTCGTGCAACAGAAATATACATTAACAAGCATTATGGTAAAATTGTTATAAACTATTTGAAATGAGTACACAAACATTCTTTTAAATTTTAAACTTGTTAAAATCCACATAATAGATGTTTAACTGCATGTCAAATTACTATACTTAAATTAAAAAATCTGTTTTGACTGTCCCAGTCAACAAAGATTTTATCAACTATTACATTTGGCAAAGAAATGCCACTGTTCATAAATGCTAGTTTGTTAGTCTGCAATATTTTGTGAGTATGTTGAACTGTGCTGTGTAATTAAAATGTCTGAGATTTATAATTTTATCCCATTTGAACAGTTTAAGTTATTTCTGTTTTATAACTTGAGCTGTCAGAGAACAGCGTGCTCGACTTTTGTTGTGCTTGTCAGACTTTCTAGCTTTTTTTCTAAAACAATCTGTTCCGATAATAGTGTCGCCAATTAACGAAAGTTAAATCAGTTGTCAAGTTACTAAATGGAAAGCATTTGTTTTCCAAAACAGTGATCTAGATCTTGACCCCACCAATCATATATGTAATGTAATGAAATGTCTCACTAAATCATATCAATTCACTGAGTTTCATTAAAATATTTCAATTTGTTCCAGAGTTATTAAGCAGAAACTGTTCTAGAACTAAACAGTGACTTGACCCCACCCAACTCACTCTAAATGCAGTCCCAAGTAAAATATTGCTTTAGGGTATCTATATCTGAAAAAAATCATTCTTGAGTAAGAGAATGGAATTCTATTCTGTGGGAATGTAAATGTCTAAGTGTAAAAAGGCTCAAAATGCTGACATATTTTAAAATAGAGTTATCAAAGTTGGCCTATGAATTTATTTTAATATCAGAAATATATGTCTTAGTTTGAATGAAATCTCTTTTGTAATTCCTGAGAAACTAGCCTACTGAAAAACTTTAACCTACAAACATAGCATGCATATAAAGTCTACGTTATAAAAAGGCCAAATCCTTTACAAAAATTAAAACACGAGTTACCTAACATGACGAATGAGTTTATTTTCATACGGGGGATAAATTTGTCGAGTTTGAATAAAATCCCTCAAGGCATTCCTGTCATACAAGCTTACGGAAATTTTAACCTAACCAATTAGCATTCAAGGTAATTTTCTAAGTGCAAAAAGTCCCCTAATTTATACAAATTGCAACCCATAGTTACCAAACTTTCCCTATGGATTCAGTTTAATTGAGGGAACTAATGTTTCATGTTTGAATAAAATCCCACAAGCCATTCCTGAGATTCTAGCTTACCGAAAAACTTTAACATGCCAAAATAGCATGCAATGAAATTTTTCTAAGTGTAAAAAGGTCCATAATTATAAACAATTTCAATCTAAAGTTGCCAAATTTGGCCTATGGGTGCATTGTAATATGGGGAACAAATGGTTCAAGTTTGAAAGGAATCCCTCAAGCCATTCCTGAGAAACTAGCTTACCGAAAAACTTTAACCAAGGCGGACGCCGACGCGAGTAGAATAGCTTGCCTTTTCTTCGAAAAGTTGACCTAAAAAATATACCCACTGCTGACAGCGAAGTTAATTGTATGCTTCGATCATGGGTGTATTAAAATTTACCTTTCCCTGGAAAACGCGTGATTTCAAACCCTGGTGGGTCATCATCCTTCCGCAGCCATTGTTCAGCTTCGCCTACTGGCTTTACTCTTCTGGCATGACCTGAAATCTTAATCTTAATAAAGAAGTCTGCTTAATCACATTTTGAAGCTTGCAGGCCTTTTTCTGAACATTTATATAAGGGACCCTAGAAAAAGTTCAAAATATGCATGCCATAATACATAGTGGCAGGGATACTAACTTATAATTGTAGAAATTAAACTTAAGAGTCCCAATGGACTCACGCCTTTTAAAACTATGCGTCCCGGAGAATTTTTATGAGTCCCGTGGAAAATAAAATGA
Source organism: Congeria kusceri (assembly GCA_027627225.1). Taxonomy (NCBI): domain Eukaryota; kingdom Metazoa; phylum Mollusca; class Bivalvia; order Myida; family Dreissenidae; genus Congeria; species Congeria kusceri. The sequence continues at coordinate 33,874,700 of CM051030.1, read as the reverse complement.
CTAGTTCCAGAACAATTTAATCAAGTAAAATGCCATACAAACATACTTAATAGAAATAATAAGGGAAAACAGGTACATAAATGACAATACTATAAGCCTAACATTATCATTATGGCATTAATTGTTCAGCATCTAGCACTTGTCATATTAAGAATCATAACAAACACCGTCGCTTTCTACATATATGTCGCTCACAAAAAATATTGGAACCTAGCACGTGCGCGTCTCCCATGGTAACGTTCCATGTCGATATATGCAACATGTTAACTTTTATTTAGTCAGTCGAAATTTCAAAGATCTATATTTACATCTTCTTTTGTCTGTACACTATTTAATTTATCTAGTTCGACCTTCTATCTATAAGACATTCGAAGCAGACGTTAGGAATACCATGTCAATAAGGGAATTTTCATTTAAATGTTGTCTTTTTCCTGAAGTAAAGCAGATCATTTATTATTTTAATCTAGTCTACAGTTTAAAACTATATAGTAAACCCAGCGTATTTTTTACCTTCTATAGCAGTCGCCGCTTAACGTGTCTTTCCCTCCCAGGGGCTTTTCTCGGGTTTAGGGGAAAAGGCCTGGCCTTTAAGTTTGGGGAAAATTGCGCTATAAAATGTCCAGAAAGGGAAAGAAATTGTAAGTGTAACTTTGAATTTATGGGAAAGTCGCCTGATTTTTAAGAAATTTTCTGGGGTAAGGGGCCTTTTTGGTAGTGGAAGCGGCCTTCATAAGGCCCCTTTGATATAAGGAAAAAAATCAATGTCTCCCGAATGTTTTCCCTTCCTTGAAAAAAAATCCCCTCCTGTATTTACAAAATTTTTATCATTAGATCGGCTGTTTGTTTCATTTTTATAATTTTACGACATTAGACGTGTATTAACCCGGTTTATTATCCATCCAAAAATGAAATCGGGCATGCTGGGCAAAAGGAACGATTTACAGCATAACAAACAAATGTATCACAATTGGAAACAATAGACCGGTAAAATTTAAAAACCTATATTGTACTATGGGTCTAAAATTTGAAATTTACATAATTCTTATGACTATTGAAAAATCGGAAGTATAAGTTTTATAAGGTCTTAACATATAATAGTAATTTTGTATATGGAGAAATTGGAAGAACAAAACTTTGAACAGTAGAACTCTAAATGCAATCAGAAACTGGTTCAAAGTGTATTCTTTCACATAATGTATTTTTGTACATTGTAAAAAGTTTTCTCAATGTATGATTTAGGTATATATTCTGTATTTGAAATAGACCATACTAGTTCATCAATGCTTTACATTTAATGTAAAGTTTCAGAAATATTTGGCAAAATACGATGTTTTTTTCATGACGTAAAACAAGTGTTTTATTACATTTGCCACTAATAAATGATTGTCGTGCGAAAATATCACCTCCTCAAAGGCCCCAGGCCCCTTCCCCTAATGGTGAAAAAGCACTGATAGCTCCTAGTCACGTAAAAGTCACATTGATGTGCAACTTTGTTTTTATTAGCATTCTTGGTCAAAATCGGGATAGTCTTACTGCTTTCTCAATCTGATTGGTTGAAGTGATAAACAAGTTGTCATAATTGTTAGAAATTTCTACATGCATAAACAAGATTAATACACAAGTTTAAATCGGAACTAAAAACTTATATTGGGTATTTTTCTGCACTTATACAGCAGATTTAGTGTTGTTTATGTAAAGTATGTTGATAAATAACTCTAAAACTATTCTAGCAAATTATAAGAATTTATGAAAATTTTATATTTAGGTTTCCAGCACATACATGGTCTTATCGCCAATTAGACGTTCCAGAGAATTTAGCCCCATATAAAAAATAGCTCTAAATTCGTTGCACTTCTGATTTATCAGACTAATAGTGTCTATAGACTTTTGTTAATTGTTTGTTTATTTTGGTTTAATGGCACTTAAACACAGGAAAGATTATACCGTGTCGTATGCTAAACATGAAGTCTTAGATTTTAGAATACAAGTTAATATCTTTTAAGTACCGGGTATTGAATCATAACGTTTGATGGAACTGTGGTAAAGAGCTCTTTCAATTTATTTACTAGGAATCTATAGACTACTGACTCACCTAAAACTTTGACTTCTTTAAATTTTGGATTATTTATTGTAGTAATGTAAATTCGTTCCAACTTAATATTAGAGGATGTATAGCTAATTTTTGCTCCCATGTCAAGCTTCATGATTTGGCACTTCTATTGGCATTGCATGCCAATTTATTTGAACTTTCAGTCAATGTCGTGCTCGATTCAAAGAAATGGAGAACACTGTCACTCTTATAACACTTAGCACTGCAATTCTTGTCAGATCCTGTGTTATTTTCACTGTATTGTGTAGCAGAATCAGATCTGGTACTACCACTACTAATATATAATCTATCTAGTGTTAGTTACTTATATTTCGCCGTTACCAGTGACCTGGTTTGAATACAATGTATTTTTTGGTTTTTAATTTCTGATTTCGTTTTCTTCTGATTTGATAATCTTTCCTGTTTGATTTGTTATGCTTTCCCATAATCGGAATATCAGACTGTTATAGAAATAAAAAGATCACAGAAAAAAATGGCTATCAACCCATGCCGGAACCGTAATTCCGAGGACATGGCAATGACCCACTACGCATCCTTGGTCCCCACAACATTGGATTTTCAACGAAAAAAATTCCGCCCTATTTCGGAATTACCCGGACTGTCTCTCTCTCCCTCTCTCTCTCTCCCTCTCTCTCTCTCTCTCTTTCTGTAATCGCTTGACGTTGTCGGTTTGTGTAGCCATGAGTAGCAACCTCGTCATGTAAAGTATTTTAAACAAAATTATGATCCAAGGGAAGCAACACCTACAGACTTGTCAAAACCGGAAGTATTGTAGAATTATTGTCTGTTTACAATCGGTTCTACTTCCTGCTGTCATAATGGGTAAACACGGAAAAACGGAAAAGTAATGACACTAGAAGAGAAAAATATTATTGTTTCGATGATTAAAGGTGGATCTCGTGCATCGAAAATTGGTAAATTACTTGGGGTAAATAAAAGTACAATTTCTAAATTTTTGAAACGATATAATTCAGGGGGAAATTCAGAAATCATCAGCAGAAGTGGTCGACCGAAAATTTTAACCGAACGCAGGGTGCTGAAGCTTTCGTTGATCGTTAAGCGGGACAGGTGACAGCCTCTTCGCGATATTGTTGATAAATTTAATGGAGCAAGTGTCCAGCAGTTGTCTGTAAGAACAGTTGAAAGAAACTTACATGCTTTAGGGTATAAGAGACGTGCTGTTCGAAAAAGTTTCCAAATGACGACATTCAACAAGCGCAAGCGGACTTCTTGGTGCAGAGCCAACTTACACTGGACAGTGGACACACACTGGAAGAAAGTCATATTTAGTGATGAAATGATGGTTTATTTGAAACTTGATGGGCAGGTAAAAGGGAGGCGTAAGTCAAACCAAAAGTGGCGACCAGAGTGTCTGGGATACTCTGCTGCTAGGCCAGGTACCCCGATGAAAATAATGGTGTGGGGTTGCATGTGTTTCACCGGTGTGGTGATGCTAGCTTTCATTGATGGGAACATGGACTCTGGTAAATACATTGATACATTAGATAACGTTCTATGGCCTTCAGTAGTTAAACATTTTAATGATTTTCCAAGAAGACAATGCCCCGACTCATAAATCACATCGTTTACAAGAATGGAAGAAAACAAACAAAATCCCAATATTAATGTGACCAGCACAGTCCCCTGATCTGAACCCTATTGAAAATTTATGGCTGCTGCTTAAGAGAAACATTAAAGTACAGCTCCATCAGATCCACACTGTACAGGACTTAGCAGACAGATTATTGACCTCATGGAATAACATTCCAAATACATATATAAAACGGCTCTATTCATCAATGCCAAGGCGTGTGAGGGAAGTTCTGACCCGTATAGGTTCCATCACCATATATTGAGTTCATACGAGGATTGTGAGGTATATATGTAATGTTTTTAATGGTTATTTAATACTACTAACACAATTTACCCGAGTGGCGTTAGTTTTTCGTTGCCATAGCCGCTTTAATGGACAATAGAGCTTAAATAACTAGGTTTAAACTAAAATGTGTTAATTTAAGTGTTGATAACGTTAAGTGTTAAGAAAATAAGTGCCCAATATATAGTGCGGTGGTTTTTATAGAGAGTAAAATACAGGAAGAATAAAAATATAGATTCAATTGTATGTTGCTACAACAATTAAGTGTAAAATTTCATAAATGGCGTATAGCGACATTGAAAGTAAAAGTATGAACATAAAATTCAAAAGTTAATCAATATCAGCTTTAAACAGAACACATACTGTTAAACTAATCGTTAAGAAAATAGTACGTTTTCGTTGGCATAATTAGGAAGTCATTAAATTAATGTTGACAATGAAAATATAACAATTAACAATTAATATAACAATTAAGTATGTCATACAAATAAGGATGTAAACGATTATTTGATTATTCGAATACCTTATCACATATTCAAATAGACTACAGCTATTCGAATTTCAAATTATAATAAAATTATTTTAAACACTGAATATTTGAAATGTATCATCTCCCCAAAATGATTTTTTGTTATGACATTTTGCTATGTTGACACTCCATCGAACAACTTGGGTGCTTGAATACGCAACTTGTGAAAACAGTTCTTAATCATCGGAAGGTAGATTGACACCATTGATATGGACTGTTGCAGGTCGAATTATGGTTTTAAGCGATCATAAGTCTCCTTAATGTGACGTCAAGTGTGCACTATTCTATAAAAGTCGGAACAATCAGTAATATGAGCATTAAAATGTATTGCACTTATATAAAGTTTTACGCATTCTGAAAAAAAACATTCTATTTTATAGGTCTAGTTCTTGTCCGTTTGACCACTTTTTGTTTGTACAAAAGCAGAAAAGCATAATAGGTTAAGGCGCTGTCTACTGTCGTTTTTTGTTAAGGGTCCTCGTTTAAGAGTCTGATAACCGTTAAGTGGTTGTCAGTTTTTAAACCATTTTTGTTGTTCTGTTTTTATATGAAAATATTATTATGTTCTATATTGTTTTATACTTATGAAATCGTCTGTATTTTCTATACAGAATCGGAATATGTGTTATTATTATGATGATGATGATGATGATGATGATGATGATGCTGGTAGTGGTGGTGGTGGTGGTGGTGATGATGTCAAAATAATAACTTCTTCATAATATGACCGAATATTCGAAAAATATTAGAATTCTGAATTGTTGCGCATTTCTTTCTTTGTCCCGCTTGTTTCAGCTAAATATTATCTCGAAGTAAGAAGAAGAAAGCATTAATAATATGATTAAATAGTCCTGCAGCGCAGCTTTTTTAATGATTCACTGCATCCTGTTTTAAGTGAACCAATCCAATGGAGTCAACGTAACTTAATATTTTTTCGACTGATTAATATGCATCCTGGTTTAAGAGAACCAATCAAATGGAGTCATCATAACTTCCGTAATATGATGTTGATGTTATTGATCTAGTACGTTATTTAAATTGAAAATATATAAATCTTTAAATCTACAATGTAAACTTGTGTTGTTTCCATTTGGAATAAATGGGTACAACCCTGATTTATTAAACGCTGCCTGGACATTCAAAGTTGTCAGTGTATTGGTGTGCACCTTGCAAGCAATGCCACAAACATCAAATCTTGTGATGACATTACCACCCTTTCTCTTTAAGAGTACATTTATCTTGATATAATTGAACAATAAAACTATTGGCGTCAAATATTTATAAGGCAAGAAGTGACATAAAAAAAAACTAGCACACTGTTTTGGACGCCATCTTGATCTCCATGGTAACCTGCAGTATTTCAACTGTCCAATTCTGATGAAATTGAACTAAGGACTTTCTTACACATGAATACGTATCGTAACTGCTTGGACACAAAATACACACAGATTCCTTCAGGGACTTACAAATCCAATGTGTTTGCTTAGTCACATGTAATAGTCATTTTGCTTATCGTATCATTTATTAAAGAAACTGTCATAGTTTTCTCATGTATAATAAATAGGGATGTGACAAAATGAAAAAAGCACCCTGAATAAAGATACATAGACGCAAACAAATAAGAAAAAAAATAAATTATGAAATAAAAACACGTTTCCAATTTCGGATAATTTCTTGGTGGGATGTCGTAATCAACAATTGACTCATTGTCACAGTAGACAACTATTAAGGAATTAAAAAACTATTTTAATTAAATTGATCGGTCGAGAACATTCTGGTAGGTAAATATGTCTGGATGTAGATTTATACTAAATGCAGTGAAACCTTTAACGCAACAACCACACAAAACTTTAAAACTCTAAAGCATTATAATTAAATTCTCTTTTTTTTTTTTTATACAGTTCTTCAAAATATCCATTTTCTACTTAAAAAAGACAAATGTTGGCAATAAAACATGCTTAAAGTGTGGGCATGCTTAAACTATTGTTCTGTAGCTGACCCATTGCCGAAACAAAAGAAATACAAGTTTATAAGTAAATACTTAATGTATTGTTGTATTATGTAGTCAATGTTTAACTCACTAATTTAAACAGTTAAAGAAATATAACGTGTATTAAACTCTACAGAGTTCCTATCAACCAAAATACCCATTTCTATAATGCAAATCTGTGTTTTTTTTAATAATTTATTTTAAGCTGTGCTGGACGAGATAACTATTAATATGTTAAATGTCAAATCTATTATAGCAATTAACAACAAATAAACGAAACTATTCAGCAAATAACGACAGAGAAAGTGATTCGATCTCTTCATATGGGTATATTTAAGTATAAACAAATCAGCCGTGGTTAAACAAATGGGTGTTCTTTTTATTAGTTTAGATTATATGAGACAAGAATGAGTAATGTTACCGGCAATAATTCAAGACTTAATGTTAAAACGTATAGCAGTTACATTTGAAAATATGCAGGAAACAGATTAATGCCAAAAATGTCAAAACTAAGCGTTTCGATTCCAATCTATTAGAGCAATCTCTCATTCTCTCAAAATGTGTATCTGTGCTTTGTACTTCCAAATGAAGTAATCTGATAGATTTCTTCATAATATGATTATGGAAAACGAGCATGTCTAATTTTAAAATTATACTTTCGGTTTTACATAACTGTCTCGGTTAATAACTTATGTTGATGTAATATACGGCATGCTTGCAATTGTTTGTTGATAGTTTGATTTATTTGCATGCAACTGACAACACATATATGTCGTGGACATGATGATGACCATCGTGTATCAAGCGAGATGAAGTTTGCTTTTGGAACTACCTTTTCATATACGGACAAAGTGATGTTGTAAGTGTTTTATTCATATGTGGCCCTTATGTAGAATCGTTTATTTGCATGCAATCATAATTGCTCGTATTCGGTTTAAATTCCCTTAGCATTTTGGGTTATACATTACATTATTTCTTTCATTAAATGACGTGAAATTAACATCATAATGAACAAGTAAGACATTACCGGGCGTGTATCTTAAAGTTCTCCTAAAGCGAACATGACTTTGAAACAGAAGTAACAATACATCAATGTGTTGAAATGTGACGATACTTGTATTTGATACAGTTATAAATCATTTTTAAAGGCACAGACATTCGCCCGTTCACAGGAGACAACTGTCAAAGCAACACGCACGCACTACGTTGGGATTACTTCCCATATGTATACTTGTATCCGTAATTTGTTTTAACACAATTTCAAAGGGTGTCATGATTTTCCACGTGTTGTTATTCTTCTTTGTGTGATTGAAATATGTGTATAAGGAAATACTAGTAATTTAAATGTCAGTAACCTGATGTAAAATCAACATCGCAAAATCATTAATGATAATTAGTGAGTATGTGTTTTTTATATCGCTGAAGTTTATATTTCGTATTGTTTTGCACTAACCATTGATTATATTATTTTCCAATTGTCTTCAGACAATGTTGAAATGTAATTGTTTAAGGATTTATGATTTGGATTGTACTCCAAATGAAACGTGTTTGTGTTTGTTGTTATGTAAATTGTACATTTTTTTAATAATAACGAAGAGATGTTTTATTTTTCTTGTTTTTTTTTTGTCGTGCAACTTTGATTTTTCCCGTAGTAATTTTACATACTTACGTAAATGCACATATACACACTTTTTTAGAATTCATTGACTTATACATATACAAACACAATTACTAATATTTTACCAAACACACAAATTTCTGTAAATGTACGAATGATATGTGACATGTCATATAGACAATTGCACTTTTACACAAGAATAAACATAAAATACAGACTTGCATTTAATATAATTATTATCATATATGATAATATGTAATTGCAGATTCTACAAAAATACTCGTATGGTGTTCAAAAACCTTGTTACCTGGTTTATTTGGTATATTCAATATGCGGAGTAGTGACTAATCTCTTACTGTCAGATACTTGTATTAGTATACAATTATAATTTATGTATAAAGGCATAGACATTCGCCTCTTCACAAGAGACTGTCAAAGCTTAACGCACGAACAACGTTGGGATTACTTCCCATGAGTATACATACATTTGTATCCGTAAATTGTTTACTACTTGAAAGACTGTCAAATATTTCCCCCCTGGTGTTATTCTTGTTTTGTCATCGAAATATGTTTATAAGGAAATACTTTAATGTCATCAATCTGATGTATAATGAACATCATTAATGATAATAAGGATTTGTATGTATCCTATATCGCTTAAGTCTATATTTCATATTCGTTTACTATAAAAATTGATTATGTTATATTCACATTATTTTCAGATATAGTTGTCATGTAATTTTTCTAAGATTTTTTATTAGAATCCAAATGAAACGTATTTATATTTGTTGTTATTTTACTGAAATTGCAAATTGTTTCCTCAATTGTACATTTTTGCTAATAATTACAAAGATATGTGTTTTTTTGTCCTGAAACATTTAATTTTCTCACAGTAATTGTACATATATACATGCACATATACACACTTTTTTTAAAATTCATTTGCTTATACATATGTAAACATAATTACTTATATTTTATCAAACAAACAAATACCTGTACAGGTACGAATGATATGTGACATGTCGTATAGACAATTGCACTTTTACAAAAACATTAACATTAAATTTAGAATTGCATTTAATATATATGATGCTATAATATTGCCGAGTCTACAAAAAATTGAAATGTGGTTCAAACAGCATTGTTACCGGGTGTATTAGGTATTTTCAATTCATTATAAACAGTATCTGTAAACATGCTGACTAGTGACCAATCTCTTAATTCTTCTTTGTTTTTCGTTGTATATATATATATATATATATGTCAAATGAGTTCTTAAGGTTTTTAACGAGTCCTAATTTAGAAGGAATTCTGTTTCTTCCCCGGCTATGGAAAAATACATCGTATAATTTCTAGGCATACAATATATAAATTGTACGTTTTTGAATTTGTAATACAAAGTATCACATCCTGACATCTTAGCTGGATAGTGTTTCTATTTTTGTTCTCAATATGTTAAGCAAATTATGGAATTTCTTGAGAATGTACACAGTTCCAAAACAAATGCGGTATCGTTTCTGCTTCAATTTTACAGAATTTGCAAAGATTATCTGTATCTATTTTCATTTTGACATAATGGGTTTTCTTTCTAAGATTCTATGAACTATTCTACATTAGAACCATTTGACACATGTATCTTTACTCATATTTAACACAAGTGCATGCACATTTTTCCAAAACTTTACCAAAGAACTCTGAATTCCATTTTGTTTGACTTGTTGGACTATCACTGTTTTGAATAAATATATGATAAGCATGTTTTTCTTCTTTAGGACTTGTACCTATTTTCTGTATAACGTATGTTGCTCATTCAGGTCCATTAATTTTATGATCATAGGTGAGCATTTCTCCAAAATTCTTAATGCAAGTATTTATTACTTTGCTTTATTGGTACATAAATGTCTTATTGTTGTTTATCTGTACACTGGCGTTCATCTAGCTAGTCAAGAAGACGTGTATTGGTGCCGTTTGGAACATGCTGGAAACGTAGAAGTGCATCACGACGCCCAGTCATAACCGCTAACACGCCTCAAGGCTGGTATCATACTCCCCGCAGCGGTTACTTCCCCTATGCGGTTTATACTAACCACTGTCAGCACCAGTGGTATCCTTCCAGATCTGTAAGGATTTGTTTTCAGAAAATATTGCTTGTTTGTATTGTTATTTTTATAACATTTTATATAATTACTTTGGAAGTTATTTGTCTGGACATATATGCTGATCGTTAAGCAAAACACGAAATGAGATAAATAGCAAAGTAAGCATAACAACGCACGAATTCGATAGTCACATTCAAGTGAGTGTCGCCAGAGTTTGTTAAAGCAATGCTCGGAACCAATGAAATATAGATGTGTGATAGTATTAAAACGGTCCATGGTCGCTGTTTTATCTTTAAACGGCACAATGTCATATAATTTGAAAACATGTTACTACAATTATATATATCTTTAAGACAACAATGGATTAAATATCGAGTACCTTTTTGTTGCATTAAATAGTACGTTACTAGCATACATGTATAATATTATTAAATACTTGCCTACAACCCATATTGCACCAGATTCCGACTGTCGTGAAACAGAAAACACACACAATTAAAATGCTTAGACAAACCGCTCGACGTATATAATATTAGAAAGCAACTTTTATATCATAAACATTCTTATTGGCGACACAATATGTGTGTGGGTATGCGTGTGTGCTGCGTGTATATGCGAGTGCGTGAGTGAGTGAGTGCGTGTGCGTTTGCGTGTGTTTGTGTGTGTGTGAGTTGGCAATCTTGGAATTTTAGTGTATGTAATACCGAAAACGTCTGCTTCTTTACACATTTTGAAAAACTGATATGAAACATAGACCAGAACTCTTGGCACATGAATAATACACAACCACGGCACATCAAAACATGTGTTGCCTTGTAAATGTAGAAACACGTGCACAAACTTTGAATCTCATAGTTATAGTATTGTGCTCTTTATGTAATATGTATTGTTAATACTTTATGTTTTGACATTAGAAAACTTGTTCCGTTCCTGACAATATTTAGAATGCTCCATTTATCAGCAGGGCGTCGTCCTAATTGTTAATAGCGCAACTATTTAAATTCCTAATTGACGAATCAGTAAGAACATTATATATTATAGTTTCAGACCTAACGCCACGTTCTCAGCTGACACAGCCCAGTTCGTCAAAGTATGTTCACTGGGGAATGAAAGCCTGTCCGAACGTGACATCTTCGGCGCATATATATATACCGGATAGGTGGCAGGCGGATTTTATAACCATGCTTGCTCAGGCGAATATGTTTGTTTACCAAACGACTCAGAGTATGATCAATACAATAAGGTCACTGAAGAGTATAGGTCTACGTTGTATGGCGCAGAGTACGAAATAGGGAATTCACCTGTTTTAGCATTCTCAACAGTTATGACGTCCCGTGCGCTGTGTGCCTTTCCCATGGGAAGACCACTCTTATGATACCAGAACGTACATCGTGCTACAGCGGCTGGACTTCGTGTCCTCCGTACGTCGAAGGAAGAGAATTAGCATGCGTCGTGTGTTCTGTCACAACATGAATGTTAGCACGATACATGTAGTGTAGTGGTACAGTCTGAAAATGTTTTGTTTTGGTCAAAAACATACCTTTAGTTACATCATTGTTGTTTACCAAATGCAAACTGTATGCCACTGTTGTATTATCATGTAGACGAATGTAATTGTATCACTCTTTAATGTTGCCATTATAAATGGATCTTATTTTATTATTTATCTTGCCCCCCCCCATGTACATTTGATTGTCTATTTAATATGTAAAATTGTGCACAAACGTTCATAACGACAAAATGCATTTATGCCACTAATATATTTTCACTGGTCATTGGGGTAGTTAGACAATAAATAAAGACAACAACACATTCTAAACCATGTAGTTTATTATTTCAATCTGACTTTAAGTAATACCTTGTATTTCAAGACACTGGGACTTGCAACATGTACAAAATGCTCTAAGTGTTCATACAGCATTCAACCGATGATATAATACATGTATCACCTTTTTTTCTGCACAGAATGTCAGCTTTACTCATATTGTGCTCTTATACAATTGTTATATATCGCAAATTCGAATATGTTGTGTGTTGTTCTTTAACCTGAATAAACCTTTATATATATTAAAGTTATCGTGTTAAAATGGTCTCAAAATGTGTTGGTATTTCAAACAATCATTAAACTTTAAATTATATTAAAACATCCCACATATAATGTGTTTTGAGCGATAAAAATAAACAACTCTTCCTTAATGTGTTTTTATTAATTCCACTTTATTGTTTACATTTTCAACACGACAAATCTAACAAAATTCCATTTTGTTTGATTTAGAACTTAAACGGTTAATATTCGGATTGGTCGGCATATAAATACAGCTAATATTTTTAAACAGTTTAATTGGCGTGAATGTATATTTAACAGTATGCGATGGCTATAAATATTCAAACATTGATGGTTTTGGTCTTCCTAACACACAATCGTGAGGTACTTACTTTATATGGCATTTGTAATCTTCGTATTATATTAGAGTGCAAATTCCTGTTTTTAAACAAAACAATGTCAGGACAATAATTGTTGTTGATGTTGTGTCGCATGTAAACAGTGAAATGATGAAATTAACTGTGGTTATTTTGAATATCATTAATATCGAGAGCCTGGACCTGGTACCGGAAGAGTGAATTTATAACATAATATATTGTTCTTGTGGTGAATCGGTCTTCTTCTTCATATTGTCCCAAAGAAAAAACAATTATGTTTTAAGTCGAGATCACATTTTTATAAATATTTTTATATTTGATCATGTTCATATTTTGAAAAGGACTGTGTTCTATATAATGATTTTTTTCATAAAGTATAATACTATCTTACTGATAGAAAGAATAACAAACACAGTTTCATTGCCGATGATATCTAAACAATTTGTAAATATAGTGCACATGTTGATTTGAAAAGACAACACATCTACATACAAAACTAGTTTACGTTTGTGAGATGTGACTGATGCAATTGTGCTTAAATGAGGCAACACGTGTTTTAACTTTATAATACAGTTTAAGTATGTACGTTTATATGAAAACGAAGCAATATTTTCCTTTTCCGTTATTTGATTTCTTCCTTGTCTTGTTTGTTTCAGCAACAATAAATATCGAAGTAGGAAGACGGAAGCAAAAATAACAATAATATTACAAGTTTTTAGCAGTGTAAACTTTTTTTTTTCAAAATAAATTATTATATTTTCTACCAAAAGACAAATTGTTTACAATAACACATCCTTAAATTATTGTTTATATAATGGAATTATTTTCCGAAAAAAAAGACAAAATTGTACGTAATTACGTAGTGCATTGTTGTATTATGTAGTCAAATGTAAACTGACTTTAAACTTTAAATGACTAAAACCTGTATTAAAACAATATAATTTATATCAACCAAAATATTCCTATTTAGACAATCAATAAAACTACTTAGCTGTTATTGTTTGTTTGGTTTAATTTACTTGGCGGTATATGAATTAAAACACAAACTCGGTGACAATGTGTTGTTTGATTTTGACTGTTGGGGACATGTTCATTTATCAGTTATATAAATCTATAATTACAAACAAACATTACCGTCACATGAATTCATATAATCACTCCTTTTACGAAATGCACGAAAATGATTTATTGCAAACATTACTGTTAACGATGGGACCATCATTTTGTTGGACATTAGAATAAAAAAAGTTTGTTAAAGTCATTTTGCTATTTAAGACTATATAAACCATGATATGACCACCAGTATCAAGTTTATGTAAGTACGGCTCCGATATTTCGTTTCCACTCCATAACTGTCTAAAGGATTATTATGCTTGAAACATAGCCTTAATGGAAAAGACATAGCTCAAATAAATAATTGTTTTTCATAAAGCTTTCTACATAATCAAGACGTCATTGGAGTTGATAAAAGTAATTCATTTAGGCATGTTCCCCTTTTACCGGTATATTGTGTAGTGTAAAAATGCAATTAGCACCATTTTGAAGAAAAAAAACTTGATACAAAGTTTGGTCAAAGTGAATACAATTCAAAAAGCTATATTTCAACCAATCACATTATTTCTCTTTTTAGGCATTTTCTGTCACAACTTGTGGCGCCACTCAAAAGGTAAACACATTTCAATTGTGCCTTAATTCGTGTGACCAATCATATAATTTCTGACGTGTCTGTTAAGCCACGCATCAACCGCGTGCACTTGCATATAAATATCGAAAGTCCGTCGAGCTGCGGCAATCAAACTCGAGAAATCAGACAAACATGATCCTTAACATTATTCGAGGGCTTCTTGCTGTTGGCTTCCTACCAGGTGGCGAAGTGTTCTGTGATGAGCCAGCGTGTATAAATTACACACCAAACCGCTTCCAATATGAGCATAATGTACTTGGGAAACTTATTTATCTCGAACAGTTTAAGGCGGATGCTACTGAAAAGTTTGCAGCTCTGGAAAAACTACTGCAAGGGTGTTGTTTTTTTTCTTCAAAATACCCTGAAGTACCTGCTATGTATTGGTCTAATTTAATTCTTGGCTTGCTTCGCGTGCAGTTAGCTTTATGATGAATTATAATTTTGATAATACAAAATCTATGTTTATGCTTGGTAATCTGTGAATTGTCGTTCATGTGTTACCAAAACAAAACGCATTCTACATGTACATTAACAGTATTCTGATATACTTAGTAGCCCTGTTCACTTGGTTAATGAACCATAAATAAATATGGTACATCAAAACATGACTGTTATGCCATGAAAAAAAGTAAACGTACTCATATATACTGAAGATGTATAATGTAATGTTTAATATTTTGGCTGTTTAATTTTATTAAATTAAAAAATAAGTTCCGTTTCATATTTCATTTTTTATCAAGCCCTATGTATCACTTTAAAAAAAATAATTTTTTAGTAGCGTTTAATATGTCAAGTGTACGGTGCCCCTGAAGTGACATTCTACACGTTTATTTCGAATCATAATTCTTCTGTTTGTTCCGTAATTACAAAATGCATTTCGTAAAAACGCAATAATATTTCGTATAAACGAACTGTATTTCGTAAATACTAACATTATTTCGTTTAAAAGCCTAGTTTTAGAAATGTCTGCCCTTTCCATAGGGTATTCTTAAAAAGTCAATATATGAATAGATAATAATAAATTATGTCGTAAAAATATAATGTCTTGAAGTCAATAAATGCACAGATGCCATGATTGTTTGTGTTTGCTGGAAATTTTTTGAGTCGAATTAGTAGTATACTTTCGGGTTTCCTGACATTTTGCGACCTATTCATTTTGTAACTTGTTACAGTTGGTGTATTTAAATGGTGAGTTAACTATTAAATCAGATTTAAATAGCAAACCCATGAGCTGATTATTATGTGGTCTATGGAAATGTGTTTACGAAAAATGGGGAGCCGGGCCGGCTAGCTCAGTTGGTAGAGCGCTGGGCTACAAATCCGAGGATCGCGGATTCGATTCCCAGCTCGGCCACACAACTTGTGTGGGGATCGGTCATGAAATTATTTCTACGGCCAATCCTCTGATTCAAGTAGGGCAGTTGTCAGTTACTGGCATGAGTATGTGCAATTAGTACTGGTTAACCAGCTTACCCAGGAAAAGTGTGAGTAGGTTAACTGACCGCCGATATATGACTGAAATACTGTTGAATACGGCGAAAAATCCAAACAAACAAACAAACAAACAACCTACGAAAATGTAACGTCACGCACGCAATGGTATATTCCGTTCTTAGCAAACTTCAAAGTAAGCCCCGCATTTCATCAGCAGTCATAGACTAGAACATATGTATATTTGATATTGCCAATGTGTTTGGCTAAGCTCCTAAAACTGAATGCATACATTGCTAACAATTGCCGCGTATCATTTAATGTATAACGCAAACGTGGCCATGATTATCATAGCACTTGCGCAGGTTTCCGATTGAAAGGGGTTATAAAAATATCAATAATATATCACATTGATATACATGCATAACGCATGTTCGTTTGGTTCTCATTCTATCATGAATGTTTATAAACTGTAGAAATTTAATATTAATACTGAATAATGCAAACATGCAGATTTAAAAATAATTCCGCGGGGTTTAACATTATGACGAAAACGAGAAATGCTAGATCTATATGTAATTAGTAGAGCACTGATTTAAATTAATTGGATGTACTTTCAACACACAACATTATGCTGTTTTATGTTATAAGCAAACACAACAGAAAGCTAACACGTTTTGCTCTATAGACTGCATTTGTCTGATTTTGAATTCAGAATTCAAATGATAAACATGTTTATTTGGTATATTGATTATGTGTCTGACATATGATAGTGATCATTTTTTACAAAATGCTATATACACGTAATAATACAAAATGTTATTAAAATGTTACAAGCATCATAAGGACTTTCGATAGCAGACGTTTATGTACTGATTGAACAGACGACACACGCCATTTCTCTGCCTTTGGCGTATGGAGGACATTTCAGACTGCCACACCGACCTTCTACCATGTAAATAAGGACTCCATTACGATCAGCGTGACTTGAATGCAGGGTTTCGGCATGTTTGTCCATACAGATATACCCCATTCCCTGATAACCATAGTATGCTCCCATGAGGTATCCCTGGTACTCCTTTGCCCAGCCGCTGTAGCACGATGTCCGTCCAGTTATCATCAGGATGGTCTTCCCCCGAGCTAGGCAAGTTGCGCATGGGACGTCATAATCGTGAAGATCGCTTAAAACTGGAGCGGTAGATGTGTCGTACTCAGCTCCATACATCAGCGATCTATGGTCATCTTCGACCTCATTGTATTGGTCATACTCTGGGTCGTTTGGTAAACACACATATTCTCCAGAGCCTTTGTGGGAAAAATATCCGCCGGCTACCTGGCCTGTATAAACTTGCGTCGTAGCTGTAACATTGGGACATGTTTGCATTCAAAAAGTCAACAGTATGTTCCTCTGTTATGTTAGAATGAAAAAGTACACATATGTATAGTAAACTATATTCATCTGTGGTGGTATTCGCAAAACATCTTAAGTTACATTGAAACATTGTCCTATATCCTGCAGATTTCTTGAACTCAATAATTCTATATATAACGATATATATATATATATAATACAAGTGTTCCTCTTGCGGTACAAGCATCTCAACATTTATATCCAGACTAATAGAAAACAAAACCAAAAGTGTCCCGTTGGCGGTAAAACATTATGACATTTATATTCTAAATTACACACAACCAAACTAAAAGTGTTCCGCTGGCGGTACAAGCATCCAAACATTTACATTCTGATTCATATAAAACAAAACTAAAAGAAGTTTTCTGTAATTTGGAGTTGTGCCGCCAGCGAAACACGTCGGCCTCTTGTAATAAAGGAATACACGAATGGTTGTTCCGCTTGTATTCCTATAAATCTGATGTAATGTAATTAAATACAGTTTATAATTGTTCCGCTAGCAGAATATTTAATGCAAATAACTTCAAATATTTGTAAGTTAATAAACAAAAATGAAATCTTATTCTGCTGGCGTAACATTTTTCTTGCTGTTTGATAAATAAGAGAAAGAATATTAGATTTATCTTCCAGAACAAATCCTGGAAAATTGCCCTTGTAATTGGGATTTAGCGGAAACAAACATATCTCCAAATGAAAAAAAAGAGAATTTCAACAATATTAATATACGTATAACTAATTGCAATATGATTTAAGCAACTAGGTCCGTTTTAATATCTCGTTAAATATTTTTTTTTTTAATGTCGCAATTTGTTTAAAAACAACTCATTATTAAATCGTAATGTAAAACATTAAATGATTTACGCAGTTTGCATTTAAAAAAATTTGCTTCCTGCTGATATTGTGCGTGCAATTGCAAATTAATTTGATAACTCAGTTAAGTTACACATGTCAAAAATATTAATATGTAGCGACAATGATTGTAACTAAATGTAGGAAAAAATGTATACACTCTTACATGCTATACTCAAACACACAATGTGCATCTCTATTCGAGATTCGATAAGTTTGACATTTACATTATTCTAATATATAAATTTACCCGATAATTTGTTTTTCGGAATAAATAATTGTTGTTAAATATTTGGTATTAAGCTCAAATCTGACAGTAGGTTACATGTAAATGAAATATATTTTGTAGTATTGTTTGTTATAAAACTGCTATATATTTGTGGTGTTGTGTACTCTATGCGGATTCTGAGGAGATAAGCATGCTGATACTTATTGAAAAAAAAGTATTCTGTCCATATTGTTTTAGTAAGTTAATCCGGGAGTTTAAAACAATTGAAGATTGAAAACAAATTTAGTTTACCTTGTACCTGCTGTTCCAGGGCAGAAACCTTTTTCTGAGCTCTCTACTTTGTACTCTTGAAGATATATCAGCTTTTCGATCACGCTATGTTCATATTCGAACCTGTTGGGCGAATAATTTATGCAGCTCGGTTCAAGAGCATTTGCGCCAAATAGTAAACACGCCGCAGCAAATGGCGGAAACATGCTTAATGAGTACACGAGTTGGTATGAATACCCGGCGAATTTCAGCGTACTTAAATAGTGTTTCAATAGTCACATGACAGCCATGGTAAAGCGAGATGAATGCCATATTAGGCTATGCAATAGTCACATGACAGCCAGGGTAAAGCGAGATGAATGCCATATTAGGCTATGCAATAGTCACATGACAGCCAGGGTAAAGCGATATGAATGCCATATTAGGCTATGCAATAGTCACATGACAGCCAGGGTAAAGCGAGATGAATGCCATATTAGGTTATGCAATAGTCACATGACAGCCAGGGTAAAGCGAGATGAATACCATATTAGGCTATGCAATAGTCACATGACAGCCAGGGTAAAGCGAGATGAATGCCATACTAGGCTATGCAATAGTCATATGACAGCCAGGGTAAAGCGAAATGAATGCCATATTAGGCTATGCAGTAAAGCGAGATGAATGCCATATTAGGCTATGCAATTCAGACGAAAGCCGCAGTGGATCACTTAAATATCCTTCATTATTTTTACACCTTATATGGTTATCATATTTTAAATGGCCCGATGTATGCTACACTATGATTACATTATCAAACACATCATTCAACGCGTCATTGTAGCATGTATGTGTTCATTTGATAAACAAGGTAATGATGGAGTTTGTTAGGTTACATACGACATAGTAGCACGCGATATATATTTCTTTAATAACTTAACCAAACGAAATTCAAAGCAACACGGTTGAATTCAAACTGCAATGCCGCCGTGAACAGTGAAGTCATGCCATGTAATATATATTGATATGACATATAGTGATAATGAAACCCCATATACATTTTGAGGAGAGAAACCCTTATAACCATTCGCTTGAAATTTGCTTTGATATGCGACTGAAGATTAAAATTGTGGCTGATTGTCAAATAATATTCAAATAGTCCACTTATCAATAAGCTAAGGTGTCGTTTATCCAAGACCTGAACTTGCTGGCGAATGCGTACTTGTTGTTCCATGGCTGGCACATTTCCAATAGTTTCTGCTTTGAGCTGTTCAAGATTTATCAGCTTCTCAATAACGTAATATTCATATTCGGACACGTCGTGTGCATAGGTTAGATACCAATAAATTATTGTATCCCTCCGTGGTCCATTCGAAAGTAGTGCCTATTACTAAAGAGTTCCTTTTCTCTTCTGGTATAAAAGTCATTTAGCAATCTCAGACATGCCTTTTGTGGTTATATATTATATCCCATGTGTGTCTGGAACATGTTGGTGTATTTCATTGGAACTTTTGTAAAGTGTTAACTGTGGTATGAGGCTTTTGTCGAACTATGACTGCCGAAACTCTGTTTTCTACCTGTGTCTGGATTCAGGCAAGATGCATGTTCTTAGAAGTATTGCAATACAAGACATTGTATGGCAATATTTGGAAGAGGAACGATTCAGCTTTAAACTGATACCATGCTTGCACAATCTGCAATAAAGGAAACGGTAGACCAAATGCTTGAAAACTTCGCCGTTTTATAATGTGACCATATGGGAATTGGAATTACTGGTAACCTTCATTTAAATTGATGCAGCCCGACTCCAAAGAAATTGTGCTCAACATCAAACACACTGCAACACGTCATATAGCTCTGAACTCTTGTTAAGTGAGTTGCTTCGAAGACTTGTTTCTTTTCTTTTCTACATACTCGGCTGTAAAGTGACGAAATAGAGCAAGTATATCCGAACATAGAAAATATATGTGCTTTTAAATTCAAAAATTTACATCAAGCGAATGGGGCATGATGTGAATATATTAATGCATAGCAGTTGTGTTTCCTATTTTACAGGGGGTATTTGCTTCAACATATTAACCTTTACCATTACGGTGTTAGGAAACCGATGGTAAATTCTTACGTTGATAGGAAATTTTACCTTGCGCATCAGTGATCGTGTCAAAGTGTGTTTTGGAAACCTAGAACTATGCTGTTTTCATCTGTCGCTATAAGATTTTACAAGTGTTTCACAAATGTATGTAATGGCTAATATACACTTAGGTTGGTGACATTCTAACAAATCTTTTTTTTTTTTTTTCAATTACCACTATTATTAAAAAACTTGGCACAAGAGCGGAGATATCCAGCGTTAAATTTCTCTCGATCTTCCATGTTCGGTAATTTTGTGTCATGATTTGCATCATGTACTGTTTACATGCGCAATGGCTTCACGATCTCCAACAATAAATTGCTCGTCTCGATTTGCAATTAGGAGTTTAAAACAGATGTGTGAACAGTCTAAATAAATGTCAATTTCTAACTTGAACCGTTCTGGGAGATTTCTCTTATCTAAACGTCACATGCATCTGAAACATAGTCTTAGTTTTGAATTTATAGTGTTTTGTGCGGCCGTAAATAGGTTTAACACCACATGATAAACTATTTATTTCGTGTAATAATGCAATAATTACAAAATAAATAAATACATGTACGTGCACTTGGTAGAAAATTGTTACATAAACGAATTGAACATGTTATGAAAAATTAATATCACCTGAGCAGATGAAAATGATGAACATGTGTATTTGCGGCCGTGATCGTACATGTAAGTGTATCTTCCCGGAATAATAACGATTCTATGGAATCCTGCTTCCGCCAGTTAAAACTTCGCTTTGTACAAGACGGCAGCAATGTGACCACTTGACATTTAAATGTTAATTTTCTGCAGATTATGCACTTTGCAAAAAATGTGGAGACACGAAATTTAGACGATAATTATCCTCCAAATTTCTGTATGAAATTGCACACAGCAACAATTATCGCCAAATCTTGCATTGTCGCATCGTCGTATCTTTGGCGCGGGATTAATTTTTGGTAGGAGTAAATTCGTGTGCAGACAACTTTTACATAATTAGTTTTTTTTTTTTATGCATAACAGAAAAAACAATGACAATGACGTCATGAATATATTATATGGTCGTATTTGAAATCTCTAAAACAAAACAAATGATGGCTTTTTAACATAAATGTTTGATCAACAACTTCTTTTATTTTATTCATACCATTTTTCTGTATACACTGTTTCAGATAAGTAATAAACACATTTTATTACTTCCAGACATTAACATTTATAACATCACTTACTATGATTTATGATGGAACACCAGCCCTGCCACATAACTTGCGTGGGCATTGGTCATACAACTATTTCTACGGCCATTCTCCCCTTACCTCTGATTCAAGTAGAGCAGTTGTCAGTTACTGGCATAGGAATGTGCACTTAGTAATAGTACACAGCTTAGATCGGCTATTTTCCCATGTAGGTTAACTGACCGCCGTGATATGACTGAAAAACTGTTAAAAACGGCGATTTGCGGTTGATAAGCAATGCGTTTGCCTTTATTGTTACTTAGTTTTGTTTTGAGCTAATTAAGTGCACAGGTGCATTCAGTTTCTTCTTGATTCATACTATACGAATTTCAGATTCTAATTTTACGAAGGGTTTTATCATAACGTCCTCTTTCAATGTGCAATTGTTGTGAAGATGCTGGAAATTGCTTGTTACAGACGATTCTCTTTGATAGATTGTCTATGTACTGTTTCCAGAAGACGAACACATGCGAAAATAAGCAATATGAATGTAGGGGAGTAACTTGTTTGGTAATAGTAATCTAAGATTCGCTACTTTTATGTAAATATAAACAAAGTGAAACTCCTGTTGCAGCAGCAGGATAGAACTCTTTTAATCAGCACAAGGTCCTTTATTCACGGCAAAACCCATTTTAACTACATGTAACATAGGTTTGGTTTAGCCATTTAATTTCAAACTCAACTTATTATATTTACCTTTTTGAGGTAATAATGCGAAATAACCTGTTATAATGTTGACTTTGAAATAGCACCCACTTTTCACATGCAATTATTTTTGTATAGAATTTATGTTTCATTAGTTGCATTTGATGCATTATGCATGCCCACACTTTCACAACAGACTTGAGCATACTGTTGAAAAATGAAACACTTCTTTAACGATTGATATCTTTGGAAAAATTGATTCCAAGGTATTTAAAATTTTATATAATTTTAATTTTAGATCTATACTCTTAAAATATTCGAGGTTGAATGTCTGCCATTTTCAAAAACAATAAATTCATTGTTAATTACATTATTGATTCTCATATTTTAGTAATATTTAATAAATGAACATAAAGTTTACAGATTGAGGGAATCGATCAAATAAAATCAAGCTATCAGCATACGTTTACAGAACTGTATGCATATATACATAGGTCGGAGCGCAGAGACAAATCATGTACTCTATGATCTTTAATCTTGCTCGATATATTCGGTAAACACTTTGTTGATATCCAATTTAAGCGCACTAAATATTTTTTGTTTGCAAGTGGTTAAGAGATAAATCCGCGAATTTACAAAATAATCTTTTATTTTGTTTTGTAATTCAAAATGATTTTGTGATAACGGTCTAACAATTTTGAGTCTAGTTAACAAAACTTCGAATATTTTTTGCAAGAGTGTTTTAATAATCTAATACATTGCTAATCGATAGTAATTGCCATCTCTCTTTCAAATTTAGGGATTTATAGCCTTTATGTGGATTTTTTTTAAGCTCTGCTCTAAAAGGTGATATTATGTCTGTATGTGATGTCTATATTTCAGTAGGCACACTCTTTTTGTCGGTGCATTTTTTTCATGTTGTTTGAAAATAGCGTAACGGAGTAATATTTTCCTGTTTGGTTGTTGTGTTTCTTTATCCTGATAACGCTTGTTTCAGCAACACAGACACCGCGAAGAAGGAAGACGGAATCCAATAAAACAATGATTAAACCATTATTACGCTGCAAAACAAAACAGCGCAAACAAATTTTTCAAACGATGCATGTGCTACCTGGTCTTAAATGAACCAATCAAACGGTCGAAATAAATCCTCAATATTATGATGATGTTAATTCAATTGAAAATGTGCAATTCTTTAAAATCACAATGTACTCTTGTAATTAAAGCACATTCAAAACTTACTACAGTTTACAGTGACATTAGTAATACATGATAAAAAAAATTAATAAATGCTTTAATGCCAATTCTATATATATTTTTGTTAATAAATATGGTCATTGGAGCTGTTTAACAGAAAATATAACAACGACAAATCATCAACGGTGCAGTTTATCATTTCAATATGAGTAAGTAAATACCAATTTTGCAGGTTTTTCTAGGCATAAGGGCTAACAAAATGTGCAAAAGGCATTCAACCGGTGATATAGAGAATTCATGGTTGGTGCCGGGATGGAGAAAGTTTATTAGGTGTGGCTTAGAAAATTAAAATAGGGCGTGCTTTCACCTGCCGTGTATTCTGTTTATCCTGATTTCTATTAAATTGCATTTTCAAAACACAAAACACTAATTAAAGATTTAACATGTAAACTTTTAGAGGGGCCTCGAACCACATAAGTCGCTTGCATGCATGTATTGATAGTACCCGGAAAAAAGTTCTCTAAATCTTTATCAAAAAGCGAAAGTAACTTGTTAATAAATATAAACAAAGCGAAAATCCAGTTGTGACAACAGGAGAGAGCTATTATTAGCAGCGCGAGGTCCTTTATTTATGGCGAGTGACCAAATAATTTCACAGAACATCACAAAAACACATAACAAACACAAAACACGCATGAATAAAACTGGGGTCACCGCCTTGGAACGGTCAATGCACAGCATTGGGGGCTTTAACCGGTTTATGTGCTCACGAACCTCACACTTGGCCCAGAATTATTCACAAAACATGTAAGTGTAAATAAACATTAACCTCATAGCATCGCAATTAAAATTAAACAGCAATACAAGAAAATAATATTCAATTTAATTACCATTTAATAAATCGTATTTGCTGATGTCAGTATGACTCACGAAAATGACGTAGTAACTTCGCTTTTATTAAAAACCAGATAATACTGTGTGTTTGTTTAAGTTTCATTACGTCACGCCCTTGACGTCATTCACTTTGAGTTTTAAGTTTACACAGTGTAGTTAAATCAGAACGCGAGTGTTTTGCAATTTAAAATACACGAAATCGGAATATATATTTAATGTTTCTGTAGTTTGGATGGATTATATTATGCAATAACATTCAGATTAAAAAAAAAAAGGGTGGAACATAAACCTCGAATGGAAACGGTATGATAGATTTTCTACAATTTACTCGGATAGTTGTGGGTGGAGGACAGCGTGACAGAAGGTAAAATAAATGTTTCGTTGAACGTTAAAAGCACAGACTTAGCCTTTGATGACTTGTTTTCATTTCTTTTAATCTGAAATTTACATATTGTTATTTCGTTTATAAATATGCTTTGTTGGTTGGCCATAGCAAGTCTATCCATAAGGAATAACCCGCTTGCATTAAGTGTGTTGAAATGGAATGGAAGAACGTTTTTGGTTACCAGATTAATGGCATATGAGTAAAAACAAACAACTCATTATAGAATATAGAACTGTTAAACTAAACAACACAAATTTGTATTGATGAACAATTCGTGTAAGTAGACGTGTATTTCATGTTTATGCTGTGTCTGACATTCTCGACAATGTTCAAGTTATGTTGTTATCCGGCGCGTAGGAATACATATTGACGGTCACAGTCACGTGATCTAATGCCGGATATCAACAAGTATATACGGTCATCGCTTTATTAGGTCACTGTTTTGGTTAGTAGCAGGATAAATAACATAACCTGTTATTCTGCATAGAATGTTAGTATTACTCATATGGTGCTCTTTATGTATTTCAAATTCGAATGTGTTATGCCTTGTACTTTAACCTAAATAAACATAAACATCTATTCATATGATATATAAGGTCTAAATTGTAAATGCTCCTAGAGAACTAAAGAGTCTCAGAATGTACTTGTTTTGCGTTCAGACAAATGTATTTGGCTAGTTTTAATTCCAGTTTTTATTGTTGACTTTGTCAACACAACAAAACTTACGAAATTCCCTCGTGTTGTATTTAGAAAGTAAACTGTCAATATTGGGATTTATTCCGAGTCGCAATGATTGTCAGCAAATAAATACAGCTTATATTTATTAACAGTTTACTTGGAGAATCGGTGATTTTATATTTAACATAATATGATGGCTTCAAATATTTGCTCTTGGATGTTTGTGGTGTTTAGTCTTCCTAAAACATAATTATGATACAGTTACTTAAATTAAATGTTAGATCTAAGTAATGTTCGTAATATATTTAAAGTGTAAATTCCAGTTTTTAAACAAACCACCTTCTTGATGTAATATCGCATGCTAACAGTGATACGATGAAATTAATTATGGTAATATTAAATAGCACCCATAGCGAGGACCTGGACATGGTACCGGAAGTGTGGATTTATAACATCATCTATTGTTTGTTTTAGTCAATCGGCCTATTTCTTTATATCGTCCCAAAGAAAAAAAAAATATGTCTTAATTCAAGTGCTACAATACTTTTTCCAAGTGTTTTGAGATAATGTTCCCTTCATAAACACAATTCTTGTATGGCTACTTGAACAATATGCTTTTATTGATATCCTTATTTTGCTACATAGTTGTTATTAAGCCGTTCCGTAGATTTGAACCATTGACAATATCTGTGCGTATAAAAATGAATATGACTAACAAAGATAGAGAGACCGAGCGTTGCGATTCCCAATACAGGTGAAAAGTATTCATGCAGAAATGAAAATTTACCCGACATTCATTAATGAGCAATTGCAGTTTATTAACATAAGCAAAGTGTTTGCTAATTATTTAATCTCAAAGCCGCGTAACTTCAATAACATTTTATATAACCCAGTGTTTGATTATGTTAATATTTTGAAAAATATTGCTTTCAATATAATTAGGATCTTTCTTTTATAAAGTATAATGATATCATAGGAATAATTATAATTATACAAAGAATAACAAGCCCGATTTCAATGCTGATGATGTATAAAACATAGCAAATATTTGTGTATTTGTTGATTTGAAAAGACAACAAATTTACAGACAAAATTAGTTTACATTTGTGACATGCAGTTTTGTTTACCTGAGGCAACACATGTTTGAACTTTATAGTATAGTGTACGCATTGTATTTATTCAAAATAAAAACAGAGCATAACGTGTGGTTAAAGAAAGTTCTTTTCCTTACGTTTGCTTAAACTATGATTGTGAACCTTTTCGACCAGGAACAAAAGTCGCTTGTTTCTTGATTCACGTGGGATTTAGTAACATACAGATTATGCCTTTTTTTCAAGCCATCATTTGTAGAAGATACCTATCAAACAGGGACAAATCATTTTGTTATACAAATTTGTTATTTTAGTTTGATGAAGCAATCGTATCTTGACAAATTAAATTTAATTTCAATAATTGCATTGTTCAGGGGTGAGGAAATACAAAAATTGTTTACTTATTCATGGACAAGTTCATCACAATAGTCTACTTGTCCGCAATCAACAAGCACTTGTCCAAACAAAAATAGACTTTTTATTCCAGGCCTTCCTTATAATTGTGTTCATTAAATTATAAATTGTGGCAATAAAACGTCATTAAAATAATGTTAATATAATTTACCTATTTTCCGAAAAAAAAGACAAGTTTGAACGTAAATACGCAATGTATTGTTTTATTAGGTGTTCAATTGTAAACCTAATAATTTTAAACTTTAAAGAAATAAATGGTGTATTAATCTCTACATGTGTATGGTTTCTATCAACCAAAACAAAATTATCTAGACAATCAATAAAGTGCACAACTGTTATAACGTTGAGGGTAGGGTTGCCGTATAGATAGTGTTTTTTTTTATTCGAGTAATTTGTTTCTGAGAATTTGCGCAAAAGCAAAAATATTATATTAACATATATTATCCACAATTAAACGAAAACAAAAAAAAATCCCCGATAAATCATCAGACCGAAAAAACCTGACTATATGCTGCACATACAGTTCCACCGCGATTGTGTCATTAGTTTATGATATCTCGCGCGGAAACAAAAATATTCGTATTATTTAAATATAATGTGTATAACGCCCTGGATAATCACCAGGAACCACCAAACAATATGCATGTGTCCTCTTGGAAGGGATGCTGTAAATAAAGATTCATTGAATTGGAGTGTTTAGTTTATGAGACCTCGCGAGGAAACGAAAATAACGGACGGATATATGGACAGAAAGAATGATTGATACAATTTGCGGGGAAATGCATTTGACACCCGGACAAACTTAATGGCAGTCGAATTAAAATTCGGAGCAAATGACAAAGCAGCGACTACATGGCATCGCCTGCGAGGAGGAAAACCAATCATTTTTATGTCGTAACTCGAGAGCTTAAAAAGTGGCTGTACGATCTAACAACATATATTAAGGACATTAATTAAAACAACGTGATGAACGTTAATTACCATATACTGCGATTTAAAATGAAACTAAAATCAATAAGAGCCATTGTTTTAACACGCATAATTCAAGTATTTTCTACTTTTAATTGCAAACTAGTGTTCGGCTGTACAACCGGAAACTCTAATACATTTTTATACGCTGACTCGAAAGTTGCCTAAGGTTACACAACACTAATAAACACGTTTCACGCTTGTTTTTGTTGATGTATTCGATTTTTTATGGTTTTCTTCGAAATGTTTATGTTGTTCTGTCTGATTTCATGTTCTATTGTTACTTTCATCTCCTTATTTTGAAACAAAATAATATAAACAATCATACACAATTTAAAATATTTTATTTCCCTGTATGCTGAATACGTCTTTTACAGATAACATTATATCATGTCTGCGTTAACAGTGAGCTTTAATGGATGTACTTGCTAAGTGTTTGAACTGCGTTTGTTTCCAGTTTTGCTTTATTCCGTTCGTACATGTTTGATATCATGTGATGATAACAATTTGAACAAAAGTTAAAGTATTGAAGTGAAAACTCGATCGGATATGCATCATAAAGGACATTGCATTCCATTAGCATACATGTTTTCAAAGTTTGTTCGGAGGTCGCAGTGGTGCAAATGATATGATGTCCGACTTGCGATCGGATTAATGTAAGTTTGAGCCCTATTAGGAGACAGTTCAAATTACCTTTCTCAAAAGACACCAAGTAAAGGTTTTTCAAAATAAAATGACTCGAATATGTTTTAATACGCCTATGGCTTTTGACAGAATAGAGCTTACATAAATAGGGGTAAACTAAAGATTGTTCATTAATAGTTTAGAAAATAAATGCACAATATATTGTTTGGTTTATATAACGAGTAACTCACAGAAATAATAAAAACAAAGCTTTATGGTGTGTCGCTAAAACAAACAAAGTGTATAGTTTCTTTTTTTCTAGATACACACAAACAAGCGTATGACGACATTTAAAGCAAAAGCATACATATAAGATACAAAAGTGAATGAATATCAGCTGTAAATAAAAGCAACAAGGTTTAACCTATCATTTAGAAAATAGTTAGTTTTTATTGGAAAATTAATAAGAAGGACACTACGTGAATATTGACATTGCATAGAAAGAAAACAAAAATGTCGTTAAAACATAATGCCTTAAATGAAATTAATGTACAAATCCTATAATTCGTTTTAGCTGGATTATGATCAGTCAGAGAAATAGTATTCTTCCGGGTTTCCTGGCATGTTGGTCCTATTTATTTTATCTCTTTTTACAGTACCAGTTTGTGTATTTAAATTGTGTGTTAACAGGTCAATCACATATAAATAGCAAACTCGTAACCAGTTTATTTTAGGTCTATGGAATTTTATTTTCCAAAATGTGACATCACGCACGCAATAGTACATCCCGTTTATAGCAAAGTTCTTCAAAGTAAGCTGCGCACTTCATCAGTAGCTTTATAATTATGTGTATTAGTTCATACCAAATTCGTTTGGCTTAGCTCTTACAACTGTACGCATAAATTTCGAACACTTTGTAGAGTAATACTTAATGTATGATACAAACATGGACATTATAATAGCACAGTCGCAGGTTTACGACTGAAACGCATTTACAAATATATTGTTATTATATTGATATATAAGCATAACGCAGGGGCGTTTTTCTCACTATCATGTTTATAACTGTAGTAATTTAATATAAATACAAAACAATGCAGTAATGCAGATAAAAAAACGAGTTTCAAACATAATATGATGCGAACGGGAAATGCAAGTCCTATATATTTAATAAGTAGTGCAACACTTTAAATTAATTGCAAGTACGTTAAATAAACAACACCATCGTGATTTATGTTAAAAGCATACAGTATAAAAACCCGACACGTTTTGCTACAAATATTGAATTAATCTCATATATATTGTTAAGAATTTAAAACACAAAGTAAAATTTATTTGTATAAAGTGTATATTCTTTATAATGTTAATTTGTCCGACTAACAAAAAAAAGTGTATTGAAGTATTAATGTCTACAGTTCTTTGATATTCAGTGTTATTTCACAACTGATATTAAACTAAAAGAGTCATTTCACATTGTATAAAAGTGATCACTTTCATAAAATGCTACTAGACTAGTACATTATACTAGTACGAGTACACGAAGTATTAAAAATGGTATCAAAATGTTACAAGCATTATAAGGATTTAAATAGCAGGCACTTGTTTCAGACGTTTTGGTACTGATTGAACGCTGTACGTCCAGGTATCATCAGAGTGGTCTTTCCGCTAGTAAGGCAAACTTTGCACGGAATGTCATACTCGTAGAGATCGCTAAAAACAGGTGAATTCCCTATTTCGTAGTCTGCGCCATACAACAACGATCGCCACTCATCAGCGATCTCATTGTATTGATCAAACTCTGGAACAAACATATTCGCTAGAGCCAGACTGGTTATAATATCCGCCGGATACCTGGCCTATGTACACCTGCGTCGTTGCTGTAACATTGGGACATGTGTTCATTCCCCAAAGAACGTACGTCGATGACTTCTGCTGCTGCACACGAGTATTTAGACCTAAAAAAATCAAATTAGTAACACATGTGTAGTAAGTGTCTTGTTAGTTCGATTGTTTACGAATTGTTAGTATATATAGATATTATAATCTAAGCCGATCTTGTTGGTTTTGTTTAATGTACAATACATATTATATCATGATAGAATATATGTATTCAGTGTTCCGCGCACATTCAAATAGTGAATGCACACATGATGAAGTTTGTTACAGTATTTTCAGTTATATTTAGTTATATATTTTTACACCAAGTTAACGTTGCTCTATTGAATCAAATCGTATGTACAGTATCATTAAAACATGAAAGATAACTAACCTTGTACCTGTTGTTCCAGAGCTTTAATTTTCACAGCACTTTCAGCTTTGAACTGTTCAAGATAAATCAGCTTCTCGAGCACGTTATGTTCATATTCGAACCTGTTTGGCCAATAAGTTATGCAGCTTGATTCAAGAGAGTTTGCTCCAAAAAGTAAATGCACTGCAATCAGTCCTCGAATCATGTTGTTTGAGCAAACGAGTTGATATGAAAACTTCGCGAGTTTCAACTTATTTAAATTAATGTTTCTGAATCATATGACAGCCTTTTATTAGAAGACAGGTTATGGGTTACAAGAATTCATGCGAAACCGCAATACTCTTATAATTCCTACATTTCTTTCGTGATCTGACAATTGCGTTTTAAAATACGTATCTTAACAATTAAGAAGGAAACCACAACTCGTAGATAGTTAGCATTTGATATATTTAAGTTGGTTATTGTTGATGGTAATACGAAAACAATGACTGAATATTACAAAAAATATAATTTGAATAAACCGCCTACGAATTTTATTGAGTGCAATATGCACGAGTGTAAATTCCATCGTTGCTACGGTGATTTCATACATAGAAATGTATTACGAGTTAATTTTAAAATACCATATGGCTGGTATTTCAATAGACATGTCCGCAAATATTATTCATATGCACGTTTGTTTATTCACATTTTACAATTTCACGATGTTAATGAGAATTTAAGGAGTTTAAACTGCGAAGTACAAATAATCATTTATTTACAGATCATGAACTGTGAAGTACAACTATTCAATTATATACGCTACACGATTGCACGTTTTAATAACGTGTTACTAACATAATTATTAAAATCTTAAGTTAATGTTTTGTGTTCAACATTGCTTTAATAGGCTTGATAATTCAGTTTGCAAACGAGTATTAAAAGCATAAGATGCTAAACGATTTGGACAAAATAATTAAAAACATTTTACGTTTAAAGTCATTCATGTAATGGTTGTCTTATATACAATTGTAGCTACACAGTTTTGTCCGGAGTTTTAAGGTAACGTTTGGAACGGTTATTTATCATGATCATCGTATGTTGACACGCGTTATATCGATTTATGTTGCTATGTATTTTATTTTAAATGGGTTACAGAATAGTGTCACCAGTGTTTTACAGTATGACTAAACGTTAAAACATTCTAATCTGCTAAAAATTAAAGTTTGCTTGTTTGTTTGGATTTTTTGCCCTTTTTGAACAGTTTTTCAGTCATATCCCGGCGGTCAGTAAGCCTACTCACACTTTTCCTGGGTAAGCCCAGCTGATCTAAGCGGTTTACCAGTACTAAGTGCACATACTTATGTCAGTAACTGACAACTGCCCTACTTGAATCAGAGATAGGGGAGAATGGCCGTAGAAATCACTTCATGACCAATTCCCACACAAGTTATGTGGCCGGGCAGGGGTTCGAACTCACGATCCCCGGACTGACAACCCAGCGCTCTACCAACTGAGCCAGCCGGGTCCGGCACTAATAAATAAAACACGTAACGCATTTTGTAAACCACAAACATAATATTAATACAATAAAGTGGTCAAAGTACGAACTGTAAACAACAAGACAATGAACATCTCTAAACTGTTTTTGATATTTTACCGATTTGGGTTCAAGTTCAATCGAATATTATTTGTCATATAGATTGGTATGAGCATTACTGGTTGACAAATTTACACAACAAATACATTTCAAAAAATCGATGATGCTATAGATTGTCCATTTACAAAGTTATAGAACAAACAGCGCACGGTAATTCTCGCCCATTGACATACGGAGGGCATTTCAACAAGCCGCATCGTCCCTCAACTAGATAAAAGAGAGCCCCATTGGCATCGCAATGGCTTTCCTCCAGTGCCTTAGCGTATTTGTCCTTACACTCGTAGTTCTTGCCTTAGTGGGTAAAATCTTCAGGCATCAAATATCCTCGGTACTCCACCATTCATCCACTGTAGCAGGATGTCCTTGCTGGTAACATAACTTCCCATGAGCCAAACAAAGTGCGCTTGGCACTTTCATGTCGCGAGGGTACGTATGAGCTGAGCACGTATTCCATGCTCCGCATCATTGAATACGTCAAATTCGGGATCGTTAGGAAGACAGAGATATTCCGCAGAGCCGGCATGCGTATAGTGACGGCAGCCGCCAGGCCTGGCCGAGATGTCGTCGATGTGTTGGACACGTTTTCACTCACCTTCGAACGCACGTAAGACCACTTTGTTTTTGTACTGTTGATTACAAGGTCTCTATGGTGTCAAAATAACAGTAAGCATGTGTCAAATAAATATCAATATTTGAAATAGCTTATTTACTTAAATATTTTTATTCTGTACAAATGAGTAGTTAATGTAATAAATAATAATGTGTTACTGCGAAATATACAAAATACCACTTTACAGCAGGAATATTATCAGCTTACCTCGATGATATAATGAACAGTGCAAAGACTATGCTGCGCTTAAGCTAATGAGATATAACTACTTCATAAACTGTAAAAAAGTTACAAAATAAACAAAAAAAGGTAAATAACTACCGGCTAGTTGTGTTTTCAGTGATTTAATTTGTTCGTTTGATTCTACTCTATATAGCTCCAGAAAAATCCACTTTTACAGCACGTTATGTTCACATTCGTGCCTGTCAGAGGTGTGAACCATGTCATTTTGAGCATCCACAATGAATGACATAAGCAAAGCTCCCCCACATTGGTATCCAAATTTTGAAATGTTTGTAATGCGGAGAGTTACTCGGTTTTATAAGAGACGAATGACAAGTATTTCATACTGCTGCATTACGTATCGTAAACATGTATTTTATGGGCAATTAATTAAATAGGTTTGTTATCATCTTACCTGAAAGGATTGTGCAATTCAGTGAATAATGATTAATTACTGACATTAATAAGCATTTAGCAAACGTGCTTATCGTCATATACATAAATGTAAAGGTGTTTACACAATTAACAAAACTTATTTGCTTAGATTGTTCGGTGTTATTAAATCCGATAAAAATGGCTAACATTTAACTACTAAACTCAGTTTGTGTTATATATGAATACAATAATATTCGTACAAATACGTATTACGTACATCGTTTCTTTTTACATTGATGCGTCGGCCTTGCGTCAATCACTCATCGCACGGTCACCGTAAGGGCACCGTATGAACATCGTGTGATCAACGTACGGACGCTCTGCGTGCTTTTGATTCGAAATCGCCTGTCGCAAGCACGCAAGATGAACTGGCGGATGTCGCACGACTTTCTGCGGAGTACTTACGTCTTCCTTGCGAAAAACCCACCGGCGAGGCATGAAAGAACCTGACAACTTACGCTCGCCGCAAGACTTGTGCGGTTATCTCACGGTGACCGCAAGGCGCTATGTGCTTCGTATAATAAAGCGCGATTAGTTGCATGCTTTTAACATATTTTCCATATTGTCTTGTTATTTTATGTGTGTTACAATCATACTGCTACTGGAACAAAAAGTAAAATTTATAGCAAATTTGAACATTTAACCATATCATCTTCTGAAATACAAGTTAAATTAAAAAGTCGTAAATGGCACCAATTCATGCAGGATATGTATAAACAATATTGCTATTCATGTTTTTGCCAAAATACCATTGCTGTCTTGCGGCGACCGTACATACAACTTGTGGCGATCGTGCGATTACTGTGCGTTGGCCGTGCGTCGACAAAAAAAGTATTTCACAGTCGCACGGTGACTGTAAGGTGACGCACGTCAATCACACGATTAACAGACACAGCTGCAGTCTGCTAAAAGCAAAAACGAGCGACAGACATGGGGCGAATGCACGTCGCCCGTAAGTTGTCCGCACGATGCCCGTACGAATTCCACAAGTTTTTACCAAACGCATGCGTTTGCCTTGCGATCTCAAAATCGAGCATTTGGTCTACGGTCTGCGGTCTGCGGCCACCGTAGTGGGTTGAGGCCGAGGTTTAATATCGGAATTTTCCGGGCACTGGCAATTAATAGATTGTACATTTTTAATGTTATGTATAACTTTTTTTCAAACTTTACAAATGGGAAATTACACAAAAGCAATTAAAAAAATATATATATGAAGGTTTGAGTTTAAACTTCTTGTAAATTCTTGCAAATCCGCTTCAGATTTTCACTTCAATCTAATTACTTAAAAGTAGTATATATGTGGTACACGTTTACTTTTGTTCAACATAAAGCATCTTCCCAACTAGGTTCATAATCAAAATTGTAAGACGTGTAGACAGCACAGTTCCGTGCATAAACAGCTATTACAGTTACAAGATAAACACTATTTGCCTCAACATAGCTGTGGTCCATTTGACTATACGACGAGGTTTGGTTATCAATCTGTTTAGCCATTGAGAAAGCTAGTACTTGTTTGACGGACAGTTTGAAAACATTCGTATACTATCGACGGAGTTTTACCTAAATGGGCGTGGTTATATAGCGTAAACACTTTTGGATCATTTTTCAAACTTAGAATAGCTTGGCTATGTCAATTAAAGGCACTCAAAAGCAATATATGCTTACCAAGCATTATTAAGCATTAAGAACTTGACAACTTATACATTTAATGATGCATGTCGGAAAGTATAAAAATTAAATAGCTACATTTGTGGACAATGTACATTGCGCAATAAAAAAATAATTTGCAAATGTTTGTTTCACAATGTTTAAATATTGTTTGTTTGTTTACTTTTACCGAAAAAAAAAGACAACATTAAGTCTCTTTCATAAAATGTCCATTAATAATGATACACAGGACACAAATAAATGAAAGATAACTATATAAACGTAAATATCGCAGTATGGATGGTCCGCATTTTTAAGAACTCGTGGAGCACAAAACACACGAAAATTCACTTCCAGCGACATATGGAGGCCACTTCAGTGTGCCACATCTACCTTTGACCATGTAAAACAGGGCACTGTTCTAGTTGGCATAGCTGGAATAGGGTTGCTTGTCAAATCACACATAACCCTTGCCATGATGACCATAGTGGTCTCCCATCAAGCATCTCTGGTACTCCTTGGTCCATCCATCGTAGCACGATGTCCAACCAGGCATCATTAGAGCAGTCTTCCCTCTAGCATTACCAACCGAACAGGGCACGTCATATTGATGTAGATCTTTATAAACTGGTGAAGTGGATGTTTCGTAGTCACCACCATACATCTGAGGTCATCTGTAATGCCATTGTATTCGTCATACTCTGGATCCATGGGAAGGCAAACATATTCACCTGAACCAGGATGTGTGATAATCCCCAGCCGTTTGCCCGGAGTATATTTTCGAGTAGTTGTCGTGGCATTAGGGCAGGGTTTCCGTCTCCAGTGAATATCGGTAGATGAACTTTTGTGTTTGACATTTGATTCCAGAGCTGCTCGCACAAAATAAAAAAGAAATGTCTTGAAAAAAGACAATCGGCGCTTAAATTGACATTTAAATGTCATTTTTACCGGAAACATTATACAAGAAGGACAAGATACTCGGTGACGTGACTTCTCGGAACCCAGCCTTTTTGGTCCCCACTAAGGACACTTCTCGGACTGAAGATTTTTGTTTGGACACCATAAAAAACCTTATAGACCCAACATAAATTTGAGATAAACTCAAACATTTTAAATATTCTACCGTGAATAAACCGATCACACCCTCCTTGTTTTCACCGAAGATAAATAAATAACCTAAATGCTAGTAATTTAAGTTACTATAATTGTTTCATCAATTTGTCTGGTAAATTTCAATGAAAACGCTGACAGCGTAGAAAGACTGTTGGCGACAAAAGATACTAAAAGCAAGTATGTGATTTATGAGTGCATGATTGCTAACAGGAAATATTTGTTTGAATGCAGTTCAATAAACCATCTTTAAACTTTATAATTTGTTTCTCATTCAATAGTATACGACATCATAATGAAAACTAATTTGTAAGTAACGGAAAAATATTTTGTTCGAGCCAATTATCTTATGCAAACGGAATTATATACATGCCAGTTAACCAGTCAATCTGCAAGGGCCAAAATAACCGATAAAGCGTAGTAGTTAGGCGCACCGATTGTTAGTGCTTCGTAGCCAAAGATCTATTAATAAACATGTTTATTTATAGATCTTTGTTTGTAGCCTACTGAGTCAAAAAAGATCAAACGATTCAAGCTCTCGATTGTCCATGGTACAGTCCTAAATTAATAAATTGCAGTAATATGTTGTCAAAATGTTCAGAATGAGAATTGGTAACAACAAAAAAAAACAGTTTCGCACCGAGTCAAAAATTAACCGATGTAGCGCATTAATTTGGTGGTCTTATTCCAGGACACTCCGGTAAACGTTTCGGTTACATAGAAGTGAATAGCAAAAGTAGGGGAGTAATTAGTTTAAAGTTATTTTTTTATAAATTGACCTTTTAACAAATTATAATTGTAATAAATCACATGATATTATATTATATATTTTATCTTAAATAATTAAAATGTAAGAAAACGGGTGTAAAAATATAGCTGTTTTGAAAATGGACCCTTTCTGGTTATGATTTACTGACTAATAGCCTGCAAAGAAAAGAAGTAGTTTTCCGCAATACCTGTTTTCGAAATTACCTTCCCAAAAGACCGTTGGCTTCCGCCAACAGTCTAAAAACTACCGTATCACGTCAAGTGGGTTACACTGTACCTTGGACTGTTTTTGGCAACGAAGTAATAGCATTCAGAATAGAATAGAATAGAATAGAATAGAATAGAATAGAATAGAATAGAATAGAATACAATAGAATTTCAAACACGGGCCATTGCTGGCATATAATCACATAACAATAGTATAACACATAAATCTTACAACAACACTAAGGCTTAATTCTTACTGATAAACACAATTAACTTAAAATATAACTGTGAATGATTGCAACGACAATTCCGTGGAGAAGATTGTTTACGCAGATTTGTTGACTGTCTGGAAATAATTTCCTAAATTGAAATTATTAATGCAGTATTAAAGCCTGATGATGTGTTTGCTTTTAAGACAGTACGTATTGTTAACAAACTACATATTTGTCGACACGTTTCATTGCCATGAGGATATTCATGAATGCTTGTATGCAACATAAGAATCTGGTAGTGTTCACCGTACCGGACAGTTGGGTTTACTTCGGGTATTCCGGGTTAACCGTTCCCTCACCCAAAAATTACAAACATTTCAGTGCAAACTAAAGTACGGATAGTTTGGAAATTACAGCTTTATTTATTAAATCTTCTCAACTCTCGATATGTCTCTAAAATATAAATAAGGTAGAAGTTAGGGAACATAGCCCGGGGCCTCACATAATACAGCCTCTGCTCGTAGATTCCCCAAACTATTACATACACGAATTTGCTCGTCACGTGCAGGCGAAGCCAAGTTGTGCACACGGAGAACCGTGATGTTGCGAATCGGGACTTATACAAACCGGACGATGTCAGACGGCGGGGTGCACATCTTGTCACTCGATAGCAGACAAGAAAGTCAACATGATCTTGAATTTAAACTGTTTTAACTGAATAAATACGTGTATTTTAAAGCCATTGAAGAGACAAGTATTACTAACAAGTATTACTCGTGTAAATTCATTCTCAAGACAAGTCCATTGGTTGGAGTGCAGAAGTGACATGGTGACTTGACAAGGTCAACTGCTTTCTTTTAACACGTTCGTAAGGTTTTATCAAAAACATGCCTTATTCCTTTATAAGCCGTAAACTTGATATGTATTTCAATATAAGTGAATTATTAATTTAATCATGTATTAAGTGATTAACAAATTGATTTATAAACTATTCAGTCAAAACTTATTTCACGAGGCAACGTGTATTATGGGTTATTCAAATATTGACATTCAAAACACACATGTACTTTTGTAACGCTAATAATTTGATGAACTAAACGGATTCAAATATTGTAAATGTCTTCAACGATAATAGCAAGTTACGTGTATGTTTTCTGCAATGACGAATGCAAATATACGTTTCATATAATGAGATACGAGTAAAAACAATAATAGACGATAACGGTATAGGTTCTATATCTAGACGTGCATTTTGCAAGTGTTTAGTAATGGGCTATTTGTTTAACAAATACACAAGTTTGTGTTAAAGTGACTTAAATGTTGCTTCAAAACGTGCAAAATAATAACATTATGAAATAAATGGCAAAATAAAACATCAAATTATAAATTAACGTCATGTGGCTGCATTCGATGTCTTAACATTTGCGTACGCTGTTTTTTATTAAAATTTTAATATTCTGTATAACATCAATAACTACGTAAATCAGTAATAATTGTGTGTCAAAGCGCAAATGTCCAATTATTATGAGCTCTGAAATCCAGCACAGTTCACGCATCTCTGCCATCAATGCGTTCTAGTTGATGGCTTTACAACAACAATAGTTTGGTCCACAGCGATTAGGTGTAAAGGTACATCCAAGATAACCATAACCAAAGGTGGCGAAGCTAACCTTCCCCGCGTCTGGTTGTTCGGATGATGGGTTATCCCGGAGTTGGTTGTGACCTTTCTTGATGGCAAATGCATCGTAACACTCCACACTACAATACCGAATCATCGACCAATATAATAAATCATCTTTAAAAAAAAGGAAATATCTCGAAACATTCTCCATATTTTAGCATGTATATAAAATATCTGTAAAACAGGTAAAGACAAACAATATACATGTAATAGTTTCCTTCCACTTTCTACTTTTACTGGGTGATGGTGAATACAATTTACGTACTTTTTGTGTTGAAAGGGGATGGTGTTAAGTATCTCCGTCTTTGCTGCCGCGCAGATGTCGTTACAGGTGGGTGCCACACCAGCACAGTCCCGTCGCAAACTGAAAACCCAGCCGTCACTTTTGGCAGCGCAATAGGAATGAGCCATCTCATCGAAATAGTTGTAACTTAACCTATACGTATCGACGGCATAGGCAATGTTCACTGTGCCTAAAAACATAAACTTATGTTAAGTCCAAAATGGAAGTTATTCGTGTATAGCAACATAATGCATACATTACAATGCAGATATGTTATCTTTATACTTAACAATCCATGTCAATTAATAGATTGTTTCTACGTTATACTATAGTATGCCAGTCTATCGTAATTCCACTCTGCTGTCGCACAAACATAATATAAATTAATAAATCATATAAATTATGAATTTCAGTTGATGTAATTAAATTAATAATAAAACAATACATTTTTTGCCTACCACACATAAGAGCAACACCAACAAGCAATCCTGTCA
Organism: Congeria kusceri; assembly: GCA_027627225.1. NCBI lineage: Eukaryota > Metazoa > Mollusca > Bivalvia > Myida > Dreissenidae > Congeria > Congeria kusceri. Next base: position 33,834,397 of record CM051030.1, on the reverse strand, counting down.
GCATTATTGTAAAGCTGTTTCCAGTGTCAAGACCAATAATGTTAATAAACAATCTTTGAGCAGCGACCTTAAATAGGATCCTCCGTCGGAGAAATTAACCAATCAATGCATGACAGAAACATTAAAAACACACTCCGTTTGTAAGAAATCGTGACTAAACGACGGCATAACCATTTCATTGATACCCCATTGGTTTAAAATAAAACGTGATAGGGGTACAACTTGACACCCCATTGGTTTAAAAACGTTTGGCTCGGTTACATCCTGATAGGTTTGAGTTTGTTGTGAATCTTGTGGATGTTATCGTAACACATATAATGCAATGTTCACCGTCTTGCAAACAAGTGCCCTTTGTTGCATCTATCTTTGTTTACCCTAATTGTTATGTCATATTAAGACTTCCGTGTTTGTCAGCTTCACGTAAATACTAGTATATATTGATATAACATATTAAGTGTAATTTATAAGTGGCTAAACGATGTTGACATGGATACCAACCTCCGCGCACAGACTTGACTAGTTATGTGAATGGCTCAAATCGTATACAATTAATAGCGTGCATCATAAGGAAATTTGATGCATGAAGACTTATCGCATGCTGACGCTATATTAATTTATAATACTGATGCCAAGTGTGGAACAGATCAAGGTGGATGGATGATGGACACCCAATAGTAATCAAAACTCTGACAGCGTAGAAAGACTGTTGGCGACAAAAGAAACTAAAATCATGTGAATTTCGAGTGCATTTTTGCTAAAAGAACAAAATTATTTTAAAGAAGTTCAATTTCCCACCTTTAAACTTGATAATTTGGCTTCTTATTCATTAGTATACACCATCATAACGAACACTAATTTATAAGTAACGAACAATATTTTGTTCGCACTAATTATCTTATGCAAACGGAATGATATATAATATTATGCCAAATTGGCATTGCCAATTAACAAAGCAGTCTGCAACGGGCCAGAATAACCGATGAAGCGTAGTAGTTAGGCGCACCGATTTTTAGTGCTTCTTTGCGAACGATCTATAAATAAACATGTTTACTTATAGATCTTTGTTCGTAGCCAATTGGGTCAAAATAAATCCAAATATCCAAGCTCTCTGTTGTCCATGTACAGTTTAAAATTAACAAACTGCAGTAATTTGTTGTCAAAATATTCAGAACGAGAATCGGTAACAAGAAAAAAAAAACTTTTGCAACGAGTAAAAAATAACTGAGGTGGCGCATTTATTTGGTGTCTTTATTCCAGGACACTCCGGTAAATATTTTGGTTAAATACAAGTCAATAGCAAAATTAGGGGTGTCATTAGTTCGAAGTAATTTTTTTATAAATGGACCTTTTTACATACTGTAAATGTAATAAATCACATGATAAACACATTATAATACATATTGCATACATTATTTTAAATAATCAAAATTACGAAAACTGGTGTGAAATTTTGCTGTTTTGAAGACGTACCCTTTCTGGTTTCGATTCACTGACTAATAGCTTGCAAAGAAAAGAAATAGTTTTCCGCTATACCTGAGTTGGAAATAACCCTCTCAAAAGACCATTGGCTTCCGCCAACAGTCTAAAATTTAGCATTGTCAGATATTAATTGCGGGAATGCGTTATTATTATATATCAGACAAGTGTACATAGTTATTTTAATTATTATACCATACGTATAATTAATTTTTCAAATAGTGTATTCATGATACGCAAATATAGTAAAAGTATCTTTAACAACATTTCGACGTATCTTCAGACACCGCATGGCCATGAGGTAGTTATTTTATTCCTTTCTCCACTGAGTTAAGATGAAAGACTTTTGGCTAAGTATCATTGAAGGGGGCTTACAAGCCTAAGCGACAAGCTTGTTTTTTTTATCAGTACCAGACATGGTACATCGAGGGTCATGCTGTGGGTCATTCGGTAGACAATTATATTCCCAAGATCCAGGATGGGTATGAGATCCAGGGTCAGTATGAGATTCAGGGTGGTATGAGATCCAGGGTGGGTATTAGATCCAGGGTGGGTTTAAGATACAGGATGAGTATGTGATCCAGGGTGGGTATGAGATCCAGAGTGGGTATTAGATCCAGGGTGGGTATGAGATCCAGGATGGGTATGAGATCTATTGTGGGTATGAGATCCAGGTTGGGTATGAGATCCAGGGTGGGTAGGAGAACCAGGATTGGCATGAGATCTAGGATGGGTATGATATTCAGGGTGGGTATGAGATCTAGGATGGGTATGAAATCCAGGGTGGGTATAAGATCCAGGGTGGGTTTGAGATCCAGGGTGGGTATGAGATGCAGGGTGGGTATGAGATCCAGGGTGGGTATGAGATCCAGGGTACGTATTAGGTCCAGGGTGGGTATGAAATCCAGGATGGGTATGAGATCCAGGGTGGGTAGGAGGTCCAGGGTGGGTATGAGATCCAGGATGGGTATGAGGTACAGAGTGGGTATGAGATCCAGGGTGGGTAGGAGATCAAGGGTGGTTAGGAGGTCAAGGGTGGGTATGAGATCCAGGGTGGGTATGAGATCCAGGGTGGGTATGAGATCCAGGGTGTGTATAAGATCCAGGGTGGGTATGAGATCCAGGGCGGGTATGCGATCCAGGGTGGAGATCCAGGGTGGGTATTAGGTCCAGGGTGGGTCTGAGATCCAGGATGGGTATGAGATCCAGGGTGGGTAGGAGGTCCAGGGTGGGTAGGAGGTCCAGGGTAAATAATTAGATCGGACCTAATGAAGGAGTGTATGTTTTAGATAATGTGTATGTATATGCTGTTATCTAGATCACATCTGCTAATGACAATATTATACAAACGAACGAATAAATCGATATGATAGCAAAGCAAATATATGATTTTTTATATTATGCCCAAGCAAAACGTCGTTTAATGTGCTAAATCACTGGATATGCACAAAATACACATTCCAATTAATTTCGTGTTACTTACATTATGTACACACTGCAAACATATACAATACGGTTTAGATATTGAGTTTATCACGCTTTAAATATGTTTACTTCTTTATATAAAATATGTGGACAGTATTGTTATCGGGATTGATACGGAGAATATAAGCTAGTCACGAAGTGAAATTCACACCTGTTGTTATTGTTGTTAATTAATGAGTCCGAACGAAAAAATGTATAAAAAGTGCATGTTAGAAATTAAATATGGTACGAATTCTTTCAAATTGCATGCTTGTCATGCATTTAAAGTGCATTTGTGACGTTGAGTGCAACCATTATATGTTTTCAATGTGTGAAAATCTGACATGTTCGAAACTTTTAAAAGTTAAGTAACAATTTACCGTAAATAATACCGAATGACCGTGCATAATGGCCACCTACAGACACTTACATGTTAATTATACGAGATAATAAATGTCATTAAAATATTTTATTACAGGTAATTATTGCTGAAAACCTCATGACCGTAATAAAGCAATTAAAGATATGAGGTGTAAAATGGACACGTTTTGAGACATTGTCATGTGATTCCCAAATTGCTATATATACGTTGGACCGATGTATTGCTGTATTATTCAAGTTAGTAGTGCAAAAATTGGCAGATGGTTTGTACTAGTACTTTGTTTAATCTGGCCGCATGCAGTAAGTATGGCTGGCGCACAGAGCTCTATCAATTACACTCCAAACCGGTTTGAATATGAACACTCCGTTCTTGAGAAGATCATCTATCTCGAGCACTACAAGAAAGAGTCGGCAGACGAGATAGAAGCACTAAAAAGCATATTCAAGATAAATATGCGTAATGGCTGTGCATTTTAGCTATATGAACAACCCGCGTTCTAATCTTTAACGTAGTTTACACAATTAGGATGATAAATAGCTTTTGCAGAATTGTTTATAACTTTCTTAAATAAATCAGTTAAAACGGAATTGCCATTTCTCATCTTATTTGATACGAACGCGATGTGGGATATTCAAATCAGCGGCTAAATGATACTGATTTTAAAATGTTAAAACATTATGATTTTGAGTAAGAACAAATAATTCAATGAGGTACAATGCAAAATAGTTTTCCCCTTTGTATGTATTGCCATAAAAAAAACAGTTAATGAAAGCTTAGGCTCATGATAGACAAGTACATACAAGTATTAACATAATTCGCAGATTAATCTATGCGGTAGCCCAATTGTAATAGTCTGCTGGCTAAGTTACAGGTCACTGAAACGATTCTAACACTACTAGCTTATTTCGCTAGGTGTTAATAATTTGTTTTATTTATTTTTAAGATCTTTATATAGTGAAGTGACATACATTGGAAATATAGAAAGTGTTCGTTAAAAAAATGTAAACCCAGTAGTGTGTGACCTACTGTGGTAGCTACTGCTCGAAACAAGTGTGCTTGTTTGCAATGTGTTGGATCACGGTACGAATGTCGAACATCATTTATTTTACAACCGTACTTTTATTTACCATATTCCGCCGTCCAAAATTTCTTCAAAGGACATCTCCTCTCAAACTACTGACCCAAATTGAAAAACATTTCTCAGAACTGATCTTTGGGTGGTCATAGCATTAAAACCTCTGGTTGCCATGGAATACGAAAGGAAAACCTTTATAAATCCTTTTTCTCGGAAATCCCTCGACTGATTAAAAAAACAAAATGGCACAAATATTCTCCTTGGGGGACCCTCTAAATTATTAAATTTATTGCAATCAGCGAAAAAACATGGCTGCCACTCGGACGGGGCTTATTTTGCATTTTATGTCCATGTTGGAAACTTTAAAAAACTTCATAGAAACTTCAGGCCCAATTTTAACAAGTATGTGAAACAAATGTTCCTTGGTTGACCTATATATACATTGTGAAAAACATCAGATAAACTTTAAAAATCCAGTTTTCTGGTTCACACCTGGTTCTTAATATAGGTGTTGTTTGTTCAGCAATATAGTCTCCGTTAACTCTTGTTTGTATTTACCAGCTTTTTTGAGACTGCTGATGATTTTGTTGAAGTTCTTTTTGATGTTAAAGAGGAGGATACTGCAGCTTCTACAACTGTTGCATTTCCTAATTGTTTTTAATAGCGATTTCTGTTTCTACTTTAATTAAATCATTGTTTTGTGTATGTACTGCTACTACTTCTACTACTACTACTTCTACTACTACTACTACTACTACTACTACTTCTACTTCTACTACTACTTCTACTACTAGTACTACTTCTACTACTACTTCTACTACTACTACTACTACTACTTCTACTACTACTTCTACTACTACTACTACTACAACTACTACTACTACTACTTCTACTACTACTACTACTACTACTACTACTACTACTACTTCTACTACTACTACTACTACTACTACTACTACTACTACTAATACTAATACTACTACTTCTACAACAACAACAACTACTACTACTACTACTACTACTACTACTACTACTACAACAACTACTACTACTACTACTACTACTGCTACTACTACAACTACTACTACTACTACTACTACTACTACTACTACTACTATTACTGCTGCTGCTGCTGCTGCTGCTTCTGTCGCTGCTGCTGCTGCTTCTGCTATTACTATTACTGCTTCTGCTATTACTACTACTGCTGCTACTGTTACTGCTACTAGATTTACTTCTGCTTATACGACGAAGACTATGATTGGGGTGATGACGATCAAGTATACTTGTATTCACAATTATTTTTTATACTAGTCACTCACCATGTGAGCTATATACGTTAAGACAAAAGACCTGTTTCAAAAGTGTATGCATATATCCAACGTATACAGCTGACGTAAGCTGTTTTCAACTAACGTATACAGCTCACGTAAGCTGTATACGGCGTGAGCTGTATACGATCTAACACGGCACAATGGCTTCAATACACTGATGTAGATGTAGTTGACCACGGCCCTGCAAATGGAATAAAGGCAAGTCTGAAAATATGTATTGTTGATTTCTTCAATTCATTCCAAAACTTATCATATTATTCTAAAATAAATACAATTTATTTCAATTTAAAGTCAACATAATCTACATGTGAAAATAAATAGTTATTTTTTAATTATCCGTATGTAAAAATACAAATAAACATACACACATATATATAAATATAAATTTGTTTTGTTTCTTGGGAGTTATATAAATTAAAATTGAAAAACAGATACAAAGACGATTTTTTTTTTAAATTTATAATATGTTTATTCATTTCAAGCGATCTATGCTACTTTCAAACATTGCCGTTTCGACGCATTCATTTCTTTCTTGCATATATTACATACTGTATGGTAATCGAAATATGTTTGGACAATGTTTGAACAGTCTTTTTTCCCATGATTGTTACGTTGATGCAATATTATTATTTATGTAATGCTAAGTAGTTAAATATAGAAAAGTATCAGTGAGATATATCCCTATGTCACTCACTACTTTTTTTTCATTGTATTTGATTTGGACAATATTTAAATGTAGGTGTTGTCACCATTTATCATACAGACTTACCAAAAAGAAAAGTAGTACAGATTAATAACAGCAACTGTTAAGAATACCTCTCCACTATATTGAGCTGTCTTTCTTCTTTTTTTCTCTATGATTGTCCTCAGTCGTATTGAGCCAAGGAGACTAGTGCAGTCGATGTCTTGCGGGTTTTACCCACAGGGCATTGGAGCTGGTCACCTTGGTCCAAACTTAATTTTAGGATCCAAGGTACTTATTTTATCCTTTGCACTTTATTAATTCCCGCATACTACACTGTTTACATAATTGCTGTATTGTCGATTCTCCAAAATCCAACAAGAATCAAAAGTAGCCTTAAGTTATAACTTGCGTTCATTAAGCAAGCACATATTTATATATAAGTTTGTGTGTATTATGGCTGTATATGCAGCAATCACTCTAAAGTATTTAGGTATTCAATGTGCTGTTGTAAGAAGTGTTCAGCGTTCTATTCTCCGCCATCTTGTTTTCTTCAAATCCTCGACCGACTTTTAACCCAATTGTGTTGTTAAATCCAAATAACTAATATAGAAACACTTCATACGTATAAGTAATCCATTTCAGAACACTCTTTCATATTTTAACGCGCATCTGCGAGTTTAATTATCTTGAATTGCTTTCGAAAACACATGGTGCGTTTTAATGCTGTAACTGTGTTAACTATAATTGTTTACTTCATAACACGTATGCTCACGCTTTTTGCCTTAAACATGTATGCACTGCGTTTTCTTCATTATCAAAACATCAGTAAAGGTAATGATAGGAGAAACCTTATTATAATTTGGACAGGTTTTCTTCCGTGGTATTTTGTGGCTTAATATCAACATTCATGTAGAGTATTTAACACTTTTGTTTAAGCAGTTCATCAGATTTTTCCTTATCACACAATATATTTTGTATGGAATCTTCCTCACACTGTGTGACGTCATAAAGTGGGTCATCACATTTTAATAGTGCCAAAATAACCGATCGCATACTTTTTCCGGTTGGAAAAGGTTCAAAAATGTCCATCCAAAGCTGTTAAGCCATGCATGCATCGCATGCACATGTAAATAAATAGATAGAACCCATCGAATGTGTCAAAACAACCTTTTTATTAAATTGTTTCGTTGAGACTTGTCTGGCCAGTAAATATGTCTCGTTGTGGATTAAAACTGAACGCATTGAAACCTTCCAACAACCACAACCGAAAACGTAAAGTTTAACACACTTTGTGAGCTAATTCTGTCTTTGTATCCCTGCTTTCCAATGTTCTTTGCTGTTGACAGGTCTACAGGTGGGAAGTCAACGTTGCCCAAGAATATATCAGTCATTGTTGCAAAGTTTGTGATTCTTCTAACGCAGTAAGAATAAACGTGATTCAAAGAGTAGAAAACGGTTGAAAATGGATTCTTGAAAAAGCAATTCAAAATAATATTTGAGCATGTACCGGCAATATTCTTGTCAGTTTTTTCGAAATAATGGTTATTATCTCATCGTTCCATCCTTTCTAATGCCCAAGTCAATGAAATATGTAATTGTCACTTTTGGTCAGGCAACTCTAAGATGACATATTTTAACAACATTTCTGAGAGGTCATCATGGTATTTACTATGATGTTGTTTTTATTGATATTGGGTTAAATTTAGAATGAGGAAGTAATATTGTCCTTGATCGTCATGATATTTCTTCCTTGCTCTGTTTGTTTCAGCAACAAATAAATCTTGAAGTAGGAAGACGGAAACAAATACAACAATAATTAAACCGGTTTTAAGCAGTTCAAACATGTTTGTTAATATTCGTTTTCCACTTAAAAAGACAATCAAATTGTGGCAATAAAACCTCCTTAAATATTGTTTATATAATTGACCCAAAACACAAAGACAATGTATTGTTAAATTGTATGTATTAAATTTAAACGTAATTATTTTAAACTGATATAAATAAAACTGATATTTAAAGTCAATATAGTTTCTACAAACCAAAATATCCATATCTAGAAAATGAATACAAGTTCACAACTGTTACTACTTTCTGTAAGGCAATTAAGAAGATTCTATATCAGGCAAATGATTGAGCCGTCTTATTTCCAAAATTCTTTCTGTTGATCCAATAGTCTGATATGTTTACTTTTAGGTCATTGTGTTAAACAGTCGATTGAAATATTATTCTGACATTTGTTTAGTTGACATTCATATAGATATTTATATTATATGTTGTCGTCTATTAGTAAGAAATACAGATTGTATTTTAATCAATACATACTCGTGTCTGAGTCTCCGATCGGGGTTAGTCGCTTAAAACTACATATGGGTGCCTTTGAAGAAATAAATGTACATATGCTTTGAAAAAAGTATATATATATATATATATATATATATATATATATATATAAACATGTTGTTGATACACAGTTTATATGGTTGACAGTTTTATTTCGGTTTCAGCAACGTTGTTAAATAAATCCGGGTAGTATAATTAGCAACAATAAATACCTTTGGAGGCTGAACAAAATGGAGTAGGACTGTTTCAATTGTTATGTTTGTTACCATATCACTATCATGTGGATGTTTACCTTTCTGACGTTTTAGATCGAATGGCCTGTAATAAATATAGCCCGGCTATATATATTCCTTGATTTTAGAATGGTAAACAATGTTCATTGTTAAAATGCTATTAAAATAGAGTCGAAAATCTAGCATAACTCGGTAACACTATTGCAAATATTTAAAAGAACGAGATAACCAGTTATACAAATTCAATTGTATTCGCATAATTTATGATATTGCACGTACATACGCATGGGCAAGGGTAGACTGAACAATTTGTGCAATATGCCATTTTATAAATTTGTGTATTGTTTTTAAAGGCTCTGTATCTGCCTGTGCAGAAACTACATTCAACATGGGAGTTTACTTAAATCAGAGGTATTTACATGTAAAGTGACAACACAATTTGTGTTCCTCTTGTTTTCGACAACCGACAGAACACTAAAAGGGATCAAGAATGAAGCAAATAGACAATAATGTAATTAAATATTTGTATAATAAACCACCGCTTAAGTAGTTTATTTCACTACAACATTTTTAAACAATTAGATGCGCAATTAATCAGCAGTCATAGCATGACAATTATATTTATTTGTCTCTTAACACTATGGAATCTTAATGCATTAATTGCTTATATTTGCAACATTATAATATACCACAAAGTTTTAACATGGTCACCATAATAATGAAATTTACTAGTGTAAAATGTTTTCAAATTTAACAAGCTATAATTAAATTTCTACATATTGCAGGCGTGTTTTACACACTATCACGAACATTTATTGACAGTAAATCAGTAATAATTTATTATAAATACTGAAAGTAAGAACACTGATTTTAAACTTCCGCGGTTTTTCATAATATGATGCAAAGGAGAGATACTAGCTCTTAATTTTATAAGTCAAACAATTACATTGAATTAAATACGTAATTTAACAATGTTCATATACAGTACGAGTCAACCGAAACATATATTGCGCTTCGCTGCGTTTGGGCGATCGATTCAGAGGCTTGTCGAGGCGAAGCAGACCTTTGTACAGTGCGAAATATCGCGAAGTGATTTCTCCGCGAAAATTAGCCACAGCTATGAGTATTATCTGTACCGGAACGCGATGACCCGTCGCGTTCTTGCGTGGAAGTATTTGCTACCACTACGCTTAGATTCGCCTAGTAATAACTTGCATTGAGTATTCTGACTCCGCGCGGCCAATAAAATATTTGATTACATTAGTGTAAGAAGTACAAAGTAAATTTCAGCTGCGCGTTTATTGTGTTTCAACCATACATAACATAATCAAAACGCTGACAGCGTAGAAAGACTGTTGGCGAGAAAAGAAACTAAAAGCATGTAAATTATGAGTGCATTTTTGCTAAAATGGAAACATTTGTTTGAATGAAGTTCAATGTTCTATCATAAGCATTACTGCATTAAAATCATTCTGGACTTGCCATTACAAAATATTCATTGTTTTCGTAGAATACACAATAATAGTTGAGTATGTAATTAAAAGGCTATTCATGTTCTATTATAAAAGTAAGTAGCCTCCGATATTTATCAATTGCTTAAGACGGTTAGATACTAAAAGAACACACGACGCACGCCATTTCCCGTCCATCAACGTAGGGAGGACATTTCAGACTGCCACAAGACCCTCCACCATATAAAAAAGGGCACCATTATGATCACTAAAGCTAGAATGCAGTGCTTCGACATGTTTGTCCATACAGACGTATCCCTTGCCATGGTAATTATGGTACTCCCCCATCAGGTATCCCTGGTACACCTTGTCCAGCCGCTGTAGCATGATGTCCTTCCATATATCACCAGAGTGGTCTTCCCGCGAGTAAGACGCACAGCGCACGGGACGTCATAATTGTGGAGATTACTTTTAACAGGAGCAGATTGTGTTTGGTACTCAGCACCGTACATCAGCGATCTTTCATCATCAGTGACCTCATTGTGTTTATCATACTCTGGGTCGTTTGGCGAACAAACATATTCGCCAGAGCCAGAGTGGGTAAAATGTCCACCTGCAGCTTAACCTGTATAGACTTGCATCGTTTCTGTAATATTGGTACATGCTTTAAAATCTCAGTGAACGTACGTCGATGAAATTTGCTTCTGCACATGAGTGTTTAAGTCTGGAAAAGTTTAAACACCACAGTAACGATCAGCACATTATGGGAGTTACTGATGTTATGACAAAGTAATGGAATTTCATGTATACTAAATTTATACCAATCATACACACATTGTCAGTTAAACACGCACTTTATGTAATCTACATTAATGCTATCCACAATAATTTGTTTTTAGTTATAGATGGACATGCATACTTTGTGTACGTTTACTTGGATTCCCAATCCACACATAGTATGTTAGAATGACATCAAATTCATGACAATATACCGAAGCTAAGTGTTCGATTAAATAAGAAATACCAACACGTATATTCAGTGCCGTACAAACTATAATAAAATAGTATAGGAATACGTATCTGCAGTATTAATATTGCAATAACAACAATGGAAATTATCTGCGTTATTAAACTGAACTTGGCTTGTTACAATATGTTTCAAGGTACTAGATCCGTTTCAATACGAATGGGGAGTGTCGTCTGAAACCCGGGCTTAATGAATGTGCGCAAAGTGTCGTTCCGGATTAGCCTGTGCAGACTGCGACACTTTCCTCTTGTATGGTATTTTCTGTGTCACGGAAATCTCTTCTTAACATAAATCCACTGTAGGCGAAAAGTGTCGTCCCGAATTAGCCTGTGCGGACTGCACATGCTGATGCGGGACAACAGTTTACGCACATGCATTAAACCTGGTTTTCCCACGACACGCCTCAAATATTTTATGAAATTGTTAACAAAAACTAAATATTTATTTGCAGAGATACGATCCTCAAACTCTTATGTTCACACTAGATCATCTTTACTATCAGCATCAATCTTTTGCTGATTTTGATCATCCAGCCCAACTGAGCCGGATCTGAAAAACTAGTTTGTTTTCAAACAACTATTTGTCTAGATAATTTAACCTGACTATGTGTAGCGCTTTAATTAATTTAAAAACAAGTATATCACAATACCAATGTACACAATATTGGTTTATAATTATATAGGATATGCCTTTGACAAACATTTTGACCCTGATTGATGTGAACGCCATCTTGAGTCTAACCAGGTAATATCTAGCTCCAATTCTGCTTGAACCAGAAGAAAGGCTAAACGTGGTATGTGAACTGGAGACAATATATCAATAAACTACCTGACAATATTGTATTTAGTGACCTAATAGCATCGTTTTATTCTGTTTAATATTTTGTTCTTGTGAAATAAGTTATCCAGAACTTTATTTCTTATTCCAACATGTTAGTTGTATAGATCACGCCGTTTTGGGAAACCGCAGTAATTTCAGACACCATACAAGTTTACAACATTGTTCTTATATTCATGTTGGCAATGTTAGAAATGTTGAGCATGTACTCGGTTTACATGACACCCATGAAGCGTATCTGTACCATAATGAAATAAATTAACGTGCGCTTAAACACATAATTATTTCGAATATAGGGTTCGTTTTGTTGTCAAAATTATTGCTGATTCTTCAGTTCGCAAACGATTATTAATATCATAAGATGATCAACTAGTTCTACAAAGTAATTTAAAACAGTTTAATTAATGGTGGGCGTTTAAAGTCATACGTGTTATGGTTGTCTTATAAAAACTTGCAATAACACAATTTTGTCCGTAGAATTTATGTTTTTTTTTAAATTATTAACGTTTGCATCAGTTATTTATTATTTTTCATCATTATATTAATATTCAAATTAGTAACACGCGTTATATGTATCTATTTTGCTTCTATTGCTAGTATTTTTAGATTGAACAACCAGATTGCTACTACCTAAAGCATTTAGCAAAAACAGTATCATATTGTTTGTATTGTATGAAGGTTACTTGTTTTATTATCTATGTTTTTAAAAAGTACAGTTGTACGACCGTAAGGTGTGCTATAAAGGCTTTTACGCATATCTCTGTATTCTTTGAATTAATCTGCTAAAGTATAAAGGGTATTAGTTGGTTTAAGTGTAATATCGTATTTTATTTTACTTGAGTGGTAGTAACAAAATATTGTCATCAGTGTTGGCACACACTCGCGAAAGTATACATTCAGTCTGACGAAAGGTTAAAACATTCTAATGTGCTAATAAATAAGACTCTTAGCTCATTGTTTAAACACAAACATACTTTTATTTCAATAAAGTAGACGAAGTACAAACAACAAAACTGTTCTTGACATTTTACCGATATGGTTCAATTTCAATCAAATAGTATTTGTCCTGTGCATTGGTGTGAACATTACTTATTGAGGAATTTGCGAAATTTAAAACACATACCTTATAAAAAATAAATTATTTTATAGTTTGTCCGTTTACAAAGTTATGGAACAAACAGCGCACGGTAATTCCCGCCCATTGACATACGGAGGGCATTTCAAAGAGCCGCATCTTCCCTCAACTAGATAGAACAGAGCACCATTGGCGTTGCCATGACTTGCCTCCATCGCCTCAGCCTGTCTGTCCATACACACATAGTTCTTGCTTTGATGGCTAGCATCCGCAGACATCAAATACCCCTGGTACTCCAACGTCCATCCCATGTAACAAGACGTTCTTGCTGGTAACATTACGGTTGTTTTTCCGCGAGACAAGCAAAGTGAGCATGGGACGTCCATGTCGACTAGAGACGTAAAAGTTATTTCCGTCGTTTCGTATTCAGCTCCGTAAATTAAGGAACGGCTATTCTGTTCCTCATCAGTAAATGCGTCAAACTGTGGATCGTTTGGGAGACAGAGATACTCCGCTGAGCCGGCATGCGTAAAGTGAGCACCACCCGCCTGGCCACTGTATACCAGAGATGTCGTCGTTATGTTGGGACACGTCTTCCTTCCCCACCGAACGTACGTAAAGCCACTTTGTATCTGAACTGATGATTTTAACGTCTCTTTTATATCTAAAAACCATTCAGTATTATTGCAATAATGTTGATTTGGCATTGTACATATTGTATTGAGTTTATGATATACAATTTGTTCAATTACTTGCACACATAATCTACGACGGTAACAGCTTATTTTAATTATTAATACCGAACGTACAGTCAGACACGATGCATACTTTAAATCTTAGTTCATTTATAATGTGCTTTTTTCAAAATAAGCTATTAATGTTTACCAGCTAGTGTCAAAGTTTCCGTTTTTGAATTCATTATATGTACCTATGTATACTATTTAATTACATGTTATCATTTTCCTCATGTATGTTATGCATTTATCAAAACTTAATGTACCTTGTACTTGTTGTTGCAGAGCAGCAATTTTTCCAGTGGCCTCAGCTTTGAACTGTTCAAGATATATAAGCTTCTCGATCACGTTATGTTCATATTCGAACCTGTTAGGCGCATAGATGATGCACTCCGGTTCAAGGGCATTTGCGCCCAGTAATAAACACACTGCAAGAATTTGAAGCATGTTTGGTGATCATAAGAATTGGTATGGGTAACCGGCGAGTTTCAATGCACTTAAATAATCTTTCACAAGTCACATGTCAGCCAAGGTAAAGCAAAGATAGCCATATTAGGCTATGTAATTAAGACGCACGCATTGAAACACTTCCGCTATTTATGGTAATCACCTTTTAAATACCCAATCAATTTTACTGTATATGCATGAGGAAACATACCAATAAAGAAAGAATAAGGTCGCGCACCGAAAGACTCCGTGATTGTGTTCTTTATTTATTATGAGAGAGAGTGAGTTTTTTTTAACTTAAGAAAGGACCAAACTTTTGTTTAAATATTTTTTGTTTTACAGTCAGTGTATCGTTGACATAATATAGACTTTTTTAAACCGTTGGAATCTAAGCTATATCAGTTTTCGTTCAAACGACATTTAGTATTTCTTGTTCCCAGGTATATCCACATACTCAGAATTATCGATTTGTTAAACTGGACCGGAATGAAAGATGGATATGCGTGTTATTCATTATTAATGTGAGTTGTCTTCCTGCGTTAAAGACACATATAGGCTCGATTGTTTCATGCGTTTCACATCGCAGCGATAACGCATCCGATGTGTTTATGCATTGTACATTACCTCATAAACGCGTAAGCTCCCGTTTTTGCGGCGATTTACTGACGCACGGTTTTTCGATTTTCCGAAAGAGCACAATACTTGCATCTTGTGAAAGACGTTCCGCAGTCGCTCGCTATATTCCCCTCTCAATAAGTTATTATACTTGTACTTTGTAGACAGGTTTGTCCTACTATATCACATTGCAGCGCATCCTTTCTTTACATGTTAACATACATAAACATTGCTCAAGTTATTATACTTGTACTTTGTAGACAGGTTTGTCCTACTATATCGCATTGCAACGTATCCTTTTTGTACATGCTAACATACATAAACATTGCTCTTGCTTGTTTGTTTTTTTCTACACATATTTGTTTTACTTAAATGTATGAAAGCGTACCCTTGCCGTCAGTCACCATTTATTTTATACATATTATAATATATAGACATTCTCCATATTGTGGGGTGTCTGTATAAGACCTAGTTATGTGGCGACGATATAAAACCTTGCTCTGGGGTGTCTGTATATATGATATATAACGCCCCGCAACTGGTCATGTAACGCAATCAAGTAATTGATGGATTGTATATAGTTTCAAGAGAATACTGGTTTTATTGAATAATAATAATAATAATGATTATAATAATAATTATAATAAATGTTATCATAATACAAATGAGAAAGATGATATTAACAATTAAAGAAACTTTATATTTTGGTATTTTATTAATGCATGCATATTATTATTATTATTATTATTATTATTATTATTATGATTATTATTATTATTATCATTATTATTTAATATAACAACAAACGAAAATTGAAGGACTAGGATGAGCATAATTATATGACTTATTTACTTACATATATTTTTTGTTATATTTAATAATTTGATTTTTATATATTAATAAAGGTATTTTAGTCGTTTTCTTACTACTAGGTAAATTTTTTTATTAATTCAACGTCGCTTTGTTCAATATATATTTTGTATACGTAATGCATAAATGACTGATCGCCAAGATGTTGTTCTTTTATACGTTGGACTAGAGCTTGTTTACGGATTAGTGTAGTCTAAATGGAACATGTTAGTTTTGGAACATGTTTTAAAAATGTTGCTCCACAAACTGAAGCATTTGGAAAAACAAAATAATAAACTTAATCATGAACAGCAAACACGAGAGAAAAAAGTTGTGCCCCTTCTAGGTCTTGAACCTACGATCTGTGAATCATAAGTTTGTAATTTATAAAAGCTTACCACTCGACTGCTATAATGTGTATTTTAACACTATGTGATGCACACATTAAAACAACCATATGTATTGCAAAGAAATTAACAGAAAAGTATTATGTTAAGGAAATTAAATGAGTATATATTATATTTTAAGGGAACTTTAAGACACGGCAAGGAAGAGTATGTAATACCAAGATAGTATTCGATATATTTAAGTGAATAACATATTGTGTCCTTTAAGCCTCAGTCACACATTCCCGATTTTTCCTGTCGTTCTTGAGCCGACAGCGTCCCGAAATTAAATGTTTGATCCGACAGATCGATTATGGTCACGACAGCTTCTTGACAGCGTCTCGACAGAGTACTCACAAAGTCCCGATTTTTCCGAATGCGATCCGACAGAGTCCCGACACTGCCCTGATAGCGTCAGGGCATACTGACACGAGTATGTATTGATTAAAATACAATCTGTATTTCTTACTAACAGACGGACAACATATAATATCAATCATTGTTGCAAAGTTTGTTATTCTTCTAATGCAGTAAGAATATACGCGATTCAAAGAGTAGAAAACGGAGGAAAACGGATCCTTGAAAAAGCAATTCAAAATAATATTCGAGCATGTACCGGCAATATTCTAGTCAGTGTTTTCGAAATAATGGTTATTATCTCATCGTTCCATCCTTTCTATTGCCCAAGTCAATGAAATATGTAATTGCCATTTTTGGTCAGGCAACTCTAAGATGACATATTTTAACAACATTTTTGAGAGGTCATCATGGTATTTACAATGATGTTGTTTTTATTGATATTGGGTTAAATTTAGAATGATGAAGTAATATTGTCCTTGGTCGTCATGATATTTCTTCCTTGCTTTGTTTGTTTCAGCAACAAATAAATCTTGAAGTAGGAAGACGGAAGCAAATACAACAATAATTAAACCGGTTTTAAGCAGTTCAAACATGTTTGTTAATAATCGTTTTCCACTTAAAAAGACAATCAAATTGTTGCAATAAAACCTCCTTAAATATTGTTTATATAATTGACCCAAAACACAAAGACAATGTATTATTAAGTTGTATGTAGTAAATTTAAACGTACTTATTTTAAACTGATATAAATAAAACTGGTATTTAAATTCTATATAGTTTCTATAAACCAAAATATCCATATCTAGACATTGAATACAAGTTCACAACTGTAACTACTTTCTGTAAGGCAATTAAGAAGATTCTATATCAGGCAAATGAGCCGACTTATTTTCAAAAATTCTTTCTGTTGATCCAATAGTCTGATATGTTTACTTTTAGGTCATTGTGTTAAACAGTCGATTGAAAAATTATTCTGACATGTGTTTAGTTGACATTCATATAGATATTTATATTATATGTTGTCGTCTATTAGTAAGAAATACATATTGTATTTTCATCAATACATACTCGTGTCTGAGTCTCCTATCGGGGTTAGTCGCTTTGAAGAAATAAATGTACATATGCTTTGAAAAAGTATATATATAAACATGTTGTTGATACACTGTTTACCTGGTTGACAGTTTTATTTCGGTTTCAGCAACGTTGTTAAATAAATCCGTGTAGTATAATTAGCAACACTAAATACCTTTGGAGGCTGAACAAAATGGAGTAGGACTGTTTCAATTGTTATGTTTTTTACCATATCACTATCATTGGATGTTTACCTTTCTGACGGGTTAGATCGAATTGCCTGTAATAAATATAGCCCGGCTATATATTTTCATTGATTTAAAAATGGTAAACAATGTTCATTGTTAAAATGCTATTAAAATAGAGGCGAAAATCTAGCATAACTCGGTAACAATATTGCAAATATTTAAAAGAATGAGATAACCAAATTCAATTGTATTCGCATAATTCATTAATTCATGATATTGCACGTACATACGCATGGGCCCGGGTGGACTGAAGAATTCGTGCAATATGTCATATTATAAATTTGTGTATTGTTTTTAAAGGCTCTGTATCTGCCTGTGCAAAACTCTACATTCAACTTGGGAGTTTACTTAAATCAGAGGAAATGACATGTAAAGTGACAACACAATGTGTATTCCTCTTGTTTTCGACAACCGACAGAACACTAAAAAGGATCAAGAATGAAGCAAATAGACAGTAATGTAATTAAATATTTGGATAATAAACCACCGCTTAAGTAGTTTATTTCACTACAACATTTTTAAACAATTAGATGCGCAATTAATCATCAGTCATAGCATGAAAATTATTTTTATTTGTCCCTTAACTCTATGGAATCTTAATGCATTAATTGCTAATATTTGCAACATTATAATATACCACAACGTTTTAACATGGTCATCATAATAATGAGGTTTACTAGTGAAAAATGTTTTCAAATTTAACAGGCAGGAAATAAATTTCTACATATTGCAGGTGTGTTTTACACACTATCACGAAGCTTAATTGACAGTAAATCAGTAATAATATTTTATAAATACTGAAAGTAAGAACACTGATTTTAAACTTCCGCGGTTTTTCATAATATGATGCAAAGGAGAGATACTAGCTCTTAATTTTATAAGTCAAACAATTACATTAAATTAAATACGTAAATTAACAATGTTCATATACAGTACGGGTCAACCGAAACATATATTGCGCTTCGCTGCGTTTGGGCGATCGATTCAGAGGCTTGTCGAGGCGAAGCAGACCGTTGTACAGTGCGAAATATCGCGAAGTTATTTCTGCGCGAAAATTAGCCACAGCTATGAGTATTATCTGTACCGGAACGCGATGACCCGTCGCGTTCTTGCGTGGACGTATTTGCTACCACAACGCTTAGATTCGCCTACTAATAACTTGCATTGAGTATTCTGACTCCGCGCGGCCGATAAAATATTTGATTACATTAGTGTAAGAAGTACAAAGTAAATTTCAGCTGCGCGTTTATTGTGTTTCAACCATATATAACATAATCAAAACGCTGACAGCGTGAAAAGACTGTTGGCGAGAAAAGAAACTAAAAGCATGTAAATTATGACAGCATTTTTGCTAAAATGGAAACATTTGTTTGAATGATGTTCAATGTTCTATCATAAGCATTACTGCATTAAAATCATTCTGGAATTGCCATTACAAAATATTCATTGTTTTCGTAGAATACACAATAATAGTTGAGTATGTAATTAAAAGGCTCTTCATATTCTATTATAAAAGTAAGTAGCCTCCGATATTTATCAATTGCTTAAGACGCTTCTATACTTAAAGAACACACGACGCACGCCATTTCCCGTCCATCAACGTAGGGAGGACATTTCAGACTGCCACAACGACTCTCCACCATATAAAAAGGGCACCATTATGATCACTTAAGCTAGAATGCAGTGCTTCGACATGTTTGTCCATACAGACGTATCCCTTGCCATGGTAATTATGGTACTCCCCCATCAGGTATCCCTGGTACTCATTGGTCCATCCGCTGTGGCATGATGTCCTTCCATATATCACCAGAGTGGTCTTCCCACGAGTAAGACACACAGCGCACGGGACGTCATAATTGTGGAGATTACTTAAAACAGGAGCAGATTGTGTTTGGTACTCAGCACCGTACATCAGCGACCTTTCATCACCAGTGACCTCATTGTATTTATTATACTCTTAGTCGTTTGGCGAACAAACATATTCGCCAGAGCCAGAGTGGGTAAAATGTCCACCTGCAGCTTGACCTGTATAGACTTGCATCGTTTCTGTAATAGTGCATGCTTTAAAATCTCAGTGAACGCACGTCGATGAAATTTGCTTCTGCACATGAGTGTTTAAGTCTGGAAAAGTTTAAAGACCACAGTAACGATCAACACATTATGGGAGTTACTGATGTTTTGACAAAGTAATGGAATTTCATGTATAGTAAATTTATACCAATCATACATACATTGTCAGTTAAACATGCACTTTATGTAATCTACATTAATGCTATCCACAACAATTTTTTTTTTATTATAGACGGACATGCCTACTTTGTGTACGTTTACATGGATTCTCAATCCACACATAGTATATTAGAATGACATCAAATTCATGACAATATACCCACGCAAAGTGTTCGATTAAACAAGAAATATCAACACGTATATTTAGTGCCGTACACACTATAAAATGGTATAGGAATATGTATCTGCAATATTAATATTGCAATAACAACAATAGAAATTATCTGCGTTATTAGACTGAACTTGACGTGTTACACTATGTTTCAAGGTACTAGATCCGTTTCAATACGAATGGGGAGTGTCGTCTGAAACCCGGGCTTCATGAATGTGCGCAAAGTGTCGTTCCGGATTAGCCTGTGCGGACTGCGACACTTTCCGCTTTTATGGTATTTTCTGTATCACGGAAATCTCTTCTTAACATAAATCCACTGTAGGCGAAAAGTGTCGTCCCGAATTAGCCTGTGCGGACTGCACATGCTGATCCGGGACAACAGTTTACGCACATGCATTAAACCTTGTTTTCCCACGACACGCATCAAATATTTTAAGAAATTGTTAACAAAAACTAAATTGTATTTAGTGCCTTGTCACAATGTAAACATTTAATACGTAGTTTGCATTTTCGGACATGTATCTCTATGATGATACACGTGTTTCTCGAAGTTAGACATGATTTATGTTAGTCACTAAAATATTAAAACAAAATTAATTTGAGTATTTTGTCGGGTTAAGAAAATGTATAAGTAATAACCTTACGATGACACATACTATTTTGTTTAATTAAGTTTGGATATTGCATTAAAATTAGTATAGATCTATTATTGTTGTAGTTTTATGCTCAATGCGTTTGATGATTTAAGAATACTGATTTTCACTGAATAGTACTATATCCTATAGTACTATGTTATTTCAGTTAAATTGTCCCTGTGTAGAATACTGATGTTCACCGAAAAGTATTATATCCTGTAGTACTATGTTGTTTGAGTAATTAATCCCTGTGAATAATATCATTTCAAACAGAACAAAAAAAATAACCATGTAGTTGTTGCTCCTGAGCAGCAAATATCCCAGTGGCCTCAGCTTTGAACTGTTCCAGATATATCAGTTACTCTAGGACGTTGTATTCATATTCGAACCGGTTGATACACACCCGATCTTACGCCTTTGCGCCAAGCAGCAAACATACTGCAACAAGTCCTCGAAGCATGGTTAGTAAGTATTCGAGTTGGTATAAATTCCCGGGCAGTCTCAATAGTACTTTAATAGTGTTAACATAGTCACATGACAGCTTACGTAAGCGTAGAAAGCCATATTAGGTTAAGAAATTCAGACGAAAGCTTTGAACTATTCAAACATCCTTTATTATTTGTACACCTTATATGGTAATAACGTTTTTTTTAAGCTAGCTCAATACTAGACATTTGAGATCGCATTCTGGTTCAAACGTGCCATTAATCGGGTTATTGCTATGTGTGCATTTGATAAATATGGTTTTGGTGGCGTTTGTTTAGTGGTTATATACAACAAAACAGCGCAGTAGCACAATATATGTATTACAAAAATACTTAAACCAAAAGAAATCCAATGCAGCACGATTGAAATCAAACAAATGTACATATTTACGGTGTAGGCATAAATTGTAATATATATTGCTGTAACATAACTTTAAATTTGCCTTGAAATAAGACTGAAATAAAGATTTAAATTTCGCTTTATTTTCATGTGAACAGATAGGAACTTTGAGCCCAACATAAATGTAAAGCTGACAGAACAGATAAAATAATATGTTGTCTGAAAAAATGTGGTTTTCCTGGACTTACATGGTTTTTTTCACTTAAATCTGTATTTATTTATTGTTGATGTATAACCTATATTTGACTGAAATAAAAAGTACGAACAAAATAAACCTTGAACGTTTTGAAAAACTAAAATAAAATCTATCATACTCGTTAAAAATAGACAGCTATATTTAGGCAATTCCACAACAATAATTATCAGTTTATCACACTCTTTATACCAGTTTTAATAAATACATGTACAGTAAACTCCAATTATAACGATATGGCTTATATCGGGGCTCGAAATTCATTTTTTTCATCAAAAGATCGAATTTTTCCCGACAGCGGCCCGAGAGCGTCTCGACAGAGTCCCAACAGCGTCCTGATTCTCCCGAAGGCGATCCGACAGTGTCTCGACATCGTCCAACATTTTTATTATTAGCGCTGTCAGGAGGCTGTCACGAGCCAAAATCGGGAAGCATTCATGGTGGACCGGTCAAAGTTCCATCCATTAATGACAAACACAAACAAACACGCACAAAACACCCGCTATTCACCAGGCTTGGTATATGTATATATACTAGTTTATGTTATATCATTCCCGTTTCACCGGATATTGCCCCGACGCCGTCCCGAAGCCGTCCCGACACCGTACCGAATTTGATCCGATACAGCCGAATCTATTCCGACAGAGTCCCGACTAGACTCGGCTGAGTCTACCGAATGTTAAGGGACAACCTTAATTGTCGGGAGTGCTTGGCCGAAAGCGTCCAGACAGCACCCGACAGCGTCCCGATATTCCAGATGTTTGTATTTTTTGTATCGTAGCGCTGTCGGAAGCCATCATCGGGAATGTGTGACTGAGGCATTAGTACGATATTTGGAGAGTGCAAAATGTGTGAAAAACATTGATCCAGGTAAACATTTATTTGGTCGACTTTAATCACAACAAGTTAGTTTTATGGTCGATAAAAACTGGCCTTCGGTGACTGATTCTATAACTTATTTGCTAAAATTGTTCAGAGAAAATTTGTGAAAAAAAGTATGTTATCTATAAAATGAAACGTGTTTGTTATCATATTCTTCTTTGTGTTTATTCTTTAAGTGTGTTATAAACAGATATAGCGAATCTACCATTATTAACCCCGATGTCAAGTTGTTTTACTGTGTATTGAAAATTTTAAAAAATATTATAGTAGATATGCCATAACGGAATGACGTCAGACATTAGTATGAGAACGTTACATATATGAAATCACGTCGTGAAGATTCTGAAAATGAAATTATTATAGTTACCTTTGATAATACTCCTGAATTTGTGAATTATCAACAATTGATTGCATTAAAGCAGCATTATTATCTTTCATTATAAGCCTTTAGTCTGATGTCTTTTGGTTTCAATTAATTATGTATGTAAAATGATCAGTGTTGCTTCTGTTTTATATAACTTGAATGCCCGTGCTCTGCTTTGCCTTTTAACGGATGTAAAGATATTCGGATACAGCGATATAAATTCTATGGTTCACTCAATATCGTTACAAGTGGAGTTTACTGTATATTATAATTCAAAGCTATAATATCAGGGTTTTTTTTCTTTCAGTTAACTGGGAATACACAAAATGCTACCTACACCCTGCAATTTTTTCAGTTCCGGGACAACACACCATATATCAACAATATGTGTCTTATTTATTATCCTCTTTTCCATATATCTTCATGTCAACAATGTTTATTCTGGTAATTGAGGCTGACTATGCTGATAATTTAGGTTGCATCTTCACCAACTGGCACTGTCAGAAAAAAACATGTTCAGTATTACGGCAATTCAGTGAATAACGGCAATTCTCTTCCTTCAGCTGCCAAAATAATTTTAAAACAATTAAATAACTGATTGTTTTCCACTACATATTAAACTGTATATATACACAATTTTCCAGTGTGCAACCCAACCCAGTAAGCTGTATTTTTCAGTGTACGGTAAAATTAATGTCAAAACTAGGTAATTACTGAATGAATCCGTATTATTATGCCGATCATAAAAAACACACAGGTGCACACATTCATAAGCAAAATGACACTCATATTAAATATAAGTACTCAACTATTAAAGGAAAAACCTAACAAAAACCTTACTGTCTTGAAGCTTCAAAACTAAGGGACTAACATATCATACATGTTCTTCAGGACTTGTATGTTCATTTTCTTACGTGTAGAGAAATATAAACATTAATTGAATAATATTACTAATACTAATACATTAATTGCATATTTATTCAATATAATTTTGTAATTCCGTGCATTGAAATGAAAAGCATCGCATTATCTTCTAATGAATTATTTTTTGATTTTATAAGACAATATATTCAGAAATTTCAGAATAACAATCTATTTTGTTTTCAATGTCTAGTCTTACTTACATATTTTTCATCTCCTTATTAACAAGATTCAAGCAGGTTCATCATATGTACGATCTGGTGACGGTCATTTATTTTATTTGGCTCCGATTTCCTTTCAGTAAGCAATCCCTTTTTGCTCCTATTTATAATTGTCCTTTGGCAGTTGTTTTTGTTTATACCGCGAAGTCCGATTACTTTCGGTTTCAATTTCTATCAATCTTCCACAATGTCGATACATTTATTTGTTTGCATTTCGTCAGAAGTATATATATATGATACTAACATGTATAAAATAATGTGATTATATAAAAGAATATGCTTATATAAAAAATGTCATGTGTTCGACACGAATCGGAACCAAGCGGGCATAGTACGAAATGGGTAACGAAATTGTCGACAATGACCGATATCGGCCGATCATTTTTAAAAAAGCGGAAAATGATATGAATTGCACTACCTAGGTGAGTTGCTACGACGACGTGCTTTTTCTCTGCATTTTCCATTTAGGGCCGTCCGAGGCTAAACATGAGATTGTGTCTCAACACTTCGAAAGTCTACAGGAAAAACATTCTATACATGGTGTTAATAAACACCTAAATGTGCCGTAAAATCATAATTCACATTTAAAACGTGCTTTTATTACTTTTTAAATGACTTGTTACGGCTTATCAACCATGAAAAAAAACATCTATATATTGGAAGTAACCTTTTACGACATTCTCTGTTAATGACGTAAGCGCGCGTGCTTTGCCGCCGTTTGTATGGTGTAATGCGAATATGTCGTGTTTTCGGCATGTACATATAATACAACGATATCATAGGTTTGTAATAATAAGGTTATTTAACTGCGCCATGTACAATAAGGTGATGCATGTGTACTCGTACACAGCTGACATACTCACATTGGCCTATATTAGCTCGTCCAGCTATGTACTTATCCAATGGCCCGACCTATATGGCATGTCATTCGTGTACTTATAAAATGGCTCGACCAATATGCTATGCGAGCTGTGTACTTATCGAACAGACGGTAAGAAAATTTAACTTCAGATTGTGTTAACTAGATCCTGTCGAATATATTTTGTTTGTTATATATTATTTTCATTGTCCTGCACATTTCAACAACAACGGCACGTCGAAATAGAAAGACGAAAATAGCAGCACAATTACATGACAAATGTAAGCAGCGTAAACATTTGCTGCTTTCAAAAAAGCCAATCTTAAATCGACAATCAAATGGTGGGTATACAATTTCCTTAAATAATAAGTATATAATTAATCAAGTTTCTTAAATTAAAACAAAGCCAATATTGTCCGTCTCCGTGGCCTAGTGGTTAGGGCGTTCGCCTACGGAGCGGTAGGTCAAAGGTTCGAGTCCTAAAAATAAACGTGACCCAACATCGCTTTGACTAAACTCAAAATCCTCAAGTTCGTGTTCAAGTTTAGATGACGTCATTTGGCAAGATTCTGGTCTCTTGAGATGGGATATTCTTCGGACCTAAACATTGCGAAGAATTGTGACACAATATGTACACTTCGATTTGAAAGAAAACGATTCTAAATTAAATTATTGTACATGTTTTGATAATGATTGATGAAGATGTGTGTACATATTAGAGGCCACACATGTTTTACCTTTACAGAGTACAGTATAATGTTAATGTGACCTGTATATGTATTGTTGGATATGTTGTCCATACATAATTCAAAACATAAGTAAAACGAGGAATCAATGTGATAAAGTTTATTTTATGGCCGTAGTGGTGTAATGGATATGGTGGCGGCCTTGCGTACTACATGGTGTATTTGAATATGTAAGTAAACCTAATCACGCACATAAAAACAACACAATCCTAATCTATCCAATTGTTTGCCTGCATGTAATTTATCGTGCCATTATTTGACGTACAGCCGTTTGAATGACATAATATTACCGAATTAAATCATTGCATTTGGAATGTTTATAGCAAATTTACTGGACATTTAGTTTCGCTACACAGTAAAGATACGCAGTAATAGCCTGGACATGTGTTTGTTCGTACCAATGTGTTTACCTTTTACAAGTATGCTGGTGAAAACGAATTAAAAAATAGCAATTATGCATTAATATCAGATCGTGTAATACAGAGACTTTGTTTTCATGTGTAATCACTGACATGAAGTTTTCATTACTAAAATATAGAGAATACTAGGTTAGTGTAGAATAAAGATACGTTTATTTAACGAGGCTTAGAAAACGAGCCTTGCCGTAGATCACGTTTCTTGCCGAGCAAAGAAACTAACCTGTATTCAACACTTTCCTAGCATTATATTTACTTCATCATGTTCTGCCTTTGTTTTGAAAATAAACGGAAGAAAAATACCAATTAACTTAAAAAAATATAAGACGACGTCCCAAAAAAAACAACAAGATGATACTGTGCGTTTTTGCTGTATGAAACATTGTTGAAATATAGCCTACTTGTAAATGAGTCACAAGATAGCCAAGGTAAAGCGAAGAGAACCATATAAGGCTATGCACTTCAGACAGTTATACAAATCTAGTAGCTGTGTACTCACCAAAGTAGAGATTGCAATTAAACACTTCGTTGAAGGCATCTCATTCGAGTGTGTGCATACGACAGAGAATTGTGTTTTTGTTTGGTCAAGGACAACACACAAACACAGTAACACTCTATATTGACTACAAAATGAAAAATATCAAATAAATGAAACGGAACGTAATACAAGAATGTTGAATTCAATCTGATATTGTTGACCTCTTGCGTTTGTAGGTGCATTCACACATTGTAATATAAATGTTGATAGAACAAAGGTATTGAGTAGTATGCAAAAATATAAATTACATGGATGCGTTTTTGCAGAGTGTTTGAAAATGATGTGTTATGAGTTGGTAAATACAAGCTGTTTAGTATTAAAACTGTGAGGTTAACGAAGTTAGTTTTAAAATCTAACCTACTTTAATTTTGAATAGAACAGGTAAGATATAAGTTCCATTTAGCCAAAGTTTGTATTGTTTTTATAAAATAGCGAGCACAGGTATATGTATACGCGATCAATAATAAGTAAGTTTATCAATGTATTTGACAAATAACAGTATGGTGATTTTTGATTTCAAATCATTGAACGTAAACAATTATTTGCTGTATTCATATAACCATATGAACAATAACACTGATGTATGGCAAATTAAACAAAAATCATAATGTGAGTAACATTATACACATTCTAATTTTTGCAGTTAAAATTATTAATAGAAACTTATGAAAAGGTTCACTAAAATTATATCGACACTTCATCAGCCAACTGAAACTGTATTGTTATTAATTTACAGCGTCTTAGAACACACGGTGCATTGTAATTCTTGCCCTTATACATACGGGTGACACTTCAGTGAACCGCATCGTCCCTCAACTAGACAGAAGAGAGTCCCGTCGCATTGCCATAAGTTGCCGCCAGTGGATCGGCGTCCTTGTCCATGCAGACGTAGTTCTTGCCTTGGTGGGTATATTCGTCAGACATCAAATATCCTCGGTACTCCAACATCCAAACACGGTAACAGGATATCCTTGCTGGTAACATTACGGTAGTTTTGCCGTGAGCCAAACATAGTGCGCGAGACTAGTCCATGTTGTTAACAGACGTAAAGGCTGTGTTGGGCGTTTCGTATTCAGCGCCATAAATCGACGAATCGCTGGTTACCATCAGTATAACGGTTAAATTCTGGATCTTTGGGAAGACAGAGATATTCCGCTGAGCCAGAATGCGTGTAGTGACTTCCAGCAGCCTTTCCCGCGTACATCTGCGATGTCGCCGTTATGTTTGGGCATGTTGTCCTGCCCCACCGGACGTATGTGGATCCAGGTTGATGATGCAGTGCTGATTTCAATGTCTCCTTTGTATCTAAAGAACATTTCGTGACATTATACTGTTGATATGGAATATTAAATAGTAAATATCGTCATTAATGTATGATGTATTATTTGCATTAAATATGAACTTGTATGTATTATGGCCGAAATTCATTTGTATTCAGGGCTTGCATTAAGAGAAGTTTGGGAGTAATTAACTCCTAGTTTGTGTCACAGGTCTTCCAAAATTGCAGGCAAAGAAGTATCAAAAAGTCAAAAAGAATGCTTAAAACTTCAAATATCCAACAGTTGGAAGTGATGACAACATTTTCATCTCAGTGCAAACCCTGATTATCAATCAAAGTTGACAATAGGTCTGAAAAACAACAACATGAAGTGAAAAACATGACTGAAGTACAATAATAGCTATACTAAGAGTAGTAATATATGCTGTGAAAAATATGCTGTGAAAATTGTAATGTACATATTTATGTCGCACAATACTGTCGTAACTTTCACTATTATGAGCAAATCTTCCAAAATCAAAAACCAGAAAGTTCAAACTTTCAGTTTTTAAACATTAATGAAAGCCCTCTTTTATTGTGTATGCCAAACAAGATTTGTATGTTCACCGACTATCAGCAAAGTTACAGTTAAGGTTGTCATTTCATGTATGTGTACGCATGACATAGAACACATTCTTTATCATTTTGTGTGTATATTTATATGTATAAATGTATATATTAAACTCGAATTTACCTTGCAGTTTTTGTACCAGGGCAACAATTTTCCCAGTGGTCTCCGCTTTGAACTGTTCAAGATATACCAGCTTTTCAACCTCGGTATGTTCATATTCGTACCTGTTGGGCGAATAATTGACGCAGCCCGATTCAAGAGCTTCAAACATCCAAATCTGTAAGATTTTAACTCGTGGTTGCAGTGGTAACTGAGAAGTGTACCAATGGGTAAGTAACCACTGCGAGGAGTTTGTGCAATAGGTCAAACCAAAAGAAAACAATACGGGTGATATCACAATGCACTAGGTCAACCGAAACGAAATCAATAAAAGGTGATATCACAATGCATTAGGTAAAACCGAAACAAAATCAATACGGGTGATATCACAATGCATTGGGTATATTGAAATGATCAGTTCAAGTACTACGGAGATAAGATTTGAAATCGTTTATGTATCAAATATATGCCTTAATACGTTATACTGTATCGTATGCCTATTTTCTTAAAAAAATAAGTACTTCTTTTTAAGAGTGTCATTCCCATCTAGGAACTTAAACGAGGTATGGATCATATAGTCTGAAAACAAAGTTTTATTTAACAAAGGTTAATTTTAAAGCGGTATGTAATAACACATTTCAGCGTTTCTGAATACTTCTCGATACGTTTGTGAATATTGCTAACACTGTACATTTAATTAGATTTTTATAACGAAAATGCATATATATATATATATATATATATATATATATATATATATATATATATATATATATATATATATATATATATATATATATATATATATATATATATATATATATATATATATATATATATATATATATATATATATATATATATATATATATATATATATATATATATATATATATATATATATATATATATATATATATATATATATATATATATATGTGAGGCGCGTCGTGGGAAAACCGGTCTTAATGCATGTGCGTAAAGTGTGCACAGGCTAATCCGGGACGGCACTTTCCGCCTACAGTGGATTTATGTTTAGAAGAGACTTCCCTGAAACAGAAAATACGATAAAAGCGGAAAGTGCCGTCCTTGATTAGCCTGTGCGGACTGCACAGGCTGATCCGGGACGACACCTTTACGCACATGCATAAGGTCTGGTTTTCTCACGACGCACCTGATATATATATAAGACTGCTTACTCGTTTTGTGATAAACTATCGGCTAAGAATGACAGAAGCAATTGATCGTAATCGTTAAATTCTTGAATATATTGTTACATGTATTGCCGTTTCAAAGTCAACGCCGAACTCTTGAAATAATATAATTATGTTACAGAGTACCTATAATTGAATATTCAATGTTATACCATCATCACGCCGGAATTGACATAATAACTCACCGTGGTATAAATTTTGCTTTATTTTAACACTATGGGATATAGTGGCAAAAACGAACAGTGTTCGGGCGGTATTGTGTTTATTGTTGTGAATTCATTTTAAGTTGTTCGTGTTATTTATTTGTTTTTCTTCCTTACTGTTGTTTAAAATATGTTTCAAACGTATACGTTTTCACCACAAACCTTATATTCTCCGTGTAACATTTGACAATTGCACGCAACTTGAACGAGATGATCTAGATAAGCTGAGACCGCGCGCGCATCATATCAACTACGGTAAAGGCGACGCAAATGTCTCCGGCCGGCTACGCCTTTCTATTTGGCGGCTCGGGTTTTAATAACAAATCGTGGGCTTTGTTTCCAATGTATATATTCGGTAGATCAGAAATGATCGGATCCTGCAGGTTTATTTTTAAATCCTACAAGAATGGATATGTCTTATGCCTAAAATGGCGATCTTTCTGCTTCGTTCTCTTTTGTGTGTGTGTGGTAGTGCGGAAAAGTAGTGCAGTGAACAAAATTAGTGCTCGTGTAAAACGATAGGTTAACAACAACTAATAATTATGGGAGTAGGAGTTACAATAAGATTATATTTTAAAAGGGCATTTTATTTCAAATTCAAATTCTATTTACACCCTATGACACAAATCTACCTTTATCCTTCTGTACAAGATGATATCAGGTAATAATTCGCAATACTTAATAGCCTCCGTCTATCCATTAGGTGCATCTTGTTTATATGTTTAAGAAATGTTTAACACATATATTCACATACATTCAAATGACCTACCGGTACACATTATTCGAACCCACTCATACAATATATTTTTAATGAATGGAACAATCACCCTTAGCTAATGAAATAAAACATGGAGAAACATAGAGGTTATTCAAGATGAAATGAAATTTTGATAAACCATTACCTACTCGAGTTTGCATGTGGGAAAAGACGCTGCCAGATAGTACACACTAGCGTGGACTAACCGAAGTACACTTAATGAACACGTGTGTTTGGTAACATCGTTATGTTCCAGCTGTGTCGATGTGAAACATTATAATCATGGGCTGACTTCTTCTTTATCCATTATCGTGATGCATTAATTCATGCAATAACACAGCCTTTCCATAATAAACAGGCTACATGAAAGGATTGATCAAATACTTTATAAAAATTACAAAACGTCTTATATCTAAAGTATATGACGATATGGTAAAAACATAGATCTGCAATATGAAATGCAAAACAGTCATGCAATATCTGATTTAAAAATATAAAACAGCTTGAAATATTGGTGAGAGTACGTGTGTTTCTTTTCAAAGCAATATTTTGATAAGTGATAAGTGATATGACTGTTGTTTTTCAACCATATGTTGTTGCTACTAGCTTTAAATTTATGGAGTGATTTAAAAAAGAAAATGGAATGATACATGTGTTTGGTTTTTGCTACGAGACTTTATTCCTATATACATTTTTATTGAACTGTTTATACACGTACAACGGCTTGAATCTCTTTTGTCAAATAAAACAGTCGGTCCATTGATATAATTATTTTCCTTAATGATAAAACGGAAAACACTATCCTTTACTACAGAATGGAAAGCACAAAAGATTTTCAATTTTGCTATAATATTAAAATGTAAGCAATTCTTAGGTTTGTTTACACATTAAATTAAAGAAGAAACTCGAATAACAATTATAATACTAATTTTGGGGTGGTGGCTACACGCCAACCGATCATTTTCGCAAACAACTTAGTGTGCACGTGAACTAGAATAAAGTCGAGTGGTTGCAATCACAATTCCATTGCTACAATGCTCACGCGTTTACTTAGAAATCAGTGTTCTGAATATGCAAGTACAGTTTGTATTAGATCCCCTCCTTTGCTCGTTTTCTGCTTTATATTTTGCTTGTCTGCCGCAGCAAACCGTGAACCCATAAAAAACTGCAAGAGAATAAATAAGGAAATGCATTGCGAAACACACGTAACCATGTTTCGGGGAACATTCTTTATTTGGAACAACTCGTTGCGATCTAATTTCCTTATGACGTGGAATGATTCATGCACGAAATGATCACAGTAGTTATATGTATGCTAAAACTAAAAAAACAACAACTGACATTACGAAATAGTGTTTAGTTTGTTACTAAACAATACTCCTATTTATAAGATAACTTATACATAAACGTTATTTGATTGGCTAAGCGACACACCCTCGAAAGAAAATCACACATGATGATGCACAGTTTTTACCTCAACCCTGCAAATATCAAATGATATTGCACACTGATGGTGTGTTCTACGAAGATGATGTCATAATATGACGTCATATACATCTATGTGAAAACATTAGCTCCGCATGGATTTTTGATGCAGTGGTTATGAGTTCGTGTGCAATTTTTATTTGTGTTGGTTTAAATCATAATGCACAATTAATATCCACCACTGTTTGTTATTCTCTTTTATATTTTGTTTTACTAGCATGACTGGAATGATTCATGCACGAAATGATCATGTAATTAGTCATGTGTATGCTTGATTGTGATAGAACAGCAGTAGCCTAAACTTTGTAAATCGTTGGTGGTTTGTTTCTGCAAATGTTGAAAGTTGCTAAAGAAATGTTGCACTGGTGCCTCTAGGAAGACACGGTAAGATAAGCAAATTAGTTAATTTCTATTTTATTTATTATGTAAAAATATATGCAAAAGTAGATAACGTGCATTTACTTAAAACTCAATGTTCTGGATCTGAAAGTATATTTCGTTTCGGTCCCCTCCTTTGCTGGTTTCTGCTTTATATTCCGTGTGTCTGCAGCGGCAAAAAATGAAACAATGCAATAGAAGCAAGAGAATAATGAAGGAAATGCATTGCGAAACACACGTAATCATTTTTCAGAGAACATTCTTTACTTGGATCAATCCACTCGTTGCGATATAACTTCTTTATGAGGTGGAATTATTCATGGACGAAATGATCATGTAATTATTTATGTGTAAGCTAAAAATAAAAATAAAAGCTGAAATTACGAAATATATGTATAATTGCACATATGTGGTATGGACAAACCTATGAATTTCTTTTATAACCTAAAAATAGAAATGCATGTAATACAAAAAAATTACTTTAATTAAAAAAAAAACGTACAAGGGTTATTTTATAATAAATTATTTTAAAGGTCCACTGGTAAAGAAATAAATCAATATAAAGTGTTTGTGTACGTGTTTGTATGTGATGTTTTTCTGTTTTTCATTGTGTTTGTGTGGGGCCAATTTAATGAAATTAAATCTAAATATAATGTTACGTGTTAATGATATCAGAATGTTTAAACGTAAGTATATACCTTATTTTATAGTGTACGGAAAAATAGTTACTAATTGTATGCCGCAACGTAATAAAACACAAAGCACTATGTTTGTTTTAATTTTGTTACGTTCATTAAATATGTTTGTTGCCATTTGTATCAATATGTGTTATTTGTAAGTATTATTCATTCAATTATTTTTAAGTCACTCAGTAGTATGCACCCTTGTGGTGTTTATCAGCAATCCGTTTTCCACTGGTATGCCAATCCACTACAGTACTGTTATTAGTAATGTCCTTACGTAAACGGACACGTCGTTGCATTTAATTAATGTACACTTAACTTTTTATACAGTAAATGTTTAAATGCAGACACCGCTTTAAACATAATCAGCTGTACGATAAATATTTAAGATTTGAGGAAATAACTTACATTTACGACGGAACGTAAAATCTTAAGACATGAATGTAGCATATATATCTTGCATAAACATTATAGTAAAATACGTGAAAATGTGTGTTGATTCATTCATTAGTATTATTTTATGATGCTTTATCTGAGCTCATACCCTTTGCACTTACAATTGTAGTTGAGTAACATTGAGCGAATAGAATCATCGTATAAACCCGCGGTGCACAAGTTCAATCGTATCAACAAGCTGCTGAATTTACAAACAGCAAGTGATATTATCTCGTATATTGAACGTTCAAATGTTCAATACAGATCATGCGAATCAATACCTTTATTCATCGGCGCTTAGTCATAATTTTCAATTCGTGTAAATACGTATCAACATCTATAACATCTTATGTTTACATTTACTTAAACCAACACTTCTTGAAACATTCTGCATTTTAAAAACTAAAGTGAAAAATTTGAAGATATGTTTCAGTCAGCAATATAACATTAACATGACTTATTATAACTTTATCTGAAATAATAGTATTGCTATGTATTTGACTACCACTGAATGTATGTAAATGTAAATGACTTTATGTCAAAATAATGATTGTAATGTATTTTTAAAACTGATCTCTATAGTAAATCTTATTGGCATTATGGGCATTGTAATTATTAAATAGTCGTCACTTACATATAACACAATGTGATATTAAACATTTCTTTATAATGTTTCGAATGTTATAACAGCCGATGTTCCGATGTTTAAAGCTTTTATGTGCTGATGGAACACACGACACACGATATTTCTCTTCTATTGACATATGGAGGACATTTCAAAGAGCCACACCGACCTTCCACCATGCAAAAAAGCGCTCCATTCAGGTTGGAATAGCTGGAATGCAGTGCTTCGGCATTTTTGTCCATGCAGACAAACCCCATCCCCTGATACTTATAGTACTGCCCCATCAGGTACCCCTGATACTCCTTGGTCCAGCCGCTGTAGCAAGCTGTACGTCCAGGTATCATAAGAGTGTTCTTTCCGCGAGTAAGGAACACTGTGCACGGGACGTCATACTCGTACAGATCGCTAAAAACAGGTGAGTTCCCTATTTCGTACTCTGCGCCATACAACAATGATCTCCACTCATCAGCGACCTCATTGTACTGATCATATTCTGGGTCGTTTGGCAAACAAATATATTCGCCAGAGCCAGACTGGTTATAATATCCGCCGGATACCTGGCCTATGTACACCTGCGTCGTTGCTGCAGCTGCATACGAGTATTTAGACCTAAAAAACCAAGTCAGTAACAATCAACACACGTATGTAGTAAGTGTCTTGGTAGTTCGATTGTTTACGAATTGTTAGTATATATTGCTACTATAATCTATGCCGATCATGTTGGTTTTGTTTAATGTACAATACATATTATATGATGACCGAATATATTTATTCAGTGTTCGGAACCCATTCAAATAGTGAATGCACACATGATGAAGTCAAGCTTAAGTTTGTTACAGTATTTTTAGTTATCTTTAGTATTATATTTTTACACCAAGTTAACGTTGCTCTATTGAATCAAATCGTATGTACAGTATCATTAAAACATGAAAGATAACTAACCTTGTACTTGTTGTTCCAGAGCAGTAATTTTCACAGCGCTCTCAGCTTTGAAATGTTCAAGATAAATCAGCTTCTCGAGCACGTTATGTTCATATTCGAACCTGTTTGGCGAATAAGTTATGCAGCTTGGTTCAAGAGAGTTTGCTCCAAAAAGTAAATACACTGCAAACAGTCCTCGAATCATATTGTTTGAGCAAACGAGTTGATATGAAGACCTCGCGAGTTTCAACTTATTTGAATAAATGTTTCTGAATCATAGGACCGCCTTCACTAAGAAAACACAGCCATATACGGTTATGGATTACAAGAATTCATGCGAAACTGTAATACACTGAATCACTACATTTCCTTCCTATACTTGTTTCGTGATATGACAATTGCGTTTTGAAATACGTATCTAACCAATTAAGAATGAAACCCAACTCGTAGATACGTTTGTATTTGACATATTTAATTGTTGATGGTAATACGAAAACAATGATTTGAATACACCGCATACAATTTTGATTGAGTGCATTATGCACTAGTGTATATTCCATCGTTACTATGGTAATTTTGTACATAGAAATGTATTATGAGTACATTTTAAAATACCATATGGATGGTATTTCAATAGACGTGTCCAAAAATAGTATTCATATGCAAAATAATGTGTTCACATTTTACGATTCCACGATGTTAATGACAATCGTGGAGTTTAAACTGCGAAGTACAAAATAATCATTAATTTACACATCATGATTTAAACATTTTTGTTTAAATTGTGCCGTTCGAACTGTGAAGTACAACAAATCATTTATGTAAACTTCAAGATTTCACGATTTTAATGACAATCGTTAGTGTGAACATTATTTCATTTACACTTCACGATTGCATGATTTCTACGACAGTCGTTAAATATGACG
The DNA here is from genome assembly GCA_027627225.1 of Congeria kusceri. Classification (NCBI taxonomy): domain Eukaryota; kingdom Metazoa; phylum Mollusca; class Bivalvia; order Myida; family Dreissenidae; genus Congeria; species Congeria kusceri. Next base: position 33,797,635 of record CM051030.1, on the reverse strand, counting down.
TGTGAAAATGAATTATTCTTTTGTATTTCAAATATCATAATTCATTATTAAGAAACGAGAATAATCATGTTACCACCATTTTTTAAGTAAAATACGGTTGTGTTTAGGTCATGTTACAACAGAGTGCGACTACACATCCGTTTCCGAAGTTTTGACTGTGTCAAATTGCAGAAAATTATTTGTCACACGTAGTACATCATATTATTTCATCAACAAATTGTTTGGACATTAAAATAGATATTTCCAATTTAGAAACAAACGCTGACTTGTTAATATATATATATATCCTCATCCATCATGTTCACAAAGGATCAAGTGTTCTATCAGGATCAATATTTGCTGATCTTGAGCTACTAGCTCAACTGAGCAGGATCTCAAAAACTAGACTAGTTTGTTTTCAATCAATTTTTTGTCTAGATAAAATTAACCTAAATATGTGTAGCGCTTTCATTAATTTGAAAACAAATATACCACAATACGAATGTACAATGATACGGGTTTATAATTATATATAATATGCCTTTGACAAACATTTTAAATTGATCCTGATTTATGTGAACGCAATTTTAGCCGAACAAGCAATATCTTGCTCCAAATCTTATTGCATCCGAAAAAATACTACACTTGGTTTGTGAACTCGGGAAAAGACATTAACAAACTAGCGGAATATATTGTATTTAGTGACATAATAGCATCGCTTTATTCGGTTTGATATTGTTCTTGTGAAAAAAGTTTTACAGCACGTTATTTCGTATTCCAACCGGTTAGTTGTATGAATCACGCAGTTTTGCGAATCCGCAGTAATTTCAGACATCATAAAACTCCACAACATTGTTTGTACATGTTTGTTGACAATGTTAGAAATGTTGAGCAACTATTCGGTTTACATGAGACCGTCGATACGTATTTGTGCCATTATGCAATAAATTAACGTGTTACTTTCATAATTATTAAAATCTAAAGTTAATGTTGTGTTTTCAACCTTGATTTAGTAGGCTTGATAATTCAGTTTGCAAACGAGTATTAATAGCATCAGATGATAAACGAGTTCGACAAAATAATTTAAAACATCTTACGTTTAAAGTCATACGTGTAAACAGTTTAGTCCGGTGTTTCAAGTTATCGTTTGGAACGGTTATTTTTCGTGTTCATCATATATTGACCTGCGTTATATCGATTAATTTTGCTATGTATTTTATTTTAAATGGGTTAAAAAATAGTGTCACCAGTGTTTTACAGTATGACTAAAGGATAAAACATTATAATGTGCTAATAAATAAAGTGTGTTTGTTTGTTTGGATTTTTCGCCGTTTTTGAACAGTATTTCAGTCATATCACGGCTGTCAGTTAACCTAATCACACTTTTCCTGGGTAAGCTTAGCCGAACTTAGCGGTTTACTAGTACTAAGTTCACATACTTATGTCAGTAACTTACAACTGCCCTACTTGAATCAGAGATAGGGGAGAATGGCCGTAGAAATCATTTCATGACCAATTCCCACACAAGTTATGTGGCCGGCATGGGGTTCGAACTCACGATCCTGCCCGGATTGAGAGTCCAGCGCTCTAACAACAGAGCCAGCCGGGCCAGGCACTAATAAATAAAAAATCGTAACTCATTGTGTAAACACAAACACAATATTAATACAAATAAAGTGGTCAAAGTACGAACTGTTAACAGCAAGACGATGAACATTTCTTAACTGTTTTTGATATTTACCGATTTGGTTCAAATATTATTTGTCATGTACATTAGTGTGAGCATTACTGGTTGACGAATTTACACAACACATACATTTCAAAAAATCAATGATGCTTTTGATTTTCCGTTTACAAAGTTATAAAACAAACAGCTCACGGTAGTTCCCGCCAATTGATATACGGAGGGCATTTCAAAAAGCCGCATCGTCCCTCAACTAGATAAAAGAGAGCCCCATTGGCATCGCAATGGCTTTCCTCCACTGCCTTAGCGTATTTGTCCTTACACTCGTAGTTCTTGCCTTAGTGGGTAAAATCGTCAGACATCAAATATCCTCGGTACTCCAACATTCATCCACTGTAGCAGAATGTCCTTGCTGGGAACATAACGGTAGTTTTCCCATGAGCCAAACAAAGTGCGCTTGGCACTTCTATGTCGTGAGGAGACGTACGAGCTGGGTCCGGCATCTCGTATTCAGCTCCGTAAATTAAGGCGCGTATTCCCTTCTCCGCATCATTGAATACGTCAAATTCTGTATCGTTGGGAAGACAGAGATATTCCGCAGAGCCGGCAAACGTATAGTGAGCGCCAGCCGCCTGGCCTGGCCGAGATGTCGTCGACATGTTGGACACGCTTTCACTGATCTTCGAACGCACGTAGAACCACTTTGTTTTTGTACTGTTGATAACAAGGTTTCAATCGTGTCAAAATAACAGTAAGCATTTGTCAAATTAATATCAATATTTGAAATAGCATATTTACTTAAATATTCTTATTCTGTACAAATCAGTGGTTAACGTAGTAAATCATAATGTGTTACTGCGAAATATTCACAATACCACTCTACAGCAGGAATGTTATCAGCTTACATCAATGACCTAATGAGCAGTGAAAAGACTATGCTGCGCTTAAGCTAATGAGATATAATTACTTCATAAACTGTAAGAAAGTTACAAAATACACAAGAAAAAGTACATTAATACCGACTAGTTCTTAATAACTATCCCACATCGCGTTTGTATCAAATAAGATGAGAAACGGCAATTCCGTTTTGACTGATTTATTTCAGAAAGTTGTATTGTGCATCAAATATTAACAATTCTGCATAAGCTATTTATCATCCTTATTGTGTAAACTAGGCTAAAGATTAAAACGCGGGTTGTTCATATAGCACAGCCAATACGCATATTTACCTTGAATTTGCTTGTTAGTGCTTCCATCTCGTCTGCCGACTCGTTCTTGTAGTGCTCGAGATAGATGATCTTCTCAAGAACGCAGTGTTCATATTCAAACATTTGGAGTGTAATTGATACAGCTCTGTGCGCCAGCCTTACTTACTGCATGCGGCCAGATTAAACAAAGTACTAGTACAAAACATCTGCCCATTTTTGCACTACTAACTTGAATAATCTAGCAATACATCGGTCCAACGTATATATAGCAAATTGGGACTCACGTGACAATGTCTCTAAACTTGTGCATTTAACACCTCATATCTTTAATTGCTTTATTTAGGGTAATGATATTTTAAGCAATCAATTCACCTGTAATAAAATATTTTACAGACATTTATTATCTCGTATAATTAATAGATAAGTGTCTGTAGGTGGCCATTATGCAGTGTCATTCGGTTTAATTTACGGCGAATTGTTACTTAACTTTTAAAATTTTCCAACATGTCAAATTTTCACACATTTAAATCATATGATGGTTGCACTCAACATCACAAATGCACTTTAAACGCAGGACAAGCATGACATTTGAGAGAATTTGCAGCAAATTTAAATTTCTGGCATGCACTTTAAGTACTTTTTTTTTTCGATCGGACTCATTTATTAACAATAATAACAGGTGTTAATTTCTCTTGGTGACTAGCATACAGTCTCCATATCACTCCCGATAACAATACGGTCAACATATTTTATATAAAGAAGTATACATATTTAAAGCGTGGTATAAATTTAATTAAAACACAATATCTAAACCGTATTGTATATTTTGGCAGTGTGTACATGATGTAAGTGACACGAAATTCATGGAATTTGGAAATGTACATTGTATGCATATCCAGTTGTTTAGCACATTAAATAATGTTTCGCTTAGGAACACTGAAGTGCTTGATGAGGAGATGATAGTGCGGCTTTCTTCTATTTTGCAGCACACCTCGTTAGCGCTGGACGAATATTGAGCTTCGTTGTATAATGGCAATATTCGCCTGCTGCAAATAACCGTCAAATGACTATTACAGTAGTGGAATTAAAAGTTTTTAGTCTTTATACGAAGATACAGAGAACATAATTATAGAATACTCTGCTACTTGAGATCAACATATGTAACAAAGTACTTGCTAAATTGTTGATCGTTTATGCATGCACATGTGCTCCGTAATTTGGTATTAAATATTGGTAAAATACGATTGAGATTGTTATATTTGTTTTCAGGTAAGATATGTCACAATTGTGAAAGTATCTTTGCTAAAATGACATTGTTAATAGTATACAGTTGTTGGTTTACCTGTTCATAACATACCATATCACTTTTAAATACACTGTAAAACTTTACTAAAATGATTTGTTTTAAAATGTGATCTAGTTATTTATTAAGGTAAACCTTTTGTATGTATGGCCATGAAAAAAGTACATGAAAGCTTACCATCATGGTATACAAGTGCATACAATTATTACCATATATCGCAATTTAATTTATGCGGGAGTTCAATTTTAATAATATGCTTGCTAAGTTACGGGTCACTGAAACCAGCCTAACACTTTCTGTCTATTAAGCTAGGTATTATGAATTTGTTTTGTTTATTTTCAAGATCTTAAATAGTGAAGTTATACACATTCCAAAATACAGAAATCGTTCGTTAAAATATAAACCCAGTAGTGTGTGATGTACTGTGATGGTTACTGCTCGAAACATGCTGTGCTCGTTTGCAATGTGTTGGATCACGTTGAAGATGTCGAACATCATTTATTTGTCAGATTTAATTTATAACACAACATTTAATTTGATTATTTGCAACATCATTGTATACAGCTAAATAAAATTAAATTATTCATTACTTCGTGAAGTTCAACACAAATACCCACATTTTTAGATCAACATAAAATATTGTCATATTATTATATCATTGTTAAACAGTACATTTTCTTGTATACCAACTATTTCACGCTATACTGATATAAATACTTTTGTATTTATAAACACACAACAAGATGTGCATTTCAGTACATTCAGTACATTTCTTGCTGTTATAAATACAATTGAACACGGCGTGGATATTATTTTGTATGATAGAAAAAATAAACAAGTCTTGGGAATTTCGTCCCCTATTTGTTTTGTTTTTCAAATTATTATGAATGAACAGCCTTGGTAGGCCGGGTATTCGAAATATTTACTAATATCAACTTATTTTTATTTATTATTTGGCGGATTTATATTGGTAGCGCAAGAATTGTGTATTGTGAAATAAAGCTAATATTTCGATTGCTAAACAAAATAAATAATTTCAAATCGAAGCCATTAAACGTAAGCTATGCGAGTAAATATGAAAACAATGAAAAACTATAGAAAACAAGAGCTGTCTGAGGACAGCGCGCTCGACTATTCGAAGTATTTCAGTTGGTACATATTTTGGATAGTGAAAGGGGCATAAATTTGTTAAAATACAATATTTTTAAGTGAAGCCTTTTATGGTTTATAAATTTTTCGAATAAAAACTTTAACCGCAAAGTCTATGTAAAAAGTGGGCTAACTCTGTCAAAATACAAAACAGAGTTATGGGTAATGTTGCCCCTGATAATGGAGTTGATGACAAAGGTTAGGTCCAGGTTTCAATTGAATAGCTTATGTAGTTTTGAAGTTACAAAACTTGTGAATGTAAACTTTAACCAGAAAATCTATGTGAAAAAGGGGCATAACTCTGTCAAAATACAAAACATAGTTATGGGTAATGTTGCCCCTGATACTAGAGTTGATGACAAAGGTTAGTTCCAAGTTTCAAGTGAATAACTATGTAGTTTTGAAGTTACCAAACTTTTGAATATCAACTTGAAACAGAAAATCTAAGTGAAAAGGGGGCATAACTCTGTCAAAATACAAAATAGAGTTATGGATAATGTTGGCCCTGGTACTAGAGTTGATGATAAAGGTTAGTTCTAAGTGTCTAACTTATGTAGTTTTGAAGTTGCAAAACTTTTGAATGTAAACTTTAATCAGAAAATCTATGTGAAAAAGGGACATAACTCTATCAAAAAACAAAATAGAGTTATGGGAAATATTCACCCTGATACTAGAGTTGATGACACAGGTATATTCCAAGTTTCAAGAGAATAGCTTTTGTGAAGTTACAAAAGTTTTGAATATTAAATTTAACCAGAAAATCTATGTGGAAAGGGGGCATAACTCTGTCGAATACATAACAGTGTTATGGGGAATGTTGCCCTTGATACTGGAGTTGATGAAAAAGCTAAGTTCCAAGTTTCAAGTGAATAACTATGTAGTTTTGAAGTTACAAAACTGTTGAATATAAACTTCAACCTGAAAATCTAAGTGAAAAAGGGACATAAATCTATCAAAATACAAAAAAAGAGTTATCGGGAATGTTGCCCTTGATACTGGAGTTGATGACAAAGGTTAGTTCCAAGTTTCAAGTGAATAACTTATGTAGTTTTGAAGTTACAAAACTGTTGAATATAAACTTTAACCTGAAAATCTAAGTGGAAAAGGGACATAAATCTGTAAAAATACAAAACAGAGTTATGGGTAATGTTGCCCCTGATAATAGAGTTGATGACAAAGGTTAGGTCCAGCTTTCAAGTGAATAACTTATGTAGTTTTGAAGTAAAAAACAAAACTTGTGAAAATAAACTTTAACCAGAAAATCTATGTGAAAAAGGGGCATAACTCTGTCAAAATACAAGACATGGCTATGGGTAATGTTGCCCCTGGTAATAGAGTTGATGACAAAGGTTAGTTCCAAGTTTAAAGTGAATAACTTATGTAGTTTTGGAGTAACAAAACTGTTGAATGTAAACTTTAAACAGAAAATCTATTTGAAAAAGGGACATAACTCTATCAAAAAACAAAATATAGATATGGGGAATATTCACCCTGATACTGGAGTTGATGACACAGGCATATTCCAAGTTTCAAGTGAATAGCTTTTGTAGTATTGAAGTTACAAAACTTTTGAATATTAAATTTAACCAGAAAATCTTTGTGAAAAGGGGGCATAACTCTGTCAAATACATAACAGAGTTATGGGGAATGTTGCCCTTGATACTGGGGTTGATGAAAAAGGTTAGTTCCAAGTTTCAAATAAATAACTTATTTAGTTTTGAAGTTACAAAACTGTTAAATATGAACTTTAACCTGAAAATCTAAGTGGAAAAGGGACATAAATCTGTAAAAATACAAAACAGAGTTATGAGTAATGTTGCCCCTCATAATAGAGTTGATGACAAAGGTTAGGTCCAGGTTTCAAGTGAATAACTTTTGTAGTTTTGAAGTAACAAAACTTGTGAATATAAACTTTAACCAGAAAATCTATGTGAAAAAGGGGCATAACTCTGTCAAAAAACAAAACATAGCTATGGGTAATGTTGCCCCTGATACTAGAGTTGATGACAAAGGTTAGTTCCAAGTTTAAAGTGAATAACTTATGTAGTTTTGAAGTTACCAATCTTTTGAATATAAACATCAAACAGAAATTCTATGTGTAAATGGGGCATAGCTCTGTCAAAACACAAAATAGAGTTATGGGTAATGTTTCCCCTGGTACAAGAGTTGATGATAAAGGTTAGTTCTAAGTTTCAAGTGAATCAATTATGTAGTTTTGAAGTTACAAAACTTTTGAATGTAAACTTTAAACAGAAAATCTATGTGAAAAAGGGACATAACTCTATCAAATGCATAACAGAGTTATGGGGAATGTTGCCCTTGATACTGGAGTTGATGACAAAGGTTAGTTCCAAGTTTCAAGTGAATAACTTATGTAGTTTCGAAGTTACAAAACTGTTGAATATAAACTTTAACCAAATTCAGACGTGGACGCGGACGCCGACGCCGACGCCGGGGGTAGTAGAAAAGCTCACCTATTCTTCGAATAGTCGAGCTAAAAATGCATTAATACCTTTACACCAGGTCACAGTCGCTTGATGAAAGTTTGATTGTAACGGTAATTATGTACTTTATTTCGCCACTTTATCACCGCGTGTGTAGAAACAAAGCACACTGTACAGAAAACACAAACATTCGCTAGTGAACCGTCTCAATAAAGAACTGAAACCAATTTGTAAAACGTGTCAATAAGCCTTGATTAATGTACCTATACCTAAGAAATTTAGAATGTTCATATTATATACACACTGCTTAATTAACAGATCTATTAACTTAACGATTAACAAGTCGCCAAATACTTTTTCTAAACTTCATCTTTGCTCTGCCGAAGAATCCGACAAAAAGAAAACTGCATTTTCTGTCGGCAATTTGGGGTTTTATGAAAGCATTTGCATGAGCTACGGACTTTGTAATGCCCCAGCCACATTTCAACGGCTCGTCGAACGTTGTATGGGGCACTTGAACTTGAAATCCTGTCTTGTTTTTATTGACGACATCTTGGTGTTGTCAAAGACATATTCTGAGCATATAAACCGACTTGTCTCAGTATGTTCTCGTCTTGCACAGCTTGGTTTAAAACTAACGCCGTCAAAATGTGAACTTTTCAACACATGTGTTAAATACCTAGATCATGTAATCTTAGCTGATGGAATCTACTCTGATCACTCTAAAATGTCTGCTGTTTCAACTTCGCCTGCCACTATTTCTGTCAAAGACCTAAGTTCAATTCTAGGTTTTGCGGGGTATTATGGTAGATTTGTTGAACAGTTTTCCAAAATCGTTCAGCCGTTAAATACAAGGGATGTCCGTAAAGTTTTGTTAATGAAGCCATATTTTTAGCAATATTAACTACAGTTTGAAAATTTAAATATGATCATGAAGACAATCTTTTCAGGAGTTGTATATTGTTAGTGTATATTGCTAACATTCAATATGGTGAAGAAAATTAGTGTCAATGTAACCTATATGGCGCACTACGGAGAACTTTGAAATAAGCGTTTTCTTATATGAAAAAGGCAGTTAATTATTCGGTTTATTCTGTTTATTTGGCGCCAAAATCTAACGTTAAAAAGATATGACGTCACGATAATATGTGATCCAACGTTATGCTGAATTTTGACGTGAATGAACGGTAAACAAGTTTGATGTAGCGGGCGAAAGCAATCAATTGTTAAAACATGTTGGAAAAAAACTCTGACGTCAACGTCACGCACGGAGTACCGTGCAGTAATCAAACATGTTCTCAAATCGGAATGACGCCCACTGAGACGTTTCATTTCATAAAGCGTGATCAAACTGACATTCCACTAGCAGAAAGTTCAAACGCTCGGATAAGTCCAAAGTACCAGATGTATGGTCTTGGAGACCTGAACAACAGGAAGCTTTCAATTCTATAAAGGAAGTTAACACACCCACCTGTATCGGGTATTTCTGATTATTCTCTGCCTTTCATCGTTCACACTGATGTTAATACTTATGGTCTCGGTACTGTCTTGTTACAGAAGCAGGATGATTTAGAACGTGTCATTTGTTATGCCAGTAAGGGTCTTCGTCCTGCTGAAAGGAGTTATCCTGCTCACAAGCTTGAGTTTCTCGCTCTTAAATGGGCCATCACAGATAAATTTCATGACTATCGGTATGGCAACACATTCACTGTCTTTACAGATAAGAATCCTTTAACGTATGTTCTCTCCTCAGTTAAGTTAGATGCCACCCAGCATCGTTGGGTAGCCTCTCTAGCTAATTACAACTTCACTACAAATCCGGCTCTGCAAATACTGATGCTGATAGTCTAAGTCGAATTTCACTTCTTGGAGACTCTATCCAAGCTGTTTGCAACAGTGTCACTGCAAACTTACTGGTAGTCTTGCATGGCATAAATACACACAGCCTCTGAACGACTAATTTGATACATTTTGTGTTCAGTCCATTGCCTGGCACAAAGATCAAAATAGAGACCCCACTTTAGCCAGGGTCATTCACCTACGTGCGTGTGGTCTTCGCCTTCAGAATCTCATAATGGTCGAACATTTCCTCGGGAATGGTCAATACTGTATATTGACCAGGGAGTCCTCTTCCGTTCTACAATTCTGGGTTGCCAAAAAATGCTCCAGTTAGTTATCTCAGATTCTCATAAAACCATTGCATAATGGTATTCGTGACAATATTGGTCACACCGGCAAGGACAAATCTCTTTGGCTTGCTAGGCAGAGGTTCTATTTGCCAGGCGTGAATGTATGCAAAGAAATTGTAATAAAGTCATTTGCCTTGCTTGGTAAGATTTGTATTTTGTGTATTGTATTATTGCATTTTGTTCTTTTATTTAAAGTGAATAATGCATTTAACCTACTTGCTAAATGAATTGTATTGTTGAATTTATTGTATAAATAAGTTATGCAATTTATAATATATTTAATGCATATCAATTATTGCATGTGATATATTTAATGCATAATTTCTATGTTTCAGGTGTATTTTTTGTATATAAACTTTATCACTATTCCTCTGCACGATACTTGTAATAATTGACTGAAGTCTCTGGTGACAAAAGTAAGAATGTGCTAAATTTTTTGTTAGACAAGAGGGCAACGATAGCCCTAGGTCGCTCACCTGAGTTTAAGGCATCACAATGGCTTATAACAAAAGAAGAATTTTATAGTTTTAAATACACCATGTGACCCACAGGGCGTGGCCACTTTCTACTTAGAGGGGGACATAATTTGAACAATATTTGTAGTGAACATGTATCAAGCCCAATATGAAACCTCTGGGCCTTGCGGTTTCAGAGTAGATGATTTTTAAAGCCCACTTTCCATATCAGTCTATAGAAACTATGAGACCCCGGGGAGTGTCATTTTGCTATCAAAGTCTATATAAACCATGTGATCCCCCCGGGGCGTGGCTAGTTTTGACCCAAGGGGCATCATTGGAACAATATTTGTAGTTGACCACTATACAAAGCAATACAAAACATATGAAACCTCTGGGCCTTGCGGTTTCAGAGGAGAAGATTTTTAAAGTCATGTTGCTATTTAAGTCTATATAAACCATGTGACCCCCGGAACGTGGCCCGTTTAGACCCCAGGGGCATAATTTAAACAATCTGTGTAGAGGACTACTAAAAATGTCACATATCAAATATGAAACCTCTTGGAATAGGTTTTCAGAGGTGAAGTTTTTAAAGTCGTTTTGCTATATATTCTATATAAACCATGTGTCCCCGTTGGCGTGGCCCGTTTAGACCCCAGGGGCATAATTTGAACAATCTTTGTAGATGACCACCAGAGGATGTCGCATATCAAATATAAAATCTCTGAGCCTTGCGGTTTCATATGAGAAGATTTTTTAAAGTTTTTACTTTTTAAATCTTTTTTAGCTCTGGTGACCTACAAATGCAGCGGACGGAAAAGATTTGAACAACTTTCAAAGAAATCCACCCAAAAATCATTCCTGTGAAGTTTGGTGAAAATCTGTAAAGTGGTTTAGGAGATTTTGTTTGTATGAAAAGTGACGACGGACGCACGTACGCACTGACAGACGCACCGCCGGCGTACAACGAGCGATCACAAACGCTCACAATGAGCACTTTGTACTCAGGTGAGCTACAAAAGGGACATGTTAGCTAGTTGTCGGGATAACATTAAAATGTGCTCCTAACCAATTAGGACATTGAAAACATTCATTCACACATCACCTTACACACATAACTGTACACTGGTTACATCTATTTTGTTTTAACAGAACAATACCTTAAAATAATTGAGGCTTTATGAATTTTGGATATCACAAGTATCGCATACTAGTAGACAGAAACATGCATACAGGAGAAGTAATCAAAACTTTGTCCGTGCTTTGTACACTCATGACGATTACCTCCGTTGCATAGGCGAATATCATCTACAACGCGTGAAAATTAACCTAGATAACCTTGCGAATAACATAACTTCTAGAACGGATTAGTTTAAACCTATTTATTTTAGCTCGATTGCATCGAAAGCCGAAGGCTTATAGAGACACTCTCGAGTCCGTTTCCTGGGTAGAACCAGTACTTGGTGTCTTTGGGGGAGATCTTGAGAACGCTCCCAGTAAGGTTCGAACCCGGGACCTCCCGATCGCTAGGCGGACACCATATCCACTACGCCACCGCGACCTTTAGAACGGATTAGTAGCACTACAGTGTGTTAAACTGAGACCGCCAGTATTTACTATAATTTACACTAATTTTTTGTGACTGGATTTTTCATAATTTGGTTCGGCCTGTCAACCGATATTTAACAAAAGCAATAATGTCAGTGTTATGGTATGTTTGTTTTAATATCACTATAATGCATTCTTATATAAAGGAATGAAATTGCAATATCAAAGTTGGAATGTATTCTTTTTACATATTGTTCTTTTGTTTTGAGCCTGTGTTCAAATTTACTTTTTGGTTGAGGCCATATATTACCTCCCACAAATAATTTCTATAAATCAAGTGTATGCATATTTATGACCATTATGCTGTGATTCTGTTCTCTGTGTTGTTTTTTTTAAACACAACATATCATTGCACCAGGAAATAACAAGAAAATGAAGTGTTTCCGCGTATTGAGAGATTTTGCTCGAATGCCTAAATTTTATATCCGTATATGGTTTTCTTCACTTGATGCGTGCCGCATGGCTAAGAGGCATATGTTTATATTACTATATATATATACTGGCAGTGAAAACTCGCGAGGTATTCATACCAATTCGCATGCTCACTAACCATGCTTCGAGGACTTGTTGCCATGTGCTTGTTACATGGCGCACATGCTCTTGAACTGAGCTGCGTCAATTATTCACCAAACAGGTTCGAATATGAACATAACGTGATCGAGAAGCTGATATATCTTGAACATTTCAAAGCTGAGGCCACTGGAAAATTAAAAGCCCTGGAACAACAAGTACAAGGTGAAACATGTTTTAGTTGTATTTAACTCTATTAAAATTAATTATAAGATGGTTTGAAAAATGCGTGCGTACATGTAGTATGCATTACAACCGGCGTAGTAAATCTAAGCGTGCCTTCATAACGTAGGTACTCTGTATTGCAAAATCAACAGAACTGAATACATGTTTTTCTTGTGGTCGATGATATCTAAGTTATAATACATTTACACTTACGCACTTATGATACTTTAAACATATCCGACGTACTAGCTATCGATACGTATAGTTTGTATGTTAATGCCAATGTTATGTTTCAACTTTAGCGGGCGTATATACTCGTGTGCAGCATCAAATTTCATCGACGTACGTTCATTGGGGAATGCATGATTGTCCAAATATTACAGCTACTACGCGAGTGTATAGCGGACAGATTGCCGGCGGATTGTTTTCCCACAGTGGATCAGGCGAATATGTTTGTTTGCCAAACGACCCAGAGTATGACCAATACAATGAGGTATTTGATGACGGAAGATCGTTGATGTACGGTGCTGAGTACGAAACACAATCTGCTCCTGTTTTAAGCGAACTCCACAATCATGACGTCCCATGCGCTGTATGCCTTGCTCGCGGGAAGACAATCCTGACGATACCTGGACGAACATCATGCTACAGCGGCTGGGCTAAGGAGTACCAGGGATACCTGATGGGGGAGTATCATGGTTCTCAGGGGAAGGGATATGTCTGCATGGACAAAAATGCCGAAAGTTGGCCTCCTAGCGATGGTAACCTTAATGGTGCCCTTTTTTACCTAGTCGAGGGTCGATGTGGCAGTCTGAAATGTCCTCCGTACGTGAATGGGAGAGAAATGGCGTGTGTCGTGTGTTCCACTGGTGCCTAAGCATTTTGAACATATGGCGAACATCGGAGTATTAGAGTGTTTCGGAATGTTTTCAAATATAAAATATTATATGAATATGACGACTTTGACATAATGGCAATGCATCTGTGAATAAAGTTGTGGTATTCATTAGTGGTGAATAATAAATCAATAGTGAATAACAATTATTATCGTCATGTTTCAGTATCAAGTATTTGTTGCCCATGACGTTCCCCGGATGAATAACATTTTAACGATTAGACATAACGACGAACAGAATCTCAAATATCAATTCAGAGACACGTAATCTTAGTTTATTGTGAAAGGGTTGATTGAAACAAAAATCATAATTGTGGCGCATCGTGAGAAAACCGGCCTTAATGCATGTGCGTAAAGTGTCGTCCCTTATTAGCCTGTGCAGTCCGCACAGGCTAATCCGGGACGACACATTCCGCTTTTTATAATATTTTCTGTTTCAAGGAAGTCTCTTCTAAACATAAATCCACTGTAGGCGGAAAGCGCCGTCCTGGATTAGCCTGCGCGAACTGCGCATGCATTAAGACCGGTTTTCCAACGACGCGCCTAATATTATTTATTGGCTTTTTGGTCGTTATATTAATAACATAAAACATCATTGCGTCGCTAAACATAATTTTGTCGTTGACGTATGAATGTAACTTATTTAACGTACTTGAAGTATGTAATTGATCGTTTACCAAAATATAGACTAAAGCCCCAAGAAATATTGTTTTAATATAGCTATTAATACATTCACTATTAAAGGTACGGCTTCACTGTTTTTGGCTGTAAGAAATACATTTTCTACAACTGACTTTTTTATTTTCTATAATAATTTTATTATTCAGATTTAACGGTTTGAAAAGGACATTGTTTCTGCAACTGTAAACTTTTGACAAATATCTGTTAGTTTCGGAGAATAATTTGCTACCTGGCAGAAAAAAAAACAGTATTTTTTACGAAACAAATCCTGCATTAGAAATATCAAAATTATTAAAAGCATTACAGGCAAAGATTCGATAGATTTCATAAATCTCTGTTTTAAAATTATTTTTTTTTCAGAGAAATGTTTTTCAAACCCCAAACTGTGAAACTGTCTCTTTAATAAAATTCATTGCACGTATGCATATAAATATCATTTCTCGGCTATGACTGTTTACAAAAGACCCACGATCTCGTTATGTTAACATATATTTCTCAATAGTGTTTCTTAAACACACAATATTACACCAGCAATAATAATGTGTTTTGTTATAAGTGTTTTATGCGATGCTGCTTGGACTACACAAGGAGCATGGGGAATATGCTGTAACAGATAGGTATTAAGTTATTGCTATTTAAATATGATTTTATCCTAGTTATATATTTAAACACTCAACGCGATACTAATCAAAGTGCTGAAGGCACAGCAGTTGTTCGCTATTGCGTAACACTGGGAACATCATGTACAGTCTGGGCAATTAGAAAGGTTTGTTTTCGTCACCTTAAATTCAGTGGTTGTAAATGTTCAAACGAAAATATGCATTGACGTATTTACTATAACATTTGTTTAATATGATAATTATAACCTGAACATTGCTATGCGACTTATACTATTCAAAATGGTAAATTTAAATACAATATTGCATCGTAAACATGTAAATCAAATTGTGAAATTTTGATATAAATAATGCTATCTAAGGCTATTACCGCTACCACTTTCCGCGTTTAAAATTCTGACCTCAATTGTGATACATTGACTATATCCGGAATGTTCCGTAAAAATCAACCGCTACTGCGTAATAATCGCTAAACTTTTCGTTATCGTTTTAACGATGGCCACGTAAATACTAGTTATAAAAAGAGTAATATCATTCCCCACTAAACAAATTCACTACTCAACAAATAATCTTCACGTGAGTCGGCGAAAACGAGATGAATAGGTAAAGGTTATATTTTTTTCTATTCTGCTCGCCCTGTGACCCAAGACTTTCATTCATTAATATATTAGGACGTCGCATAACGTACAATTTTGATCCTAAATAGAAAGTTGTTGACTTAAGATTTCCCAATATGTCCTGTTCTAATTACATTCATTATCGTAGTGATTACCATTTGACAAATTAAACATATTCAAAACGGCACGTCTTACTTTCGAGTAGTCGACTGGCCTAAAGATGATCGGATCATATTTCGTAAACTGTTCAATTTTCGAATTGCGGTATATTTAGTTGTCCTGCGAACAACTAAAAACGGAAACGATGGATGCAAATTTTAGAATAACCGAAAGAAAGTATTATTATGTGCTTTTCAGCGAAATATGGAATTTCATTAGTGAAATTAATTGTTATTTCCACTGTTGGAACAGTGAAAATATAAGTTGTTATATCTGCAGTGCATATATATTCACTGCATGCAGTGCAGTGAAATTATGCACTGCATATGATTTTCACTGCAGTGAAAATATAATAAAACGGACTGTTGTTTCTGTAAATAGCATACCAGTAGTGGTGTACCCTGGCAATTTATATACATTATATTCGTAAAACATGCTTCATTCTTAAACATTCTTTAAATGTCCCTTAAACAAAATAAACACAAACGTATTATTTGTACATTAATGTCTTGGACGATCTATAATTGTTTCTAAACAAAATATTGCAATACTTGCTATCTTTGTTTGGTTTATTCCTTTCAGTGTTATTGTTATTCTTAATACAACGCAACAATAAGGAAAAGTAAATCCCAACGAAAAGAAGTAAAATGCACATTTAGATACAGCGCATTGAGAACTAGTTAATAACATTAAGATGTCAAAGTTGATAAATATTTATGCCTACTTCAGTTCATTATTTCTTACTTGAACTCGCATCCTTTTTTGGTTTGACGTAGCTGTTTCAGACCCTCAATAATAGTGTTTCTTAGAGAATAGTTTCGGATTGACATAGCTGTTTCACCCCCTCAAAAGTAGTGTTTCTTAGAGAAAAGTTTCGGATTTACATAGCTGTTTCACCCCCTCAAAAGTAGTGTTTCTTAGAGAAAAGTTTTGGATTTACATAGCTGTTTCACCCCCTCAAAATTAGTGTTTCTTAGAGAATAGTTTTGGATTGACAAAGCTGTTTCAACCCCTCAAAAATAGTGTTTCTTAGAGAATAGTTTTGGATTGACAAAGCTGTTTCACCCCCTCAAAATAGTGTTTCTTAGAGAATAGTTTTGGATTGACTTAGCTGTTTCACCCCTCAAAAATAGTGTTTCTTAGAGAATAGTTTTGGATTGACAAAGCTGTTTCACCCCCTCAAAAATAGTGTTTCTTAGAGAACAGTTTTGGATTGACATAGCTGTTTCACCCCTCAAAAATAGTGTTTCTTAGAGAATAGTTTTGGATTGACAAAGCCGTTTCAACCCCTCAAAAATAGTGTTTCTTAGAGAATAGTTTTGGATTGACAAAGCTGTTTCACCCCCTCAAAAATAGTGTTTCTTAGAGAATAGTTTTGGATTGACAAAGCTGTTTAACCCCCTCAAAAATAGTGTTTCTTAGAGAATAGTTTTGGATTGACAAAGCTGTTTCACCCCCTCAAAAATAGTGTTTCTTAGAGAATAGTTTTGTATTGAAATTGCTGTTTCACCCCCTCAAAAATAGTGTTTCTTAGAGAATAGTTTTAAATTGACATAGCTGTTTCACCCCCTCAAAAATAGTGTTTCTTAGAGAATAGTTTTGGATTGACATAGCTGTTTCACCCCCTCAAAAATAGTGTTTCTTAGAGAATAGTTTTGGATTGACTTAGCTGTTTCACCCCCTCAAAAATAGTGTTTCTTAGAGAATAGTTTTGGATTGACTTAGCTGTTTCACCCCCTCAAAAGTAGTGTTTCTTAGAGAATAGTTTCGGATTGACATAGCTGTTTCACCCCCTAAAAAGTAGTGTTTCTTAGAGAATAGTTTTGGATTGACATAGCTGTTTCACCCCCTCAAAAATAGTGTTTCTTAGAGAATAGTTTTGGATTGACAAAGCTGTTTCACCCCTCAAAAATAGTGTTTCTTAGAGAATAGTTTTGGATTGACAAAGCTGTTTCAACCCCTTAAAAATAGTGTGTCTTAGAGAATAGTTTTGGATTGACAAAGCTGTTTCACCCCCTCAAAAATAGTGTTTCTTAGAGAATAGTTTTGGATTGACAAAGCTGTTTCACCCCCTCAAAGCTAGTGTTTCTTAGAGAATAGTTTTGGATTGACAAAGCTGTTTCACCCCCTCAAAACTAGTGTTTCTTAGAGAATAGTTTTAGATTGACATAGCTGTTTCACCCCCTCAAAAATAGTGTTTCTTAGAGAATAGTTTTGGATTGACATAGCTGTTTCACCCCTCAAAAATAGTGTTTCTTAGAGAATAGTTTTGGATTGACATAGCTGTTTCACCCCCTAAAAAATAGTGTTTCTTAGAGAATAGTTTTGGATTGACTTAGCTGTTTCACCCCCTCAAAAATAGTGTTTCTTAGAGAATAGTTTTGGATTGACATAACTGTTTCAACCCCTCAAAAATAGTGTTTCTTAGAGAATAGTTTTGGATTGACATAGCTGTTTCACCCCCTCAAAAATAGTGTTTCTTAGAGAATAGTTTTGGATTGACATAGCTGTTTCAGCCCCTCAAAAATAGTGTTTCTTAGATAATAGTTTTTCATATTTGTGTGAAGGGCAATGGTGATGTCGCATCGAAACAAACAAACAAACAAACCAAAACACTTGAAGCATATTTCTATTTTAAAACATTAGATAAATTAAACGTGTCGAACTAGTTTTTCGTCCTTCAGTAATAAAAGAATGACATAGGTATGTATGAAATATATAATTTAATAAGTATAACTTTAAAATATGTGCAACCTAATAGAATACGTTTATATAAAAATGGCCACATCGATCAACACAATTAATGTTCACATTGGTTCTGCAAAGTATACTGGTTGTTTTCAATGCCGCATGCTATCAATCCTCATCTCCAGTCCCGCGCGCCTCGCTCTCACTAGCTGGGTGCCGAGGAACGAGCGTATGTAAGTTTCCATCAGGCCCGGAGACGCGCGCAGCACCACACCGCCCGCGAAGAGGATTATGAAAAACATCTACAACGACACACACGCAGAGTGTATTTCGTTAAATTTGAAATAGAAACATGCCCTTTCGTAAAGAATATGTGAACTTTAATCATTTCAATCGTCAGCAAAATACAATGCCGGACATTCATTAATAAATGCACTTGCCCACGTGCGTATGTATCTATGAAAATGTAACATGCATAATACACATTAAACTATCTTCTCAACGATTGAAAAATTCACATAGTGTATGTATTTTTGTTGATCGTTTCATAATATATCTCATCTCAAATACATTTGGTCTATTTTTCTTTACTATTAAGTAACATATCTTATACATGTCGTACATGTATGACTAACGTTATATACATGCATTTACACATATATATCCCTGGCTCCTTATATGTTCACTTTATATTATTACATTTTCAATAAATTAATCAAACTATATAACATTACTTTTTTCGCAATGTTTAAACCAAGCAGAAGGTTCTCCGATTTCTGAGCTAACATGAATGTATCTGGCTATGCTCATTTCACTTCCATATCATCCACTGTTCCGATCCTGATTTAATATATACACACCTCGAACTCTCACAATTTTTGCCGTACCCATTTGGCATGTCCATGCATATGTACATACATTTTAGGATTGACTTCTATGAATTCTTATAATTCCATTATTTATGCGATGGTACTACCGCAAATAAAATTATCGAAAATGTGAATATGTTAATCTCTTGTACTTTAAATGCCGTCTGCACGTTGTCGGATAGTCTAGATAGGAATAAGCGGTTATCGGTTAATGTATATACATGTAATCGTATCAATAGCCGCGTTCTGCTTTATCGTGATTATATTATCGTCGGTGTTAAATATATTTGATTGCAAAAAATAATAATAATTTATTTTTCTCTCTATCAAAGGTCCATGAAACAGTTAGCATTGGGGTGTGTTGATCAAATTTGTGTAAATCAAGTATTAAATGGTGTTTTTTATTTGTTTTCCTTTTATGTTTGACAGTGTATCTTTTAGGATGCTTTCTTGAAATATAAACATTGGCGCGTGCGTCCGTGCGCTTGCACGTAAACAATTTTGCATACATTTGTTGTATTGTCTGGGTAGTGCTTACATGTATTTGACGACTTGTAGACAATATATATGCAACATATATAAGTAACGATTTGAAAACTTAAAAGGCAAGTAAGTAGTCAGTTTGCCAGTCTGTGAACTGGTTGCTTTAAATTCATTCTTAAGCTATACAGTAATATTGTACAGCATACTTTGACCGAAATATGTTAGTTATTTAACGAGCCCGCTGGGTTAGATTACATAATTAACATATTGAGGTCAAAGGGTGCTACGAGTAATTTATACCATATTTACCAATCATATCGCAACTTACTACGATGTCGATCCCAATGGGCAGTTCCTAGACGTCACTTTATGTCTGACATGCTTGGCATGTGTGTCAAGCATATGTGTAGTTTCCAAACTTAACGCTGTCGAATGTGGAAGCTTACCATGCAATAAGTAGCGTGCGTATAAATTTCAATATATTGCACGCTACTTATTGCACTATAAGCTTGCATATTAGTCTCCGCCCACCAGTTCATGTTCTAACATCACGGTTACTGAATACCGCAAAACAAAGAAAACTCGCTGAAGTATGGTATACGAATGGTTTGTGACGGTTTTCACTAATTAATAATAATAATAATACATTATTTATAAACCCACCCTGGACCGAGCATCTACGAATAATATTAATAGTTAACTGACCACTTGCATGAGATCAGTTCCCATAACTAGAAAAGTCTCTATCTTGCCCAGATACATGAACAAACCAGATGCAATACCACAAGACGTGTTTTATTATTGTATTCGTAGAAAAAGTGGTACATCAACAATTCATGCCTAACATATACATGTACAATCAACTAATATACAATATACAGGAAGCTGAATATTATAAAAAAAAATGGCTGAAACGAATGAGGTCATATACACATATAATAACACTTTTCTGGCATAACTCATGAGTTACAAAAACAAAATGTACATTGGTACATTACCATTGAAAAGATAAATAATCCAACCAAGTCTTATTTGAAGGTAAAATGCATTCAGTTTGTAATAAGAACATCATATATACGTTTTAAAGGACCTGTTCACTGATTTGCAAATTGACAATTTTCAATTCGTTGTATTAGATCCCAATAAGAAAGTTAGATTATATATAAACAAGCGAAATAACACTATTGACAAACAAATATTTTGGAAATATAGTGTCGTTTATGAAAACTCATCAATTGAAATAGATAAAATTATAAAGCGTTTTTAACGCTTTTCATCGGTATTTTCGAAAACACTTGCATCACTATATCGTTAAAAATTTATAATAATAACTTGCAGTCAGAATAGCCGAGTGGTTAGAGCCACAGGTTTTTGATCCCGGCGAAGGTGGTTCGATTTCCGGCGAAGGCAATTTTGTTTTGGTCCGTCTTACTTCTTTAGTTTTTGCAGTTAAGACGTTAACTGACTTTAACTAACTGATCTAATACAACGAATTGAAAATTGTCAATTTGCAAATCAGTGAACAGGTCCTTTAAAACGTATATATGATGTTCTTATTACAAACTGAATGCATTTTACCTTCAAATAAGACTTGGTTGGATTATTTATCTTTTCAATGGTAATGTACCAATGTACATTTTGTTTTTGTAACTCATGAGTTATGCCAGAAAAGTGTTATTATATGTGTATATGACCTCATTCGTTTCAGCCATTTTTTTTTATAATATTCAGCTTCCTGTATATTGTATATTAGTTGATTGTACATGTATATGTTAAGCATGAATTGTTGATGTACCACTTTTTCTACGAATACAATAATAAAACACGTCTTGTGGTATTGCATCTGGTTTGTTCATGTATCTGGGCAAGATAGAGACTTTTCTAGTTATGGGAACTGATCTCATGCAAGTGGTCAGTTAACTATTAATATTATTCGTAGATGCTCGGTCCAGGGTGGGTTTATAAATAATGTATTATTATTATTATTAATTAGTGAAAACCGTCACAAACCATTCGTATACCATACTTCAGCGAGTTTTCTTTGTTTTGCGGTATTCAGTAACCGTGATGTTAGAACATGAACTGGTGGGCGGAGACTAATATGCAAGCTTATAGTGCAATAAGTAGCGTGCAATATATTGAAATTTATACGCACGCTACTTATTGCATGGTAAGCTTCCACATTCGACAGCGTTAAGTTTGGAAACTACACATATGCTTGACACACATGCCAAGCATGTCAGACATAAAGTGACGTCTAGGAACTGCCCATTGGGATCGACATCGTAGTAAGTTGCGATATGATTGGTAAATATGGTATAAATTACTCGTAGCACCCTTTGACCTCAATATGTTAATTATGTAATCTAACCCAGCGGGCTCGTTAAATAACTAACATATTTCGGTCAAAGTATGCTGTACAATATTACTGTATAGCTTAAGAATGAATTTAAAGCAACCAGTTCACAGACTGGCAAACTGACTACTTACTTGCCTTTTAAGTTTTCAAATCGTTACTTATATATGTTGCATATATATTGTCTACAAGTCGTCAAATACATGTAAGCACTACCCAGACAATACAACAAATGTATGCAAAATTGTTTACGTGCAAGCGCACGGACGCACGCGCCAATGTTTATATTTCAAGAAAGCATCCTAAAAGATACACTGTCAAACATAAAAGGAAAACAAATAAAAAACACCATTTAATACTTGATTTACACAAATTTGATCAACACACCCCAATGCTAACTGTTTCATGGACCTTTGATAGAGAGAAAAATAAATTATTATTATTTTTTGCAATCAAATATATTTAACACCGACGATAATATAATCACGATAAAGCAGAACGCGGCTATTGATACGATTACATGTATATACATTAACCGATAACCGCTTATTCCTATCTAGACTATCCGACAACGTGCAGACGGCATTTAAAGTACAAGAGATTAACATATTCACATTTTCGATAATTTTATTTGCGGTAGTACCATCGCATAAATAATGGAATTATAAGAATTCATAGAAGTCAATCCTAAAATGTATGTACATATGCATGGACATGCCAAATGGGTACGGCAAAAATTGTGAGAGTTCGAGGTGTGTATATATTAAATCAGGATCGGAACAGTGGATGATATGGAAGTGAAATGAGCATAGCCAGATACATTCATGTTAGCTCAGAAATCGGAGAACCTTCTGCTTGGTTTAAACATTGCGAAAAAAGTAATGTTATATAGTTTGATTAATTTATTGAAAATGTAATAATATAAAGTGAACATATAAGGAGCCAGGGATATATATGTGTAAATGCATGTATATAACGTTAGTCATACATGTACGACATGTATAAGATATGTTACTTAATAGTAAAGAAAAATAGACCAAATGTATTTGAGATGAGATATATTATGAAACGATCAACAAAAATACATACACTATGTGAATTTTTCAATCGTTGAGAAGATAGTTTAATGTGTATTATGCATGTTACATTTTCATAGATACATACGCACGTGGGCAAGTGCATTTATTAATGAATGTCCGGCATTGTATTTTGCTGACGATTGAAATGATTAAAGTTCACATATTCTTTACGAAAGGGCATTTGATCCCGGCGAAGGTGGTTCGATTTCCGGCGAAGGCAATTTTGTTTTGGTCCGTCTTACTTCTTTAGTTTTTGCAGTTAAGACGTTAACTGACTTTTTTCAAAAATACGAAAATCAGTGAACAAGTCCTTTTAAAACATTACATTTGCTAAGAAAGATCAGTGTCTACCTTATCATGTACGATGTATTCAACGACACGTAATGTAAATAAAAAACATTAAACAAGGAAAAGAAAATATGTTTGCAAGGTTACAATGAATTTGCATTTTTTTACAATTATATGTATCGTATTCCAGAAACATCTTGAGTTATATCTTTGTTATCACTTAACGTTTCATTTCATTTGTAAAGTGTTAGCGTATATTATTTTATCAATATACCATTTTTATACATAGCTTTAAAACACTCCATTTTAACATTGTAATATGTTTGGACAACATTAACTTAAGATTATTTTTAAATTTGGATCTAGGAGCGAAACCGATGAATATTACACGTTTTACACTTTAAAACGGGGACAATATACCCTTTTTTATTTTCTGTCACACACACACCGACTCTCACACACTAACGATAAATCTGAAAAAGCACAAAATAACAAATTTGAGCTAAACTTAGTCACATAAACAATACATTAAGTCACAATTTAAACCAAGAAACATACACTGACTCTCACACAGTCACTAACCATGATACTGACAAGAAATGATATCACAAACTAGCAAATATGAGCTAAACTTATTCAAACACACAATATATAATATCAACATATTAAACAAAGAAATACTTGTGTCAAATACCGACTTCAGGGACTAATACACAAATCCTGAAATGAAACACGAGGACATGACCGTAACAAGGACACTAATGAAGCATGGAATGTTCAAGTAGCGTCCTGGAATTACACTTGTTGCTGCTGCTGCCAATATTTCCGATGATGAAGGATCGAACGCCACCCTCCCACCTGAAACAATTAATCACGGAAAAAATAAATTGTGCCAAGGCGCAAAAAAATGTTTGTTTCAGGTTACATGCGCCCTAAAAAATTAGGATAGGTAGGTAGGGATTTATATATTTATTTATTTTTATTTGGTAAATGGTCAACTTGATGATTCTAAAACTAAATAAATATTCACAACATATCGGTAATATCCTTAAACATTGTTCATTAGTGGATGCTGTCAAAACAAAACACTTATTTATTTAAAAACAACAACAACAAAAAAACATTTAATTATTGGAATAAAAAGTAAATACAAAAATAGATGACAAACTCAATAAAATGTTCTAGGGTCGGGGCATTTTTAGAGTAGGAACCTAAAACAAACATATTTGCCCGACAGTGATTCTGTATGACGTGATCACTATCCTCAATCGTAGAGACAGACAGTGAAATATGGATTGTTTTATTCCATGTGAATGAACTCATGCATTAGTCATGTTGATGATATTTTAATGCATACAGATCTGTACCTGACCATTGTCACGTTCGTGTGGTAGAGGTTATACATAGAGTCAGACATAATGCACAAAAACATCATTAGTCAATCATCGCTTGCTATAGAATAAGCATTCGAACATTATTGATCATAGTTACTCATGTGCAATTTGCAACGTCGGTCAACTTGTAATGATCTTTATTGGAAAATAGTATCCATTCAGCAACCATTAAGAAGAAGAAGAAAAAGAAAATGATGATAGCCATGATGATGATGATGATCATTCATCATTCATTCATGATGAATTCGTGGTCGCCAATTCGATTTTTTTTAAATCAGATTTAGTTAAACACTATTTTCTTAACTTGATTGTGTCAAAAGCCTGAGGCTTATTGAGACCCTTTCGAATCCGTTTCCTGAGTAGAACCAGTGCTTGGTTGTCGTTATTGAGACCCTTTCGAATCCGTTTCCTGGGTAGAACCAGTACTTGGTTGTCGTTATTGAGACCCTTTCGAATCCGTTTCCTGGGTAGAACCAGTGCTTGGTTGTCGTTATTGAGACCCTTTCGAATCCGTTTCCTGGGTAGAACCAGTACTTGGTTGTCGTTATTGAGACCCTTTCGAATCCGTTTCCTGGGTAGAACCAGTACTCGGTTGTCGTTATTGAGACCCTTTCGAATCCGTTTCCTGGGTAGAACCAGTGCTTGGTTGTCGTTATTGAGACCCTTTCGAATCCGTTTCCTGGGTAGAACCAGTGCTTGGTTGTCGTTATTGAGACCATTTCGAATCCGTTTCCTGGGTAGAACCAGTGCTTGGTTGTCGTTATTGAGACCGTTTCAAATCCGTTTCCTGGGTAGAACCAGTGCTTGGTTGTCGTTATTGAGACCCTTTCGAATCCGTTTCCTGGGTAGAACCAGTGCTTGGTTGTCGTTATTGAGACCCTTTCGAATCCGTTTCCTGGGTAGAACCAGTACTTGGTTGTCGATTGAGAAAGATCATTTTAACGGTCCCCGCGTTGGGATTGAACTCACGACCTCCCGATCGAAAGGCGGACACAATATCCATTATATCATAGCGACCATACATTCAGAAAATCAGAAACCGTTAAAACATGTTAAAAATATACATACCCAGCGTAAAATAGATGGACGGGCTGTATCTGCCGTTCCCACCCCTGCTGAAGGCGAACACGCGGCACTCGTACACGGTGTCCTTCTGTACGCCGTCGACTATATGCTCCGTTGCCGCCCGCTCCGTGCTCACTTTAACTGCGGACCGAATGTCATCCGTCGTCTGCCAGTACATGATCTGAAATAGTAAATAATAAAGTTTAACATTAATGGCCAACAACGTTCACATTTTAAATGGATATGTCGACGCAAAAAGTATTTTTATATTTAATGTCAACTGCTAGTCTTATTTGAATGATCAATACGCTGTTTCCCTTACGTCTGTACTATTATTGCCACTGTTGCATGAAACATATTATGTGTACGATTTAAATGTATTTTTTTCCAATTCTAATCACGTATACATATGTGAAAATTGTGCTTAATGTAAATAAACTAATTAACCTGTTTAATAATCAAAGGGAAACAATCCAATTAGTTTAATTGCGAAAACTAACACAGTAGTAATCGCACCCTTTGTTAGAAATTTAAAGTGCGCTCTGCCAGCTGAGAGTGTTTTTAGACTGTTGGCGCAAGCAAACGGTCTTTGAGAGGGTAATTTCAAAAACAGGTATCGCGGAAAACTACTTCCTTTCTTTGCACGCTACGAGTCAGTAAATCGAAACCTGAAAGGGTCCTTCTTCAAAACAGCAACAATTCACGAATGTTTTTTCTTACTTTTTAATTGTTTAAGAATGTGAGTGCCATGTGTATTATCATGTGTATATCATGTGATTTATTACAATTACAGTTTCTAAAAAATATATTTATTTGAAATGTTACATCAAATTAATGACACCCCTATTTTCGCTATTTACTTGAATGTACCATGTCAGACATTACGTGACATCTAGGAACTGCCCAATGGGATCGACATCGTAGAAATTTGCGATATGATTGGTAAATATGGCATAAAACACTTGCAGCACCCTTAGACCTCAATATGTTTATTACTTAATCTCTCCCTGCGGGCTCGTTAAATAACTAACATATTTCGGTCAAAGCGTGCTACAACTATTACTTCACATATATTATTCTATAACTATGGCCCTTCAGTGTTCAATGAGTCACAGATTTGCAGAATGCATAACACCTAATTAAAAATACTAAACACTTCACGGACCCTTTGTCAACATTACTATAAACCTTTTGTGGTCCAAAATGGTCCGAAATATCGTAATGTATATATTAACACAAAAACAATCTATGTTGACTTAGAACGTACGGATAACGTTCAGGTCCCCGCAGCTCGTGTCGCTACCAAAGTTGTTGGTGACCACGCAACAGTAACGCCCGGCGTCTCCCGACTGCACTTCGGCAATGAGCAGGACACCGCTGCCTAGCAACCGGACGCGGGACGTACCGTCATCGGTAACAGCGTTTACGTTGACTCCATTTCTAAAATATGGTGAAAATAAAATTACTTCTGCACTACAATACACTTATCTCAATGATATCAAGTCAAGCTGTGTAGCAACGCACTTTGGTGTTAACCCAACTTCGGAGTTCAACACCATCATTATCAGTTCGTCATCACCATAATAAAATCAAAATCATCCTCCTCCTCCTCCGCTGCCTCCTCCTCCTCATAATCATCAGAGCATCATTATTATCATCATATCATCATTATCATCGGATCATAAATATCATCACCACCATCACCATCATCATCACTTTCATAATCATCATCATAATCATCATCATAATCATTATCATAATCATCATCATCATCATCATCAACATCAACATCATAATCATCATCATCACCATCATCTTCAGCAGCAGCAGCAGCAGCAGATTATCATCTTCATTATCATGATCATTGTCGTCATAACTTTGGTGTAACTGTTATTATAGTTAACACCAACATCGAACGCATTATGGTGTTGAACACCGAAGTTGGGTTGACCACAAAGTGAGTTGCTACAAAGCTAGTTAGTATATAGCAAACATTAATACTAAAAATTGTAGATATCCAGACACATATACTTAGTGTCTAAAATTCACCAGTAGATATACACATGTACTTTCAAATCCTATCAAAGTGGCAAGACCTTGTGTTGCATCGTAGCTATTTAGAGAGGAAGATGTTGTATAAATTATAAGACAGGATAAAATTCCGGAGCTAGACGTGTAAATGCCCGGAAAAACAATGCTCATTTCGATACCGTATTTACGACATTTGCCCTAAAAACAAAACATGGAGGATGACCAATGCCTTACCTGGTCCACGTGACCTCGGGTTTAGGGGCCGATTCCGGCGAGCATTCGATGGTCACGTGACCGCCTATTGCGGCGCTGGTACTGGACTTCAACGGCTTCTTGGCGAATGTCGGCGGGAAAGCTAAAATGTAAGGCAAACCTTCCATTGCACTAAATTTGGTTTATATTTTGCATAACCTCCGCGCAGAGATTTGACCGGTTCCGAGCAAGGCTCTCTAGGATAATATTTTCCACACCTCTTAAGATAGGATAGGCCGAAGTAACCGCTGCGAGGAGTTTGTATTTTGCATAGGTCTACGAACCATCGACGCAACGTTCATTGTGGGCTTTATTAGTGTGGTTCAATAACACTATTATATTAAAGAATCTTATCAGTCGCGAATGTACAGGCCAACATTATCGTCTTTTTTTTTAGATCTTGTGAATTTTTGAATGTTTCTACAGAAAAGTCTTTTGGTAGTTATTGTTCTTTTCAAGACGAATAAGATCCAAGGATGGCCAACCGTTGTCACAGATTGGTATAATAGAACATTCTTACAAAACTCAGTCCAAAAGCAACAAATATTGCACGGTTATGCACCTTTCAATATTTCCCCCAAGGGGTGGGGGGAAGGGCGGGCATATACAATATTTAGACTGAAAGCGATTCCCGACCGGCGGGAATTCGATACGCCGAATGATTCCAGGTACAGGAAAAATAGAATTTGGTCGGATTTTAGACCCCGGAAATACAGGCCCCCGGCCCATTTGATGCACCTTTAGCATCTCCCACTGAGGGGATTTAGACAAAAATCTTTGCTCTAGGGTGGAAAATTAGACCACCCCAAAAAGAAATTGTCGAATTTCCCCGGTACAGCCCGCCGCTCTTCTGAAATATTGATAGGTTCATTACCTAGGACCCGGAGTTGGCCGGAGCTGTGCGCGATCCCGTGGGAGTTGATGGCCACACACTGGTACATCCCGTCGTGTTTGCTCGTCTGGGCACTCTGTATTAAAGAGACTTCGTCACAGATTTTCGTTCTGTTGAAAAAATGTCATACACATGTATGCTTCAGTTCAAAACCCTAAATAAGCGTCTCGACTAACCAACCTTATTATTGCATCAAAATCATAAAAAACAAGACACTGTGTTCGATCAACGCACATGCCCCCTGTTAGTGCTGGACAGCCCATTTGAATTATTCTAAGTTCAAATTAGGTCAAGGTCAAAGTATGGTTGGGTGATATGTGTCATAAGCAAAACAGTGTAAGTATCCAAGTGCTATAGTAAGCGGTGCTGGTGCTAGACAAAACGGTGAGATATAGTTAACAAAGAAATAACCCATTTGAATTATTCTAAGTCCAAGTTAGGTCAAGGTCAAGGTCAAAGTGAGGTTGGGTGATATGGATGGATTGGGAACGATCATAAGTAACAATTGTATAAATATCCAAGTGTTGTAGTAAGCGGTGTTGGTGCTATTTGAAGCGGAAGACACTTTGGAATTATGATAAGACCAAATTAGGTCAAGGTCAAGGCTAAGTGATGTTGGGTGATATGGGTGTATTGGAGATGATCATAAGCAACAACTGTGTAGGTATCCAAGTGTTGTAGTAAGCGGTGTTGGTGCTAGACGAAACGGTAAAATCTAGTTAACCAAGAAACAGCCCATTTGAATTATTCTAAGTGCAAATTAGGTCAAGGTCAAGGTCAAAGTAAGGTTGGGTGATATGGGTGCACAGGAAATGGTCATAATCAACAACTGTGTACCCAAGTGTTGTAGTAAGCGATGTTGGTGCTACACGAAACAGTAAAATCTACTTAACAATGTCACGGACTGACGGACGGAAGGACGGACGGACAGGACAATCACTATATGCCACTTGCATCAAGATGCCGGGGGGCTTAAAAAGAAGAAAAACAGCGTCTATGTATATAAGTACTTAAAACTTACGTATTATAGTTTAGTGTCTAAAAGGGCAGGCACAGAAGTTAACGTTTTGGTTGCGGTTAACTTACTTATGGGCAAATAAATTCCAGTACTATAACATCTTCTTGCCATGCCGTATTTACATAAATTAAAAAAGAACCTTCAAAAAAAGTAAACGTATTCACGTCAAATGTCAAACGCACATATATGGTTAGAACATTTCGTTAAAAAAGAACCTTCAAAAAAAGTAAACGTATTCACGTCAAATGTCCAACGCACATATATGGTTAGAACATTTCGCTGGACGATCATGTCTCCCTCTATCGGATGGAGCGTCTTGCCGTCCTTGTACCACACGTAGACGGCGCGGGGGATCGCCTTCGCCTCGCACGACCAGGAGAAGCGGCTTCCGACGTCCACGTGCAGGTTGGAGAGCGGGAACACAAAGTACGGGGAGGCTGCAAGAGTTGTGTAAACTTGTGCAATGATGTAAACTAGACAAAGAAGGGGACCACAAAGTCCGAGGAGACTGCAAGAGTTACGTTAACATGTGCAATGATGTAGTCTAGACAAAGTACGAGAGCACAACGTACGGGGGGGGGGGGGGGGGCTGCAAGAGGTACGTAAACATGTGCAATGATGTAGTCTAGACAAAGTACGGGACCATAAAGTACGAGAGGCTGCAAGATGGACGTAAACATGTGCAATGATTTAATCTAGACAAAGTATGGGAACAAAAAGTAAGGGGAGGCTGCAAGAGGTACGTAAACATGTGCGATCACGTAGTCTATACAAAGTACAGGAACACAAAGTACGGGAAGGTTGCAAGAGGTACGTAAACATGTGCAATGATGTAGTCTAGACAAAGTACAGGGAACACAAAGTAAAGGAGGGCTGCAAAACTTGTGTAAACATGTGCAATTTTGTAGACTAGACAAAGTACGGGAACACAAAGTCCGGGGAGACTGCACCAGTTGTATATGTAGCTGAATAGAAAATACTGCAAAATGAAATAAAATGATATACTATACAAAATGAGTGTACTTAGTTTTGCTTCTCTTATTTCAAAACTATAATTCAATACTTTTTGAGTATGCATCAAAACCTTGTTAAACATATTCCACTTAAGGGCGAAAAATATGACCCATCGTTTGTAAACTGTAAAGGTTCACGGTAAAAAGAACATATAAAATACATATAAAATATTTTCGTACACTCCACCATGAGATTGTGGGCCGCTAACGCCGTCTGCCCTGCGGTCCTCGTCACGTGACAGTAGTATATCCCAGAATCCTCCAGTGCGACGTCATACAGCTCCAGTCGCCGGTTCTGGTCGGAGAGGACGGCGCCCCGGGGGAGACTGGCGTCCTTTCGCCACCATGAATACGTCATCGGCAGTCTATAAATAAGAATTAGCGTCTTTGTTTACAAAAACGTTTCTCTTTTATGTTGAAAAAAAAACAACCTGAAAAACCGCTTCCCGTCGTAGATGTATCTTGTGCTCGTCGCATTGTTTAGAATCACTGAATCGATTTACATGTACTATATATAGGATCTGACACGAGTGGTCAATTCATACCATAATTTATTAAACGAGTTCAGGAATTTTGTTAGTAAGCGAGCCTTTGACGAGCTTGCTTACGAATTTCCTGACGAGTTTAATAAAACATGGTATGAAATGGCGAGTGTCAGATCTTTTTTATCACATGCTTTTAAACGAAATAAAACCCTTCTAATTTTACCAAAATAAGTTGGTAAATTCTCGAAGTTGTGTACGGAAGTGACTTCATTTCGTGTTGACGACGTCATTTCACCAAAATAACGTCATGCGATTGGTCAAAGAATACGTAGCCAATGAAAACGCTTATAACGTTAATCTTACACATGTGTAAGATAGAAATATTCGGTATGGTTGTATTACACGGAAAACAAGGAATAGCGTGTGATAAAAACGTTTCTCAAGTATTTGCAAAGTACAACACCAGAGTTGACATGAACATTACTATATTTCCATGCGTTCTCTATTTAAGCTGATGTTATATAATTATCATAAACAAAATATGTAGTATGTTGTATGCATTATGAGGTGTTTTATTTATACTGATATGGACCAGTATATACAGTGTCGGGCCAGTAAGTTCGGAAGGTAACTGGGGGTTGTGAAGCACCAGTTCCGAAAGGTTAAGGTCGAACCTGACCGTACATGTACAACATGGTAATCATCTAGTTGCTAGGTTAACTGCTTCCACGTGCATGCACTTTCGTTTCATAACTGAACGATTCAGTAATTAAATCCAAATAGTATGCAACTTTTTGAAATGCTTAGTAAGCTACTAAATAAGTATAAAACAAAAACTGATTTAAAGCATGTACGGTATATACATCAACTTGCCGATGAAACAACTACGAACGATTCCATTCAGTTACGTCCCATACGCGAAGCATTCCAGTTTCACGTTCTGGCCTCTAAGTGGTTTATTTGGAAACGATGCTATAAAGCCGTCCGCAATGACCGGACCCCACATTGCAGGGACTGTAAAAATACCACATAAACATATAATCGGTCAATAACTATTGAATTCCGATTTGCATAAAATCGAGCTCTTCCGGGATTTTATGGTGGCGACGGCAAGCCCATTGATGACGAAAGACTGATGGCAGACGGACAAGAACACCATACCAATAACTCTTAAAACATAATACTAGTATACATGGTTGTATCCACCTCGTTCAATTTTTCGTATTTTCGCAAGAATAACATGAATGGCTTCATCAATCAACATAATTATTAAGTAATAGTTGTAGCATACTTTGACCGGGCTCGTTTAATAATTAACATATTGAGGTCAAAGAGAACTACACGTGTTTTATACCATATTAAACTATCAAAACGTTACTCAATTTTCGCGCCGGGGTCGTAGGTTCGAGTCCCGGTGGAGGCACGTTTTTGTTATAATACTTGAACTCTAGAGTTCAGATGCTTAATAGGTTTCCCAGTTTAGACGTTAAATGGCATATTTGAAAAATACAAAAAAAATATGTGAATAAGTCCCTTTTAGTAATAATTAAAGCGACACTTACCGGTGTTGGTAATTCGTAAGGGAATCGGCAGACTGATCCTGCTGGGAGGCTGCGTGGTGCTCATGGAGTCCCCACCGGAAACCAGCTTCACGATGCAGAGGTAGTCCGCCTCGTCCGACTGCGTCACTTCCGAGAAGTAGAGCTTCCCGTTGCTCGAGATGAACATGTGCGGGTTGAGGTCCGGTCGCACGAAGTCGGCCTTCCGGCCGCGGTACCACTGGTAGGTCACGGCTGGAGCACGGTACCGGAAGTAGCAGGGGTAAGACTGTTTATATTTGTATGTACCAGAAATATTGAACATAAGACAACAAAAGAGTTCCGTTGCTCAAGTTTTCCCCGTGCGTGGGTTTTCTATGATACACTGTCACTCATATAGGAGTCTTACCAAATACTAGTAATTAAAACTGAAAGAATACCGGTTTTCCCATGACACGCCTCATTTATCTACCAAGGAAAGTCTCATTCAGCACCATCGAACGTTTGAAGAGCAAGATGGAGGAAAGTAAATTAGTTATTTAATATTTATACCATCAAACGTTTGAATGGCAAGATGGAGAAAATGACGAATGTGACGTGTCGTGGAAAAACCGGGCTTAATGCATGTGCGTAAAGTGTCGTCCCGGTTTGCTCATCCGGGACGACACTTTCCGCTTTTATGGTATTTTCTGTTGCAAGGAAGTCTCTTCTAAACATAAATCCACCGTAGAGAATTTTTCAATACTCTGATTTAGAAATTTCTCTCTAGAAAATGGTTTATTTGAATGCAGGTCGTCAAATCCTCGCCAGTACTGGAAACCGGTTAAAATGTTAGTAAAAGAAAGTGAATCTTATTTTAATACTATACCGCCTTTAATTAATCCTGACGAGTCGTATTTTGTAACGGACGTTGAAAAGGCAAACACATTAAATAATTACTTCTGTTCTATATCAACAGTTAACGATACTGACCCTGATTTACCTCTCTTTGTTTTAAAAACTAATACTACGTTAAATGATATTAATATTACAGAACAGGACGTGATCGATGTCCTTTCTAACTTAGTAGTCAACAAAGCCAATGGTCCTGACGGAATTAGTCACAAAATATTACGTAAAACTGCAAAATCATTAGGTAAACCACTTTCGATACTTTTTAACAGATATATCCTCGAAAATGCCTACCCAGATTATTGGAAAGAGGCCAATGTGATGCCTCTGCTTAAAAGGGGAGAACGGTTTATAACATCCAACTATAGACCGTTTTCGTTAATTAGTTGCGTAGGTAAAGTATTTGCGCGTATTGTGTTTAAATATATGTATAATTACTTACATACAAACCAGTTTATTTTCAAAAACCAGTCAGGATTCTTTCCTGGGCATTTTACAGTCTATCAACTTATTGATATGTACAACCAAATCTGTCAATCTGTTGATGAAAGAAAATCTACTTGTATCGTATATTGTGACATCAGTAAGGCCTTCGATCGAGTTTGGCACAAAGGTCTCATATTTAAGCTTAAACAAGTTGGAATATGTGGAAATCTCATAAATTTGACAGACAGCTATCTAATTAACAGAAACCAAAAGGTGTTCATTGGATCTTCCTATTCGCGATCAAAAACAATAAATGCCGGTGTTCCCCAGGGCTCTGCTCTGGGTCCTCTTTTATTTTTAATTTACGTTAATGATATATCCGACTCTTTATTGAGTACAACTATACTTTTTGCTGATGATAGCTCATTAGCCGTCTCATCTAACGACAATCACATTATCGAAACAACACATAATCACGACTTGTTTCAAATCAATGGATGGGCCAAACAGTGGCTTGTTAATGTAAACCCATCTAAAACTGATGTGGTATTTTATACTTTATCCAAAAGTCAAAACCGTCCGAAATTATTATTTGGTAATACTCTTTTAACTTTTGTGCACTCTCATAAGCACCTTGGTCTCACTTTCAATGAAGATGGGACATGGCATGATCATATTCAAATATTACATCATCCGCATCTAAAATTCTGGGCTCGATGAGAATGCTAAAATACAAATGGAAACGCGAAACTTTCAATCAAATTTATATTAATATCTAAGACCCATAATTGAATATGCTTCTATTGTTTTGGACAATTGCACCAACTATGAAAAGGAAAAACTAGATAAGATACAACTATAGGCGGCTTGAATAGAAACAGGCTTAGGCTGGTATTCCATGTATCTGATTGCGATTGCGTTGGGCGACTGGCGTTATCGTATCCGTTAGCGCTGACGCAAGCACTATTCCATGTATCCGATTGCGATTGCGTTGGGCGACTGGCGTTATCGCATCGTTAGCGCTGACGCAAGCACTATTCCATGTACACGATTTTTGCTTGCGATTGTTCATTTGCAAAGAGACACTTTTATGAGAACAATGTCTGTCAATGACGAATTGAATCATTTTTTGTTTTTGATGGCTGGAGGAATTAAAAGGCTACAACGAAAGCGTAGACACAGGCGGTGGGTGAGAAGAATAATTCGCAACCGACCAGCTTATGGAACGTACTATCATTTGGTGCGCGAGCTGGAATTAAGCGCTGAGGAATTTCAGACCTATTTCAGGCTGAATAAAAGGCAGTTTAATGACGTCCTACTACAAGTCGAAGAAGAGATAAGTAAGAAATATACTTCTAGGGAACCCATCAACGCCAAACAACGACTTGCGATATGCTTGAGGTACTGAATTGTATTAAACGCACTTGCTAAAACATAAGATAACGATGTATTTTATTAATTTTGTTTATTGTACACTTAACATACTAGTTATTAAATAACATGCTTTTAGAGTGTTTTCTCCAAAATTACGGTACATATAAATGAACAAATGACAAACACAAAAACAGAATTACCAAACTAAAAGAAAATTAAACGTCAAACAAATGTTCAATGTTTGCTATGTATTTTATCAATCGGCTGTTTATTGTACAAATAAGATATTTAAAGATCATGCTTTAAGAGTGTTATCTCTTAAAAAACGTATGAAAATGAACACTTCGAGCACATAATAATAAAATCACCAAATTAAAACGAAAAACAAACTTAATATGATTGCAATGTACTTTAAGAATTGTTCATTTATTGTTCACTTTAGATATACAGATCAAGACAGAGTGTTTACTCGTAAATTAAGTATAAAAGTGGACATTCACAATAACAAAAGTCACAAAAAAAGAACAAATTATCGTATTAAAAGCTCCATTGCTTTCCATATACGATAGATTAGAGACGTTATCTGTGTACTAGTGCAGTCAATGTAATGTCGACATTGCCTGGCTCAAAATGTCGAGTCCCAAGTGTTGCTGCTCCACACCAATGTATGCTGGCGTTATGCATGTATACCCTTGTAGACCGGCGTGTGCGGGTGTTGTTGGTGTATGTGTGGGAGTATGTGGCGCCTGCATCATAGGCTGAGCGTACGGGAATCTAGCTGAGTTGCTAGTCGGGTCCATTAGGTTCATTGGAATCGAAGCGTCATCCATGAGATCAGCATTATACATCAGCATAGATATTTGCATTTGTAGCCAGCTTTGTTTTGTCTTAGACATTTGTTTTGCTCGGGTCGAGCAACTTTCAAAAAATGCATCCATTGGGTGTCTAGTAACATCTCGACCGCTTTTCATTTCCAGCCTCTCTGACTGTGCTTTAGCCAATTCCAAAAACGATCACTCGAATGCCGACATTTGATCCGTTTTCCTGCGCTTAGGTGGTTGAGACATTGTTGTAACGTATCTGGACGTTGAATGGACGTTATGTCGAGATGTTGTCGCGCTGGCGCTTACAGAGCTAATGGACGAGCGTCGATCTGTTTCAATTTCGTCATCACTTAGGTCTCTGAAATACATAAAGATATGCAGCATTATTGCAGCATTATAGCATACTATTGTGTTATAAACGTTTGTATATATTATTGTTCCGTGATAATATTTACAATTCAGGTTTCTGACCACTGGAGAAACCTACATGTCACTTAGCTACTCGTACAGAGTAGGACAGTCTACAATTTCTAGAATAATTCCGGAAGTATGCAGCATATTGTGGGATAAACTGTCTACCGTATATGTGAAAATGCCAAGCTCGGAAGAAGAGTGGCTGACTATTGCTGATGGATATTACACGAAATGGCAGTTCCATAATTGTTTAGGAGCTGTTGATGGAAAACATATTGTGATAAGACCACCATACAATTCTGGGTCCATGTATTTCAATTACAAAGGGACATTTTCTATGGTTTTACTGGCAATAGTGGATGCTTATTTGCGATTTGAAATGATTGATATTGGGTCGTATGGAAAGAACAGTGATGGTGGGATATTTGCGCATTCTAACTTTGGGAAAGCTCTAGCGGAAAAAGTTCTATCACTCCCATTTGACAAAGAATTGCCTGGAACGGAGAACCTTGGACCAATGCCCTATGTAATAATTGGCGACGAAGCATTTCCGTTGCAAAAACATCTCATGCGACCCTATCCCGGACGCGGATGTAGTGAAGAGCAACGGGTATACAAGTATAGACTTTCTCGTGCCCGGAGATGTGTGGAAAGCGCGTTTGGGGTATTGGCCGCCAGATGGCGTGTATTTCACACTAAAATTGCGGTGAAACCAGAATCTACCAAAGAGATAGTGAAAGCTGCAATTGTCCTCCATAACCTACTGCAGAGAGGAACTACGGCTTCGCAGACTGTGAGCATTCTTCAGGACTATCATGAAGAAAATGATCAGGGCTTACAACGTCTGCAAAGAATCGGTCTGCGCGGATCTTTAGAAGCGGCGACAATAAGGGATAAATTCCGGCTTTACTTTTTACACATGAATGTGTTACCTTGGCAGGAGAGTCGTGTTCGCCGAGGATACTTTACTAATTCGTGAGGATTGTAACAGTTCACAAGTGCATGGGAATAATGATGTACATGTATTTGAAATTTGCAGTTACCTTTGGCTTTCAACTGTTGACAATGTATCTGTTACAGACTCATTCCCATCGCCGCCGTCGACTGCTGGCTCCATGTTACTATCAGTGCTGAAGTCAAATCACAGAATATTTAATCACTATATAATATGATTATGTATAAAACTGAAACATACGGTAATTGACACGATGATGGTGTTTTATGTTACTTTTGTGTACTATAATGATTAAAACAATGACTGTGTTCGTATGTTGCTATTGTACATTGTTGTAAATAACGCGTTGATTATGTTTAGATGTCATTATCATGCTATGGAACAGTTTTGTAAGTTTTATACATATCAGACTAATAATTTCATAAAATAATTATGTCTAAATTGTATCTTTGTACAAATTGTGGACATATTTCAGGTTGAATCTATGACCAAATACCTTGCTTCCTGTAAATATAAATACATCCAAAAATCCAAGCATATCCATGTAGATCCATCGCTTTCCAGGTGCCGTGGCCCCACTTCCCGACTTTTTCTTTGATGTCGCTTCTTTCTTTTTCCTTACATACATATTGCGAAGCGATCTCCATCTCGTTTTTGCATCTTCAACTGTTGACACGAAAACGTAACCAATATAAACATATTTATATTCTAGCTTTATGTAGTGCAGACGATGTACCAGTCTTACACCAAGTACTGGTGTGTATTTCGTAGTTTATGAGGTACTTCCGTGTCTGAGGCTGCATTATGTGAGGACCCGGTGTGTGTCCCAGCACTCCTATCTAATTATAATTATAGAGAAAGTTATATAGAAAGTTGGGACGAATTTGAAACATAGCTGCAATGTCCAGCTATTTATTTTTACTGAAAAATATTTTATTTTGGTGTGGTCTTGTGCTGTGGGGGCAAACCGGAGTACCCGGAGGAAACACCACTTGTCCGGTATGGTGCCCACCAACCAAACTCACATGCGCCGGGAACGGGAATTGAACCCGGGTCCGCCTAGGTGAGAAGCGCGTGTCCCAACCACTGCGCTAGTAGGACAGCCTACCAAGTACTGGTTCAACATATTTTTATTAAAAAGGAAATATTAGATTTACGAAAAACGAAAATGATAATGATTATAAAAGATTCGAGTTTAGTTGAAGTGAAAATATAAGCATATAGGATGAAATAAAACGTGTCCAGAAATATACTGCAAAATAAACAAAATGAAAATAACAAATGCATGCATTCATCTTAAGTGTAATAAGAAAATATCAAACTACGAACAATTGTGCTACCTGTAAAGTCTGTTATATCTAGTGCTTCGACAATGCTGCGCCATGTATTATTAACTATTTCTGTGTCCTTGTATTCTTTGCAAGAGTGGTCATATAGGAGAGGATGTTTCCTCACGAGTTCAATAAATTTTTCGCAAACTGCGGGGTCGTTAAGCCACCTTTTCATTGCGGAGTCTAATCTGCTAATGACATCCGCTGATCCGACTGTCCGCTAAAAATCGCTACTTTTAACGTACGTCAAATTGACGGATAGCGCAATCGGACACATGGGATAGTCCCTATTAAATTTCGCTTGTTCCGATTTTTTTACCTTTAAACGGACGAACGCAGTCGGATGACGCAGTCTCCAATCGGAGACATGGAATACCGGCCTTAACGCGTTCCGCCAATACAAGTAGTCTTATTAAGGAAATAGGGTGGGTTTCATTAAACGATCGCCGGAAAAACAAAAACTCACCTTACTATAAAAGCTTAGTAAGAATTTACTTTCGGACTACCTTAATGAATTGTTCCCTACACTGATTTCCACTTGTCCATATTCTTTACTAAACAGTGCTATGTAGCAACGCACTTTGGTGTCAACCCAACTTCGGTGTTCAACACCGCTTTTTGGTCAACACCAAAGTGCGTTTCAGTGGTGCATATAATTGATGAAACGGAACGCACTTGGGTAGTTATTTGTACATCCCCATTTTGACAATTTCAGATGATATCAAATTCATCATCATCATAATCATCATCATCATCATAATAATAATCATCATCATCATTACCATAATCATCATTACATCAACATCATTATAGGAACATCCTCATTATCAGATCATCATCAGCAGCATCAGATCATATTAATAGTCATCATCATGAATTGGTCACGGGCGAGTGCTTTTCCCACCCGCCTTGCAAATTGTAAGGTCAATTGAAAGAAAAATTGAAAGCCACATCAAAACTAAAATTTAGAAAATTGGAGAGTAAGATTTGATTGAAATACACGCAGTACAAACGTGGCGGTTTATCGATTTTGCTTAGTATATACACTGCATGTATGCAAATTGCTTTAAACAACATTCAACAAATAAGTATGTTCTACACAGATTAAAAACTACCACCCTAAAACAGAAAATAAAGAGATGATGGTTATGATGATGATACTACTGATAATGATGATGATGAGGAGGAAGAGGACGACGACGATTATGATTATTATTATGATAAGTATGATGATGATCATGTACCACTGCTACGCACTTTTGTGTAACTGTTATTATAGTTAACACCAAACATCGAACGCACTATGGTGTTCAACCCCAAAGTTGGGTTGACGCCATAGTGCGTTCTTAGGGTAACGCACTTCGGTGTTCAACATCTTAGTGCGGACGCACTTTGGTGTTGAACACCGAAGTTGGATTGACACCAAAGTGCGTTGCTACGGTGCTTACTATGCAACAGTTACGCGAAGACTCGCAATTTACTCCATTTCCGTAATTCCATCTTCTTTTAAAATGTGGAATGACCTTGATATAAACATTAGATCGATTGACAGCTTATCTGTATTTAAAAGACATCTTAATCAAATGTTTAATTCACCAACTGTACCACCTTATTTTTTATTGGTGGCCGCTCGCAACAGATACACCACGCCAGAATACGAAATAATTGCAGTGACTTAAATGCTGATCTATATAGTAATCACTTACGCGATAGTCCAAAGTGTGCCTGCGCTAGTCCTATTGAAGATGCTGACCATTATTTTTTTTTAATGCCCATTCTACCGAATCCAACGCATTCGCTTATTCACTAACACCCGTCCATTTCATCCCCTTAGTGCATCTAAATTACTATTTGGCATACCCAAACGTTCCAACGGCGACAATAATAAACTATTCAGCGACATACAACATTTTATTCAATGCTAAGTAGTGAAATATAGAAAAGTATCAGTCAGATATATCCCTATATCACTCACAGTGAGGGTCTACTTTTTAATTTAATTTTATTTGGACAATATTTAATTGTAGGAGTTGTCAACATTAATCATTCAGAATTACCAAAAAGAAAAGTAGTAAAGATTAATAACAGCAAATGTTAAGAATACCTATCCGATTTATTGAACTGTCTCTCCTCTTTTCCTCCTTTTTTCTCTTGGATTTTCCTCACTTGTATTGAGCCAAGGAGACTAGTGCAGGCATTGGAGCTTGTCACATTGGTCCAAATTTAATTTAAGCATCCAAAGTATTTATTTTATCCTTTGCACTTTATGAATTAATTAATACTACACTTGCAGTTGCACTTGTTGTTTACTGTTGCTGTGAACAGTAGTATCCCTTTGTTTACATAATTGCTGTATTGCCGGTTCTCCAAAATCCAACAAGGATCCAACGTAGCCTTAAGTAATAACTTGTGTTCATTAAGCAAGCACCTATTTATATATTAGTTTGTGTGTATTAAATCTCTATATCAAGTAATCACGCTTAAGGATTTTAAGTGTTCAATGTGCTGTTGTAAGAAGTGTTCAGTGTTCTATTCTCCGCCATTTTGTTTTCTTCAAATCTTCGACCGACTTTTAACCCAATTGTGTTGTTAAATCCAAATAACTAATATAGAAAACACATTATACTTATAAGTAATCCATTTCAGAACACTACTTAACATTTTAACGCGCATCTACGAGTTTAATCATCTTGAATTGCTTTCGAAAACACACAGAGAACTGAACGCACTTTTACTTTCAATATGTACTTTTATTTTAAAAATATTTAAAACTAGCATCGAGTGTTGTTTGATTTAAAAGCTGGACATTATTAAACGACTACGTGTATTCAATTGCATGTATTTAAACTTAAATACATTAAGAAACCCGGATTCTGCGTTGCCAATGAATATACTGTACAGCATAGTAGACTGTTGTACTGTAAACACGCTGCCATGTTAATGCCTAGAGTCACAAATGTTGAGGTTTAAATTGCTTAACTGATCCACGGCACATTTTATCGTCTAATCCAACATTGCGCAGGAATGTTAATAACTAACCCCGATTACTACGCATTATAGAGAAAATACTACTGACATAAAACTTGAAACATCGTGTTAAAAATCCCTTCC
Organism: Congeria kusceri; assembly: GCA_027627225.1. Taxonomy (NCBI): domain Eukaryota; kingdom Metazoa; phylum Mollusca; class Bivalvia; order Myida; family Dreissenidae; genus Congeria; species Congeria kusceri. The sequence continues at coordinate 33,755,135 of CM051030.1, read as the reverse complement.
AAATAATTCAAATGTAAAAAATACTCAATAGCACTAAAATAAAAATAAAGATAACGCGTGATATCATCACCGAAAAGGGAGACAATTTACATATTTTCACTCGCGCAAGCGCTCGTGAAAATATTTATTGTCTCCCTTTCCGGTGATGATATCATGCTTTACCACACCGGAAACAAACAAATATCCTCTATATATAAAAAAGCACAAATAGATTTAGTCGCTAAACACACTAAACTTAATGTTTACCTATCAAATAGCTCGTTGCATTCAACCTGATGTTTAAATGGTTGGGGTGCGGAGCAATTTAATGAAAAACAATAGTTTTGCTATGTATTGCATTCTTTATAGAGTGGAGTAATATATTCTTTTGATAATCAATGCTTATTATTTGTAACACTTTTGCAACACATGTACTATTTTGGTGAATGTTATATGAAAATAATATGTTACAATTTTACAAATTTAATATATACATCGATACTTACGCTATCTTATCCGCTTCACAACAAATCGGTTACAGGGAATGGTCGTTTCCTAACGTTGTTAAAACTTGTGACCCAACCCTTTTGCTTTTCAAATGTACACATAATTTTGCTGTTAAAATTTCAATGTATGTTTACATGTAAACATTTAAATGTATTTGAAAGCAATAAAATAGTATTAAACTGAATCCACCGAAGGCGGAAAGTGGCGTTCCGGATTTGCCTATACGGTCTGCACAGGCTAGTCCGGGACGACACTTTACGCACTTGCATTTAACCCGGGTTTCCCACGACACGTCTCAAATATTTAGTAAAAACCTGGTCTGAACTGCGGCGGCGAGCACTCGATGGCGGCGCTTTGGTACTCCATGGCGTCCACGGGCGCTCTATGGACGTTAGGGAAATGCTCCAGCACTGGAAGATAAATGAAATATATATATACACTGTATATAGAGCATATGTGTTTGTTTTCGGTATGATAATGCGTGATATCGTCACCGGAATTAATATTTTCACGAGCGCTTGCGTATGTAAACAGCTATTCATAAACTGTTTACATACCACGCAAGTGTATTTCTTAAAATCTACGTTAAATTTGTGGCTCTTTCATTTAGTTTATGCTTCCATTAAAGTGGTTTTATTTTAGTAAGGAATTAATAGATGCTTCTTATTTATTTTACATATTTCAAACAAAAACCGTAATAACCCTAAGTTTTGGGATACTTTAAACTTTTAATATTTTTTTTAATTAGAACTGTATCAATATTAAGAGTGTCCCAGTTCTTAGACTAATTACTTACGTCGATTTTGACGTAGAAAAATATACGTAAAGGTGTACCAGGAATACGGCCCCAGGGCCCATATTTATAAAGATTCTTAAGCCATTCTTAACTTAAGTCGAACATAAGTCAAAATTAGAATTTGTGTTTAAAACACTTTTGAACTTTTGCATGGCTTATGCTAGATATTAATACACTTTGAATTTTATTGCAAATTATGTGTCAAAAAAATCCAGAAATGCATTACTTTGTCGGAAAATCCAATATTTAAATTTGAGAATTTTAAGATTTTTCTTAATTTTCGACATAGATTCTTTATAAATACCAGCCCTGGGCCCTATTTACCCCCGAATGTGATATTGGCCAGGTCGCTGTAGACGGTGCCCAGCTCGTTACTCGCCTCGCACTGGTAGGTCCCCGCGTCCATTCGCTCGTCGGGGTCCTGGATCACCAACCTGAAGGCGGGAGAAACAGGTTATTGCATAGATCTGACACATTAACCTGACACTCTTTAAAGCAGCAGTCCAGAAATATGTTAATAAAAATAAAACTTTTCAGAAATTGTCTCTAATGGACATCTTACCAATCAAAATACAAAAAACAACAACATTGAAATCGGTTAAAATAACGTTTTGGTAACTTTTTATCGTATAGATAGTTATCTGCATGCGATAGCAGTTGGTTGAGGGGGAGGGGTTACAATAATCTAAATTTCTATTTACCTGGGCCCGTATTCACCAATCCATTCTTAGACTTAAGAATAAATAACAGATTTAAACCCAAGAACAAATACTTGGGTGTAGCTGATATACTGGGCTCCTACTGGGCTCCTACTGGGCTCCTATTAGGCTCCTACTGGGCTCCTATGGGGCTCCTATTTGGCTACTGCTGGGCTCCTACTGGGCTCCTACTGGACTATTACTGGCTCCTACTGGGCTCCTATTGGGCCCCTACTGGGCTCCTACAGGGCCCTACTGGGCTCCTATTGGGCCCCTACTGGGCTCCTACTGGGCTCCTACTGGGCTCCTACTGGGCTCCTATTGGGCTCCTACTGGGCTCCTATTTCTTTTATGTCATTCACAAATTGTTCTTAATACAGGCATCTGTAATTTGAGTGGGTGAATACGTAGTCAGATTCATATAAACTGCATTTTCAGAACAGAACAGTTTATAGAATATTCTTAATTCTTACATCTTAAGTCTAAGAATCGATGGGTGAATACGGGCCCAGATATGGCATATCTGCTATAAGTAAACACAGCTTCGTAGGGAAAACTAGGGTAAAAGTCTTAAATTGATCTAAGTCATTAATTCGGTGCCCGTTTTATGTGTATGAGTTTTACACGAAAATGTTTTAAACTATTAAATAGTACTTTGCTGGTTAGAAGTGCGTCCTTTTGATAACAGATTTCTTTGGATTTCGCGTAGCAAATGTAATCTGAAAATTTCAACTTAAATGCAACTAACGTTAAGATTTCCCTTGGGAGCTTTGAGAATACCTGCCCAGAAGTTTAAGAAATGATTGTTTGATATTTTGCTCGATATTTGAGAATTTCAATAATTAATAAATAGATCTGAATATACGTACGAATTATAAAAAAAACTCACCGGCCTCCGATTAACGTGTATCTGTTATCGTAATTCGACGTTATGGTTACTTTGGTGCCGTCTTCTCGCGTCTGAATCACGCGGTACGCCGGCGACGGGATACTGTCGGCGACACACTCGAGGCTGATGGAGAAGAGCTCGCCGTCGGTGGACGCGCGGGAGTCGGGAACCACCACGAGATTCCGGGGCTGGATGGTGAAGAACGGACCGTGGGGAGCGACGCGGACGTCGGAGTAGTTGGTGCCGTACGCTGCAAAACGTGTACATTAAATCCCGAGGCAATATACACAAAGGTCTTAAAAACTTCAGTGATACATAAGTGAACATCAAATCAAATAAGACTTCCTATAAGACGCTAATGATGCATAAATTAAAACAAATCTTGCACTAATGCGCTTTTGATGATGCAAATAAAACCAATCTGACTTTTGATTTTAATCAAATATATAGATGTTTTTTTTTTTCGGTGTGATAACGCTTAAAATTGTCACCGGAAAGGGAGACAATTTTTATATTTTCATTCGCAGAAGCGCTCATGAAAATATTAATTGTCTCCCTTTCCAGTGATGATATAATGCCTGATCACACCGAACAAACGCATACTTTCTTTTCATTTTATGCTATCGAGTATATTTACATAAAAAGTATTCCAACACAATGAGTGATATAAGGATATATCTAATTGATATTTGTCTATATTGCACTACTAGGCACAACATAAAACACAATACTACTCAGAGAAAGTGAATCAAATTAAAATACAGTGTGTACGTACTGATGTCTCGCTGGTCCAAATTTATCCCGTAGGACTCCACAAGGGGGATTTCACAGATCAGTAGCATCTTTTCGGTGGAGTGGGACTTACTCCATCCGTAGGTAACACCTAAATGTAAAAAGTGAGAAATTAAAATAGTGTGGGGGTGAATGATAGAGTGATAGTGAGCGAGTTTGACAGCAAGAGTAATATGTGAGCGAGAAAGCGAGTGACAGAGCGATCGAGAAAGTTATATAGCGGGCGAGCGACGGAGCGAATGAGTGAGTCAGAGAGTGAGGTTAGAAAGCAAAAACGTCGATATCTTAATTAATCACTGAATACTGGTTTCGAGTAAAATTAAACGAACTAGTTTTGAGTAAACCTAAATAAATAATACAGATTTAATATGTTCGAGAAATGCATATCAAAGTATAAAAAGTGAACATTAATTATTGACAATTTATTAAAACATACCACTTGTGTTATAAATGACTCTTGGTAGCGACAGATTGGCGTCCGTTTTCGAGAGCCAACGTGCGTCATCGAGGGTCGTGTAAACGTGGCTCCCGTCCCCCTGCCACTGGATTTTCCAGGGGTCCCGGAAGGGGTCCACCGCGCCGCTTGTGTAATAGGTGTCGCTGGAATTAATAGCAAGCTCTGTAATAATTGCCGTCTATCCAACGCGTACTTAACAGCTTAAATAAGAAAGCCACATTCTCAGCACATCCCTGGCGTTTTTTTTTTACAGCATGGTCAGCTTCTGTAGACTCACTACACAGCCTTTTCAAAGGTATGCATTCAAGGAACAGATTTACCGATCTCAAAGTATATTTCAGTTTTATTCGAACTCCCACCCTCCAAATGTACGATTTATATGATAAAGCTTTTCATCATAGATTTTGATATAATTTGGACGAAGTGCATAAGAACCATTGGCAAATAATGCGTAATGAGTGAGTTATTTAATGACCGAAATAAGTTTCGACTGTACTGTAGAAAATTCCAATAATAAATTAACTTTAAACATCTTGAAAAAGTAAGTGTTTTGATTCTTGGATTCGTGATAATAATGGTTTTAATCAGAGATTTCAGTTAAATACAAACTTTCCGTAAATACGTACCCATGGATGGAGTGAGAATTTAGATGCTGAACGATGAAATTGTGCTCGCCGATGCTGTTAACCGACAATAGGAACGATCCGAAAGACTGAAATACATTTAAATAGATAACACATCAGCAAAAGTTCTTTTGGTTGTAGGTTCCGCAAAAGAACAACAGGGTTGATCTCATTAGGCTAGTAAATGACGTATAAGACTTTCTTAAGGAAAACGGTTTTACACTCGAAACAATATAATAAGCGAAACTGTATTAATTTACCTAGTTACAAAATTACAATTGATAGCAACAGTACGAAATAGATATAGGTTGACGTTTTAGTGACTCGTTGATATATTTAGAGAAAAGGTAAGGAAGACTTAAAACTAAATACAACAATGAACATGTTTTCCCATAAGGATACTATTAGAATACAATGTACTTACAATTTATTTTCAAAACAAGCAATACATTACTTCTATATCGTCCATGAAAGCCAACGGGTTCTATCAGCCTTCCGTGCACATTTGCTGATAGCCCCTTCTGGCTTTCAAGGGACGATATGGCGTAAAGGGACTTTAAGTCAATATTTTACGTTAAAAAACTGGCAAAAGAATACTAACTTACAAATCAGTGCTTCAACGTAACACTAGTAAAATAATACTAACTCAGAAAGCAGTGCCTAAACGTAAAACTAGTAGAAGAAAAGTAACTTACAAAGGAGCCCCTAAGCGTAAAAATAGTAAAAGAATACTAAATTACAAAGCAGTTCCTCAGCGTAAAACTCGAAAAAGATTACTAATTTACAAAGCAGTTCCTGACTGTAAAACTAGTAAAAGAATACTAACTTACAAAGCAATGCTTCAACGTAAACATAGTAGAAGAATACTGACTTACAAAGCAGTTCCTCGGCGTAAAACTAGTAGAAGAATACTAACTTACAAAGCAGTGCCTCAGCGTGAAACTAGTAGAAAATACTAACTGACAAAGCAATGCATCAACGTAAAACTAGTTGAAGAATATTAACTTAGAAAGCAGTGCCTTAATGTAAAACTAATAAAAGAATACGATCTTACAAAGCAGTTCCTCAGCGTAAAACTAGTAAATGTATATTTACTTAGAAAGCAGTTCATCAACGTAAAACTAGTAAAAGAATACTAACTTACAAAGCAGAGCCTTTAAGTAAAAGCAGTGCCTCAGCTTAACACTAATAAAACAATATTGACTTAAAAAGCAGTGCCTCAATGTAAAACTAGTAAAAGAATACTAACTTACAAAATCAGTTCCTCCGCGTAAAACTAGTAGAAGAATATTAACTTACAAAGCAGTGGCTCAACGTAACACTAGTAGAAGAATATTAACTTACAAAGCAGTGGCTCAACGTAAAACTAGTAGAAGAAAACTAACTTACAGAGCAGTGCCTCTCCGTAAAAATAGTAAAAGAATATTAACTTACTAAGCAGTGCCTTAAAGTAAAACTAGTAAAATTATACAGACTTACAAGCACAGCCTAAGCGTAAAACAGTGCCTCAGCGTAAAACTGGTAAAATAATACTAACTTACAAAGCAGTGCCTCCACGCAAAACTAGTAGAAGAATACTAACTTCGATAGCAGTGCCTCAACGTAAAACTGGTAAAATAATACTAACTCACAAAGCAGTGCCTTAACGTGAAACTGGTAAAATAATACTAACTTACAAAGCAGTGCCACAACGTACAACTGGTAAAATAATACTAACTTACAAAGCAGTGCCACAACGTACAACTGGTAAAATAATACTAACTTACAAAGCAGTGCCACAACGTAAAACTAGTAAAAAATACTAACTTACAAAGCAGTGTCTCACGGCGGCCGTGTAGTTTAGCCATTCTTGGTTGTAGAAGAAGTAGCAGGACTGTTCAAAACCTCTCCACGGCAGGGCACAGGCTGGATACATCAATAAACATTTCCCGTTTTTGCCACCAATATTTTAAACTCCATTCAACAATAATCAAAATCACTTCACAAGCTTTTACCATGTGCTATTTTGTATAAAATAGGTTCACCGTTGAACACGTGATAAACAAAATAGTTGAGTACATTGACTGGATAAAACACTAGTCTGATTTGCATATGACTGACATTTGCGCAAACGTCCATACATTTAAGATATATAGCGCGGACACATTAACCTACATTACGACATATAGCGCAGACACATTAACCTGACACTCATGAACTCCATTAGCATATGCTAAGTGCTTGAATTATGTCATACTTTTTAGACTGTTGGCGCAAGCCAACAGGATTTAGTAGTATTCCGAAATCGGTCTTGAGGGAACTACTTCTTTACTCTGCAAGCTACGAGTCAGTAAATCGATAAATCACTGCGCTTCGCTCGCGGAGCATTGAGGCTTCCTGTTATCGAGGCTACTGTGTATGAATAGATGACAAGAAATAGATCGGAATTATAACAATATCAAACAATAATAGTAATACATTTATCCCATATCTACAAAGGCATTCATGTTATGGCTATTCACATAGGTATGATAGCGTCGCTGTTTGTGCTGTGTACTGGTTAACTGCGCATTACAACATATTGCAACAAGTTTAACAACGGTGTATTTACTCGATACACATTATTATGGCGGAGCATTCATAACCACTCGATTGACGATTGTTATTGTTTTTGACGTATGCATGAGAATTGTGGAAAAGCTTGTACTTCTGCATAGAGTTTTGAATGTAGTTTAACTAATTTAACTTATTTATAATTAAATTGATATTTACCGACCAGAGCGCCTGTGATGTAAAACACTGAAAAGTGATTCGAACTTAGACGGTTCAAAGGCTATTTCTACCCGTTGTAGATTGACTTGCATGCATTTAACTCTGTTTGCTTTTTAAATAATTTGCACAAAATATTTGCGTCCCGCGAATTGCAAAAAAAATAATGTAGATAATGTAGATAAATAGCATTTAATTAGACGCGCGCTATGTAAGTTTTAATTTACAAAAGACAATGGCCTGGATCTCCAACTTCAATTAGGTTAAATACCAGCGTATACCAATTTGTTTTAAGTAGATTGTATAATTATGAGTTGCGACATTCATTTTGTATAAATTATATTACAAACAGGTGATTTCATTCAAATAAATGTTCTTAAGATAAAAAAATACTCTCACAATTCACTTGCTTTTAGTTTATTTTCTCGCAAACAGTCTTTCTACGCTGTCATCGTTTTGATTTTACTCGGCATTTTATAAACGGCGGTCACGTCACAGATCTCTGCACTAAGACGGTTCACTAGCACAATTTTGCTTTTTAGACACATACGCGACGGTAAAGAGGCAAAATATAGTTCCAATTTTGTTTTATTAAAATCAAAGTATTTTTTATCAAGAAAACTTGGCAAGATGTAAAGATACCAATACAATCCAGTTTGTTGACCTTTTTACATAAGTAATGTCTTGTATCATACGTGTATTTACCTTAGCCATGTACGTGTGCAATAAACGGATTTGAAAATATAACGTGGATAGTGAACCGAAAAAAATTAAGTTTAATACTACTTCAAAATCTCTTGCCAACGATATCAACAGCACCATACGATACGGTACGGCACTGTGCGGTTCAGTACGGCACGGTACGGCATGACACGGCACGGAACGGTGCGGTACGGCTCGGCTCGGCAGCGGACGGTTCGGCACGGCACGGTACGGCACGGCTCGGCACCGGACGGTTCGGTACGGTTAGGTACGGTACAATACGATACGATATAAACGACACGAAACGTCATGCATTTTTTTCTTTGTTTTTGCTGTTAAGAATTTATTGTTTAAATTCTTAATTGCAAACATCTGTAAATAAATTTCTTTAAGCAAATTATACACAAGATTAAACGTAACTTAAAATCTCCGATCGATGTATCTATCTATTATTTAAGAAATATTTTTCGATTTTGAGTTGTATATATGTGAATAAACAACGATTTTGTGTTCTGATGCGTATGAGGACGTCAGCCCGAGTCATTTTATATATGCACTTTAGAACGAAAAGTCGTTGCTTATTTACAGATAAACAACGATAAAGCGACAATTATTTCAATTCTAACATATTCTGCAATAACAACGCAAACTATATTTTACAGCTTCGGAACTACTTTTTCGAGTTGTATATTGGCCATTTAACAACGGAAATTTTGCGCGTGTCATGTTAGAATGTATAATAACATTTCTCATCATTTTGACTAATAATTTCAGGACACATTTGTAATTTTTTACCGTTATAAAGGCTCAGTTAGGCTAACTGTACTTATTTAATTACTATACTACGTTAAGTAAATTGCTGTCCGGGACGACACTTTCCGCTTGTATTTTCTATTTCAATGAAGTCTCTTCTAAATATAAATCCAGGTGGAAAGCGCCGTCATGGATTAATCCGGTACGACACTTAACACACATGCATTACGCCCGATTTTCCCACGACACGCCTCATATATGAATAATAATATTGTACACATATATTTGCATTAGAAAATTGAAATATGACAACTGTATGTGCATAAGAATAACGAGATTTTTTTACATATGATATGTATTAGAAAATTTGATATTTTTATAAATAAATTTACAAATATATTTGAATTATTGTAGATTGAGATTTTAAACATGTATTTGCATGAGAAAATTGAGATTTTTATAAATGAATTTAAAATGAGAATAATGAGATTTTTGTAAAATGTATTTGCAAGAGAGCAATACGATTTTACCAATGTATTTGCATTTAAAAAGTGAGATTTTAAAAGGTACTTATATAAGACAATTGAGACCTATAAATCAATCTGTCATGAGCGTGTCACATCAGTTGTGTTGTGCGCATTTTCTTCTCTTTCTATTACGCAAAACATGAAAAATGTAAATGGTAGAAAGAACGAAATAACTAAATGCGGGGAATTGTGCTACCATGAATTTATGGAATGGCGGGATGTAATGTTTTGTGTTTAAAGAGACGTGTTCACAGATTTGTGTATGTTTTGAAAAATGCAATTAAACGTTTTATTTTGACAAATTAAAGCAGCTGAACTAAAGAGCTCAAGTACCATAACAAGAAAAGCTTTACCAAAAAAAGAAAAAAAAAAGGTTGCTCCCATTGGGGTTCGAACCTCCGACCTCTAGATCAAAAGTGTAAGGCGCTAACATCACGGCCAGTCCGATTTAAATACTTGTTAGGGTATTTTTTACTTTATGAAAGTGATTCACGTGTTTTGAATTTTATGAACCAGCTTTGTATTTGAAGGTATGTGTCTGTTTCGTTATGTATGAGGTCCTTGCGTGCTTTCGCGGTGTATACCATCAGTCTATCCTAAATATATTTATGAGACACATCGAAATTTGGAACACATTTTGAATAATAACTACAAGTTCCAGCTGATTAATTTACTGAAATGTTTGTTGAATTTGTGGTGTGGGAGAAACAGAAGTATACCCGGTGAAAATCCACCTGTACGGTACGGTGACCGCCAACTAAATTAACATGCGCCGGGCAGGAATCGAACCCGTGTCGCCGAGGTGAGAAGCGAACGTACCAAGCCATTGCGTTAGCAGGAACGCCATTTTAATAAATAACGTCGATATTTCCCTATTTTATAAGGTCAATGTCCCATAAACCATGCTTAAATTTATTTAGGACGGTGAAATTGGTAATTAGATAATGGTATGGAGATTAAATACGAATTAAAAGATTTGCCTGCGTTCTGACCAGTCATGGCGATTTCGAAAACAAATCACGTGTCTGGATAGCGTGGTCCACGTGAAATAAAAAAGGTACAGCTTATGGATAGGATACTTGAAAGGGAATTGCGAATGTTTGTTGCTGGATATTAATTGTACAAAGCAGCAGATCGAGGTTAACTAGCACTAAGCCTGTAGAGGTAAACGTTGCATATTTGTTCAATCTTGTTTTGTTTTAATTTAGCGTCAAGCCGTTGATCTGCTTTTTAGCTACACACAAGAGTGACATTATACTGTCACAAGGGACATAACGAATTGTTTGGTAATATGTATATTGAAATTAAATATGGGCTTGTCACGTTAGGTATAATAACAGAGAATATCAGCGTTATTTCACTGAATTTGATTTGTTGTAATAAAGTTAATGGCACTTGATCCGTTGTTATACAAATACAAATCTTGTCCCCAATTAGCGTATAGTTTGTAAAAACGAATCAACAGACTGGATTTAAGTCTCTTAAATAATTGTGACGACAACGTTCCCATTCTCTTGTCTTTTTAGAATTAGGTTTCACCGCTATTTAATGCTGTTACTTCTAGTTTCCTAAGGTTATTTGTTCCGCCTCATTAAATACAGTTTTTGTATAATTCTGTTAGTCTGCCGCGGAACGTCAAGACAGACACATCGCAAGAAAAGCTGAAAAAAGTATAAAATTTAAAGGTAAATAATAATTTATTTTTCGACCGACTGGGGACTTTTGATTTGTACAGACGTGTCGGACTCTTATGATTGCTGCTGCTTGTACATCCCAGGATTGCAGGGCTGCCGTCTTTTGTTGCCCGGGTTTTCTGCTATTTCAATGCTATTTAATAGTTAGTTACATAAATGTAACCAACAGCCAAACCAGTCTTATGCTAGCTTCATTATAAGTATACTATTGCGATCAGTGCAGAACATTGTACAGTGTTATACAGTGCAGTGTACAGTGTTATACAGTGCAGTGTGCAGTGTTATACAGTGCAGTGTGCAGTGTTATACAGTGCAGTGTGCAGTGTTATATACAGTGCAGTGTACAGTGTTATACAGTGCAGTGTACAGTGTTATACAGTGCAGTGTACAGTGTTATACAGTGCAGTGTACAGTGTTATACAGTGCAGTGTACAGTGTTATACAGTGCAGTGTGCAGTGTTATACAGTGCAGTGTACAGTGTTATACAGTGCAGTGTACAGTGTTATATTTCGAGTGTTTAAATCTAATAGATGATTTGCTGGTTAAATATAATTACTGTTTAATCATTGGTAATAATCAACGCCGTGGAGGACTGAGGAAAATTGTATTGTATATGTGCATACTTGAATCAGTTTGCACGTTTCTTTAACAATAAGTCATAGCCATGCGTTCTAGGAGACGGACACGTTACATAATATGTTTCAATGCAATATTTCAATTTAATTTATGTAAAGCTTTGCGACCCACATGTCTGATATTGTATTAAATAAATTGACAGCATACATACAATGCAATATGTGTCTTTCATAAAGACAATCCTGTTTTTAGTCTGTTGGCGGAAGACAACGGTCTTTTGAGAGGGTAATTTCCAAAAACAGGTATCGCGGAAAACTACTTCTTTTTTTTGCAGGCTATCAGTCAGAAAATCGAAACCAGAAAGGGTCCTTCTTCCAAACAGCAACATTTCACACCCGTTTTCTTACATTTTAATTACTTAAGATTTTTTTTATTCATTTATTTAAGTCTCATCCACATTTACATATTATATACATCAAATAAAATCAGTAAAACATGTGGTCATTCTAAATAGAATTATAAAAGACTATTAACACGTCACATCTGTCCATTCTAAAATATATAACATGTCACATCTGTACATTATAAAATATATAACAAGTCACATCTGTACCTTCTAAAATATACAACAAGTCACATCTGTACATTCTAAAATATATAACAAGTCACATCTGTACATTCTAAAATATATAAATATATCATGCTGCAAGATAAAAAGAATACTAGTTTAATATCTTAAAAGTATAAAACATGTGTTAAGAGTTCGTTTGTTTGTTTGTTGTTTTTTTCTTTAAATATATATTAAAATTTGTCAGTGATGTACAATACAAAAACTTTTTACGTTTCTCTAAAATTAGGAAGCAGGATTTAAGAAAATGTATGTAATATGTATTATAATGTGTATATCATGTGATTTATTACAATTACAGTTTGTAAAAAGGTCAATTTATAAAAAATAACTTTAAACGAATCACACCTCTACCTTTGCTATTTATTTTATGTAACCGAAATATTTACCGGAGTGTCCTGGAATAAGACCACAAAATTAATGCGCTACATCGGTTATTTTTGACTCGATGCGAACGTGTTTTTTCTTGTTACCAATTCTCATTCTGAATATTTTGACAACAAATTATTGCAATTTATTATTTTTAAACTGCACTATGGACAATCGAGAGCTTGCATCGTATGATCTATTCTGACTCAGTAGGCTACAGACAAAGATCTATAAATAAACATGTTAACGTCAAGTGAAGCACGGTAACACAGATTGGTAATAACATATTTCGTTTCCTGATACGTGTTACCCGCCAAATTCGACGTGATGTAGGTTATTCAAGTATGTACACAGAATCAGTTTTTATCGGATTAAGAAAATGCAATTTATGATATCGTATGTTGGTGGTAATAGTTTAACCGTGGGTAATATTCTTAGAATTAATGAGTTGTTTGTATTGCATCAAAACTAGTATATATCTATTGCTGTGGTAGTTTATGCTCAATGCTGACTCTGGGATACTTTAAGCATGCTGATGTTCACAATAAGTACTCTGCCCTTATTATTCCAGTTAATTAATCCATGAGTATAAAGTTAAAATATGAAAAATAGTTCACCTTGTATTTGTTGTTCCTGAGCAGCAAATATCCCAGTGGCCTCAGCTTTGAACTGTTCAAGATTCAGCTTTTCGATCACATTATGTTCATATTCGAACCTGTTCGGCGAATAATTGACGCAGCCTTTTCCAAAAGCATTTACGCCCAATAGCAAACACAATGCAATTAGTCCTATAATCATGTTGGCTAAGTATAAGTTGGTATCGAAAGTTTGTATTAACACCGCCGTGAGTTTCAACTTATTTATATTATTTAACTGAGTCACATGACAACTTATGACCGAAGAAGAAAACCATATAAAGTTGCAAAATTCAGTGCAAAGCCTTAACTCACTGGGACACAAGATTTTATTAATATTTATATTGAATGGCAATCACGTTGCATCGTATGAGCGGTATTGTTCTAAGGGCAATTTGATAAGATCCCCGCGGTTTGTAGCTTTGGTATATTTATGATCCCCTCTTCAGACAGATATCCATGTTCATTCGTGATATTTATGTATTGAAAACAATCGTTTAAGATTTGGCAAGGAGATTCTTTTTCTGGATACCTGTCATACGGACATATGGCCTTAGTAATGAGTTTAAAACAATACTACATTTAGTTCTAATAATTCGTTTTTGTAACATATATCCTCTATGAGTTTTTTTTAATATTTAAATAAAAACATATGGTTTTAAAAATTTCCATTACAAGTTTTGAAAGCCGCTTGGTCTTAGATCTATAATACTTTATATGGCAAGCTAGGGAAAAAGTCGCCGGAAGTCAGGTTTCAAATATGGCGGATGTGATTTCGCAATAACGGGAGGTAATTTCCTAGGGAGATCACCTAGTTTTGGGAAAGGCCTACACATGTAGCATCTTTGCGAAAAAAGTGCTTATATTTGTGTTGGTGCCATATACCTGTGCTGTCTTGCGGCGACCGTGCGAACACTTTGCGGTAATCGTGCGATAACAATACGTTGGCCGTGCGTCAATATTAAAATTCACAATCGTACGGTGAGACGCCGTACGATAGACGTACATGTACGATTCGCAGACAGCTGCGGTCTGCTCAAATTGAAAATGCCTTACGAACTCCACAAGATTTTACATATCGCATTCGTTTGTCCTTCGGTCTCAAGATGTTGCGGTTTGTCTGCGGTCTGCGGCGACCATGGATTGTGACCGTGGTTTCATTAATGCAGCTATGTGTGCCCACCATGTATGTGAAATTAAAACAATATATAGCTATGTATCACTAAATTATAACTATATACAGCATGTATCACGTTTTTATCTCGAAGTTGCGCGCAATTCTAAATGACCGCGATATTTCACAATACACAAGCTGTTTGGTCCAAATGACTGATACATTTTTCTTTCAAATAGCGACAATGTATGCATATACTGGAATATAAACAGGTGACTATTTACTCAAAATCTACAAATGCTCACCAAAACCTGTGTTAAGTCTTTTGCAATGCGCAACACACTTTTGCCGTTGCCTGATAACGTCTTGATAAACACATAAAAATAAGCGGCAACATGTAAGTGGTGACAGTAAACTACTTCGACATAATCGAAAATTCGACTTAATTGTTCGAGATAACCGTATTTTATTTTAACTAACGTAAAATAAGGAAGAATGACGGATTTATTTTTGACTTCAATATAACGCAGTACTTAGCACGCAAACCATTCGAACGAATCGGTAAATCACATCCAAAAAAACTTAAACATGACACTTTAACGTTGCAAAAGCATCTTGGAAACCTCATACGAATGCCTTGACAAGTGATAAAAATTGTTGAAAAGCACTTAGCATGCCTTTCGTGAAGGCTTTAAGGCTAGTAAATATTAATCTCAACAGGTGTCTGGTTTATTTAATGACCTTTCATATATTGACAAATTATAAATATGCTAAAATATCAAAATATAAATACAGTCATCAAATGTTCATACGAATGAAACGTCGATTCTATTCTTATACCAATTCAGTTGTAAAGGTAATACAAATAAGACATATATCTATGTACCGTTTTTAAAAGACATCATATTAAGCAAGTTCACTTGTAAGAATTGTACGTAGTATGTAGATAATATACAAGACATCATAATTAACCGGAATGGAACAACAGTATCTCCCATACGTTTCGGATATGTACGATATGTTTTATAATTATTATTTCAAATAATAGAGGCATATAGGTGTTATAATCCACTGTGATATTCATACTTTATTTATGGTCTCATTTAGACACGCACTTGTTTATTATGCAATGAAACGTTTAACCCATATTAATACTGGTAGTACGTGTCTTCTAGGTAAACACGTACAAAGGTCGCGGTGGCGTAGTGGGCATGGTGACCGCCTAGCGATCGGGAGGTTCCGGGTTCGATCCCCACTCTGCGAGCGTTCTCAAAATCTTCCCCAAAGACACCAAGTACTGGTTCCCAGTACCCAGGAAACGGACTCGAGAGTGTCTCTATAAGCCTGGGAGCTTTCGATGTAATCGAGCTAAAATAAATAGGTTTAACCTAAACGCGTACGTAAAAAAATGATAGTCTAAAAGTAATATTGAAAATTCTATTTCGTGTAATATTAAAACTTAGATAATTAACTTAGGTAGTTGTTTCCGCGCGTACCTTCACGCATCAGTGGGGGAGATAAGAAATAAGAAGTGTTTTGACACATAATATCTAATAAATATTGTATAAAATGTTATTATCAACTTGTTTTACTTAAATAATCAAATATGTTCATGATAATA
The DNA here is from genome assembly GCA_027627225.1 of Congeria kusceri. Lineage (NCBI taxonomy): Eukaryota > Metazoa > Mollusca > Bivalvia > Myida > Dreissenidae > Congeria > Congeria kusceri. Next base: position 33,739,026 of record CM051030.1, on the reverse strand, counting down.
ATACTAGCCTAAGAGTGTTTTGTGACTCGATGTTGCGTGAAGTTTGATGAAACACTGAACACGACGGCAGATTTAGACAAAACCAGCATGTATGCTCAACTCGCCCTGCAATGCACTTGCTAGGTGATAAGATTGAAGTATTTTGGCTGTAATAAATAGTGTGTACACAGAAATTATCAACTGCTGTTACTTGTATAATTATATATCATATATTCCTTAACTTGTATTATTGTATTGTTATAACTTATAAATAACGATGGAAATTTCACCCTGTTTGACAGAAAAAAGTCCAAGACGCATATGTAAACTATCAATTTTTTTTCACGAAAAAAAGCAAGGTGACGCCATATTTTCCAGTGTATTAAGCATATTATTATACATAAAATGTTTAAAAAATGGATGTTTTATGGAACAGGTTCTTTTTCTATAGTCCAAAAGGTGTCTTAAAAATAAAATATGATGCATTTATTGGGCAAAACATTGAATAACAAATCAATTTTGGCAAATCACATTTTAATTTTTTTTACTATGTTACGTATTGTTTCCTTACAAAAAGCCATTTCAACCAATAAAATGCATTTTTGACCAATAAATGGCCAAGACTAATTTGTTGCAGAAAAAATAATAACGCAATATTTTCTAAAAATGCAGGTAAGTCATTTATAATGCATAATGCATTTTAACAAAATCTAATTCGGAGACCGCCATTTGTTTGGTTTTATTGCATAAGGCATGGAAAGGTCTGCAAAATATGGGGAAATGAAACATTTTCACGGAAGGACAAAACATGTAGAAGTCGTCTTTTATACTTGAAATTGGCAAGTGCCGTTGACCATTATATATATTATTATACAATACACGTTTTTTTCATTGCCCAATTGGTGATTCGGCAACACAAGTTTTTTTTTATCGAAATGACGGCATTATGTCTAGGGAACACCTTCTTTTTGTCCATACAAAACAGTGAAGCGGCATGTTTGTAAAATATTAAATACGAATACATATATCATATATAAATTGGCATAAACTTGAAACGAACACACGGCAAATTTAAATAGAAATCTTAATATTAAGAGCAAAGTAGACGAAACCAATAGGCTTTCAAAACAATAGTCCATTTCAGTTAAACTTAATAATCAGTCTTTCCAATTCAATTGAGATGTTCCACTGAAGATACAATGGTAAGAACATCAAGCTTAAAGCAAAACAATAACACTTTTACAAAGGAACGCTAAGTATTTAACGAGAACAAACGATGCAAGCTAATTCTCGTCCATTTACGTACGGTGGACATTTCAACGTTCCACATCGACCTTCGACCAAATGGAAGAGCGCTCCGTTAGTGTTGGAAAAGCTGGAGAATATAGTCTCAGCGTGCTTGTCCATGCAGACGTATCCTTTGCCATGGTAATTATAATATTCCCCCATCAGGTACCCTTGATACTCCTTGGTCCAGCCGCTGTAACATGATGTCCGTCCAGGAATCATCAGGAGTGTCTTCCCTTTGCCTAGACAAACAGAACATGGCACGTCGAAGTCATGCATATCTGTAAACACCGGCGCCTGGCTGGTTTCATACTCGGCGCCATAGATCAGCGATCTTTGAAAGTCCCTTGCGTCGTTGTACTGGTCGAATTGTGGGTCGTCCGGAAGGCACACATACTCGCCGGAGCCGGGATGGTCGTAATAACCGCCCGCCGCCTGGCCGGAATACACCAGGCTAGTTCCGGTCACATTTGGACATGAGGTCATACCCCAGTGAACATACGTGGACGAAGCGCCAGTCGATTCTTGCAGTTCTAGAGCTACAAGGTGAAAATTCACAGGGATTTGTGTAAATTACAAATAAGACGCAATATAATAGCGAGCTAAATATGTTAATGTTTAACTTACTACACCATGCAAAATACTCATGACTGGTGCAATTTGTAGAACGTAGTTTACAATGTTTTTTTGTATTCTTTCTATGTATGTTCTTTATGTTTTTATTCGCCGTAAAACTACGTTTCGCAAATGTACAGTTTCCACATGTAAACTTGTTAACAGAAGTATTTTGTCATTATTTGAAGAAGAGAAGTAGGATCTTTACCGAAAAAAAATAAATAATTATCAACAAGATGGTCTTCAGCATCATCGTCATCTTTGGCATCAATCTAGCTTTACTTTGTCACATATTTAATATACATGCTTAACACACATCAAAATATACAAGTAAGATTATACCTTTAACTTGGTGCTCTAGGGCTTCAATCTTTCCCTTGGAGTTGATCTTGTATTTCTCGAGTTCAACTAACTTTGCAAGTACACTGAATTCGTACTCGAACCTGTTTGGTGTGTAACACGTATTATTCTGTGCCCCGACACTGGCGACGGCTGCCAGAACCAGGAAAAGAGTGACGAATTTTATCATTGTGGTGGTTTTCTTCTTAAACGCTCATGTTGGATGGGTTTATATAACTTTGGACGGGTTGCTGTATTTTGAAATCCTCATATACACGTGAACGCCGACGCGTTGCTATTGACATCAGAATGTCGCTCAAAGTACTTTTTAATGATCTTATTACTTCAATCATAAGATCGAACATATTACGCTTTTATGAAATTCCCCGTCTATTGATCAATTAATGAATATTTTCCATATGTTTTTTTTTGGTTTAAAAATTGCTGTCAATATGCACATTTACATGTGTATATCCTATTAAATACCAAAAAACTGACGTGATTTCCAGTTTTTGATTATAATTCAATTTGCTATTTAAGGTGAAGCAAAATTGCAATTCGATTTGTTTTAATTACAATGTATACTTTAATTTAAAATTATTTTTAAGGATACGGTTTAGGGATGGGACCTAATGGTTGCTCTTTTTTTCTCATTTGGCTAATATTTTGTAACTGGCGTATTGGGAAAACTACTGGAAAATTTAAGTAAATTCATGAAATTCATTAAGTCTGTGACTGTTACATGCATATGTATTAAGTAGTAAATATGACTTCGACATGTCATATTTTACCCTTTTGTAAACATAAATCAGTGGATTTCACATCTAAAATCTGTGAATACGGGTCTGAGATTAGAAGGCCTATTTATTACTGTTAGCGATACTATATAAAAACAGATTTTAATTTCCAGAAACTGTTTTGACATGATCATTGAACGTACATATTATACATGTGCAATTAATGCTATGTATGAAAACTGTATCAACTCACATCTTTGCATCAGATTAATCTAAGACAGGGTTCCCTCTGGCTTTTGAAAAGTTGTCGCCACTTTTTTTCTCCAAATTTGCAAACATGGAGCCAATTAGGCGTCGCACGTAATCTTTAGTTAGAGACGTTAGGATGGCATACTATATATAACTTTACTATATATAACTTTTATTTTCACTTATAATTGTTATTGTAATGCATTAATAATTATTCCTGATGAAGAATACAATAGATAAACAAAACACCATATATCTCTTTAATCAATTTATTTTAATAACATTGAATTTAATAAGTGACAAAACATAGCATAATTCACATACAAATGCAGTAAAATAATTATTTATTTATTATTATGTGCATGGATCATAATAGTTTCAACAAGAAATATTTTAGCAATGCACTATTAATATGTGCATTAACATCATCAATATATGAGGCGCGTCGTGGGAAAACCGGACTTAATGCATGTGCGTAAAGTGTCGTCCCGGATTACCCTGTGCAGTCCACACAGACTAATCCAGGACTCACTTTCCACTTGTGTTTAGAAGAGACTTCCTTGAAACAGAAAATACCATTAAAGCGGAAAGTGCCGGCCCCGATGTGCCTGTGCGGACTGCACAGGCTAACCCGGGACGACACTTTACGCACATGCATCAAGTCCGGTTTTCCAACGACGGGACTCATATATTTTTTTACATAAACATTTAACAATACGTAAATGTTACTATTTTTTTACTTAGTAAGAAAACTCGTAAGTGGAGAAATGATACACACAAAAAATCTATATCGCGTGTAATCTTTTCGGTACATATTGTTGGAATCTTCTTGTCATACATATAACAATAATATTTAAAAGCTATTTAGCCATCTTTTATCAATGTCGTAGGACCTCGTTTGGTTCTTATTTGTTGAAGGTCGAATTCCATTGAAAACGCAATTTATGTTTCGTATAGGTGATAAGATTTATTTATGCACCTATCAATATTTCCCCCCAAGGGGGGGGAGTAGCGGCGGGCAATACCAGGGGAATTAGACTAATTTCATTTTTCGGGATCTAATTCCCTTCCCTAGAGCCAATCATTTTTGTCCAAATCGCCACAGTGGGAGATGCCATATTTAAGTTGAGTGAAAAAGCCGGCGTCTAAATTTCCCAATTTTATCAGGATCTAAAATCCGACCAAAGTCTATTTTTCGGGACCCGGAATCATTCGGCGTGTCAAATTCCCGCCTGTCGGGAATAACTTTCAGTCTAAAGTCCCGTATATGCCCGCCGCTGCCCCCCCCCCCCCCCCCGACTGAACTAGATCTGGTAAATAAATCATTCATGTAGACAGCGATAAACGATGTGCGTGTTTAGGATCAACAATAAACGTGCATATATATATAGAATACTAGGGTCGTGTTGAATAAAGATAAGTTTATTTAGCGAGGCTTAGAAAACCTGAACCACGAGCATTTGTTTATTTATCCCACCATGTTCTGTCTTTGTTTTCAAAATAAACGAAAGAAAACTTATCATTACGAAAAAACATAATATGACGTCATAAAAATCAATATGTCCTAACTTGTGATTCTTGCGGCCAAACGTTATATGGCATCATTAATAAATGTGTTTCTAAGAAAGTACTTATTATGAACAAGTTAAATATATTACGGGTAATTACAATCAAACACAAATACTATCTTTGTTTACAAAAGTGCCGTACTATTATTGCAATATGTTCTTTTTATGTACGCAATGTACAATAATATTGCATACCGGTATGCAATGATAAGGGATGTCGAATTTCCGCAGCCAAACGTCGTGTCATTGTGGACGCACATATTTTGTCAGATTTCTTAGTCATGAAGACATATGTGCATAAAGGAATGGAATATGTGGTACACATGTATATACAATAACAATATGTGACACGTAGTTTTGGGTTAATTTTATTTGCAATATTGGATTACTACGCAAAAATACATAAATATGCAGGTGTATTTAATATATCGTGACAATTCATAAAAATAACATGGAAGTATGTATCAGTGTTTTATTCACTTGCTGTACATTCACCATTTAAAATATCATTAAATGTAAGCCATTTAAATTACATATTTTTTTTCAACTAATACAAACGTCATGACTACAAGATTAACACGCAGAAGGACAACAAAGGTTCATGTAAACGTTTTAAACAATACGACCATTCTCATACAGGCTTCCAGTTGATATCAAACTAAGCATGCATATAGATTGCGCAGTTCATTGGAAATGTCAACAGCTAATATTTTGCTTCTAGCCATTTCTTATCCAGAAACTTTATGTACTTAGCGGGAGCACACGACGCACGCCAATTCCCGACCATTAAAGTATGGCGGACATTTTAACGTGCCACAGCGACCCTCGACCAAGTAGAACAGAGCTCCATTGGCATCGGAAAAGCTGCTGGACATCGCCTCGGCCTCTTGGTCCATGCAGACGTAACCCTTGCCATGGTTATTATATTGCTCTCCCATCAGGTAGCCCTGGTACGCTTTTTTCCAGCCGCTGTAGCACGATGTACGTCCTGGTATCATCAGAGTTGCCGCACTTTGAGCAAGGCAAACCGAGCATGGGACATCAAAGTTGTTCAATTCCGTGTACACAGGAGAGCCATTGGTTTCATACTCGGCACCAAATATCAAGGATCTCTGTCCATCTTCCCAGGTGTTGTATTGGCCGTACTGGGGGTCATTGGGAAGGCAGACATACTCCCCGGACCCGGTGTGGTTGGAGTGACCACCAGCCGCCTGGCCTGAGTACACTAAGGTCGTGCCTGCAACGTTCGGACACGAGCTCAAACCCCAGTGAACATACGCTGATGCGACGCTTGTATTTCCACTCAGTAGCAGGCCTGAAATATACAAGAACGTATTGTCAATGCATTGTACTTCAAAACTATTATTATCTTTATAACAAGAAAATAAATAGTTCAAATATTCGCTGCACAAAATACATTCTGGTGTTATTATAAATCAACATACTATTATTAATTTGTTTCATTTGATTAGATTAGTTTCAAAGCACATTTACGACTTCAAATCGTAAGAAATGTAGTTTAAAGTTCTTTTTATTTAATAATTACTAATAAATCATATAATATAATATAATATAATATAATATCATATAATATCATATAATATCATATCATGTATCATATCATATCATATCATATCATATCACATCCCATCACATCCCATCACTTTACATCACATCACATCACATCATATCATATCAATTTGTTTCATCGTGTTTGTAACATATGCATCAATATTTTATTAAAATTCAATCACAAACATATCACCTGCAAGTTGCTGTTCCATGGCGTTGATCTTCGCACCCGAGTTCATCTTGTAGTGCTCAAATTCTAGTAACTTTGCAAGTACACTGTATTCGTACTCGAACCGGTTCGGTGTGTAACACGTATTATTCTGTGCCCCGACAGTGGCGACGCCTGCCAGAACCATGCAAAGAGTGGCGACTTTCAGCATCGTGATGTGTTGAGGGTCTTGTCTGTAGAGCTTTCTATGTCCCATTTATATACTACCTAACAGGCATTTTTTTCTATCTGCCCTGTCCCGAAGTATGATTTGATCCATAAATTGTTTATGACCAATGCAAATTCACCATGTTTATTTCATTTTAAACCCATTACAGAATGTTCTGTTCAAAACAGGATGGCATTTGTTTATTAACTCTCTTAATCCTTATTTTACTTTACTAGCAGTTAGGTAAATTAAATGTATTATTGAGATAAAATCCCAAGAAAATACCTTTTCTTTAGATGTTCAGTATTAACGTGAGTGTTTGGTGTTTGTTGTTTTTTTCGTGGTGTTTTTTTGTTCAACTTACGTTACCTGTAATACAGTTGATATAATTTAATAAACAATATATCCTGTTCAAACTATGGACTATATTTTATTGCATTGATGGCATTCTTCATGTGCAATTACTTTATATAACTTTAATCTAAAACTTCAAATATATATATTTCTATATTTTTAATATTAAAAAGCATTTAATGTGCAATAAATGTTCTCCAAAAGTATACTTTTGAAATTCGTATCCGCAATTTTTGTATGATCTATTGAATAAATCATAAAAATATGCACAATTCACTTGATACGCATAACACCCGATGTTAATTTCATATACGTATATTTAAATAATAATTGCCTTTACTTTGAAATAATAACAGACCAAACCGAGTCGTGTTCAGACGACTCAACAGTAAACATGTCCAATTAAAATTAATATAAAATATTATGTGTTTATACATTTATCAAAATATTAAAGACTTCTAAACAACATTTTTCCCAAAATTTTGATAACACCGTCAAGTTTTAATTTCCAAAAGTCTTTAAATAACAAAAGTTTAAAGAAATAATAAGACGTTACATTAATAGTTAGTTTCTTGGTAAGATATTTGCTATATATCTTAAAATTTACTAGGTATTTACATTCAAGTAATTTCAAGCTTTACAAATGATTTTAATAATGAAATCAATCAATACTGGATATATCTAGCTTTAACTTGAATAATAGTATATTGCTGTCGTTTAAACAAAGATTGATTGATTGTAAAACACAGATGTGGTTAGAAAGCATTAGAAGTTCCACAAGATGTGATACGTACAAACACTTTAAATCTATGTTAGATCCAGAAAAATATTTTTATATCAATAAACCATTCTCTTTTCGAACATCACAAGCTGGTTCCGCGGTTCTGGTCATAAATTAGCCATTGAAACTGGTCGACATTTCGGGATTTCACGTGAAAACTGTATTTGTAGATATTGTTTAGTTCTTTGTTCTGACAACTGTGTTGAAAACGACATTCGTGCATTTTTTAAAGCAGCAGTCCAGAAATATGTAATAAAATAAATTGGCATCTTACCGATCAAAATACAAAAAAAACACATTGAAATCGATAAAGTAATAACGTTTTCGTAACGTTTTATCGTAACGATTCTGTATGCGATAGCTGGTGATGCCTCTCAAGTAAATCAGCATGTACATCAGTGTGTATTCCGTTCGTAACAAGCGTTTTGCATCAGTGTGTATTCCGTTCGTACCAAGCGTTTTGCATCAGTGTGTATTCCGTTCGTACCAATCGTTTTGCATCAGTGTGTATTCCGTTCGTAACAAGCGTTTTGCATCAGTGTGTATTCCGTTCGTACCAAGCGTTTTGCATCAGTGTGTATTCCGTTCGTAACAAGCGTTTTGCATCAGTGTGTATTCCGTTCGTACCAAGCGTTTTGCATCAGTGTGTATTCCGTTCGTAACAAGCGTTTTGCATCAGTGTGTATTCCGTTCGTAACAAGCGTTTTGCATCAGTGTGTATTCCGTTCGTACCAAGCGTTTTCGAACATAGACATTATAAAATGCTTTTCGGAAATAAGAAACGGCTTTCATTCGAGTAAACGTCATTAACGTTCATTAGAACTAATACCAATTTAAGATGTATTGAATTATATTACATGGACTGCGGCTTTAAATGTCCTCAATATAGCCAAGAGAGGCAAATATATACGTTTTCAAGGTACAATTGGCGAACATAATTTTCATGATTTCTGTAATCTTATGCAAATTTCAGATGAGAGAAAACTAAAACAAGATAGCATTCTTTGTTAATGAACTAATGGAAAAGAAAGATGTACGGTATATAAAAATTGACGCAACACAACTCATTGTATGACATGTTTGTAATGTGTACTCTGTATTTTGGGCCGGTGGCCTATATTTACATAATAAACTGTTGTCAGGTCTTGTATATATGTAATCATCATTTGCGTGTTTGTTTAGAGGAAAACGTGGTAGGTGGCTCTCACGTGTATACAAACATTTAATTAACGAGCATCTTAGTTTGTGTGTTTGTTTGTTTGAATTTTTCGCCGTTTTTAACAGTATTACAGTCATATCACGGCGGTCAGTTACTTACTCACACTTTTCCTGGTCAAGCTTAGCCGATCTAAGCGGTTTACCAGTACTAAGTGCACATACCTATGCCAGTAACTGACAACTGCCCTACTTGAGGCAGAGGTAGGGGGGATGGCCGTAGAAATAATTTCATGACCAATCCCCACACAAGTTATGTGGCCGGGCTTGGGTTCGAACTCACTATCCCCGGATTGACAGTCTAGTGCTCTACCAACTGAGCTTGCCGGACCCGGCACGTTATTAATTTCGATAGAATGTTGAAAAGCAAAGAAAAGAAATATAAAGTATACCAGAACATAAAAAGTGTCGGTGTCAATTAATTGTATCTGCTATGAAAAGTGTAATATTTATGATGGACGAATATGCTTGTGTCATAACTCCATTTTAGAGTCGTACACCTTTGTCCTAGAAGTCTTTACATAGTGCGGTATTGGCTTATGCTATATCGCCTCAGAAGAGTTATGTGATGCCGATTTGATAACATGAAAGGGTTAAAAAAAGTACGAATATGTGAATAAGATGTTTATTAACGTGACATGTTTATAGAGGAACAACTTATACAAGTTGTATGCAATACTGGTACACCCGGCCATTTGAACATTTATGTCACATTAACATTGTTGTAATTACCGAACGGTAACTGAAGTTGTATAAATATCGTATTTCTGACATTATGTACCAAGAGTATGCATAGAATATATAAAACAGTTTTCAAAGCCTAAAACCAATGTGCATATTTTTTTACTTTTTAGGAAAAGATAAAACATGATATGATTCTATGCTTTAAACAAAAACTAATAAGCATTTTATGTTTTACTTTGTTTTATCGTGTTTGACATAACTTATGACAGTTAATCACCATATATGTAATAAAAAATAAACAGTTTTATTTTATTTGGTATCACGAAAGACAGATTATTATTATATATTATGGTATAAAAATAATAAACACTTTTATTCTGTCGATTTAGACAGTTTTTCGTCATATACGATATATAGTGATTGATTCATCTCTTTTGAAACGGAATACAATGGTAAATAGTGATAACATTTAAAACAAAATTAACTCTATATTCATGCGGCCGGTATTTCCTGCTTCCGTTTTGCGACTTCGTTGTCCGACTGCGCTTGCCGATCAAAAGGCTGGTATTCCATGGCCGCGTCTGCGAAATGCGTATTCCATCTACGATTCCGTTAAAGGCCTAGTTTCATCCTTCTGTATTTGACCCCCCCCCCCCCCCCCCCTACAAATCTGGGGTACTGTACTACTGCGTACTGGCACTCTGCTGTGATCAAAGTGTCGCGACCCTTATAAGCTGAGAGCAATACAATACACTGCTGCAATTGAAGCAGGGCACTCAGCCATTGCTTCGTTGAGAGAAAAGATTGCAGATACTGAGATTTTTTGGTGGTCCAATACACAGAGTGGAATATTCCATGGCGAGGCCAGACATTCCTTAAACTAGGCCTTTAACGCAGACATTAATATTGACTTTTCCATGTGTTCGACTTCGTTGTCCGTCATTTAGAGGTCCGCTAAAAATCGCTAGTGGCGATTTTTGACGAACAGACGGACCAGCGTATGGCAAATAGAAGAACGAGGAAAACACATTTGCCATCTAATGCAGAATGTATGTCCCACAGTTTGAATAGCATACATGCATGTTTAAACTACATATAAGATGAATGCCATGTAATTCTCTTCATGCCTTTCCACACAAATGTACATGCACGTATATGTATTTAAATGCTTGGAACAAATGCCCGTGGATATTTTGTTAGCATCAGTTTGAGCATAATTAAATGTAATTAATTCGACCTGTGCCTCTGTCACCTCAGGCAGTCAGCATTTCGTTCACGAGTACATTGTGTAGTAATTACAGACCAATGCACACATATTGGAAAGTTTTTTTTTGTTCTAAAGTAGTCAATTGGGATTAAAATCGTTCTATGTAAATTTATTAACACCTCTACTCGCAGTTGAAGTTTTAATTTTATTAGTTCGTGTGTATACGTCACCAAATTCTTGATTACTTAAGTTATACACAGTTTTTTTAATGACATGTTGTTAAAATAACGAAAATCTGTGAGAAGGTCTAATTAACAAGTTCTAACTTATATCAATTGTAAGATAACGAGAAAAGATAAACAAAAATAAGTAAATAAGTAATGATGGTTTTTCTCGATGTGTGTTTTGGCATTTCTTTATATGGTGCTCTGAATTGGAAGAAATTTATTCAGATACCATTCAGATACCATAATGCTTACAGTAGGCTGCTAGCGAATTAGGTGATAGGTGGTTCCTTTGGTGGATACATATATCATATCAATCGTAAATCAGTAGAGTAAAGATATTTGATGGAAACGTTATGAGTATCCAAAAGGCACAACAATAACAATTACAATGTCACAATTCATATTTCAGGATGAATGAGATCGATATCGATATCGAAACATTTCAGCACGAGACTACATACGTGTTAGACATACTAAAAGTAAGTCTATCTTCTAGTTGTAAAGCGATATAACTAAACTACGAATAACTAAGAACACAGAAACCTTTTTATACTATTAACGAAAACTCGCGAAAATCATAACCAAAGGGCAGAAACCTACTAAATCACTACCTATATTTTCTTTGGATTTTTTGTGTTGCCTCTTGTAATCGTAGGCCATTGTGGGTTTTTGAGGGTTAACGATGTTTTGTTAACGAAAGCCTTCGTTTGTTTTTATGTGTTCCCTTCAGTTAAGGTTATTCTTCATTGGAGTGTTTTGCTAATTGTTTGAATAGGATTAAGTTAATTGAAGTAGATTTTCGTAGGTTTTCGTGTGTTTTTGCGGGTTTCCGCTGTTTAGTCATACCCGATCTAAAGAGATTCATTGAAGACAGAAAGTCAGCCTAAAGGGATGGAACAAAGACACGTGCCATTTCAACACAAAACATTTTCGATGTATGAATTGTACAAAATAAAATAAATAATACGTCCATTTGAAGTAAATGATACAATAGACCCTACATTTCCCTAGATGCACTAAACAAAAATCGTACGCCTTTTTGTAGTGAACAACCAAAGCATGATACATTAAACCCTACTGTTAGGTGGAAATAAATGTTCAAATACAAAATAATTATGTAAATATTTTATTGACGGAATATTTGCAAAACAAGACAGGAAAAAAAGAGCAAAATCAATGTGAAAATCGAATTGAAACTGATGTCGAACAAATACCGTACATAGTAAAAATTGCGTGTGTTTGTGTTTTCCGTGCTACAAATACCGTCAGCATAATTGAAATATGGCAAAAGGTCCTTAATATTTTGTTTTAAATTCTCAAAAATGTGCACTTATTCAACGCTGCTTAAATACTAGGATAAATACATATTTATAATGAAATTACCATATTAACTGCAAATAAATAATCGTAATACCGGTGTAATATCTTACATGAAAAGAGTTCCTAAATCATTTTTTACCTGTAAAATGTGTATTTATGCAGATTCAACATTGAGTTATAAATGCTAGGATGCAAACATTATTCAAAAATGCCGAACGCTTCGGGTTTTGCATCCTTGAAAGTTCATGTCTCACACAGTTTTTGAGCAGACCACGCACGGCAGTTCTCGCCCATCCACATACGGTGGACATTTCAAGGAGCCGCACCGACCTTCAACTGTGTAGAAGAGGGCTCCATCAATGTTTGGAAAGCTGGAGGACATCGGTTCAGCGTTCTTGTCCATGCAGACGTACCCCTTGCCATGGTTGGTGTGTTGCTCCCCCATCAGATATCCTTGGTACTCCATGGTCCAGCCGCTGTAGCACGATGTACGTCCAGGCACCATCAAAGTGGTCTTGCCTTCTCCAAGACAGACCGCGCACGGGACGTCAAATTGGTTGAGACTCGAGAGAACTGGCGAGTCAATGGTTTCATACTCAGCGCCATAGATTAAAGACCTAGTAGCATTCTCCTCCGTGGCATTGTACTTGTCGTACTGCGGGTCGCACGGAATACAGACGTATTGTCCGGAACCTTTATGCGTAAAGTGCCCTCCAGCTGCCTGGCCCTTGTAAACGAGCGTCGTGGACGTTACGTTAGGGCACGTTGACAAACCCCAGTGAATGTACGTGGAAGAGCGAGTTGGTGGATTTGAAGAATTCAGGGCTGAACAAGCAAATAAGGTTTCACAATAAAAATATCCACACACAAGTTTGATGATTCATATAACGGTACATGTATTAATCTGTTATTGGTATGTAAACATTTCGTCCCTTGAAAACCAAAAGAGCCAATCATCTTATGTACAAAGAAGGCTGATAAACACTTTTGGCTTGCAATGGATTTTGGTTTTACTTTAAATCGTTCATAGATGTACTAAAAGTATAACCTAGGCTAAGAGGACTAAAAATAGTGTCAGTTTTTGCCTAATAAGGGTGGCTAAAGATTTCTCACAATCAATGGCAATTAAACCGCAGGAAATATAACATGAGGCGTGTCGTAGTAAACCCGGGCTTAATGCATGTGCGTAAAGTGTCGTCCGCACAGGCTAATCCAGGACGGCACTTTCCGCCTACAGTGGATTTATGTTCAGAAGAGACTTTCTCGAAACAGAAAATACCATAAAAGCGGAAATAGCCGTCCCGGATTAGCCTTTATGCATATGCATTAAGCCCGGCTTTCCCACGACATGCCTCATATACTTTGTTACCGGTATTCAGAACTGTTTTTATATAAGAAAACTTAATATTTCCCAATAACCGTCATGACGATTCTTTTATAAACCACATGTCAAAACAATATTGTAGCAAGTTGCCAAAATGTTGACATGAGTTTTGTGAAAATACACTTTTAACCTTGGTGAAATTAGAAGTCAGAAAATAATTTATACGCGTTACATGAAATTTGTCAAATATAAAAAGAAACAACATTCTGATGTGAAAAAAACTGTGCATGCGTTTGCAAAATAAACTAGCAAGATCATATATTTGCAGTTACATGTATATCTATTTCGTATATTATTCAATGACTCAAACGAGAGTTTCGTTGTAACAGTCCAAACAATACAATAAATAAGGACATCACGTATTTACCCGCGAGTTGCATTTCCAAACTCGCGACTTTGTCATCCGATTCATTCTTGAATTGCACCAGATCCACAAGTCTCTGCACCACGTCGTGCGCATACTCGAAACTGTTCGGGAACTGGTCCTGTGTGCACGTCTCTGTATGTCCCAAAGCTGCCAGCAGCGTCAGCAGTAAGCCGAGAAGTTTCATCGTGGCACTTTAGACGTGTAGACGTGTACAATCTGTTGGTACGACGTTCTGTATAAGCTTTAAAACCCGTTAATATTGCATTTATAAAGAACATCCGCTATTTTTTTCAGATTACCCAAAATTCAATAGAAAGACAAACATTCAAGCATGACCAAATTTGGCGGTCGAATGCTATGTTGATATCTTTTGAGTCACTAAGCTAAGTAAACACGTGCATGTTTATTACAGTAAATTTTGTATTTCAACATGTTTGGGCATTTGAATGTCGTTTTGAAATGGTAAAAATTCCATTTGCATACAAATTGGTAGATCAAAAAAAAAGTTCAAAGAAACATTTAATATTACGAAGTCTTCTATTTGCATGGTTAGTGTATTTTATTCATTTTTTAGCGAAACAACAAAACCGTATCCGGTTTTATTGAAAATTATAGTACATTCAATTATGTACACGTAAGTCCGTAAAAGTTTCATGTTACGTACTACAAAAACGCGAATTTCGTAACTAAGTGGTACATCCATTTCGGATAGGTGGCATTAGGTCAAAAAGGGACCCAAAGTAGTTTAACACAAACCCCTTTCAATAACCATTTCAAAACACACTTGTAAGACTAACATGTCTTATTTATTATGAAAAACGGGTGTTATGGGTTTTTTTGTATTTCAATGGAAAATACCCTCTGTCTTATAAAAGTTAATACAATTATTTTAGTTTCATTATGTCTCAAAAGTCCAGACATTTTAATGTTCAGAATAATTTGACTTAACGATCTAGAGACGAAAATGCTATGAGGCAAACATTTTCGGGGGGGTGAGGGGTCCAGAGGCATGCTCAACCTGAATTTTGTTTCGAAGGTGCAATTGATGTATAATTGATTTACTTTTTCTTTAAAAGGGGCATGCTTCAAATTACACGATTTTTTTTTTTAATAAAATGACAAAATCAGAAATAGTATGGACACTGAACAATTATTTGGGACTTGGGAATTCAACTGAAGTCATTAAGCATCAAGGCTTGAATCACTAAAAGCACTTAAAGCAACATGGGCTCACATGTGCAAGAACCTACTGGCAATGAAATCAACCGTTTAAAAATAACTGAGATGTTTGGAAAGAAGTCTGACTCACATATTTTGATTCTTCTTTTAAAGAAGTTATTCCATACGCGGCATCGTCATTATTGCGCTTTTCCTTTTAATCGGTACTTAGCTTAAGTGTTCGAGACTATCCATGTCTTTATGAAATTCTTCATAAATGTTCGCCTCTTTAGATGGTGTTAACGGTTTCGAATGTGAGGGAATTAAGTAAGTGGCAAAAAGAGCAGACATGAATGTTTCGTCAAATCTGGTATTTAGATGAGAACTAACATGGTAAATAAACGAACAGAATTCAGGCGTTTTTCTAAGGAGCTAACGGGTCAGAATATCTGACCCATTTCCAATGCAAAATATGGCTGTTTTTCCCAATTCAAAAATAAATTCCCCTTTGATATGAATGTCATTTAACATTCAAAGCAATCATGAAGCAGATTAAATCAATAAATATTTGAAGAACAAAAACACAAATAATTTCAATAATATTTGATCAAATATTGCAATTTTATTATTTAGGCAAGTGCCTCGGTGTGCCTCAGGGTGGGTACGGGGCTGACTGACAAGTTTATAGATCTCTGTTTGACTGATGTCGCTCGAGAATGATGGTTAGATCTATCCACAGCTTACGTTTATATAGCTTACGCCCGCTATTTTCTATCTGTCTTCCATTAAGTCAAACCCCTTCGAGAACTCGCACTCTGCGCAGTCTACCCACAGTTTGTTCAAAGAATCGTTGTTTAAAAGGCTTTTAGAAACGCTTAAGTATCTACAGCTATAATAAAGCTCTAATGATTTATAAGTTATTTTCATTTAAGGCTTAAATAAAATATGTTTGTTTCAGGTTACCCGACCTACCCTAAACAAATGTCCCAACCCTAGAACATTTTATTGGGTATGTCAGATTGATTTTTGTATTATTTACCTTTTTCAATAATTAAATGTGTTTTGGATAAATAAGTGCTTTGTTTTGATAGTATCCACTTATAAACAATGTTTAAGGATATTACTGATATGTTTTGAATATTTATTCAGTTTTAGAATCTTCAAGTTGACCATTTCCCAAATAAAAACATAAATAAATATAAATAAATCCCAACCTACCTACCCTAATTTGTTGGGGCATGTAACCTGAAACAAGCATATTTTTTTACGCCTAAATTTGAAATATCTTCCCTACATGATCTTTATAAAATATTGTCAAATTAATGCGATAGATCTAGTAGTGTATTTGATTATTCTATTCGACACGCATTTTTAATAGTGTAGTGTTGCCTTGTAAATTTCGACCAATCAACCATTAGCAACAACCCGAGCACGGACTTGCATTGTTTTCACTGACAACAGAACAAGAAGAAAATGCCAGCGAAAAAGAAAAAGGGGAAGAAGGGAAAGGGAGGAAAGAAAAAGAAGAAGGATGGTGCGAACGATTGAACAATAGTTTTAACATTAACATATTTTATTTTCTTAAATGTTACTTCCTTGAACTTCGAGTAGCGTTTAACTTTTTAAGTTAATATTTATTGCTTATTCGGATGTTTTCATTTCGGACACAGCTGTACGGTGTACATCTTGTTATGCCATGTCTTATTAGTTCTTCTCCTCGATCCGGGACTCTGTTAAATAAACCACAGTAAATGCTTAACAGTTTATGTTATTAAATTGAAATGTGTTTGAATATGTTTGTCTGTTTATTACAATTAAATTTAGATGTTTCACATTTTTACTGATCAGAAATGGAAAGTAGGTAATGCTTATATTAAACCAGTGTAGCGATTAATTTGAACAGAAAACGCATAATTACATAATTCTTATCAAATAAATAAGTAGGTTTGAATAATGTGTTGAAAGTATCTTGTGTCTGAATGTCTATGCAAAATGATTGTATGACTACATTCAGCAAAGTCCCAATTTTAATTCGACAAACTAATTATAGTATGCACACCTGCAAGCAACCTTGACAACCAATCAGAAGGGCTGGACAGATAGGTCACTCGCAGATCCCCCTACCCCCCAGGCAAAACTCCCGGA
The DNA here is from genome assembly GCA_027627225.1 of Congeria kusceri. Lineage (NCBI taxonomy): Eukaryota > Metazoa > Mollusca > Bivalvia > Myida > Dreissenidae > Congeria > Congeria kusceri. Next base: position 33,721,461 of record CM051030.1, on the reverse strand, counting down.
CCATACATATAGGCATATTTAAAACAGAAACAACAGAATAAATAATATTTAAATACATTTTGTTGCTTTGATTGCTCAATTTAACAACATACCTCAACTTGGCCCGCCCCCTACGATTTATTATGTCCGCCCCTAACGATTTATTATGTACACCTTAGTACGGGCTCAAAAATTCAGCGAAAACGATAACTATACCCTTTATTTCTGGATGATTTGGTTTGTTAAAAATTTATGTATGATATAAAGATGTCAGATGCAATACACCGTTGGCACAGAACACTGCATAAAAGACATTGATACTGTTCAAATAAATATGATTTTAAGTCGAAATTCCAGTCAAATTAATGACTACTTTCGAGTTTAAACTGTTTGTCTCAATAAATAGTTCCCGAAAATATAAATCGAAAACTTTTTTGTTCTATGTTCATTAGCAATCACAACAAATTTCACTTTGTTGTATGCATTCGTAAGAAAGATATATAACATGATAAATTAGAGGGTGTCCACAAAGTTGGCTCCAATTTCTGTTGATTTCATATTTTTCTGGCACCATATGTCAGCGAAATTGACACAAAGTCAACATCACTTGCCTAATTAGTTCACAACGCAATCATACGAGTATCTTTTATAATATTTCATGTTAAAACATGTTCGTCTGTCCATTAGTTTGTTTCAATACAAACACAATACATAACACTTTGAAGACAATCAATGAGCATGACTGTGAATGTGTGAGTTAATTAATGACGTTACACTTAGGCAAATGAATAATACAAATAATTCTCGATGCATGTGTGTTTGAATGTTCAGATAGCTCTACAGATTTTACATGTTCAAAGATGTTCCTGGTACACGTATATATAATAACATTGAAAATCAAGCACATATTTAGTGGACAGGCACATCAGACAAGGGCAGTTTACTGCCGAAATAGGTGCATGACATGCAGATGAACCAACATGTCTTTCGAATATAATACAGTGAGGTAATAAATTATTCAGTGATGATAATGATGATGATGATGATGATGATGATATATATGTCCCACGGACAACATAACGAAGTTATAACTGCACAATAAAGAGTTCATTCCCCCCCCCACCCCTTAACCCAAAATCCTGGTACTGCCCCTGTAGGTCTCACTGCACATGAAAAAGGTCATTAGGGGGAGCTAAATCTGTGCTGTACTTGGCCAAAACGTTGCCAGTTTTCGAACAGTTTTTGTTTTTCTGTAAAATATTACAAACTGAACTACATATTCATTGCCAAAACATACATATTTGACAATGTTTAAACAATGCATAGATCGATTTATGCATTAAGGGGGCCAGGATGACGGACCAACATGCTATTTCAATGGCTGAAAGATGTATAAAAATTAAATCAACAAATGCTACTCATTTAGTGTGTACTATATGTCCATCAATATATTTTGAGAGAATACCATATTTCAATTAATTACGTGTTGTTTCAAAATCAAACACTTTAAAGACGATAAATGTGTACTGGTACTCCCATTTTTGTTTCTTAATGAGTATTTTTACATATTTAAATGAGTATTTACTCCAATACTCTTCTTATCAAGAGCACTAATATTCTTTTGTTTCGTTTCTAAAAGAGTAATTAACATAAACATACTTAGTTCCAAATATGATGACCAAAGTTGTTAACTGAAATGCTATAATTGATGTTATTTACTAAAAAAACAACATTTAGAACAAAAGCTGAAAAGGCTCAACATACAATAGACTATTGTCAAAAGTCAGAGGGATCTCTAAATTAGTCGTATTCTCAAGATACCATTCATCCCAGGATACTGTTTGTCATAAAATAAACTATAGTGCTGTTGTGCATCTCTAAAACCCAAACATCCAAATATAAATGTCAATAAAAAATGACTGAGGTTTCACATGTTAGTAGGCAGTCACTGTGACTGTTGGAATACCCAGGCTGTTGTATTACTAGTAACTAGAAATAGTAATTGTTGAGTTTTTACTGGCAACTGCATCATATTACCATTAGTTGAATTGCAAAATAATTACTTTGACCACAGCTTTACACCAGACGTAGAAACCAGAATTCAGAATTTTAATTATAAAAGTTGTCAAGATTTTGGCCCTGAGGTCTGACATACTTTATAGAAATTTTCATCAAGTTTCTGTAGCCCCATTCATTGGTATATTTTTTAAATTTGGAAGTTATTTTAATATTCTACAATTTGTTTCAGAGGCGACTTTGGAGCTTGAAGATAAATACCAGAAAACAGTCAATGAAATTGAAGCACTCAAAGATCACCTTGGTAAGTTATAGCCAGTAGTGACTGTATGATAAAAGTTCATCCATAGACAGTTATTCTGCTATGTTAATGTAAATTTTATAAAATAAGCCTATGGTGAATAAATATTGTATAATTTCTGCGATTTGCCATAATGTTGTTTTTTTCCTAAATATCTGTTCATGATCTGGTAATTTTTTATATTTATTTACGATTAATAATGCAATGATAATCTGAATGATGAGAAATACAGCATGGTCATTTCTTCTACTACTTTGAATTGATAGAAAAGGATTTCCTATACTTTTTATTTAGCAATTCGCAAGGAGCTTTCACGTAAAGCCCATGGCATGGAAGATGAAATGCGCCACAGAATGACAGAAACAGAAAAGACACTGGAAGAACACAAGTTAGATCAACGTGCCATCAATGCAGGTAATTTCAAATACTTTTTCCATGAGCTGTTGACATTTATAAAACTTAAGTATAAATTGAACACTTTTATTTCAAACTCTGTTAATTCGAATTCAGTGCTATTTCGAAGTATTTGTCTGGTCCTGAATTTATTTGTTCTTATTTAATTAAAATATCTGTGTTTAATTCGAATTATCATTATTTGAAAGTCTAAAATTCAGTTCCAAAACACTATTTCACAGTTATTTGCCAATTGTTAATTCAAATTCACGGTCATGATCAGGCCCCGGTGTTTTCACACTTTTGGATAAATGATTCAGGGTCTTTGCATGTCAACAAAAGGGACCATTATTTGCTAATGGGCGCGATTATCACCCTTTGTCATTGCATATGTAGAGAAAAAGGGAAATGAGACCTATACATGAAACAGCCAGAGACTTAAGGAATTTTATTAATTTAAGGAATTTACTTAAGCTTTCCCTAAGGAGCTTGAGAGTATGGGCCCAGGGCTGGTATTTATAAAGAATCTTAGTGGAAAATTAAGAAAAATCTTAAAATTCTCAAATTTAAAATTGGATTTTCTGACAAAGTAATGCATTTCTGGAAGATTTTCATGCATAATGTGCAATATAATTCATAGGTATTAATATCTAGCATTAGTCATGCAAATGTTAGAAAGCATAGTGTTTTAAACAAAAATTCTAATTTTGACTTATGTTCAACTTAAGTTAAGAATGGCTTAAGAATCTTTATAAATATGGGCCCAGGTCTGTTATATTAGCCCTGCAGTTGAAGCTTTGATTGTTTGATGAAGCTAGGATTGACCCTGTGGATAAACTTTAGTACAGTAGTTATATGAAACTTATCGGTACTATACCAGTATTTTGTTTAGGGTCAATTTGGGGCCAAAATATGGCCCCATTCCCCTGCTTAATATGTATATATATTTCCCCTATATTTACCTTAAAATTCCCTTCAAGATGTATGCTTTATTAAAAAGAAATTGAGTATAATACTTACTTATCATGATCCTAGTTATATGAAACTTATCTGTACTATAATTACTTATCATGATCCTAGTTATCTGAAACTTATCTGTACTATAATTACTTATCATGATCCTAGTTATATGAAACTTATCTGTACTATAATTACTTATCATGATCCTAGTTATCTGAAACTTATCTGTACTATAATTACTTATCATGATCCTAGTTATCTGAAACTTATCTGTACTATAATTACTTATCATGATCCTAGTTATCTGAAACTTATCTGTACTTAAAATAACTGTACGTAATTGCCATTATCCTTATTTCTGTTGTCTCTCTGTAGACATGACCAGGCAGTACAAGACCATGCAGACAGAGATGGGGTTGAGAATTCACAAGCTGGAAACAGATCTCCTACGCTCTCGACAACAGCTCTGTAAGTATAACTACTTTCGTGGACACAGTTTTAAGTTTACATTCATTGGTGATCCTGTTTCTTTGATGATCCCTTGTTTGGTTTGTGAAGTGAACATAACATTTTAAAATTTGACACATTGTTTGAGTTCAAAAGTTCAGTATATTTGGATCCCAGGATTATATTCTAAACTTAAAATCAGACTTGTTCTGGAGTTTCATGATCTATAACATTAACAATTGCTTTTGCTATAAAAAGTTAGAATGATATAAAGACATATCCATAAGTTTTTAACCATTTGCTTTAATATACCAACACATTATAATGACATTAAGGGACTTTATTAGTGAGTACCTGGATAATTACAAGCCTATTATTTGATGTTAACCTAATATTCTGCGTGTTGCTATGTAGGCACTACTAATGGAAAAATGTGAGTGGCATAAAGTCTGTTATATGACATAATTATGTGGTGAATTTTATCACGTGCAAAAGGTATTCCCTTCCATAGGGCCATCAGCCCAAGTAGATTTGTTAGTTTTGTTATGGGAAATGCAAGATCCCATTCCAGAGGCAACCCTGGGTCTTTAAAAGCCCAATGTGAAGCATCTAGTACACTGCAGCTCGGTTTAAGAGCCCAATGTGAAGCATCTAGTACACTGCAGCTCGGTTTAAGAGCCCAATGTGAAGCATCTAGTACACTGCAGCTCGGTTGAATGACACTTGCAAAGGACAAGTTATTAAGTTAGGTTGTAATGTGGGCTCGAACCTGCATTCCCTTAGTTGGGAAGACAGTGGGTTACCATAGACCATGGGTCCTCTAAATTATTTTAGGTTAAGTTTTTTTTAGAGACAAAGAACAAAATTCGGTGTTGTTAAACCACCAATAAACAACCCAAAATAATAGTTCTGAAACAGTAAAATATAATAAATACATTTTAATTGCAAAAAATATTGTCAGTTCATTTAAGAATCAAAATAATTTTTGCATTATTGACTAATGAACACTGCATTGTCGTTCTGATGCAGTATATATTAAACCACTTGGGATAAGACCCTCTTGGTTTGGTATTAATTCATTCTCATCAGAACTCCAAATTGTTGTTTATTAGCCGATAGACAACTCTAAATAGAAAATTATTCTTTAATTAACCTTACATTTTGATTGTGTGTTTTGTAGCAACCACGGAGGCGGAGTTGAAGCGAGTGACAGAGGAGAAGGAGCGAATAACGAAGGAGAAAGACCAGGAGATTGACAGCCTCAACATCAAGATAGATAGCATGGAAAAGGACTACGAACGGATACTGGATGTGAGTGAACAAGAAATACATAGGCTGGCCTTTTGGGGGACAACCCTCTTTACCCATTGTTTAGTAGTTCAAACCTATTTATTTTAGCACAATTGTGTCATAGGCTTATGGGGACACTTTCAAGTCTGTTTCCTGGGTAGAACCAATACTTGGCATCTAGTAAAAAAGTAGGGATCTAACTCACAATCTCCTGATCACAAGACGGACACCATCGTGGGAAAACCGTATTTAATTCATGTGCGTAAAGTGTTGTCCCGGATTAGCCTGTGCAGTCCGTACAGGCTAATTCAGGACGGCACTTTCTGCTTTTATCCGCACAGGCTAATCCATGATGGCACTTTACGCCTACAGTGGATTTATGTTTAGAAGAGACTACCTTGAAACAGAAAATACCATAAAAGCGGAAAGTGCTGTCCTGGATTAGCTTGTGCGGACTGCAAAGGATAATCCGGGATGACACTTTACGCACATGCATTAAGTCCGGTTTTCCGTGATGCTCCTCATGTCTGTTACACCACTGAGACCCAATATTTTGGATATGTAATATTTGAATACATAAACTAGCTGGCTTCTAGAATAAGCTTGCTGGCATTTTGCGTTAATACAATCATAGCAAAGTGTTTTTCTGTACCAAAAGGTAGAGCGCATTTTTACATTCATTTACTCCGTTTTGTTATTTTAAGTACTGGTATTTCTTATACACTAAACATGAATATTTTACTGCTGACCACTTGACGAAAGAGGTGTTTTAAGTAAATATTAAAGGAATTCAATATTGACCATGTAGTCATTAAATGAAAAGAGTTTTAAAGTGTTATTCAGGGCTTGAATTAAACAATTTATGCTATTCGCGAATAAATGCGAATGGCTTATATTTTAACTCACAAAAATTTGTTTCTTCTCGCAATTCCATTAAATAATAACCAAATCCCTCTTCTTCTTGTGTGTAACCCATGGGTTCATAGCACGGCATTTGTCATTATATTTGTGTACGAGTACTTCCGGTGAAAGAAATATGGTGGCCAATACAATAATTAATGTGAAAGAAAAAGTGTTTTTCAATTATGTTCTAACAAAAGGAAAGACAACACATTTCTTGATGAAAAATCAGGCCCCTCATGCATGCATTGTTTTGATATACACATATTCTTTACTTGCAATTTTTCGCGAGCAACAGAAAGATTAACTTTCAAAGCTAATTTTGTACATGCATTTTGCGAGTTTGCTAGTGCTGAATTCGAGCCCTGGTTATTATAAACAATTTCTGTTCCATAGGAAACTCTGGACAGCCTGATAGCCAAAATAGATATAGCCAAGGATAAATGGAAAGATGAGGCTACATTGGTACAGGTCAACAACAAGCATTTACTCATGGAGTTTGGTTTGAATCCACTAGAGTTGTAACCGAGAGCTGCCCCCTCGCCTTTACTTATGGAATTCGTTGGAGTTGTAACCAATTGCTGCACCCAAGATTTAAAATATGGAATTTAATCTGCATCTACTGGTGGATTTGTAACCAGTTGCTCAAGCCAAGCATTTACATATTGAGTTTTTAGCTCCACTTATTGGTATCAGACTGTTGCTCCTGTTTTCAACTGAATTTTGTTTTTACAATTTTTATCTACTGTAAATGGGTAATAGCATCAAGCATTCTAAATTAAAATGTAAGTTATCAGTATCGAAAAGAAATGAAAGTAAAGATGACTGGAATTATGCAGTTCAGTCTGTAATGTATAGATATGATTTAAGGTTAACAGGTTGTTCAATATCAGTAAGTCTTAGCTATATATCAACAAAAGATTCTGCATTTCCACATGTGATACATTAATTTTATCTTGTTATTTTGCTTTTATTATTTAACATCTTGTTTGCATTTTTGATTTTCATTGTTATTTCAGATGTATTTCATATTTCATAACTTTTAGTCTGATTGTTAACTGTTCTGGCAAAAAACATTCATTAAATGTCAATTTTTCTGAAACAAAATGGGTAAATATTTAAGAGAATGATATTTTATGTTATATATGATATTATATATTTATATTATATGTATCAAGGAATTTTTTTTATATTGTTAATACAAATATTTAATATGTATTGTATTACTATTTTCATTAATAGGTATTTATTTAAAGACACAATAGACGCTTCCACAAATGTCAATCATATTCAAATTAATCTGCAATATTATCCAATCATCACACTTGGATATCACGATGTTAGCGGTTCAACTATTTCACACAAAAGAGCAAGTGGAAAATGTTTGTGATATTTGAAAGAGCACGTGGTAATGTTTGTCATGTTCGATGAATGGAAATTAAACTTCACCCCAGCTATTGTTAAAGAATTAAACTACACGTGGCAAAACCCAGATCGGTCTGTTATTATTTTGATAAGTTCTTACAAATGTGTTGTGCTTCAAGTACCCTTTTGTATGTGCTTAAAAGATAAAATGGTGACTTATGTTGTCCTGTGTGTGTCATTATTGTGTTTCAGCAGTAACATAATACATTCTGTGATATGACATCTTTATTAAAAATAAAAGCCTTTTGAACTATTTTAGGAACTTTTACTACAATGTTATCTACCATATATTTACAATAATGTATCAGTGTTTTGCCTTTCAACCATATTTACAAATAAATCGGAAAAAAACATGTTTAATCATTATTTCATGTTGTTATTTGTAAATTAATCTCCCCATACTTCAGCGTTTAGGAATACTCTGTTATAATTAGAATTATTAGTATGCATATTCTCTTACAGTAAAGCACACATATTTTCGTAGCATGCATTGTACAATAAATTTTAAGTGATTTAAGGTCCGTACGTCATGTAATATTCGATATTACTTAATTTCATTGTTTTGACCATGAGAGTCATGTGTGCAAGCCTTGTTAAGGGACCTTTTGGTGTCCACGAATATTGAGATGATAACCAAGTTCACCGATTGGATAATCCTCCGAAATGATCTATGCGATGACTGTGTCTTTTTGTACATCAAATAGTTTTTTTCTTCTGTCATTTTGCTTAACGGGAACTGGTTGAAATGCTTATTTCCTGAAAATAACATGTCTCCTGTGCAAGTTGATGTATGATGTATCAAGACACCCAGTTACTTGCAATTTGAATGTTCAGCGGTATATTTATAGACAGCATGTGCTTTTGTCGAGATCGCGAATGCATTCCGTGGTTCTTACGGGTGACTACATTCAAGTAAGATGAATTCTCTTAGAAGTAGCATAACATATATTATTTATTTTAAATTTTGAAAGCAGAGAGAACCATCTTTCCGAAGAGAACATGGCGCGTATCCACAATGCTTTTTAGGGAAATTTTAAGTAAATTTCTTAAAATTATAAATTTCCTTAAGTCTCTGGCTGTTTCATTTAAAGTTTATTTTGTGTTAAATTGTTTAATTCTGGTAAAGAATCAACAGATGCTTCTAATGGTACCATACTTAAATAAGAAAATAAAGATGTTCACATAGAAAATGGTATTTGAAATTTTTACTTAAGTATGACTTAAGACTTTTCTTATGAGCTTTGTGGATATGGGCCCAGGACTCGCAATATCCGAAATCAAGGAACGTGGCGATCAACGCCAGGACCCGTATTCACAAACTTCCCGAGTCTACATTTCAGACTCAGACTCAAGAAAGGAATGAAAATAGCGTATCGACCAATATGCTTATCACACATCAATCACTTGTCCTAAAGTGTAGGACTACTACACAAACAGAGTTATATATATATAAAAATAATTTTCTTCCCGGAGTCATCTGAGAGTTTAAACTATCGAAATTTTGAGCCTGAGTCTCGGTTTCAGACTCTAAATGTTTGTAAATTTGGAGCCAAGAGAATTTGCTGTAGAAACTGTGGTCAATGACTTGGAACGATCCACACTAAGTGTTGAGTTTTAAAACGTGTTTTCCATGCGTGGCACCAAACATTCCTTCTTTCATTCGCGTTGCATGGCACAATAATTATATCTATATAAGCGTTCTGATATGTTCTAAAAATAGACCAGGGGTATACCGGTGGACCGTTATCTTGTCTTACTAAACTGGAAATGTACATGTTGATATTACATTAATCTGTGAAAGACACGAGTATCACGGGGCATGTTCTGCGTTAAAACTGGTATGATTAGATTTGAACAATATCATCAACTGATATATATGAAATGCGGAGTTTAGTTCATACGCAATAAAGGAAAATACACCACTGTGTAGGGATTAAACATGGGTAAGATTAAAATTTTATAATAGTAATTTTTAAATATTTTTGTGTGTATTTTAAATATCAATTTAAACATTAATAGCAATTATAAGAACTATACTATACCTATTTATTCAAGAACTACTGAAATCAACATGCGCACGATGCTATTATAAGTATGAAAGTACTTTATTTTAATTGTGAACACTCCGCGAAAAAATCTGAAAACAATAACACATGTTATCGTTGTTGTAATCAATAACCGTATATGATATTTTTGTATAAACTATTTACAGGTACTTTGATAGAAAAAAAGTAATATCAAGTTAAGAATACTTACATCGAAACCAATACAAAGCAGAGCTTAACTGAATGTTTTATTTCAGCGTCCTTAGTTCAGTCAGCGATACCACTGCTTGTGTTGGCGTGTTTTCTGCCATTTACCATCGGCATTATGACGTATACGCCGTCCCGTGCAGATCATCGCGACAGCACCATTCTCCAGATTCTTTCAACAAGATTTCAAGAACACCATAACACCGTGCTGTACAAGACATCGGAACCGTCTATAAAATATGTTCGGTTTTCAACGCCGCTCGTGCTGTACAAGACATCGGAACCGTCTATAAAATATGTTCGGTTTTCAACGCCGCTCGAGACACACCTAGCAATATCCAGCACACCTTATAAAACGCCGCCGGCAGTTTCACACAAAGACACCATCACGGCTATGGCGTTGTCGACAACGAATATTTCTCCCAATTTACCTGTCTCCACCTCAAGACCCACCCCTCCGACCCCGGTGACGCCACCACCAATACCGACGGCAGCGCATATAACTACGACAAGGCCGACGATGGTGCCGACCATGACATTCCCCACAGCGGTATCTCCGTCGTCAACTCCCGCCCATGGCGGAATCGGAACTGTCATTAATATTTTGTTTGCTATCTTGTAAGTGCTGCTTTTTTGTATTTTATTTGATTTTTATCGGTTGATTCAAGTTTTTCCATTTTCAGTTTCAGTTCACCTTTGTCCTTATTTTTCAGTATTTGGCATGATAAACATATATTGTTTTGTATGCCTTTGAAATCCTGATCAAATTCTTTGAACTTTTTTAAAAGGGACATTGTCCTTCAATATCATAGTAAAATACGAAATAATATCCTAAATAATAAAATACGAAATAAATGTCAAGGACATTATCCTAAATAGTAACAAACCAAATAAATGTAACGGACATTAATCCTAAATAATAAAATACGAAATAAATGTAAGGGACAATATACTAAATAATGAAATACGAAATAAATGTAAGGGGCATTAGCCTAAATAATAAAATACGAAATAAATGTAAGGGACATTATCCTAAATAGTAAAATACAAAATAAATGTCCTTATACCATATTTCTAAAGGTTTTCTTTTGCTATAAAACACATGTTTACCTCAATATGTTAGTTATTTAAACTCGCCCTACGGGCTCGTTAAATAACTAACATTTTTCGGGAAAAGTGTGCTACAACTATTACTTGTAACGGTTAACTAATATATTTAACAGAATCACGATTAACTATGCATTCTAGTGTATACCCGTGTTGAACACACGTAACTTCAATATAGTTATAACGATTGTATCTTCTATACATGAGGTAAACACACTTGAAACTTAGGATGGCCTTTGTAATGTGTGTTGATAGTGCAAGTATAATTAGTGATAGTTGTTGTCAAATACACAATTAATATTCTCAATCAAATACAAATATGTACGCGTGAGACCATTTGCTAATTATAAACATGTATATTTATTTCATAACTGTATTATGGTTTTAAAGAATAATGCAGCTATGTTTTTTATATTTCGTATGACGACTGAATTAAATCAAAACAATTTGATATTGCAGGGTTGCAGTGGTGGCCATACTGCTGGTGATTACCACCCGTTGCTTTCTGTCGCTCAAAGGTTCCATACAAGAGGCACAGAAGTACATAAAACTCGAGAAGATACCGCTATAAATTGTTCGTACAATCAAAGGACTGCACGAACTTTATCAGGAGCATAAATCAAAGCACTGAAAGATCTCAAAATAAAAGAAAGTAATATGTATGTCGCCTTACAATAAACGCAGAAATTACCAAACATAAATCCAGAACTGACACAACATGCTTAAGTCGCCTGAGAATACACGTAAGTTAAGCAATTAATCACTATAAATCCGTTATTGAAAAAAAGCTAGATATCGGCTAACAATATATTTGTAAAGTCGTGACTGAACAAAACTAATAACATGAAAGATAGCGCCTTAAAATAAAGTGTAATAAAATAACTAAATCATGAACCCAAGTGCAAAGTACAAGAATAATGTTTAATTACCCTAGAAAACATAATCAAAGCACCGAGGCAGATGAAAGCATAACTATTCAATTTATTGCATGTAAAGATACACATCTGACCCAAATCAGATCAGGAATGCCTCAACTTTGGCTTAATATGAGACCTCAGCGGTGTGCAATCCAGAAATTATTTTGTGATTATAGGAAGGATATATATGATGAATGATATATATAATGAATCATCAGGAACTGAACGGAATACTTCGCTGAATGAAAAACAAAACAGAGAAAAAGCTTATATTTTACGTGAAAACCAGCGATTTATTATTATGATATAATGTGATGTTGCGTGGGATTGTTAGTAAAATGTTACCGTATAAAAAGGCTTAAATTTTCGATCTACAATAAACATTCAATGGATTTTGAACTGAATTTGCAACACATCAAATGGCATTAAAACAGCCAAAGAGAATGGTGATTGTTTATTTATTTCAAATTTACTAGCTACATTGACTGTGTTGACCTAAGCAATTAGTTTTGATAATTGTAATAACATTTTGTTAAAAGAATTACCAGTTATTTAACCCAATAATATTTTCAAACTTGTTTGACTACTATGACCAATTTATAATAAATTACCTTTATTTTGCACACTATTAATGTGATATTGGTTTGTTAAACATTTCCGGGTAATTCCACAAATTATGGCCATTTTATTTGAAACTTCAGAAGAAAACCAAAGTGTTTATTTTTAACACAATTTGTTTTAAACAACAAATTCAGCCTATATAGGTAATAGAACAATTGTCAGCAGCGCTCAATAGGCGATCAATATTACCAAAATAACGTGCCCTTGACACGTATATCTGCCCAGATTGTTCTGACCCCAACGGTGAAAAACTTCCTGATATTAGCTGTATTTGCACCAAAGTGTCATTTTTAATTGTGCATCATGTTAATACATAATTAAGTTCTATTGCACTTAAAAATATGCAATATTAAAACAAACATAATTTGTTAGTTCGTGTTTTTGACGTTTGTTTTAAAATATGCGACATATTTAATAAATAAAAGCTAAAAGATCTATTATAATTTCTAACTGCTTTCTAAATACTTTTGCATTTCGAAAGTAGTTGATTTTTATTATCATAATTTCAAAAATGCAATGTGTTTACTCTATATATTTTACAAATATTGTAGATAAATTATGTTGTTGCGGTAATTGACACCTTGTTTTGGTAATGACATGCCGTTGCGGAAATGACATCGGCTATGAAATACTGTCAAATATAGCGGATATATTTACTTTCAATTAATGATTAACACATTTTGTTAAAGGAAAACATCTATTTAATGAATTGAGCCTCAAATCAAGCATGTTTTATTTTTCCAAATTATATCAGGGTTGCGGAGATGACAGTTTCGGTAATGACACTTTAGCCAAAAAAAGAGCAATAACTATGTAGCCACAGTTTTATTTATCAGCACATACGGTAATGAAAATTACAAAGTATACGCCGTACAAATAACAACTTTCCATCGACTTTGGATGATAACTAAAGTATAAGCTCTGCTATTATCCGGTTTAAAATATTACCGCTTAAATTCCTGATGATGACGCAATAGGTTTGTGTCTGTATACGTCATAATTTATAGAATTTGTAATATTATTATGGGTTATTGCGGTTATGACAAAATAACTGCAGACGAACCAAAAAATGTCAACATGCAACGTTTACCTTGTCAAAAATATAACAAAAAAGCCATGATGGCCCAAAGCTCTCACCTGTGTACTGGCAAAGATGAAGGCCTGACTATTTCGACAGGCTTGAACAAATGTGGGAATGTATGCCACAATGTCCTTAAATAATTTGTCTAGCTGATTACCTCTCATACATATAACAAGTAAGGACTTGGACATATTTTCTCTACCCTGGTATTCAACTTTTTGCAGGCCATTTCGGAAGAATATTGTTAATGTTGCAAATGCAGCAGTTCTGAAAGATAATGGCCATGACTCGGCAAAGGTCATGTCACGCTTGCCGGCTTGACCCAAAGAGTTGAGTGCATTGCCATTTACCCGTCCTGTATTCAAATTTGCTTCAGATGTTATAGTTAGAGACAAATTGTGCAAGTTTGGTCCAGATTGGTTGCAAATAAAGCACCTGTATTGCATAAAATCCATTTTTGCATCCATTTTCACAATTAATGGGAAATAACTCAGTGTTCATGGCCTGATCTGTCTCATTTGCTACTTGTGCTGAGATCTCATGGCCATACATAACCTGTGTTAGTTTGGTCAAGATTGAATGAAAAATGAAATCTTCACGCACAAAAAAGGCATTTTTTTCTACTTACAAAGGGGCCATAACTCCGATGTTTGTGGCCCAATCTGGCAGTGTTGGCTTCTGCTGCGATCGTATGATCGCAAACAAACTCTTGAAGTTTGGTCAAGACTGGAAGAAAAATGAAGTATCTATGAACAAAAAAGGCAATTTTTGCATTTTTTCCACACACAAGGGGCCATAACTCAAGTGTTTGTGACCTAACCTTACCCATTTTGGGCTTCTGTTGAAATCTTTTGGTCACGCACAAATTGTGAAAGTTTTGTCAAAATTGGAAGAAAAATGAAGTCTCCATGAACAAAAAATACAATGTTTGCCTATTTGTTTCAACAAAAAAGGGGGCATAACTCTGGTGTTTGTTGCCCAATCCGGCCCACTGTTGGATTCTGCTGTGATCTTTTGATAATACACAAACTGTGCAAGTTTGGTAAAGATTTGATGAAAAATAAAAGTCTATGAACGAAAAAATGAATTTTTTTGGCATTTATTCCCGCAAACAAGGGGCCATATCTCCAAGCTTTCTGGTCCGATTTTGCCCATTATCAATACCAACCAAGATTTTATGGTCAAACACAAACTGTGCAAGTTAGGTCAAGATTGAATAACAAGAGGGCCATGATGGCCAAAAGGGCTCACCTGAGAACTGGTACAGATGAAGACCATACTGTTGTAACAGGTTTGAAAATTAAGGTATCTGAACAATACGCAGAATGGGGTATGATCAATTTTGATTTAAAACATCTTAAAACATCGGTTAGTGCAATTTGCTAACTAAAGTACGAGTTGGGTAGTGGATGTGCGTTTTTTTGCTAATGGTTCTCAAATCATTTTTTCTCCATATTCTTATCTGACCCTTTTTCATTAAGTCATTGTCAATTCTGGAAAATGCAGAAACAGCAGATTTTGATGTCTTTTTCGAAAACAGTTTAGGAGAACTAGTTGCAATGCGATAATTGCGATGGCTGTGCTATAAGGTAAATTTGTGTTGTTGTTTTTTTGATAATTTTCTGTCCAATGTTGATACATGATGTTAATGCAGGCTCTGAAGACGTTAATGCTGCATGTTCAAATAACTGCATGCAAGTCTTGCAACTGTTGGAAATCAAATTTTATCAATCAGTTTTTATGGTCAATCGCAAACTGCTTAAGTTTGGTCAACATTGAATCAAAAATCGTGTGTGCAAGCCAATAATTGAGAACTTGTTGATGTTTTTAACAAACACAAGGGGCAATAACTCTGGTGTTTCTGGCCCGATCATGCTTATATTCGACTTCACCTGTAGTCTCACGTTCATATATAAACTGTACACGATTGGTGAAGATTGGATGAAAAATTATGTCTCTATCCTGAATAATGTCCATTTTTGCACATTTGTTTCACAAACAAAGGGCAATAAATCTGGTGTTTCTTGTCCGATATACCTTATATTTGACTTCAACTGTAATATCATGGCAATAGACAAACTGTGTAAGATCGGTGAAGATTGGATGAACAATGAAGTCTCTATCTTGAATAATGTCCATTTTTGTATTGACCATACCCACCGCATATGCAATCCCCAGTGAGGTCTTGGTATAAGGTACCTATGTATTAAGAGTTATTAAAATATCTCAATTCGTTCTCGAGTTATTGAGCGGAAACTGTTTTTATATTTTTAGTAACAGTGACCTTGACCCCACCCACCCCATATGCAATCCCAAGTGAGGTCTCGCTATAGGGTATCTATGTTTGAAGTTTCATTACAATTGCTTAATCGGTTCTCAAGTTAGAGAGCGGAAACAAAAAGTTGAGAAACTAGCTTACCGAAAAACTTGAACCTGTCCATATACATGTAGCTTATATTTAAAATTTATAAGTGTAAAAAGGCCCATAATTTTGACAAATTTCAAACTAGAGTTATCAAACTTTGCCTATAGGTTCATTTTAATGTGGGGAATAAATTTTTTATCTTTGAATGAAATCCGTCAAGCCATTCCTGAGAAACCAGCTTACCGAAAAACATGAAGATGTCCATATAGTTATATTTAAAATGTATACGTGTCAACAGGCCCATAATTTTGACAAATTTCAAACTAGAGTAACCAAACTTGGCATATAGGTTCATTTTAATGTGGGAAATAAACATGTTTTAAGTTTGAATGAAATCCCTCAAGCCATTCCTGAGAAACTAGCTTACCGAAAAACTTTCACCTAGCTGGGACGCCGATGGCGACGCCGGGGCGAGTAGAATAGCTTGCCTTTTCTTCGAAAAGTCGAGCTAAAAATGAAACATCGGATAATTTACTCTAACATACATATTTATTAGTCAACTTTTTATGTTTTTATTAGTTATTTTCTTATATAAGTTGGTTAACATAATGGACACATCATATGAGTGACAATGCATTTCAAGGCAAGTGTGCAAAATAAAGATCCGAGTTTTATTTCATTGATACAAGTTTTACATCACATCTTATTTTGTTTTATTTGTTTCATCATATACAATAAATACAACACATACTGTGGTTAGTGTGTGTGCTAGAAAGACTTTGAAATATCATTCTGACATCAGTGACACGCCTTGGACATTTTTTGTAATATTACCCGTCCTCCACATATGTGTCAGCCTATGAGATTTTTGGCCCAAATGAGGTACCTGGGCGAAAATGAGTTATTGACAGTTTTGAATAAACTGATATGTGTAGAAACAGGAAATGCCATCTTTTCTTCTCAGTAGTGCGTTTTGAGCAAGAATGAACAGTTTAAGTAAAACCACCATAACGATAAATGTTCACATTTCACACAGATTTCAATGTTTGTCATGCATACAATACAGAACCTAGCATGGTGCGGACAAGTAATTTATATTTTATATTTTTACTGGACTGCCTTTCTCAATTAACAAACTTTGAATGTACTAATGTTTCGGACAAAAATAGAAATAATAAAGAGATGGTTTCTATGGCAACCAAACAAGCAATCCTAGCAAAAATTATAATTTTTCAACAAATAACCTAATGAATTACATTTTTCGTTGACAGTATTCAAGATTTAAACAATTATTTGAATCTTAATCATAATCCTGACTTTCTCATAAAAATCACGTGCCTCAACTTTGACGCCAATTTTCTCGAAATGAGACAGGACGCAATAGGGATAAAAATCTCATAGGCTGCCACATATTTCACTATAATGAAATGGGACTATCAACTGCAGCTGTAAGAAATGGAACTGCCATTCAGTCACAAAATTCACATGAAATTTAATTACTTTGTTATAATTATTAAAATTCCTTACATACAAATGGCAGCAAACTAATGAAACATTTAGAACAATTCTGTGTGGCTTTTAAAAGTTTTATTTTTGTAATACATGTACTTTTATCTTTACAATTTGTACACAACTAGAAAAATATTTATGACAGATTATTTGAATTCTTTACATAATGACTATAACATTCTTAATAAAATATCAAAAAGAAAGCTTTTTAGAAATTGTTTAAAACATCATTTGGGTCATGATAAATCCTGATTTGGGAAAGACAGCCAGTTATTAACAAATGATTTCACATTTTTTGTTATCAAAATATACAAATTAATATCTCTGACATGGAATGTTGTGTATTTGCTTTTTTTTCTCAAGTTAAAGTGTAACCAACCTTTCCAGAAATAGAACAAAATACATACACAAACCTATATTTGTATTTTAAAAATAATCAAATTACTTGAAATCATAAAATACTGTGTACAAAATGCTGTGAACAAAAGAAAAATAAAGACACAAAAGAAAAAAAACAAATACAACATACATTATTCTACATTTGTATCCAAACCACACCAATATCATTACACATTCAGGTTTAATAACAGTGTACACCCACCCGCCCTCGTTACTTTGACAAATTATATAATTTGAACCTACATACATGTATATACTCACTCATAATTTGGTACAATCTCTCTGCACGAGGCTTATATCGTAGAACAAACTCAAACTCAATGCTTGTGTACTTAAATTTTCATGTACATTTTCGTTTGCTGTTCTATTTCTGACTCAAGATTTTAGCTATAGCTACAAAGTTATGGACTTGTAAAGTTAATTCTGTCAGATACTGAACAATTCACATAATGGTACCGTGCGTAAATCCGGACAGTGTGGCGGACACCTGTAAAAAAAATGCGTTTGCATGATCAAAACCAATAATTCTATGGTATCGATCGATGCACGACACTTTCTTAGCAACGTATGTCAAGTTTCTGCAGAATCGAGCGAGTATTAAATTATTTACTTACTTGTGTTTCGTTTTGACCTTTGAAATGTTAACATTCGCACGCGGGGGATTAAAATCACACCGCGCATGCGCATGTTGTGAGGCCCGTCGATGTCATTTTAAAGATAATTCATTAACCTTTTATTATCAATGACCATTTTCATTGAACTATGTGAATTGTTCATTATCTTCAGGTATCAGAATGATTTACGTTAAAGATAAGCAGATGAAAAATACAATATAAGCCATATAGACTGAATTTCCCAATAGGTCACTTGTGAAATTTGAAATGACACTCCAAGGTCCCTGATTTTCCAATCATGTCATTATATCAAAACAAAACAAAACATTCGTATGTCAATTTGAAGTTTTATACGATACAAAAAGAGTACTAACTCAGTAGAAATCTGCACTCAAATCTTTGTCGTTTGCGTCAGAGATTGGTCGTTTGCGTCAGAGATTGAAGCCATTTGTTTTACTCATGAACAATGTTGGGAATTGTAATTCCCAGATCCCCGGTTATGTATAATAACACAAATATTATCAGGTAACTTTTTGTGCTTGTTAAGATGATCAATGTCAGCACCCCGGAGTCCTATAATATTTGTCCTTGTACACCCAGATTATGCTCACAATGATAAATTAACACACTGTTCTGGAAATATATCTTTATAGATCTGTTTTTATTTTATTTAAAAAAAAAATTAACATTTAGTTATGTTTAACAATATCAACAAAAACAAGTTAACAAATACTGTACTTTTATTTGAATTAAAGGATTAAAAAGACTATCCATATAAAACATATATAAACTTCCCCACCCAACCCTTATTCATGCCCATTTGAAAAAAAATTCTAGACTGGTTCAAAGTTTACAACTTCAATTCTCTCCCTGGTGGCAGGGGTGAGAAGTACCAGTCCACATGTTCTTTGGTGACTTTGGTTAACTTGGCTGGATTCCAGACTGGCTTGTTATCCTTGTCCTTTAATACTGAAAAAAAGAACTTAAACATTCAATTCGTCCCTCCATCAAGTAGTGTTTCACCAATACCAAAAAGTAATCAAACATTTCATTTGAAACAACACATTCCAAACTAGATCTAGACATAATGTTTGGTAAACACTGGACATATCACATTGAATTTTGTTCTGTGTTGTTAATCAGTAGTTTTAAGATTTAATACCTAAAACTAAAGATTTTGATCTATTTCATCAAAAACATAGATAACTTTTATTTTTTTTATGACAATTTTCTTCTCTTCTGATCAATCTTCAATGCAAATTGCCAAGATGACACCCAATGTGAGGAAACAAGGAGATACTATATTTGTTAATAAAACCATATTGATGATCAAAAAATAAACTGGTCTTTAACTCTATACATTCAGAAAAACATGATACTTCTTGTATTTACCTAGTGGGTATAAAGTAGATACAAAAACAGAAAAACATGCAAAGAGCTACTAACTGGTTATTGCAATGAACTTGTTAGTTTTTATATTAACGAAGTTCAAATGGGACAACAGTCGACCAGATAAGGCTCATACAAACATAATTTACGCATGGAAATCCGCAAGATACGCACAATAAATAAGATCAGGGTGTACATTTACAAAAAAAATTTCACACTTTTTGCATACACACTGATATAAAAAAATACTCATGCAAGATATGCAAATATAAAAGGTGTAAATATGTAGAAATTCTGTATTTAAAACATTTAAGGCATGTCGTGGGAGAACCGGGCTTAATACAAGAGCGTGAAGTGTTGAGACGGCACTTTCCACCTATAGTGGAATTATGATTAGAATATAATTTTTTTTGAAACAGAAAATACCATAAAAGCGGAAAGTGCTGATCCGGGACGACACTTTACGCACTTGCATTTAGCCCAGTTTTCCCACGACATTTCTCATTTGTATTCTTGGAATATCTACTGCATTATTTAAGGTTGCTCCATTGAATTTTTCTTTTGCACTTTTAAACTTTTAACCAATGAATTTCGGACTAAAAGTACATTTACCTCCCTACATTTTGGACTGAGTTTACATTTAACCCCATGAATTCTGGTTTGTGTACATTTACCCCCATGAATTCTGTTTGTGTGTACATTTATCCCCATGAATTCTGGTTTGTGTGTACATTTATCCCCATGAATTCTGGTTTGTGTGTACATTTACCCCCATGAATTCTGGTTTGTGTGTACATTTACCCCCATGAATTCTGGTTTGTGTGTACATTTATCCCCATGAATTCTGGTTTGTGTGTACATTTACCCCCATGAATTCTGGTTTGTGTGTACATTTACCCCCATGAATTCTGGTTTGTGTGTACATTTATCCCCATGAACTCTGGTTTGTGTGTACATTTACCCCAATGAATTCTGGTTCGTGTGTACATTTACCTCCCTACATTTTGGACTGAGTTTACATTTACCCCCATGAATTCTGGTTTGTGTACATTTACCCCCATGAATTCTGGTTTGTGTGTACATTTATCCCCATGAATTCTGGTTTGTGTGTACATTTACCCCAATGAATTCTGGTTCGTGTGTACATTTACCTCCCTACATTTTGGACTGAGTTTACATTACCCCCATGAATTCTGGTTCGTGTGTACATTTACCTCCCTACATTTTGGACTGAGTTTACATTTACCCCCATGAATTCTGGTTCGTGTGTACATTTACCTCCCTACATTTTGGACTGAGTTTACATTTACCCCCATGAATTCTGGTTCGTGTGTACATTTACCCCCATGAATTCTGGTTCGTGTGTACATTTACCCCCATGAATTCTGGTTCGTGTGTACATTTACCCTCTACATCCAAACTTCTTGAGCACTGCGATAATGTGACTGTGGGTGTTTTTGCAGTCAGCTCTCCACTTACCCGCCCTCACTCCCTCATAGAAATCCTTGTCCTCGATGCAGCGCTGGCTCAGCCTGTACTCCACCTGAAGGTCATCCTGTAAGGTCAGGTGCTCCCCCTCCAACAGCAGCCGCAGAGATATCTTCATCGACACTGGTGACTGGAAACAGAATTTTATCAAAGATCATACTGATCTGAATATTTCCCTCCAACAGCAGTCGCAAGGGAGATCTTCATTAACACTGGTGACTGGAAATATAATTTTATAAAAGATGATACTGATTTGAATATCCCAATCCAACAGCAGTCGCAGGGAGATCTTCATACACACAGGTGACTGGACACTGAGTTTTTCGCATATATGAAATTTACCAAGAATTTTCAGTATACATCTATACTATATAGAGAATACATGGTTGGTGCCGGGATGGAGAAAGTTTATCCGGTGAGGCTTAGAAAATAAAAATAGGGCGAGCTTTAGTGAGCCCTATTTTTGTTTTCGGGCCGAACCGGGATAAACTTTCTCCTTCCCCGCACCTACCCTGTATTCTATTTATCCTGACTTCTATTCAATTAAATGAAAAAACACCAAACACTAAAGTTTTAAATTTAAAAAAAAATTCTAGACAGGCCTCGACCTAATAACTCGCTTGCATGAATGCGTACTACCCGGAAAAAATAGTTCTCTATTTCTTAATTACCTTTTTCAAAAAGCAAAAGTAAAATATTAATAAATCTTAATTGCTGATGTCAGTACGACACGAAAATGACGTAGTAAATCTGCTTTTGTTTTAAACCAGATTATATTTGTTTTTAGAGTTAAATTACGTCACACCAACTACGTCATTCATTTTGAGTTGTAAGTTTACACAATGTAGTCAAACCAGAACGCGAGTGTTTTGCAGTTTCAAATACATGAAATCGGAATAAATATTTAGTGTTTCTGTGTTTTGGATGGATTATTTTATGCAATAGCATTCAGATAAAAAGTGTATGGAATATTTGCCTCGAATGGAAACGGTGAGATTGAACCCTTTTCAATTTTCTACGATTTACTCGGATAGTTGTGGGTGGAGGACAGTGTAACTGAAAGTGAAATAAATCATAAAATGTTTAGTTCTACGTTAAAATCTTGATAACTTTTTTTCATTTCTTTTCATCGGAAATTTATATAAAAGGTTATTTCTTTGATGAATATGCTCTGTTGGTTGACCAAAGTAAGTCTATCCACAAAGAATAAACCACTTGCATCAGATTCATGTGTTTTGAAATGGAATGGAACTGGAAGGAAGTTGTTGTTAACCAGTTAAATGTAATGTGAGGACAAACAACTCATTTGTTGTTTGACTCTGTTAAACTAGACAACACAAAGTTTGTATCGATGAAAAACTCTGGTAAGTAGACTTTATGATGTGTCATTCTCGACAGACCTATTGACGGTATATCAGTCACGTTATCTACTGCGGGATATCAACAAGTTTATACGGTGACCGCTTTATTAGGTCACTGTTTGAGTTAGTAGCAGGATAAAAGTAAATATCACTTGTGTGAAAACTTGGCCTTTCTTCTTCTTCACAACATTTGATGCCTGTACCCTTTCCAAAACATCAGAAAAAGGCACTTGTCACAGCAAGCTCCTGAGTTACTTGTTCTGGAGTTTCTCCAGCAAATCTCTTATCCCTATGTTCATTACTGAATTAATTAATTGCCAAATTCCCCGTCGGAAATATTTGAAAAACAACAAACAAAAAATGCCAACGCAAACCCACTACAGTGCTAAATGTCGTACTCTACTGGTCACAAGCGTCAGCGTACATTAGCGAAAGATCTAGGATCCAAACGTCTAACTCTACTGGTCACAAGCGTCAGCGTACATTAGCGAAAGATCTAGGATCTAAAAAGGTACAGGGTGCTGCTGAAAGGAGCAGGGGGGGGGGGGAATGGACCAGCTTGTTGACATTTTCTAATACATTCCTAAATCCAGGGTTTTCTTGAGTCCAATGCTTCTAATTATGGTTGTTAAGCATAGTCTATTCATTTGAAGTCGAATATTTGCAAAACGTTGCTGAATTTTAAAGATATTGAACATTTCTGTGTTGACCAGCCCAGAGGGCAGCAGGGAGGAACCAAAAAGGAGCAGGGTGCAGCACCCTGCTATTTCACTCTAGATCTTTCCCTAGTCAATATAATACTTCTTTTCGAATTTGACAAATACTACCTTCTTCTCGAGGTCCTCCAGCGGTTTCAGTGACTTTTGAACCAAACCAGAAAATCTAAGCAAAAGGGCACATAACTCCAATGTGAGTAGGAAAGCTCACCTATTCTTTGAATAGTCAAGCTAAAAATATTGAAAGGCAGCCCTTTTTGTAGGTTTTATGGAGAGGTGGCGAGTCCTTTCAAAGGGGAATGTAACAATAAAAGGGGAACTTCCGGGAATTTTGTAAAATCATTAGTATACCTTATAGATTAATATTATACATCTACTATGTAATAAAAACATACATAAATTGTTATGTAATACATTTATTAAATCTTAAATGCATCCAACTGGGTTTCTTGAAAAAAAAAGTTACACTGTTCACAAAAATTCATCTATCTTGGCCAATTTTTTTCCAATTCTAGTCAATTTTTTTCTACATAAAGTAAACATTCTGCTGAGAATTTTTAGATTAACATAGGGAGAAATATACTTTTTCATTTGGGTAATGGGGCCGACTTTGGCCCCCAAAATGGCATAAAAAAAAGGCCTGAAAGGTCATTAAAAGAAGTGTACTACCTTCTTCTTGAGCTCCTCTAGCTGTTTCCGAGCCCACTCCGATCCCTCCTTCTGGAGCTTCTCAAAGATCTGATCCACAGTGTCCTCGTCAAACAGGCGGTTGATCTCCTCCATGTGGTCTCGCAACACAAAGTCTGTGTCCAGTATGTCTGTACTCTGGAATATATCATGGGTTGAACATGAAACTATTGTATTTGCTTAACATTTCTAATAAGATACAATAGTTTCACACTCAACCCTCGACATGTGCATACTAGAGCTGGGCTCAATCAAAAGCTATTTATATAAGTCCATTGTGTCAAAAACCACAGGGTTATTTAAAGGGATTTGTTCACAAATTTTGTATTTTTCCATTAAATGTCTTAACTTCACAGATTTAATCTTCAGAACAAACGCTTTATAATTTTATCAATTTCAACTGATGATTACTCATAAACGAAACGGTATTTACAGTATATTTCTATGTCTGTACTGTTATTTCGCTCTTTTATGTAAATTATTTTCTGTTATTTTTGGAATCTGTGACAAAAATGTGAAAAATGGTCAATTTGTCAATCTGTGAACAGGTCCCTTTTAGACCACTTTCACATCAGTTTCTCAGTTTGCAGGTCCCACATCTACAAAAGTTTTCAATATCAAAATTAGTCTTTACTTAACACATTTTTAAAAACAAAGTTCATTGGTCACCATTTAAGACAAATTTGCGGCCTGAGTAGAACCAGTATTTGGTCTTCTGACAAACATGGTTTTACATCAATGTGAAATTTTAGGGGTCCCCAGGTGGATAATTTTCAGGGGTCCTGTCAATAAAACTGGCGGTACCAATCATTGTGTTTGCTGGTTTTTATTGTGAATTTGTTTTGTGACTTAGAGCAATGGAAACATACTTAAGAGCGTTTAAACATGACATTTTACATTTTGGGGAAGCAAATGAAAGGCGGAAATATTTACTTGCAGGCCACTTAACCCATAGGAGGATGAATGAATGCTAACCGAGTCCAAAGTAGAGCCAGAGTTAAAAATAGAACACAGCGTATTGGATTATTTGAATACAATATAATCCATGTAATGATGATAAATGTTTATTGTTATATTTTAATCCAACTGAAACGTTTTTGTAGTATTTTTCTGTAAATTATTCACATTCACACCAAAAAAATCATTTCATCTCGACTATGTGCCCAGCAACAACACATGCGCGAGCCTACGTTTGGTCAATAGTCAACAAGAAACACAACTCATACAATGCTGTACAAACATGACTAACTGGAGTTGTCTTTCTTGAAATGATCAGAGTACCAATACGTAAGAACAATTGTGCTTCTGATTGGACGCAGATTTAAAAAATAACGGGTCCTGACAGACAATATATGCGCATTTGACGCACAAAATCGCATCCCGTAAATCCCTGTCGAAATATCATTTGAATGCTCACCGAGTAGGGATCAAACTCAACATCTTTCATTTGCAAAGTGGACACCATGTCCACTACACCACTGTGACTCACACCTGAATTTTGTGTACCCTTTTTTCCTAAATTTCAATTCTGTTATAGTATTTTTCCCCAAAACCTAGGATCTGGGCCCCATTCACAGTCTCTGAAAAATCCTATACAAGAGGGCCAAACTGGCCCTGGGTCGCTCATCTGAGTTTAATGAATCATAATGGCACATTTCTGTGAAATTATTTCAAAACCCAGCTAGTGGTTATAGAATGTTTTCAACGTTTTCAATAAAGCAAGGAAAGGAAAACTACTCCCTTGGCAGCCTTGTAGTTTTTTTACCAATCATAATCAATTAAACTAATTATCTTGAAATCCAACCAGTGGTTACTGACAAGAAGTTTTCAATATATACCCATATAAGGAAAACGGCCCCGACCCCGGGCAGCCATGTTTTTAAACAAATAACTTGAAGTATTTTGGTAGAGGACCACCCAAGGAACATTCAGACCAAGTTTGATTATTTTCCAACAGTTCCAGAGGAGAAGATTTCAGTAAATTGCTGATGATGGACGACGATGGATGACTGACAACCACTGACCACAAAAGCTCACACTTGAGCACTTGTCCACAGTATTTCCACTGAAATTAGCCTGTATGCTATAGGGAGGTCTAGATTTGTGCCCTTCTAAAGGAGCATTTAAATAACATCAGAACTGGTTTTACCCAAATACAATTAAAGAGGTTCAGACTCTTCACACGATCAAACT
The DNA here is from genome assembly GCA_027627225.1 of Congeria kusceri. Taxonomy (NCBI): domain Eukaryota; kingdom Metazoa; phylum Mollusca; class Bivalvia; order Myida; family Dreissenidae; genus Congeria; species Congeria kusceri. The sequence continues at coordinate 33,695,051 of CM051030.1, read as the reverse complement.
AACTTCAGGCAGTTTAAACTGATCTGTTTTCTATAATACTTACTGTTTTCTCTAATAAATCCGCGTCATGTTACGATTAGTATTATAATGTTATTTTTTCAAAGTCAGTAGATCTACTCAGAAAAGGTTTCAGTTCCTCAATGGCATATTTTATGCACTACATGTATTTGTGCAAGTACAGAATTATGAAAATATTGTAATCATGTTTTTTTTTAAATACATTTAATAAACTGCTTTTAATGTCTTGTCTATAATATTGGCAAAGATAAAACTGCAGTTTATATATAGCAAACCTCTGCTTGGAATTTGTCCAGCGTGTGAGCAACATCTAGGGTTCCGGATCTGGCAGCTTAAGCAAGGCTTCCTCAAGTGCTTGCAACTGAAATATATTTTAGGCGTGTCATGGGAAAACCGGGCTTAATGCACATGCGTAGTGTCGTCCCAGATCAGCCTTCGCAGTCCGCACAGGCTAATCCGGGATGGCATTTTCTGCCTACATTGGATTTATGTTTAGAACAGACTTCCTTGAAACAGAAACTCCATACAAGCAGAAAGTGTCATCCCGAATCAGCCTGTGCAGACTGAACAGGCTAATCCGGGAGGACACTTTAGCACATGCATGAACAGGCTAATCCGAGAGGACACTTTAGCACATGCATTAAGCCCAGGTTTCTGATGACACACCTCATTTATAATGTCAAGAAATTTGCCTTGTTTTTTACATCATAATCAGACTGACATGGGTAATTTGAAACAAACTTGGTCCTATGAATACAAGATTCTCAATTTCTAGTTCGAAAACCAATATATCAATACCAGCATTGGAGTCTATTTCCAGAGTAGAACCAGTACTAGGTGTCAGATGAGGAGATCACTTAAACATGCATTTGATAGCGATTAAGCCAACATTTTCTTTAAGGCAATGCTGACACCATAATCCAATACCCCATTGCACCTACTAATGTCCATGATAGCAATGGATACAATTGTCTGGTGTTTAACGGATAGCTGAGGACTTGGCATCTCATTTCAACGTTTCAAAAATTATTTCACTAAATGAAACACTACATATGGAAGGATAAATGTCTTGCCTATTGAGACATACCAGAGTTTTTAAATTTCCACCAAATATTATTTGTTTTGGGCTCATGTTAAATGTCCTATCTGGTAGTGCGAACGGGCTAGTGGATTCAAATCCAATTTATTACACTAATTTATGTGGATACGCAGCCTATCTGGAGCACTGATGGTATCAACATAATTCAAAATGATTGATCTATCAATATCTTGCAGACTTTCTGCTAGTTAATTAAAACTATGCAAGCTAATTGACATTAGTGCCATTATTATGCTTTAGGGTATAAAGGATAGGCTCAACATACACAATAGTGTGTTAAACAAAATAAAAAGGATATGCTACTGCAATAACTGCTGTAACTTATTGATGAATAACATGTTCCTTTGCACCAACAACAAAAATAAATATTCAAGGAAGTAACAAAAACAGTTATTCCATGTTATCTTTTAATTCCTAAAATCCTTTGTACCTCAAAAGACTGTAGTTCATTTCAGTGTACCGGGTATGTTTCAGATTTAATGTTATTTAACATTGGAATATTATGATATTGCCTCTACCTTGCTACCCTGTACAAAATGTGTAGCCACCCCAGCTTTCTGTACATCCCTGCCATTCAACCGGTATCCAGTGAGTGCTAAATATACGCCCAGTTTTCCTCCGAGCCGGGGCAAAAAGTAACCTCCACCTACATCTGGAAACAGGCCTGTAAAACGAGAGAATATATTATAATAATAATACTTCTATTTTTTTATTCGATGTGCATTTTATTTGTACTGAAGTAAATGATAAGTGCCTGAAAAATGGCAATGTATGATTGTCAGAAAGTTTCAGCTGTCCAATGTACATTGCAGTTATAAATAGTAAAGACAAGTTTGATTGTATACAACCTTTGCAAGCTAACTGTATAATTAAATAGTTAAGAAGTCATGACAGAAATTACAAAATGTTCCATCATTATAATAGTACAAGCATGTTTAAAAAATCTTTCAAATTCAGGAAAACTGAGTGAAAACTAAAGAAACCTGCCAGCGACAATGTGTGCGTTATGAATTTACCAAAACTTATCATAAACAATAGCTATTATTACTATGATATTGCACTATATTGGTATTTACCTATTCCAGTTTCTGGCATGGCAAACACTGTTCTCTCTCCCGGTAATCGCCATGGACCGACAGACCAACACCCTGAGCAGATGAAAAACAAATAACAAACTCTGAGGACAATGTGCCTGAATAACTGCTAACATAATCTGATTGATGTCTATCAGACAAAATCCACCAATCGGATTCATACATTCTTATCTTGATAACTGAAGATAAATGGTTAACTGAAATGAAACAACATGGAATGAGCAGCTATACGATGCAACCTATTCGCATATTATTCTTTCAGGATTGTACATATTTGCTGATATGGTAGGTTGGAATATCGTAGGAAGCACCACTTTTATATTTGCTAATCCTTTTTTATTAAATATTTTAGGTCACAAGTCCAAATACTTCACTATTTTGGGAATTGTATGACATAATAGGTACGCAAAATACAAAAAAACTGTGATTTCTCAATTACTTCTCAATTACTATTTTTACGGTGCAACATAAACGAATAGAAACTTACCCCACCCATCGTAATTCCATCAATAAATGCCACAAATGGAATCTGGTATGTGCCTGAAAGATATATGTGGTATGTGCCTGAAAGATATATGTGGTATGTGCCTGAAAGATATATGTACATGTACAGGCTAGCTTAAGATGTAGATACACACAAACATGCACGTGTTGCATGCACAAACAAACAAAAAACAATTTCTGTGTTTCAGAAAACACACCTAGCGAAACCCCTTATCTAGTATTCTATCCTGGCATTGAACTTGTTTAACTGCTAATCTAAGACAAAAGAGCACGTGGCCAAACTTGTGAAGGGTTTGTGAGGCTCGATGAATGGAAACTAATCTGTTCACAGTATCTAGGAAGGAGTTTATATATTAGTGGCAAAAACAGAAAGATGTAGTTGACAATGAATTAAAAAAATAGTTTAACAAGTCTCAAATACATTTTTTGTGAATTATCAATATTACAGTGAGTAGACTGCAGTAGAACTGCAGTCAATATATCTATGGACGATTATACATCAATCAACAAAACTTATTCATATCTGATTCAGTACATAATTTTGTCAAAACTCGGTAGGGTGATTAAGAAATAATTTTTGATTTATTGTTGATTGGCCAATAAACAACACTTTGGAGTTGTGTTGCATAGGTATTAAACCATGAGGACGTTAGCCTGAGTGGTTTATGTGCCATGCATCAGAACGACAAAATGAAAATTATTTCCATTCTAACATGATCTGACAAATATTTTTTCGGCGTAGCTGTCTAAGATCACTTTTGACTCAGATTTTCTTGCGATAATTATGCAGCGGGAGAATGGAATGCCAATAGAATTGGGCACATTTTCTAATTCTAGGGAATGCAAACTTCAAACAATGTTTTAACATATACCAATAACTGTTGCATACTTGTGGGGAATAAAAATTTAATAATTGTTAAGCAGTTAAAATGAAGTTATACACAACATATACTCTAGAACTAAGGCTTATTATGAATGTATTTTCTCATTGTATGCCATAAACAGAATGCTATATTCATTCACGTAACGAAATAATTATTTTGTTTAGCCTACATTTATATAAGCGGTATGCTCTATAAATAGCAATTGTGCAATGTTCCCATTCATAAATCTCATTCACAGTGTTGCCGTTCCATGCAGCCATGTAGCTAGCAACCATTCTATAGCTGTGTTAATATACTCGTACATGCATCAATAATAGCGTTCAGAGAATCATAAACCTAAAAATTTCAATAAATGGGGAATTTATATTTATAAACTTACTGTTAATTTGAATCAAAATTGTGGTTACGATTTATTAACGATTATTTATAATTGCATCTTTCTATCAACTTCTCCAGTAGATGTTATTTAATCTATGAAAAGATCCTACATTTTCTATAGATAAAATGTTATAAAAGAAGATTCGGGATACGTCGAATTGTTATTCGCGTAGCATGAATACACAATTTACAATACTAATTATACACAGGAACACCTGATATATCATATTTCTACTGATATAATATAAAATCGTCAGAGTCTAATGAATTTTTATGGTTGCATTATCAAAAATAAAGTCTTAATATTTCAAAAATCGCTGAACGTTCCCTTACTATTGCTTTTTATTGGGATACACAGTATAAATGCTTATTTCACTTCAAATCGTTATTATATTCGATAACTAACATGTATGGTATATTACCAGTACTATAACTAACTATATAGACTCGTCTGATACATAATAATTTTAATTCATTCCCGAAATTATTTTCTTACATTATTAATTTGTTAAATTGGCTTGACAAATTCAGATAACAATTATGTTAACCTAAATTATTTAAGTTATTCATATATCACTGGTGGAAAAATGGAGCTGTATTATTGGTTTATTCACACCATAGATATGAATTATAATTTTATTTAATTTTTAAATTAATAAATTTATCTCAAATTAACTTTTGGGTCCGAGAAGTTTTCTTATAGTGTCCGAAAAATCTAGGGTCCAATAAGTCTAATATTGGTGGGGACTTGGCCGTCTGTTTAGGTAATTTTTAAATGACATCTCAATATTAATTTCAACGCCGATTGTCTTTTTTAAAGACATTTCTTGTTGCAATTATAATCAAAATTACATTTAACTATGTTCTGCCCAACTTCCCGCACAAACGGTTTGAACGCACATCTTGGCTGTTCATTGATACAAATAAATTAAGACATAACTTCCATTGATAAAAACTAAAATAATTACGTCAGTCTCAGAATTATTTTTCCGCATTTATTGGGTAGTTTTGTTCTTTGTCTATACAAAAATCTATGAGTATCATGCTTGCATATGTATTATGCAACACTATATCTGATAGTTCATTCTAAGCTTTAACATAGTTTGCAGACTATATCTGATAGTTCATTCTAAGCTTTAACATTGTTTGCAGACTATATCTGATAGTTCATTCTAAGCTTTAACATAGTTTGCAGACTATATCTGATAGTTCATTCTAAGCTTTAACATAGTTTGCAGACTATATCTGATAGTTCATTCTAAGCTTTAACATAGTTTGCAGACTATATCTGATAGTTCATTCTAAGCTTTAACATAGTTTGCAGACTATATCTGATAGTTCATTCTAAGCTTTAACATAGTTTGCAGACTATATCTGATAGTTCATTCTAAGCTTTAACACAGTTTGCAGACTATATCTGATAGTTCATTCTAAGCTTTAACATAGTTTGCAGACTACATCTGATAGTTCATTCTAAGCTTTAACATAGTTTGCAGACTATATCTGATAGTTCATTCTAAGCTTTAACATAGTTTGCAGACTATATCTGATAGTTCATTCTAAGCTTTAACATTGTTTGCAGATTATATCTGATAGTTCATTCTAAGCTTTAACATAGTTTGCAGACTATATCTGATAGTTCATTCTAAGCTTTAACATAGTTTGCAGACTATATCTGATAGTTCATTCTAAGCTTTAACATAGTTTGCAGACTATATCTGATAGTTCATTCTAAGCTTTAACATAGTTTGCAGACCATATCTGATAGTTCATTCTAAGCTTTAACATAGTTTGCAGACTATATCTGATAGTTCATTCTAAGCTTTAACACAGTTTGCAGACTATATCTGATAGTTCATTCTAAGCTTTAACATAGTTTGCAGACTATATCTGAGAGTTCATTCTAAGCTTTAACATAGTTTGCAGACTTTATCTGATAGTTCATTATAAGCTTTAACATAGTTTGCAGACTATATCTGATAGTTCATTCTAAGCTTTAACATAGTTTGCAGACTATATCTGATGGTTCATTCTAAGCTTTAACATAGTTTGCAGACTATATCTGATGGTTCATTCTAAGCTTTAACATAGTTTGCAGACTATATCTGATAGTTCATTCTAAGCTTTAACACAGTTTGCAGACTATATCTGATAGTTCATTCTAAGCTTTAACATAGTTTGCAGACTATATCTGATAGTTCATTCTAAGCTTTAACATAGTTTGCAGACTATATCTGATAGTTCATTCTAAGCTTTAACATAGTTTGCATACTATATCTGATAGTTCATTCTAAGCTTTAACACAGTTTGCAGACTATATCTGATAGTTCATTCTAAGCTTTAACATAGTTTGCAGACTATATCTGATAGTTCATTCTAAGCTTTAACATAGTTTGCAGACTATATCTGATAGTTCATTCTAATCTTTAACATAGTTTGCAGACTATATCTGATAGTTCATTCTAAGCTTTAACACAGTTTTCAGACTATATCTGATAGTTCATTCTAAGCTTTAACATAGTTTGCAGACTATATCTGATAGTTCATTCTAAGCTTTAACAGAGTTTGCAGACAATCTGATAGTTCATTCTAAGCTTTAACACAGTTTGCAGACTATATCTGATAGTTCATTCTAAGCTTTAACATAGTTTGCAGACTATATCTGATAGTTCATTCTAAGCTTTAACATAGTTTGCAGACAATCTGATAGTTCATTCTAAGCTTTAACATAGTTTGCAGACTATATCTGATAGTTCATTCTAAGCTTTAACATTGTTTGCAGACTATATCTGATAGTTCATTCTAAGCTTTAACATAGTTTGCAGACTATATCTGATAGTTCATTCTAAGCTTTAACATAGTTTGCAGACTATATCTGATAGTTCATTCTAAGCTTTAACATAGTTTGCAGACTATATCTGATAGTTCATTCTAAGCTTTAACATAGTTTGCAGACTATATCTGATAGTTCATTCTAAGCTTTAACATAGTTTGCAGACTATATCTGATAGTTCATTCTAAGCTTTAACATAGTTTGTTTGCAGACTATATCTGATAGTTCATTCTAAGCTTTAACATAGTTTGCAGACTATATCTGATAGTTCATTCTAAGCTTTAACACAGTTTGCAGACTATATCTGATAGTTCATTCTAAGCTTTAACATAGTTTGCAGACTATATCTGATAGTTCATTCTAAGCTTTAACATAGTTTGCAGACTATATCTGATAGTTCATTCTAAGCTTTAACATAGTTTGCAGACTATATCTGATAGTTCATTCTAAGCTATAACATAGTTTGCAGACTTTATCTGATAGTTCATTCTAAGCTTTAACATAGTTTGCAGACTATATCTGATAGTTCATTCTAAGCTCTAACATAGTTTGCAGACTATATCTGATAGTTCATTCTAAGCTTTAACATAGTTTGCAGACTATATCTGATAGTTCATTCTAAGCTTTAACACAGTTTGCAGACTATCTGATAGTTCATTCTAAGCTTTAACATAGTTTGCAGACTACATCTGATAGTTCATTCTAAGCTTTAACATAGTTTGCAGAAATAATTTTACCTATTTTATTGTTGAGAATGTATTCCTCTTTGAAGAAATCTCTGGCGAGGTCACCTCGAAGTTTACCAGCTTCTGTGACAGCTGAAAACATGGGAAATGCATGAACAGCATGAATAAACCTGAACAATATGACCATTTCCTCTGGCTACACAATTTATGTAGCCAAATTTACAGAATTACGACCAATTTGACCATTTCCTCTGGCTAAAATTTTCTACATCCAAATTTACAGAATTACATTGAAATCCTACAAAAATGTTGTGTTTTATAGAGTTTTATGAAGAAAAAGTTGCAGCCAAATGGAAAATATAAATATTTCAGCCATTGGCTAATTTGGCGAATGGCCGAGTGAGCCCTGGTCCGTCATCATTATTGATACTTTATGTTATATTTAAAATTATATAGTGTACAAATATTGTATTTGTTTCATTTCTTAATCACATATAAAGCAACACTGAAAATGTATTTTGAGACTGCGAGCAAACATTAACACCTTAGTTATAAAGTAAAATACAAGAAGAATACCCAGATGGTTTAATGTGATAGCCACGTATATTGTACATATCAAAACTACTAATATAATAGACACCATATTGCAACTTAATTCTATTTACAATATACACGAAGTTAAATGATGACACAATTAGACAGGAAAATATAGCTGGTACCATCAGAAAAAAATCAACATTAGAATGACCAGGCAATGGCTAAATTTAACAATGGCTGTTTGTAAAAACAGTTATGCCCCCTCTAGGTTAAAATAGCTAAAAGGCTTATTTTAGATAATAATGGGCCATAACGTCACAGTTACTGGGACAATTTGGTTGATTTTTTAAATTTAACCGAGATAATATGCCCACAAAGATTTTCACCAAGTTTAATGAAGATCAGCTATGAACTGTTGGACTTAGAGACAGAAAAGGCTATAAGGGCCAATTTTAGATCATTCAAGGGCCATAACTCCACAATTCCTGGGGCGTTTTGGCTGATTCTTACACTAGGCCCAGATAAGTTTGGTGAAGATTGGATGAACAATGTAGGACTTAGAGAGCGGAAACTGCTAAAAAGGCCAATTTCAGATAATTCAAGGGGAATAAATCCACAATTCTTGGGGTGATTTGGCTGATTATTGAACTTGAACTAGATAATTCAAGGGTCATAACTCCAAAATTCCTTATTTTAAATAATTTAAGGGCCATAACTCCACAAATCCTAGGGCAATTTTAACGATTATCAATCCTGACCTAGATATTATTATTACACACTTTATCATGAAGTTTGGTGAAGATTGGATAAAAACAGATGGACTTGGAGAGCGAAAACAGCTATAAAACGCCAATTTTAGATAATTCAAGGGTCATAACTCCACATTTCCTGGGGCGACTTGGCTGATTATGAGACTTGATCTAGATATTATGCCCATAAACATTTTCATGAAGTTTGGTGAAGATCAGATGAAAACAGTTGAACTTAGAGAGTGGAAACAAAAGTGGTCTACCTATGGACGGACCGACCAACCGACAAGACATTTTTTATCAAACCAATATACCCCACCATCTTTGATGGGGGGCATAATAATAGTCTTACAGAAAAGAACAATTGGAAATTGGATGCACAGGAAAAACAATCCTCATAAAGAACATTAAAATAGTTAGAATATTCAATAGATATACCAATAATGTCTCCACCAGCACAGAATGCTTTGTTTCCAGTTCCTTTGATAATAACCAAGTTCATAGCTGGATCATTTTCCCACTCCTGAAACAAATCAGGATTTTTAAATGTTAAGGCTAATCAAAGTACAAATAATACTTTACAGTTATATACAATAATAATAATAGTAATAGTAGTAGTAGTAGTAGTCATCATCATCGTAGTAGTAGTAGTAGTAGTAGTAGTAGTTGTTGTTGTAGTAGTAGCAGTAGTAGTAGTAGTAGCAGTAGTAGTAGTAGTAGTAGTAGTAGTAGTAGTAATAGTAGTAGTAGCAATAGTAGCAGTAGTAGTAATAGTAGTAGTAGTAATAGTAGTAGTAGTAGTAGTAGTAATAGTAGTAGTAATAGTAGTAGTAGTTGTAGTAGTAGTAATAGTAGTAGTAGTAATAGTAGTAGTAGTAGTAATAGTAGTAGTAGTAGTAGTAGTAGTAGTAGTTGTAGTAGTAGTAGTAGTTGTAGTAGTAGTTGTAGTAGTAGTTGTAGTAGTAGTTGTAGTAGTAATAGTAGTTGTAGTAGTAGTTGTAGTAGTAGTAGTTGTAGTAGTGTAGTAGTAGTAGCTGTAGTAGTAGTAGTAGTTGTAGTAATAGTAGTAGTAGTAATAGTAGTAGTAGTAATAGTAGTAGTAGTAATAGTAGTAGTAGTCATCAACGTCGTAGTCACAGTAGTAGTAGTAGTAATAGTAGTAGTAGTAGTAGTAATAGTAGTAGTAGTAATAGTAATAGTAGTAGTATTTGAAACCCCTTCAGGGTTCTAGATAAAAATGGACACTCATACCAGTTCAAAGACATATGAATATTAAGGGACAAATTAACATTTAGTTAATACTTTTTTGGCCTTTTGAGGAACTCATTTTCATTTTAATTAAACTTTTATCAGATAAACCTTAAATACCTGTATACTTTTAGATTTCTTATCATTTGATAGATGGTGATCAAGGAGATTTGACTGACCTTTTATTTGTGATTCAAAAAGAGATTGTTTCCTGACGTCTTGTAAACAAAACATTTTGTGAAAGATCCCCTTGTCAAAGAGTAGTCTTCATTATAAAACCAATACCCATCCATCAATTTCTGACAACAACAAAATATTCTAATGGTTACATCCTTTTCAACAGTATACAACCTACAGTCAACTGTGGCATGATTTTCCTGATCATGTTGAGACTCAGTGCGTTGAGCGACTTGGGTCTGTTGAGAGTTATCACCCCCGAGTCCTGGATCCTCTGAATGATCACCTCATCACCCATGTGTGAGGACGTGCTGTACGGCGTGGCCATCCTCTGGAGAGCAAATGGAAGTTCCGAACCAATATTGGACTTTGCTATTTGATTTTTTTTTTCAATCTGCAGGGGTGGCAAAATTGGTATTGTCTATCTTGTACCAGAATGGATCTACTGACAAGACAAATTTTGCCAGAATTTACTATATTCGACAAGCGGCAAACAGCAATTATAAAAAAACGCAAAAATAAAGTCTCTAAAATCTCTGTTTATTCTAATGCATTTTGCTGAGAAGATCTGAAAACAGTATGTGACAGGTCATGTCCAAAATATCTTCCTAAGGCCAAAAAAATAATAGTTGTCTTTCAGGTGGCTTGGCCAAAAAATGCAGGGTCAGTAGGTTGGAATTATTTATTTTTTATTACATTGTATTCAAATGTAAAATCATTTGGTTTGTGTGAAATATCTATCGGTAAACTTTATTATTTTAATGCATTTATGTCAAAAACTTTCAATAACATGAATTCCTCTTTGTATAGGAGCAGTTCTTTGATTATTTGAAGCAGTTGAGTTCTATCTCATGAAGTACAAAACTCTTGAAAAAAAAATAGGACCGGAATGAAAAAAGTAGGGTTGGTCGGGCTACTAGAAACATAACTTTTTTTTGGCCTTACCTAAGCTGGAGCTTGTTGTGCATAATCCAAAGAAGAACTGGTTCTTACCATGTGGCTCAACAGTACACACAATCTTCTTACTGGACGGTACAGCATTGTGTCGTTGTAAGAACATCGATCTAAAAGATCAAACAGTATCCCTCATTTTAAAGTCAGCAGTCATCGAAATGGTCATGCGACATAAAGAAATGGGCTTAAATTTATTCTATGCGTTTACAGAACACTCAGTCTATGATAATTATGAGAAACTACGCAACTGTCTAGGCAGCCAGTCAGAATTCACGAAACCATAAGAAACATCTAGGTGACTTAAATATGTCAAGTTTGTTTAGACAGTTAAAAGTTCCTAACCGTTTCTTTATTAATTGTTAATGGTTAAAATGTTTATTTATTTAAATGATAATTAAACATTATTTCAAGCGCTCTTGATAAGGATTGAGGAAATGAATAACGGTACTCTTTAAACCTTGACAAAAAGGAGTAACGCAGAAATATATAGGAGTATAAGTACTCTGTGCATAAACGATTATGGGGTAAACATATTGCATTTATTTCTTTTTCATGCTCATAGCAGTAATATAAAACGAATTTTGACGTATTTTTTTAAAGAACGATGCCAACTTTTTAATTAAATTTAAGTATTAATTTAATTATGAAAATAATTAATAATTTAATTATTTGCAATATGCATTTCATCTGAATCTGGAATTGCTATAACCCATTTTAAATGCATAATTATATTATACCATAAAAGTTGTGTACATTTAGATTAGATTGCAGGTGAATAATAATATTATATATTCAATGTTGATGCATCGTTCTGAAATACAATGAATGCATTGCAGCAGATATTTACCTAGTCTGAACAATGTTTAACATATTTTGTGGCGAAATTTATTTTTAAACAGTCATATTGTAATAATAAAACTACAGTAGTCTATTTAGTATTTCATATAGTTGCAAATATTGATACAAAGTTTTTGTCTGCTTGTTTAGCCACCTTTTTACATAGCTCACAATTCAGACGAATGCTTTCTTTTATTTTTGAAATTTCCAGTCATGAAAATTAACATTTCCAATCACAGAGTGTTTTTGCGTTCACGTTTTGTCCATCATGCTTCTTTTAATTTTGTTTGAAACCAATCATGTCATCTACGATCGTTCCCAATATTGAAAGAACAATTGATGCTTATGCACATTTAAATGCACATTAATGTTCTGCTAAAGTCATAATATATATGGCCAATTTGGGGCGACATTGTTTCTGTTGTTCACCCTGCACAAGAAGCAGACGCCATTTTCCATTTCCAAAAAATCGATAGACTGTTGGTCTGAAAAATACACCGAATCAGAAAAATATCTCCACTCCAGTCTGTATCCGGACTTGTAAAAGTTGTCTCCCCTGCTGTACTCATTTATTGGAAGGCTGATGAAATTGAAATTAATGCGTATTTTTATAAATGTATGTGCGTATTTACGCCAATATGCCCCTTATCAAGAGCGCTGTTATTTCTTACATAAACATTTTTTTTTAAAGTTCATTCAATGTGCTATGTAAGGTGCCAGAAAAAAAGAAAAGAGCCTAACCAATTATTAATGTGTTGTACATTAATGAATATATGGATTCATAAAATAAAATGTATGCACACCATATAAATATTATTATGGACAGCATTTAAAAGACGGCAAACTACACTATTTTTTGTTGCTATTTTAACTAAAAAATTATAATAATTAACTACATGTTCATGTTAAAACAATATTTGCATTTAAAATATATTCTGTTCATTTTCTATCATCTACGTAAACTACCTGTTTCCTTATCCATGAGCTAATGTACAAATGTGCAAACACTACAATGAATAATATATCATACGCAATAGGTACGAAGTATGGTTTTAGCTTTTAAAAATCATTTACACAGTGGCATGGTATGAGCCAACTTGACTAAATGATAAATCCACTTAGTCATGATTGAAGCCAATGATGGTAGGTTGTCATGATTGTGCAATTACTATCAAGAAATACCACAGTGACATGCCAAATTCTAGAATGCATTACTAAAAATAGACCCAAAGAAACTATTTACGTATGCTGGTGTAGTAAACACTGTTGTGCACCCGGCAAATCTGTTATCTTGCAAATGGAAAATTTCTCCAAAGGGCAAACCTACCCAACCTCCGCGCCGAGATTGGACTGGTTCCGAGCATAGCTCTAATCAAACCGATAGGGGAGGTAACCGCTGCGAGGAGTTTGAAACAATCGTGATTAATATGACCTACCCGGGAGTACTCTTCTCAATGGAGGTAGTTAGTTTACAAAATGGCTGACGCCGCTGATTTTTTTACCTACACTCCGGAACCAGCAGGGTTAAAAGCAAACGAAGAGAGAATAAGACAATTCTGCGAAACAATTTCGAAAAGAAACGATTGCCAAATTGTTCTTGTAACAGTATGTTTTATGTTTATTCATTGACATTAAACTGGTTATGAAACATTGTATGATGAAATTAATCTTACCAAAGTGGAATATATTTCGGATATAGTGAAAATAGTGTAATTTTCAGATTTAGTTGTCCAAATAATTAGACGTAATCAGTTGGCCAGGAAGCAAGTCAAACCGGCCACAAGTTAAACCGGCTTAAAAAAAGTCAAACCGGCCTCACTCTGTGAGAAATACAGTCAAACTGGCCACAAAAAGTCCAAACGGGCCACAAAAAAGTTAAACAGGCCACACAGATCAATAACAATGCAAAAATTAAGGTACATAGTATGGGGTAATCTGAAAATATTTTAAATATTTACAGGTAATTATTTTTAAAACTAAAAAAAATATAAAGGACCTATGTTGCAATCGTTTGTTGTTAGTTTGCAGAAGTGATCATTTTTAACTAATAGAATGATGTAATATTTAGCTATTTAGTTTTTGAACATTAAAAGCATGTGACACTTCATTTAATGCGAACAAGTAAAGGTAATTTATAACAAACCTTCGATTAATATTTGCCTTGGACCACTTACAAGAAGCATTTACATAGTATGGAAAAGACTCACAGGTTTATACAAAATACATGAATGGATACTTATTATTTATACTTTGTAACAGTCTAACATATATAGGTTTCAAAGCAATGTGTTTGAGAAAGAAACAAATTTAACTATTAAAAAGCAGTTAATTTTGTAATATTTCATTTCTAATTTGCATAGTAAAATAAACATATTTTGCAAGATTATTAACATGCTTTTTATTGACATCATAATTAAACATATGATTTGATTTACACATTAGATTGCCATTTAATTGTCAGAAAACTCACGATGTTATGACACCTTGATGTCTGGTGTACTGATATACGCCTTGATGTCTGGTGTACTGATATACACCGAAATTGGAAATTATCTCTTCTTCAGAAAATATCATTAAATAAACTATAATTATATACCTTTACCTATTTTCACTATAAAATCAAACAAAACACCATGGGCTTATATAGCAATACAATATATGTATATAATCCACACTATCAGCAAATTAGTGTAGAAAAATAAAAATGAGACCGGTTTGACTTTGTTCTAAATCACTCTGTGGCCAGTTTGAAGTTTTCGTGGCCGGTTTAACTTGTGGCCGGTTTGACTGTAATTCAGTTTGCTATTAGTCTTATAAATAAGTCGTGCAACGAATGTTGTGTTCCTTTTTAGCTCGACTATTCGAAGAATAGGTGAGCTTATCTACTACCCCCGGCGTCGGCGTTCGCGTCTGAACTTTGTTAAAGTTTTTATTCAAAAGTCTTGTAACTTCAAAACTACATAAGTTATTCTCTTGAAACTTGAAATATACCTTTGTCATCAACTCCAGTGTCAAGGACAACATTCAGTATAACTCTGTTTGTATTTTGACAGAGTTATGCCCCTTTGTCACTTTGATTTTCTGGTTAAAGTTTATATTCAAAAGTTTTGTAACTTCAAAACTACATAAGTTATTCACTTGAAACTTGGAACTAACCTTTGTAATCAACTCCAGTATCAAGGGCAACATTCCCCATAACCCTGTTTTGTATTTGACAGAGTTATGCCCCTTTTTTCACTTAGATTTTCTGGTTAAAGTTCATATTCAAAAGTTTTGTAACTTCAAAACTACATAAGTTATTCACTTGAAACTTGTAACTAACCTTTATCATCAACTGTAGTACCAGGGGCAACATTACCCATAACTCTATTTTGTATTTTCGCACAGTTATGTCCCCTTTTCACTTAGATTTTCTGTTTAGAGTTGTATTCAAAAGTTTGGTAACTTCAAAACTACATAAGTTATTCACTTGAAACTTAGAACTAGCCTTTGTCATCAACTCTAGTATCAGGGACAACATTACCCATAACTCTGTTTTGTATTTTGACAGCGTTAGCCCACTTTTTACATAGACTTTGTGGTTAAAGTTTTTGTTCCACAAATTTATAAATCATACAACAAATTTATGCCCCTTTCATTATCCCAAATATGTACCAGCTATAATACTTCGAATAGTCGAGCCCGCTATCCTCTGACAGCTCTTGTTCATATAGAAATGACACAATTCTGACACTAAGTTACAGCATAGCAGAATATCAATTAGCACAACAAGTTAGGACCTGTGCCAATATTGAGCTACTTTTTATATGCGCAATATTGGCTAGGCTAAAATTGTCTATAGAGTAGCGACAGGATTTTGGTCGCTACTTTCATGCACTGAAATGGCATGGTTAGCATTAATATTTCGTTACAAAATTTACATGCATACACAGAGAATTTATTTCTCAATAATATTTCATAAATATTTGTATGATAACGCTTTCATTCTGGATGCAACACCAATTTAAACCTACACACTATTGCATATTTAAACACATCTCACTGTCCTCCAATGTGTAAACTTTAATCGATATTCTACTACACTGAAACGATTGCCTCATTTTGATTTATCATTCAGTTCTATTAATAAATACATTCTTCATCCAATTGGTTGAAGCATATATGAAGGGTAAAAAGGCAAGGTAAACATGGCAGACTGTACATGAATGTAGATTTATACAAAAATTTAAATTGGAATTAAACGCATGTCCTAGGTAAATTTCAGCACATGTTAAGTAATTTAGGTATTGTTTAAGTAAAATACATTGATTGATAACTTTATTGTTGCAAATAATAGAAATTTATGAAATTTTTAACTTTCAGTTTTCCGCCACGTAACATGCCATTCGGCAATTAGACGTTACAGCGAATTTAGCCCGATCTATAAAAGTAGCACTAAATTTGCGTTAAACGTCTCATTTATTAGATTAAATATCAATAAACGTGTACATAATAATGCTGTTTAAATTGTTGATGCATCCCAAATAGAAGTGTTATCGTACAAATATTTATGAAACGTTATTGCGGAATAAATTCTTTGTGCAGTTATATAAATTTTATTAAAAAGTGAGCAAGTTATTAAAAGTATTAAAACCAATATTGAAGGAGTTTTTGATTCAGAGGGGACCTATCAAACAGTTTTTAAGCACTATAGCTAAGGAAAATATGAAGGATGTACAATATATTTTCTGACATGGCACGTGTTATTAAATTTTTACATTTCTTGTGTTTTAGTCTGGTGGTACCACCGTTCCTTTGGAGGGTAACACAGTCAGATTTATTGACAACTTCAGCATCGGAACAAGAGGTTCAGCATCAGCAGAGTATCCTTTGTGTTGTAGTATAGGCCTATGAGGCACTTCAGAAGGCCTTACTGTTTGGACAGCGCTTTAACGACTTAGTTAACTCGTGTGTCTCAGACTTTCACGCCTGTGTTCAAACCCCAGCATGTGCTCAAGTTTTTTTTTTACTTTAATGATGTCAGCAGTAAACGGTTACTGGGCTTATCAGTTCTCAAATAAAGGTTTCAAGGCACAGGTGTGCCTGATCACAGAAAAGTGGGAGGAATTTAGTGAATGGCCTATAAGGAACTTCCAATGGCTGTTGAGTTACCTCTCCAGCAACTAGTGCCCGCCTCTAGGGTTGGACACTCAGTGCAGGTGCTCCGAGTGTTTTCATGTTAATATGCGGATTTGCTTATTGTTTGTGGAAATTTTGAAATTAAATAAGTATCTTTTGATTTGTACTTGATAATCTGTTGAAAGCTAATGGAATTCATTTCATTTTTGGTAAAACCCATTGCAATATTTACTAAAGGAGCCTTATTTGTTATGCATTATACTAACACATACCTGGTTATTAGCATTGCCGTTAATTATTGTGCTTAATAATGCATATGCTTATCACCAAGAAACTCATTTGAAGCTGCCAAATACTTTTAATTCAAGCATGCATTCTTGCTAACAGATTACTATAAACAGTAAGTAAACAGTCATTTTCAGTAAAGGAAAAAAGAGAGTTCTTTCATTTCAGTATTACTGTATGTTTTCTGGAAATAATGATAATTGAATTATATTATTAAAAAACTCAGAGATATATTACTAAGTGTCCTTTGGAAGTTAGCACAATCACAATTGAAACAGTTGAAATTGATGACAAAGTTTGCAAAGTATTGTTCCTTTACCAGTTTTCCGGGTACTTTCTACAGCACAGCTGTTCAGTGATATTCCTGCACAGAGCTAGGTCCTTACAGCCATTTACCCGTCATCTTCCACACAGTAAACTGCTGGATGTTCTGCAGATTGACAATGATGGAAAGTTAAATGGTATAACTATTCATTGGTAATGTTAAAAACAATAATTTTGCTGTAAAATTTTGATGTTTTTGCCCTAAACCACTAGCTTGAAGCCTCGAATAGTTCTTTCGCTTTCAGGCTAGTGAAATTACGTAGGAACCAGCGTTTTTCATGACACCATGTTATTTAATAACAATTATGGTCAGCCTGGAGTGCATTGCGATAAAATTTATGTTAACCAAATAGAGAAAATTTATTTACATCACCCGCATTTAAAGAATAAGTTGATATATGATTATGGTAATGTTAAATTAACTGTAACTGTATTTCATTGCATTTTCATACTGCTTTATTACAAGACTTCAGGCTAGTGCAAGAGCTTTCGGGCTAGTGATTTTGATAAGCAACTAGCCTGAATGGGCTTGTGCTCTGAAAAAATTCAGTCGAAGACTGGTCACATTCTTCATGTTTAAAAACTACTATTATGCGGTATTTTCACTCAGTACTTTGCTTGGGAAAATAGGGACATTTATCTTAATATGTTTGCTAAATTGTTATACTTATAGTCAGTTGTTATGGCTTTCCCTAAATAAAAACACCTTGTTATTGTTAGAAAAAGTGTAACTGTACTGATGAACCGTATAACTGTTGTTTAACACTGAATTTGAAAGTCTTAATCGACTTTCATGTTTTAGTGAAGCTTTGATTTATATTTTGACAATATTTCTCTACATTTTCACAATAATTGACTGTTGATCCCACATCAAAATTATAATCAACAATTTTCTTAATTTCATTTTAGTTAAAGAAGAGCATACTACACAGCTAAGAACAGTTGTAGAAAAGTACCAACATGTACAGAATGAAGGGAGACTACTCTTGGTGGAGTTCACAACACTTGTGGATTATTTGCACCTGCTAAGAGCTGCTTCGTGTATTATGAGCAGTCTTGGAAACAGGGCCATGCTGTATCTTGCAGCTGCTGTGTCAGATTTCTACATTCCGGCTGACAAAATGGTGAGGCTAGTGGGAAAATGTTATTTCTTTCTGTCTGCTTTTTTAAAAACTGTATCTACAGCTTTGTTTTTCAAACCTTTTACTCAGACTTAAACATCATGATGACATCACTTGAGGGGAAAAGAGCTTAGCATATGTTAGCAATAGTCAAAGGTGGGCACAAGTGACTAATAATTTAAACAGTAATTTTTTATGTTTAATATAATCAAACACACAAAATATGCACATTTAAGATAGATGTCACAGTTTAATTTGCATTTTAACTTTCAGCCACTTCATAAAATCCAGTCCTCTGATGGTCCTCTGAAATTGTCTTTGGAGCTGGTTCCCAAAATGTTGGAGGCACTTGTCACAAACTGGGTACCAGAAACTTTTGTTGTATCTTTTAAGGTGAGTTGATCTTTGTAATATTTTTAGTTTAACCTAGCAGACCAGAAATATATTAATAAAAATATAACTGCAGAAATCGTTTCTAATGGGCATCTTATGGATAAAAAAACAAACAAACAAAAACCGCATTTAAATCGCTAAAATAATAACGTTTTGGTAACTTTTTATCGTACATTTATTTGTATGCAATAGCTGGTGATGCCTCTGGAGTAAGTCAGCATGTACATTAGTGTCTATTCCGTTTGTACCAAGGGTTTTCAAACATAGACATTATAAAATGCTTTTCGTAAATAAAAAACAGTTTTCAGTCAAGTAAACGTCATTAACGGTCATTAGAACTAGTGCCAATTTAAGATGTAATACACAATATTGAATTATATTCTATAGACTGCTGTTTTAAATATTATGTATTAACTGTTACAAAATTATCAAATTATGACAGTCATTTGACATTTTTGGGGAATTATTTTGTAATTACAAAAACAGATAAAATTCTATCAAACTATATGATTAGCTATCCTATGTCATTTTGGGCAATTAATGAAATAAAAACAATCAAAATTTTGTAAATAAAACATCTGTGTGTGATTTATCGAGTTAGCCATGCTCATGTTAAAAAGATTACTTAAGAAATGAGATTTTAACAATATATACTAGAAAGAATTTGGAAATTTGCTAAAGTTGTCATTGGTATTTGAGTTATTGATGTTTGAGTTATTGAAATCTTAAAGTGTAATTTCGGTGAAACTTATTTCTACATCTATGAGAAGCTGGTACATATTGGCACATTCATCATCTTCAAGATGTCAACTGTCCATACCCCCTTATGGATTTAAAGTGCATTATCACTTAAATGTTGAACCTAAAAACAGCGCTCTAGTAAGAGGAGTAGTGGTTTAAATAATACATTTATAATTTGGAAAATACATGTTTTCAAATTACATATGTGTTGTTTTTAAATCAATTACAATTTCTGTCAAGTTTCTTAATGAGGACTCATATTCCTATTTTTATTTGTGTTTCTAACAAAATATTGGTGGAAATAAACTACTCATTAATTGAATGGCATTGGTTGATTCAATATGTATACATGTTTTAACCATTAAAAGAGACATTAATATTAGTAGATGTGCCTATGTGGGTGTAAATTTCCCTTTGTTTTCAGGGGCGTAGCTTGGGTTAAAAAAATATATAGGCACAATAGGGGGAATCTACAAAATGATGCTGTAAGCGATAATTTGGGCCAGGAGAGTTTATACTCGTATGTGG
This sequence comes from Congeria kusceri, assembly GCA_027627225.1. Lineage (NCBI taxonomy): Eukaryota > Metazoa > Mollusca > Bivalvia > Myida > Dreissenidae > Congeria > Congeria kusceri. The sequence goes on along the minus strand of CM051030.1, from coordinate 33,674,543 downwards.
CTACAAACAACTAACTTCAGCTAGTGTTTCATGAAATTTGTTTCATATTGACGTAATCGACTCGTTAAACAATGAAGTATCAAAACAGCCAAGAAAGATCCCCTCACCCCCATCCCCCCTCTTGTTTTCATTGCATTTTTGGCATATTTAAATTTTTCATCTCTGGAAAAATTGTATAGGCACGTGCCTATAGTGCCTAACGGAAGCTACGCCCCTGGTTTTTGGAATTTACGGTGTACCAATACCCAGTAACTAATATTTTATATAGAGCACTATAATGAGTCATTGAGGGTTATTTCTATTTCCAGTTGGAGACCAATGAGGAACTATTAATTGACAAAGCATCTCAGGCTCTGAAAAAATATAACCATCAGCTCGTTATCGGCAACTTGTTGACGACCCGGAAACATGAAGTTGTCATGGTAACAAAAAATGACCAGGAGTGGATAAGACTTGGGCCCGAGGAGGTGGTAACAGGACTGGAAATTGAGGAGAAAATTGTTGATAAATTGATACATCGTTATGCACAATTTTGTATATGATGTAGTTGTTAATAGATGTTGTATATTGGTGCTTAAAATTTAGTTTTTTTAATGTTTATTTGCAACTTAAAGAAATAAAAATAAATAATAATAATAGAGATGTGTATACATGTACATGATATACATGTGGATATTTATCAAATTTAAAAATTGTGATTTTTTAGCTCACCTGAGCACGAAGTGCTCGGTGAGCTATTGGTATAGGGGACCTCTCCTGCGTCGGCCGTTTTATGTCGTCCGTGTGCCGTCAATACATTGTTTTGTTCTTACGATAGAAACGCCACATTGCATCTTAACCAAACTTGCACAGTTTGTGTATGACCATAAAATCTCAGACGGGATTGTTATTGGGCCAGATCACACCATTATCACTAGAGTTATTGCCCCTTTTTCATGCAAAAATGTGCAAAACTGCCTTTTTCCAACATATAGACTTTATTTGTTGTCCAATCTTAACCAAACTTAAACAGTTTGTGTATGACCATCAGATCTCAGCAGACGCAAAAACAAATGGGCCAGATCTTGTTTCAAACACCGGAGCTATTGCCCTTTCAGCCCCTTTGTTTATGAAAAAAATATACAAAAAATTGACATTATTCAGGATAGGGACTTCATTTATCATCCAATCTTCACCAATCATGCATAGTTTGTCAATTACCATGAGATTACAGTTGAAGTCGATTATAAGCAAGATTGGAGTTATTGTTCTTTGTTTGTGAAAAAAATATGCAAAAATGGACATTATTCAGGATAGTGACTTCATTTTTCATCCAATCTTCACCAATTTTGCACTGTTGGTCTGTGACGATAAGATTAAAGGTGAAGTCGAATATAAGCAAAATCGGGCCAGAAACACCAGATTTATTACCCTTTGTTTGTGAAAAAAATATACATAAATGGATATTATTCAGGATAGAGACTTTATTTTTCATTCAATCTTGACCAATCGTGCACAGTTTGTCTATGAACGTAAGATTTCAGGTGAAGTCGAATATAAGCATGATCGGGCCAGAAACACCGGAGTTATTGCCCCTTGTGTGTGGAAAAAACATCAATAAATTATCATTTATTGGCTTGCACACACGCTTATTTAATTCACTGTTGACCACACTTACACATTTTGCGTATGACCATAAATATTGATTGATTTCCAACAATTGCAAACCTTACAGGAAGTTATTTGTACATGCAACACTGATGGCTTCAGAGCCTGCATTAACATCATTTATCATCATTGGACAGAAAATTTTCAAAGAAAAAGCAAAACTGGACCGTATAGCACAGCCATCGCAATTATCGCATTGCAATTAGTTCTCCAAAACTGGCTGCGAAAAGACATCAAAATCTACTGTTTTTGCATGTTTCAGAATTGTCACTGACTTAATGAAAAAGGGTCAGCCAAGAATATCGAGAAAGGTGATTGGAGAACTATAAGCAAAAACACCGCACATCCACTACCCAACTCGTACTTTAGGTAGCCCATTGCAATAACCGATGTTTTAATGAAACCAATCCTATCCCCCTTTGCGGAAACATGTGTATTGTTCACGTACCTTAATTTTTGAAACCTGTCACAACAGTATGTGCCAGTTCTCAGGTGAGTGCTTTGGGCCATCATGACCCTCTTGTTTTGCATTTCTTAAAGGGACAGTTTCTCATTTTGGGGTTGGACAAACATTTCTCTAAAAATGAAAGTAAATTTAATAAAGGATTTGTGGAATCTGTTGAATCTGTGTCTATTACTAGTATGCTTTTTTGGTTGATAATTTAGATATTTTTTATGCATGTTTGTGTAAAAAAATACTGGGGTATGTCTACCAGATAGCAAATTATTCTTGAAATAACAAATATTTGTCAAAAGTTTAGCTTAGCAGAAACAATGTGCGTTTTATACCTTTAAATATGAACAATAAATGTATTATAAAATAGGAAAAAGTCAGTTTTATAAAATTATTTCTAACAGCCAAAAACATAGGCAATACGATGCGTGCTATCGATATTCCATACGTGACAGTTTAAAATTGATACATTGCAGTAAATAGTTGTCAAATTATTTAGAATACAAATCAGTAGCAAGAAATAACATTTCGCAACCAGTCAACAATAACAGATGTGGTGCGTTAATTTAGTGGTCTCATTCCAGGACACCCTCGTGAATATTTCGGTTATATACATGTAAATATATAGTGAATATATAGATTGTCATTATAGACCTAGCAATAGTATATTTATAAATTATATTGGATATTGAGATTACGATAGCTAATGAAGTATTTCTTTATTGCTCAAAGTCATTATACTTGTACTTTGTAGACAGGTTTGTCCGACTATATTGCATTGCAACGTATCCTTTCTGTATATGTTAATAAAAATACAAATTGCTCTTGTTGTTGTTTTTTTTTCCTTAGCATGCTTGTCTTACTTAAATGTATGGAATCGTACCCTTGCCCTCAGTGACCGTTTATATATATATAGATGCAGTTTATATAAATAGTTGACTTTATATCATGTTCACATTTCAGTATGGTATATAGTCACAACTAAGATATGCATTATACCCCAATGTGTTGTGTAGTGCTTTAACAAATTATATATGTTTTCTGCATCATATGTTAAAATCTGTCTAAAATGGCTATTCCTTCTTTATTGGTCCACTTATTTTGGATTTGCTATTGCCATGTGTCTGTTAATGCTGTTTTTCATTGCGTTACTCTAATATAAATGTGTCGTATGTATAATAAACAAATAGGGTTATAATTTTTGATAATTGCTCATGAAAGTATGTTACTCTAATATAAAAATGTATCTTATATACGATAAGAAAGGATTATAATTTTAATAATTTGTCGTAAAAGCATGTCTTCAAATACAGGTGTGCCTTGAACTTATGCACAGCTTTATTCACTATTTTGCACGATGTTCATCTGGTATGTACTTGTTCTACAAATACAAGTATAAATGTAGTGACCAAATACTAAATATTAAATGCATGCTCCATATACTAGATTTTCATTTCATCTTACGATGATTGTTTATGTTATTTGTTTGTTGTTCTGCTTGTTTTCTTCAATAAAACTAATACAATTACTTCTATCTGAGAACAAAAGAGTGTGAATATTTGCAGGTACCACTTTAATTGAACTCTGCCAATGTTCATTAAATTATATTTAATTGTATTACAAGTAAACTGCTATGAAATATGTTATTGTCACTTTTAGTCGGGCAACTGTAATATGACATATTTTAACAACATTTTTGAGAGATCATCATGGTATTTACTATGATGTTGTTTTTCTTGACATTGGGTTTAATTTAGAAAGATGAAGTAATATTGTCCTTGGTCGTCATGATATTTCTTCCTGGCTCTGTTTGTTTCAGCAACAAATGAATCTATAAGTAGGAAGACGGAAGCAAATACAACAATAATTAAACCGGTTTCAAGCATTTAATATTCGTTTTCCACTTACAAAGGCAATCAAATTGTGGCAATAAAACCTCCTTAAATGTTGTTTATATAATTGACAAAAAACACAAAGACAATGTATTGTTAAATTGTATGTAGTAAATTTAAACGTACTTATTTTAAACTGATATAAATAACTGGTATTTAAATCTATATAGTTTCTATAAACCAAAATATCCATATCTAGACAATGAATATAAGTTCACAACTGTAACTACTGTCTGTAAGGCAATAAAGAAGGTTCTATATCAGGCAAATGTTTGAGCCGTGTTATTTTCAAAAATTCCTTCTGTGATCCAATAGTCTGATATGTTTACTTTTAGGCCATTGTGTCAAACAGTCGATTGAAATATTATTCTGTCATGTATTTAGTTGACATTCATATGCATATCTATATTGTATGTTGTCGTCTATTAGTTAGAAATACGGATTGTATTTTAATCAATACATACTCGTGTCTGAGTCTCCGATCGGGGTTAGTTGCTTATATCTACATATGGGTGCCTTTGAAGAAATAAATGTACATATGCTTTGAAAAAAGAATATACATATATATGTATATATAAACAGGTTGTTGATACACAGTTTACATGGTTGACAGTTTTATTTCGGTTTCAGCAACGTTGTTAAATAAATCCGTGTAGTATAATTAGCAAAAATAAATACCTTTGGAGGCTGAACAAAATGGAGTAGGACTGTTTCAATTGTTATGTTTGTTACCATATCACTATCATGTGGATGTTTACCTTTCTGACGGTTTATATCAAATTGCCTGTAATAAATATTGCCCGGCTATATAATTTCCTTGATTTAAAACTGGTAAACAATGTTCATTGTTAAAATGATATTAAAACAATATTGCAAATATTTAAAAGAATGAGACAACATAACCAGTTATACAAATTCAATTGTATTCGCATAATTTATGATATTGCACGTACATACGCATGGGCCCGGGTAGACTGAACAATTTGTGCAATATGTCATTTTATACGTTTGTGTATTGTTTTTAAAGGCTCTGTATCTGCCTGTGCAGAACGTTACATTCAACATGGGAGTTTACTTAAATCAGAGGTAATTACATGTAAAGTGACAACACAATTTGTGTTCGTTTTGTTTTCGACAACCGACAGAATACAAAAAGGAATCAAGAATGAAGCAAATAGACAGTAATGTAATTAAATATTTGTATAATAAACCACCGCTTAAGTAGTTTATTTCACTACACCATTTTTAAACAATTAGATGTGCAATAAATCAGCAGTCGTAGCATGAAAATTATATTTATTTGTCTCTTACCACTATGGAACGTTAATGCATTAATTGCTAATATATGCAAAATTATATTATACCACTAAGTTTTCACATGGTCATTATAATAATAAAGTTTACTAGTGAAAATTAATTTCAAATTTAACAAGCTGGAATTAAATTTCTACATATTGCAGGCGTGTTTTACACACTATCACGAACCTTAAACACTAAATCAGTAATAATTTATTATAAATACTGAAAGTAATAACACTTATTTTAATAATATGTTTTTCATAATATGCTGCAAAGGAGAGATACTAGCTCTTAATTTTATAAGTCAAACAATTACATTGAATTAAATACGTAATTTAACAATGTTCGTATAAAGTACGGGTCAACCGAAACATATATTGCGCTTCGCTGCGTTTTGGCGATCGTTTCAGAGGCTTGTCGAGGCGTAGCAGACCTTTGTACAGTGCGAAATATCGCGAAGTGATTTCTCCGCGAAAATTAGCCACAGTTATGAGTATTATCTGTACTGGAACGCATTGACCCGTCGCGTTCATGCGTGGAAGTATTTGCTACTACTACGCTTAGATTCGCCTAGTAATAACTTGCATTGAGTATTCTGACTCCTCTCGGCCAATAAAATATTTGATTACATTAGTGTAAGAAGTACAAAGTAAATTTCAGCTGCGCGTTTATTGTGTTTCAACCATACATAACATAATCAAAACGCTGACAGCGTAGAAAGACTGTTGGCGAGAAAAGAAACTAAAAGCATGTAAATTATGACAGCATTTTGGCTAAAATGGAAACATTTGTTTGAATGATGTTTAATGTTCTATCATTAGCATTACAGCATTAAAATCGTTCTGGACTTGCCATTACAAAATATTCATTGTTTTCGTAGAATACACAATAATAGTTGAGTATGTAATTAAAAGGCTATTCATGTTCCATTATATAAGTAAGTATCCTCCGATATTTATCAATTACTTAAGACGGTTAGATACTAAAAGAACAGACGACGCACGCCATTTCCGTCCATCAACGTAGGGAGGACATTTTAGACTGCCACAACGACCCTCCACCATATAAAAAGGGCACCATTATGATCACTAAAGCTAGAATGCAGTGCTTCGACATGTTTGTCCAGACAGACGTATCCCTTGCCATGGTAATTATGGTACTCCCCCACCAGGTATCCCTGGTATTCCTTGGTCCATCCGCTGTAGCATGATGTCCTTCCATGTATCACCAGAGTGGTCTTCCCGCGAGTAAGACACACAGCGCACGGGACGTCATAATTGTGGAGATTACTTAAAACAGGAGCAGCTTGTGTTTGGTACTCAGCACCGTATATCAGCGATCTTTCATCATCAGTGACCTCATTGTGTTTATCATATTCTGGGTCGTTTTGCGAACAAACATATTCGCCAGAGCCAGAGTGGGTAAAATGTCCACCGGCAGCTTGACCTGTATAGACTTGCATCGTTTCTGTAATATTGGTGAATGCTTGAAAATCTCAGTGAACGTACGTCGATGAAATTTGCTTCTGCACATGAGTGTTTAAGTCTGGAAAGTGTAAACACCACAGTAACGATCAACACATTATGGGAGTTACTGATGTTATGACAAAGTAAAGGTATTCATGTATAGTACATTTATTCCAATTATGCACACAGTGTCAGTTAAACATGCACTTTATGTAATCTACGTTAATGCTATCCACAAGATCAACATTTTTTTATAGATGGACATGTATACTTCGTGTACGTTTACTTGGATTCTCAATCCACACATAGTATATTAGAATGACATCAAATTCATGACAATATACCGACGCTAAGTGTTCGATAAAATAAGAAATACCAACACGTATATTTAGTGCCGTACAAACTATAAAATAGTATAGGAATATGAATCTGCAGTATTAATATTGCAATAACAACAATATAAATTATCTGCGTTATTAAACTGAACTTGACTTGTTACAGTATGTTTCAAGGTACTAGATCGGAATCAATACGAAAGGGGAGTGAAGTCTGAAACCCGGGCTTAATGAATGTGCGCAAAGTGTCGTTCCGGATTAGCCTATGCGGACTACGATACTTTTTTATGGTATTTTCTGTGTCACGGAAATCTCTTCTTAACATAAATCCACTGTAGGCGAAAAGTGTCGTCCCGAATTAGCCTGTGCGGACTGCACATGCCTATCCGGGACAACATTTTACGCACATGCATTAAACCTGGTTTTCCCACGACACGCCTCAAATATTTTATGAAATCGTTAACAAAAACTGAATTGTATTTAGTGCCTTGTAATAATGTAAACATTTAATACGTAGTTTGCATTTTCGGACATGCATCTCCATGATGATACACGTGTTTCTCGAAGTTAGACATGATTTATGTTAGTCATTAAAATATTAAAACTAAACTGTGTAAGTAATAACCTTACGATGACACATACTATTTTGTTGAATTAAGTTTGGATATTGCACTAAAATTAGTATAGATCTATTATTGTTGTATTTTTATGCTCAATGCGTTTGATGATGTATGAATACTGATTTTCACTGAACAGTACTATGTTATTTCCGTTAAATTGTCCCTGTGTAGAATACTGATGATCACCAAAATGTACTATATCCTGTAGTACTATGTTGTTTGAGTTAATTAATCCCTGTGAATAATATCATTTCAAACAGAACAAAACCAAATAACCATGTAGTTGTTGCTCCTGAGCAGCAAATATCCCAGTGGCCTCAGCTTTGAACACTTCCAGATATATCAGCTTCTCTAGGACGTTGTATTCATATTCGGCACCTAATCCAATAATAATACAATCAAATAAGATGTTTTTCTTAGCGCATGAGTTGTTGATGTATTTTTGAAACCTCATGATAAGGGACCATAACTCACTCATCCAAATGGAACAGAACTAGGTTAGGTTTTAAATGTTCCATGTTGGGGAGCGTTTTCTGGATCTTTCCAAAGACACCAAGTACTGGTTCATCCCAGGAAACGGAGTCCAGAATGTGTCTATAAGACTAAGGCTTTCGATTCAATCGAGCTAAAATACATAAGTTTAAACTAAATGTTCATGTGAAGCCTTTAGTATCAAAGAAATCCAAGCAAGGAATGAAGAGAAGTGGAGACGACAAGATTTACAAGACTATCAAGCTGTTGATAAATCCACACCTTGTAGCAAACAGTACCAGTTGTCCTTGAAGCTCCTTCATTGATGCATTCCTTTTATTTTTCTTACCATAGTTCACTAACCTCCCACAGCTCCCTGATTCCCGGGAGGCATCTGTGCTAAAATTAAGTTACAAAAGCTGAATGAGAATCTAGTCACTGAAGATACACAAATAATATATATATTATATATTGTCGGCATTTTTTGAGAGCTTGCTGTATTATGTTTATGGAAATAGTTAATAATGCCTTTTGGTTACATCCACTCAACAATGACAACAGTTTGAAGTTGGTAGGGCGGAAAAAAGTCGAATATTCAGTAGGAATAGAAATTTCTCAAACTTGGTTATTTAATTGAAGGGTCTTATAAAACATTTCAAGTGTCTATTTGTATGTTGGTTATCATAAAACACAGTCAAAATTTGAGTTGTTTCCTACATAAGTGACAGTAATGCTGTTTTTACTTAAGCATGCCCAAGAATGTTGCGCGTCGTCCATTTCAGTAGTTGGGTGGTTTCCTCTAAGCAATTTTTTGCATAATTCAGCAATTCCTTGATGTATTTAATGCATTTAAGACGTTATGACAATTTAGAAATGGGTTTCCTGTCCAGATTGGTCAATGTTCATTTTTATGGCTGCCTGATAAGCTCTTAAGTTTAGTTTAAAAGTTCTGCATTTGGATCACTAGTCTCGAGGAATGGATTGGATTTTGTAGTTTACGCCGTTTGTAACAACGAGGTCATATCACGACGGCCAGTCCACGCTCCTGGGTTCACCAGTACTAGCCATCTTTCTCCGCAAGCAACTGACTGCTCCCTGACATGCGTCAGATGTGAGGGACAACTGAAAACTAGACTTTGACGCAATGCCTAGCTTCAATTATCAAGGAGAAAGTTTGCCGCTCCTGGTGGGGCTCGAACCCCTGACCCTTGGATTCAGATCCCACGCTCTACCTCGAAGAATGAGTTCTGCAGTTTTAGACATCTAACAAATGCGTGAAAACATAGTCGGAGAACATTTACAACCCTAGTTAATCAGCTTACCCACCTTTAAGAGTAATAGAGCTCGGTAAACATTTTTTTCACCAGAAACCGCAAACCAGTCAAACAACATGAATATAATTACTAGACCAAGAGTACTCTAAACTTTTCCAGGGTGTAACCAGGGTATAACTCTTCTGAATAAATACCTAGCGCTATTTTAAATTATGCGTCTCTTAACACAGTAAATGCCTGTGTCAGTAATATTATTAGTCATGAAAGTCATGAACTTTAGCTTTCTGAAGCCACTTACCATAATTTCTTTCCTCCAGAGGTAAAAAAGGAACGAAACCCTTCGGCTGCAGAAATTGTTTCTCCTGCATAGTGCAGGAAAAATGCCCAAGCACTCCTCCACTGGGTTGTAACAATTCCCCTTCCTAAAGAGACAAATGTAAATTTCAAAGTACCTGTACTTCACATCATGCAAAAGATATGATTTAATTACATATTTCCAACATGCTCAAAAGGTTAAGTATCAGGGTGCCGTTTTACGGAAACATGTACGCTTGCGTAAGTAGGGATATGCGAGCACTGCCTGACTGGTCATCCACCATAATACAAAATAAAACCTTTGTTGAATTAAATGTAAATTTGGTGCATATAAAAATTCAAACCTTCAAAACAAATCATTATTAACCCATGCTGGTAAATAAAAGTCATTGTCTTGGTTTATGCAATAGGTAACATACCAGTTTAAGTGACTAAAATGTAATGAGGACAGCAGTAATTCCAAGTCAGGTGCCCAAAAAGTTAGAAAGTGATGACTAAGCTAGCAATTAACTTATCCATTAAACCCATTAAACCATGTAACCAAACCATGTAACCAAAAAAAAGTATTTGTCTTCTAACAGAGATACACAGAGTTCCCAGACAGAAAAGCTATGGAACACATGGAGATATCTATTGCAGTACCGAAGCACATCGCAGTTAGACCTTTCAAATGATGTTAAAGATCCAAGTAAAGTTATAGCATCTTTTGTTAGTAAAAATATTGATGGCAGATGATCCATTTCTAAGCACATGTCTGACTACATCTATATATAGGTACGGTGACATCACATCCTGTGCATCACAACTTTTTACCAGTCTGATTTTTTTTTTCACAAATTCTACTCAGGCTCTATTTGTTTAATTTATTTCTTTGGATAGATTTCAGATCTTTAAGGGATTTTTTTTTCAATATTTTTGGACAATGACCCATACTCATGGATAATCAGTTACACATGCTTTTACAGCGTCGTAGCGACGATGAGGCACACCGAGGCACCAGCTGCCTCAGTTAAAATTTGCAGACCAGAAACAATTCTAAAATACTTGACATATAATGTCAGTTGTCCCATAGTCACAGAATATGAGGCAATTTGAGGCACTTATGACTATTTTCGCACTATATAATTCCCGACATAATACCAAATTTATTACGGTTCCATAAATTGTTTGTTCTTCGAGGTCCCAATATTAAACAAAGTCGCTTTAAGCATAGTGTTTTACACTTCTTCTATGCATATGGTAAAATTATAACTTTATTGTTAATAAACTACTATGTATAACTTCAATGATTCGGGATAATATGTTTTAAAGCATGATTTAAGTGCCCTCCAAAACGCAACAGAGTTTCTAGGTTACAAAAAATCCGAAAAAAATACAGATGTCTGTGGACAGCATGCATGTGCGACAAAGTTTCATTGAAAGTTAGTATCACAAAATTAAAAGTAAGATATAAAGTAGCACACATATTTTTAAGTATATTTTAAACAAAATCTTCTTTTAAATTAAGGCCAACTGCCAGAATTTGAACTTAAAATTTCCTAGTCATCCAGGGACATAACTTGTATCTAGGCCATACAGAGTTTCCTAACCTCATAGTGTACTGGCCCTGAACACTAGTGTCAAACTTGTATAAAGTAAACGGATTGAACTGCTTTGAGATACTGCAACCTGAATCAACATTTTAACTTAAAATTTGCTGAAGAACTTAAAACATCAAATTCTAACTCAGGTGACATTAATTTATGTTTAGGGCCTTACAGAGCTAGCTAACCTTACTGTGACAGTCACAACACTTATGTGATGTGTCAAATCAGTTGATTTATGTTTTTTTTAGATACAGCAACTTGCCACAAAACTCTATCTTCCCATTTCTATGTCACTCAGAGGACATACAAGTAACGTATACCAGGGGCCATACAAAGTTACAGGACGTGCTACATCCATATATTTGTTTATAAATTATGGAAGTCTGTACCTTTGACCGGGAACGGTTTTTAAGTTATTTCCATTTTCCACAAACTTTTTGTGTACAAATATTTCTTCAAGTGTGTTTGCCAGTGTTGTAGGACATGTCACAGGCAAGTATTTTTTAATCAGAAGCAGGTTCTGAAAATTTGAGACTTATATCCATTATATCAATTTTATGAAAAATTCATCCAATCTTCAATGTTTAATAAAGAGAAACAATTCTGAAGTATGTTTACCAGAGTTATGGGGACTTGTGACAGGCAACTATTATGTAATCATAAGCAAGTCCTAAAAGTCAGAGGCAATTAAAGGGGTCATACCTTTCGTGCAACAGAAATATACATTAACAAGCATTATGGTAAAATTGTTATAAACTATTTGAAATGAGTACACAAACATTCTTTTAAATTTTAAACTTGTTAAAATCCACATTATAGATGTTTAACTGCATGTCAAATTACTATACTTAAATTAAAAAATCTGTTTTGACTGTCCCAGTCAACAAAGATTTTATCAACTATTACATTTGGCAAAGAAATGCCACTGTACATAAGTGCTATTTTGTTAGTCTGCAATATTTTATGAGTATGTTGAACTGTGCTGTGTAATTAAAATGTCTGAGATTTATAATTTTATCCCTTTTGAACAGTTTAAGTTATTCCTGTTTTATAACTTGAGCTGTCAGAGAACAGCGTGCTCGACTTTTGTTGTGCTTGTCAGACTTTCTAGCTTTTTTTCTAAAACAATCAGTTCCGATAATAGTGTCGCCAATTAACCAAAGTTAAATCAGTTCTCAAGTTACTAAATGGAAAGCATTAGTTTTCCAAAACAGTGACCTAGATCTTGACCCCACCAATCATATATGTAATGTAATGAAATGTCCCACTAAATCATATCAATTCACTGAGTTTCATTAAAATATTTCAATTTGTTCCAGAGTTATTAAGCAGAAACTGTTCTAGAACTAAACAGTGACTTGACCCCACCCAACTCACTCTAAATGCAGTCCCAAGTAAAATATTGCTTTAGGGTATCGATATCTGAAAAAAATCATTATTGAGTAAGAGAATGGAATTCTATTCTGTGGGAATGTAAATGTCTAAGTGTAAAAAGGCTTAAAATGCTGACATATTTTAAACTAGAGTTATAAAAGTTGGCCTATGAATTTATTTTAATATCAGAAATATATGTCTTAGTTTGAATGAAATCTCTTTTGTCATTCCTGAGAAACTAGCTGACTGAAAAACTTTAACCTACAAACATAGCTTGCATATAAAGTCTACGTTATAAAAAGGCCAAATCCTTTACAAAAATTAAAACACGAGTTACCTAACATGACGAATGAGTTTATTTTCATACGGGGGATAAATTTGTCGAGTTTGAATAAAATCCCTCTAGGCATTCCTGTCATACAAGCTTACGGAAATTTTAACCTAACCAATTAGCATTCAAGGTAATTTTCTAAGTGCAAAAAGTCCCCTAATTTGTACAAATTTCAACCCATAGTTACCAAACTTTCCGTATGGGTTCATTGTAATTTAGGGAACTAATGTTTCATGTTTGAATAAAATCCCACAAGCCATTCCTGAGATTCTAGCTTACCGAAAAACTTTAACATGCCAAAATAGCATGCAATGAAATTTGTCTAAGTGTAAAAAGGACCATAATTATAAACAATTTCAATCTAAAGTTGCAAAAGTTGGCCTATGGGTGCATTTTAATATGGGGAACAAATGGTTCAAGTTTGAAAGGAATCCCTCAAGCCATTCCTGTCATACAAGCTTACGAACATTTTGACCTAACCAATTAGCATTCAAGGTAATTTTCTAAGTGTAAAAAGTCCCCTAATTTGTACAAATTGCAACCCATAGTTACCAAACTTTCCCTATGGTTTCATTTTAATTGAGGAACTAATGTTTGAATAAAATCCCACAAGCCATTCCTGAGATTCTAGCTTAACGAAAAACTTTAACATGCCAAAATAGCATGCAATGAAATTTTTCTAAGTGTAAAAAGGTCCATAATTATAAACAATTTCAATCCAAATTTGGCCTATGGGTGCATTTTAATATGGGGAACAAATGGTTCAAGTTTGAAAGGAATCCCTCAAGCCATTCCTGAGAAACTAGCTTACCGAAAAACTTTAACCAAGGCGGACGCCGACGCGAGTAGAATAGCTTGCCTTTTCTTCGAAAAGTTGACCTAAAAAATATACCCACTGCTGATAGCGAAGTTAATTGTATGCTTCGATCATGGGTGTATTAAAATTTACCTTTCCCTGGAAAACGCGTGATTTCAAACCCTGGTGGGTCATCATCCTTCCGCAGCCATTGTTCAGCTTCGCCTACTGGCTTTGCTCTTTTGGCACGACCTGAAATCTTAATCTTAATAAAGAAGTCTGCTTAATCACATTTTGAAGTTTGCAGGCCTTTCTCTGAACATTTATATAAGGGACCCTAGAAAAAGTTCAAAATATGCATGCCATAATACATAGTGGCAGGGATACTAACTTATAATTGTAGAAATTAAACTTAAGAGTCCCAATGGACTCACGCCTTTTAAAACTATGCGTCCCGGAGAATTTTTATGAGTCCCGTGGAAAATAAAATGACTAGTTCCAGAACAATTTAGTCAAGTAAAATGCCATACAACAATACTTAATAGAAATAATAAGGGAAAACAGGTACATAAATGACAATACTATAAGCCTAACATTATCATTATGGCATTAATTGTTCAGCATGTAGCACTTGTCATATTAAGAATCATAACAAACACCGTCGCTTTCTACATATATGTCGCTCACAAAAAATATTGGAACCTAGCACGTGCGCGTCTCCCATGGTAACGTTCCATGTCGATATATGCAACATGTTAACTTTTATTTAGTCAGTCGAAATTTCAAAGATCTATATTTACACCTTCTTTTGTCTGTACACTATTTAATTTATCTAGTTCGACCTTCTATCTATAAGACATTCGAAGCAGACGTTAGGAATACCCTGTCAATAAGGGAATTTTCATTTAAATGTTGTCTTTTTCCTAAAGTAAAGCAGATCATTTATGATTTTAATCTAGTCTACAGTTTAAAACTATATAGTAAACCCAGCGTATTTTTTACCTTCTATAGCAGTCGCCGCTTAACGTATCTTTCCCTCCCAGGGGTTTTTCTCGGGTTTAGGGGAAAAGGCCTGGCCTTTAAGTTTGGGGAAAATTGCGCTATAAAATGTCCAGAAAGGGAAAGAAATTGTAAGTGTAACTTTGAATTTAGGGGAAAGTCGCCTGATTTTTAAGAAATTTTCTGGGGTAAGGGGCCTTTTTGGTAGTGCAAGCGGCCTTCATAAGGCCCCTTTGATATAAGGAAAAAAATCAATGTCTCCCGAATGTTTTCCCTTCCTTGAAAATCCCCTCCTGTATTTACAAAAATTGTATCATTAGATCGGCTGTTTGTTTTATTTTTATAATTTTACGACATTAGACGTGTATTAACCCGGTTTATTATCCATCCAAAAATGAAATCGGGCATGCTGGGCAAAAGGAACGATTTACAGCATAACAAACAAATGTATCACAATTGGAAACAATAGACCGGTAAATTTTAAAAACCTATATTGTACTATGGGTCTAAAATTTGAAATTACCATAATTCTTATGACTATTGAAAAATCGGAAGTATAAGTTTTATAAGGTCTTAACATATAATAGTAATTTTGTATATGGAGAAATTGGAAGAACAAAACTTTGAACAGTAGAACTCTAAATGCAATCAGAAACTGGTTCAAAGTGTATTATTTCACATAATGTATTTTTGTACATTGTAAAAAGGTTTCTCAATGTATGATTTAGGTATATATTCTGTATTTGAAATAGACCATACTATTTCATTAATGCTTTACATTTAATGTAAAGTTTCAGTAATATTTGGCAAAATACGATGTTTTTTTCATGACGTAAAACAAGTGTTTTATTACATTTGCCACTAATAAATGATTGTCGTGCGAAAATATCACCTCCTCAAAGGCCCCAGGCCCCTTCCCCTAATGGTGAAAAAACACTGATAGCTCCTAGTCACGTAACAGTCACATTGATGTGCAACTTTGTTTTTATTAGCATTCTTGGTCAAAATCGGGATAGTCTTACTGCTTTCTCAATCTGATTGGTTGAAGTGATAAACAAGTTGTCATAATTGTTAGAAATTTCTACATGCATAAACAAGATTAATACACAAGTTTAAATCGGAACTAAAAACTTATATTGGATATTTTTCTGCACTTATACAGCAGATTTAGTGTTGTTTATGTAAAGTATGTTGATAAATAACTCTAAAACTATTCTAGCAAATTATAAGAATTTATGAAATTTTTATATTTAGGTTTCCAGCACATACATGGTCTTATCGCCGATTAGACGTTCCAGAGAATTTAGCCCCATATAAAAAATAGCTCTAAATTCGCTGCACTTCTGATTTATCAGACTAATAGTGTCTATAGACTTTTGTTAATTGTTTGTTTATTTTGGTTTAATGGCACTTAAACACAGGAAAGATTATACCGTGTCGTATGCTAAACATGAAGTCTTAGATTTTAGAATACAAGTTAAAATCTTTTAAGTACCGGGTATTGAATCA
The DNA here is from genome assembly GCA_027627225.1 of Congeria kusceri. Lineage (NCBI taxonomy): Eukaryota > Metazoa > Mollusca > Bivalvia > Myida > Dreissenidae > Congeria > Congeria kusceri. Next base: position 33,658,175 of record CM051030.1, on the reverse strand, counting down.
TAACGTTTGATGGAACTGTGGTAAAGAGCTCTTTCAATTTATTTACTAGGAATCTATAGACTACTGTCTCACCTAAAACTTTGACTTCTTTAAATTTTGGATTATTTATTGTAGTAATGTAAATTCGTTCCAACTTAATATTAGAGGATGTATAGCTAATTTTTGCTCCCATGTTAAACTTCATGATTTGGCACTTCTATTGGCATTGCATACCAATTTATTTGAACTTTCAGTTAATGTCGTGCTAGATTCAAAGAAATGGAGAACACTGTCACTCTTATAACACTTAGCACTGCAATTCTTGTCAGATCCTGTGTTATTTTCACTATATAGTGTAACAGAATCAGATCTGGTACTACCACTACTAATATATATTAGATCTAGTGTTAGTTACTTATATTTCGCCGTTACTAGTGACCTGGTTTTAATACAATGTATTTTTTGGTTTTTAATTTCTGAATTCGTTTTCTTCTGATTTGATAATCTTTCCTGTTTGATTTGTTATGCTTTCCCATAATCGGAATATCAGACTGTTATAGAAATAAAAAGGTCACAGAAAAAAAAGGCTATCAACCCATGCCGGAACCGTAATTCCGAGGACATGGCAATGACCCACTACGCATCCTTGGGCCCCACAACATTGGATTTTCAACGAAAAAAATTCCGCCCTATTTCGGAATTACCCGGACTCTCTCCCTCTCCCTCTCTCTCTCTCCCTCTCTCTCTCTCTCTTTCTGTAATCGCGTGACGTTGTCGGTTTGTGTAGCCATGAGTAGCAACCTCGTCATGTAAAGTATTTTAAACAAAATTATGATCCAAGGGAAGCAACACCTACAGACTTGTCAAAACCGGAAGTATTGTAGAATTATTGTCTGTTTACAATCGATTCTACTTCCTGCTGTCATAATGGGTAAACACGGAAAAACGGAAAAGTAATGACACTAGAGGAGACAAATATTATTGTTTCGATGATTAAAGGTGGATCTCATGCATCGAAAATTGGTAAATTACTTGGGGTAAATAAAAGTACAATTTCTAAATTTTTGAAACGATATAATTCAGGGGGAAATTCAGAAATCATCAGCAGAAGTGGTCGACCGAAAATTTTAACCGAACGCGGGGTGCGGAAGCTTTCGTTGATCGTTAAGCGGGACAGGTGACAGCCTCTTCGCGATATTGCTGATAAATTTAATGGAGCAAGTGTCCAGCAGTGGTCTGTAAGAACAGTTGAAAGAAACTTACATGCTTTAGGGTATAAGAGAAATGCTGTTCGAAAACGTTTCCAAATTACGACATTCAACAAGCGCAAGCGGACTTCTTGGTGCAGAACCAACTTACACTGGACAGTGGACACACACTGGAAGAAAGTCATATTTAGTGATGAAATGATGGTTTATTTGAAACTTGATGGGCAGGTAAAAGCGTGGCGTGAGTCAAATGAAAAGTGGCGACCAGAGTGTCTGGGATACTCTGCTGCTAGGCCAGGTACCCCGATGAAAATAATGGTGTGGGGTTGCATGTGTTTCACCGGTGTGGTGGTGCTAGCTTTCATTGATGGGAACATGGACTCTGGTAAATACATTGATACATTAGATAACGTTCTATGGCCTTCAGTAGTTAAACATTTTAATGATTTTCCAAGAAGACAATGCCCCGACTCATAAATCACATCGTTTACAAGAATGGAAGAAAACAAACAAAATCCCAATATTAATGTGACCAGCACAGTCCCCTGATCTGAACCCTATTGAAAATTTATGGCTGCTGCTTAAGAGAAACATTAAAGTACAGCTCCATCAGATCCACACTGTACAGGACTTAGCAGACAGATTATTTACCTCATGGAATAACATTCCAAATACATATATAAAACGGCTCTATTCATCAATGCCAAGGCGTGTGAGGGAAGTTCTGACCCGTATAGGTTCCATCACCATATATTGAGTTCATACGAGGATTGTGAGGTATATATGTAATGTTTTTAATGGTTATTTAATACTAATAACACAATTTACCCGAGTGGCGTTAGTTTTTCGTTGCCATAGCCGCTTTAATGGACAATAGAGCTTAAATAAATAGGTTTAAACTAAAATGTGTTAATTTAAGTGTTGATAACGTTAAGTGTTAAGAAAATAAATGCCCAATATATATTGCGGTGGTTTTTATAGAGAGTAAAATACAGGAAGAATAAAAATATAGATTCAATTGTATGTTGCTACAACAATTAAGTGTAAAATTTCATAAATGGCGTATAGCGACATTGAAAGTAAAAGTATGAACATAAAATTCAAAAGTTAATCAATATCAGCTTTAAACAGAACACATACTGTTAAACTAATCGTTAAGAAAATAGTACGTTTTCGTTGGCATAATTAGGAAGTCATTAAATTAATATTGACAATGAAAATATAACAATTAACAATTAATATAACAATTAAGTATGTCTTACAAATAAGGATGTAAACGATTATTTGATTATTCTAATACCTTATCACATATTCAAATAGACTACAGCTATTCGAATTTCAAATTATAATAAAACTATTTTAAACACTGAATATTTGAAATGTATCATCTCCCCACGATGATTTTTTGTTATGACATTTTGCTATGTTGACACTCCATCGAACAACTTGGGTGCTTGAATGCGCAACTTGTGAAAACAGTTCTTAATCATCGGAAGGTAGATTGACACCCATGATATGGACTGTTGCAGGTCGAATTATGGTTTTAAGCGATCATATGTCTCCTTAATGTGACGTCAAGTGTGCACTATTCTATAAAAGTCGGAACAATAAGTAATATGAGCATTAAAATGTATTGCACTTATATAAAGTTTTACGCATTCTGAAAAAAAAACATTATATTTTATAGGTTTAGTTCTTGTCCGTTTGACCACTTTTTGTTTGTACAAAAGCAGAAAAGCATAATAGGTTAAGGCGCTGTCTACTGTCGTTTTTTGTTAAGGGTCCTCGTTTAAGAGTTTGATAACCGTTAAGTGGTTGTCAGTTTTTAAACCATTTTTGTTGTTCTGTTTTTATATAAAAGTATTATTATGTTCTATATTGTTTTATACATATGAAATCGTCTGTATTTTCTATACAGAATCGGAATATGTGTTATTATGATGATGATGATGATGATGATGATGATGATGATGCTGGTAGTGGTGGTGGTGGTGGTGGTGATGATGTCAAAATAATAACTTCTTCATAATATTACCGAATATTCGAAAAATATTAGAATTCTGAATTGTTGCGCATTTCTTTCTTTGTCCCGCTTGTTTCAGCTAAATATTATCTCGAAGTAAGAAGAAGAAAGCATTAATAATATGATTGAATCGTCCTGTAGCGCAGCTTTTTTAATGATTCACTGCATCCTGTTTTAAGTGAACCAATCCAATGGAGTCAACGTAACTTAATATTTTTTCGACTGATTAATATGCATCCTGGTTTAAGAGAACCAATCCAATGGAGTCATCATAACTTCCGTAATATGATGTTGATGTTATTGATCTAGTACGTTATTTAAATTGAAAATATATAAATCTTTAAATCTACAACTTGTGTTGTTTCCATTTGGAATAAATGGGTACAACCCTGATTTATTAAACGCTGCCTGGACATTCAAATTTGTCAGTGTATTGGTGTGCACCTCGCAAGCAATGCCACAAACATCAAATCTTGTGATGACATTACCACCCTTTCTCGCAGATGCTTATGGCAAGCTTAGTTCCACGCTTGCTCAAGTGGACCATAGCAACTAACATCTATGGGTTTCAGTCTGTGGCTACAATGGGGTGGCAAAACAAAAAGTAAAATGTTTTCCTGATTTGCCCATTCAATTAAAGACAATGTTACATGACTTTTATGTCCGTCATAAAGAATAATTACATGTCCATCATTTCTAGAAGGAAGATATTTGGTCAAATGTTCTGTCATGTATTTCTCAAATACAAGTGAAATCGACCATCCAGATTCTGAGATAGTGCCAGTGGCATCTGGTGAAGCTTCTTGCAGTCAAAAGTCCACCATCCGCTTGCCTTGAAATACAAAATACGGGGGTACTTGTTGGCCCACACCGTTTTCACATCCGATCAAGGTAACATTTTTTGATTCCCAGTTGTGATCGCCTGAGCTTTGTACAAGTTACCAGCTACAATATTTGGAGGTTTATTTTCACAGTTTATTCCTTCTTCATCAATGTTAAAGATGCCTTCTGGTTTATTTACTAAATCATATTTTCCAAGATGTTTTGAAGTTCTTTGAAATAAGTGTCCATTGTACTTTTAGTGGCTGATTTTGCACTTGCTATCATCAGACTCATGTGCTTGACCAATTTCAAATCTGGCTATCTTGGCAATAATGCATAAAATCAATCAAAACCTGACAAGCATAGACATAAGCCAGGTTGATGGTTTATTGTCAGGAGTACCCGTACCCCACTTCAGCCAGGGTCTTAGAGGGTTGGCTAAGAATGCCTCTTGTTCATGGGAGAAACAAATTGAGGACCCAGATCTGATCTTACTGTGACTATTGATACCCTGCCCTTGATCCGGTCTTTTAATGTGCTAATGGGCACTGCATACATCTTGGCAGCCCTCTCAAAAGGTATGCCCTTCTCCAGAACAGCATTATGGGTATCTGTGAGGGCATCTGTACTATACTGTCGATAACAGCTTATCGTGAAACCTTTTGGCTACAAGAAATGTATTTACAGATGTCCTAAAAACTCTAAAGTTTAATTCAAATGTCAATACAAGTTATTGTGTGTGTATTGTTTGCTAAACAAATGTCGACACCATTTTTATGTTGAACAGTATACTAGGACTGTAACTAAACATCACGTGACTACTATGGTATGTACGGTGTATAAAGCAGACGAACTATCAACTTTTTTAATCAATCGGAAATTAATGAAAACTTAATTGTATAAAGAGAATGCTATATTCATTCACGCAACGAAATAACTATTTTGTTTAGCCTACCTTTATATAAGATGTACGCTCTATAAATAGCAATGTGCAATGTTCTCATTCATAAATCTCAGTTACAGTATTGCCGTTCCATGTATCCCATTGATTCTAGAGAGTTCATAACATTCCAGAAACAGAAGTGTCATTCTAAAAATAGCGCGCGTAGCTAGCAACCGTTGTATAGCTGTGTTAATATACTCGTACAGGCATCGATAATAGCGTTCAGAGAATCATAAACCTTATATATATATATAACAATATTTCTTACTTTGTCCCGCTTGTTTCAGCTAGAAATCATCTCGAAGTAAGACGAATAAAGCATTAATAATATGATTGAATAGTCCTGTTTTAATGATTCACTGCATCCTGGTTTAAGTGAACCAATCTAATGGAGTCAACGTAACTTCCTTAATATTTTTTGAATTATTAATATGCATCCTGGTTTAAGAGAACCGATCAAATGCAGTCAACATAACTTCCTTATAATTGTTCAAATGATTCATTTATCACACGTAGTACATCATAATATCTCAGTAACAAAATGTATGGAAAATGTACTATACCTTTTCGAATTTCGAACCAATGTGGAACTGGTAAAACAATTATTTATATTCAGAGATACGATCCTCAAACTCTCATGTTCGCAAAAGATCATCTTTACTATCAGCATCAATCTCTGCCGATGTTGATCAACCAGCTCAACTTAGTCGAATCTCAAAATCTAGTTTGTCTTTAAACAAATATGTGTCTAGATAATTTAACCTGACTATGTGTAGCGCTTTCATTAATTTAAAAACAAGTATATCACAATATCAATGTACAAAAATATTGGTTTATAATTATATAGGATATGATTTGACAAACATTTGACCATGATTGATATGAACGCCATCTTTAGTCCAACCAGGTAATATCTAGCTCCATTCTGCTTGAACCAGAAGAAAGGCTAAACGTGTTATGTGAACTGGAGACAATATATCAACAAACTACCTGACAATATTGTCTTTAGTGAATTAATAGCATCGTTTTATTCTGTTTAATATTGTTCTTGTGAAATAAGTTATCCAGCACTTTATTTCTTATTCCAACCTGGTAGTTGTATGGATCAAGCCGTTTTGGGAAACCGAAGGAATTTCAGACACCTAACAAGTTCACAACATTGTTTTTATATTTATGTTGGCAATTTTAGAAATGTTGAGCATGTACCCGTTGAACATGACACCCATGAAGCGTATCTGTACCTTAATGAAATAAATTAACGTGCGTTTGAACACATAATTATTCTAGAGTTCGTTTTTTTGTCAAAATCATTGCTTTAACAGACTTGATTCCTCTGTTCGCAAACGATTATTAATATCATAAGATGATAAACTAGTTCTACAAAATAATTTAAACAGTCCAATTCATGGTGGGCGTTTAAAGCCATACGTGTAATGGTTGTCTTATAAAAACTTGCAGTAACACATTTTTGTCCGTAGAATTTGCTTTGTTTTAATTAGTAACGTTTGCATCAGTTATTTATTATTTTTCATCATTATATTAATATTTAAAATAGTCACACGCGTTATATGTATCCAGTTTGCTTCTATTGCTAGTATTTTTAGATTGAACAACCAGAATGCTTGCCTTATAAAAGATATAAAAAAAATTATAGTTTGTCCTTTTACAAAGTTATGGAACAAACAGCGCACGGTAATTCCCGCCCATTGAGATACGGAGGGCATTTCAAAGAGCCGCATCTTCCCTCAACTAGATAGAACAGAGCACCATTGGCGTTGCCATGACTTGCCTCCATCGCCTCAGCCTGTCTGTCCATACACACATAGTTCTTGCTTTGGTGGGTATAATCCGCAGACATCAAATACCCCTGGTATCTAAAAATCATTCAGTATTATTGCAATAATGTTGATTTGGAATTGTACATATTGTATTGAGTTTATGATAAACAATTTGCTCAATTACTTGCTCACATAATCTACGACGGTTACAGCTTATTTTAATTATTAATACCGAACGTACAGTCAGACACGATGAATACTTTAAATCTTAGTTCATTTATAATGTCATTTTTTCAAAATAAGCTATTTATGTTTACCAATTTATAATGTCCTTTTTTTAAAAATAAGCTATTAATGTTTACCAACTATTGTCAAATTTACCTATGTATACTATTTTATTTTATATGTACACATATATTATATGTGTAATATATACACATTTTCCTCATGCATGTTATGCATTTATCAAAACGTAATTTACCTTGTAGTTGTTGTTGAAGAGCAGCAATTCTTCCAGTAGCCTCAGCTTTGAATTGTTCAAGATATATAAGCTTCTCGATCACGTTATGTTCATATTCGAACCTGTTAGGCGCATAGGTGATGCACTCCGGTTCAAGGGCATTTGCGCCCAGTAGTAAGCACATTGCAAGTATTTGAAGCATGTTTGGTGATCATAAGAATGGGTATGGGTACCGGCGAGTTTCAATGCATTTAAATACTGTTTCATTAGTCACATGGCAGCCACATTAGGCAATGTAATTCAGACGCACGCATTGAATTACTTAACATAGGTTTACGCTATTTATAGTAATCACGTTTTAAATACCAAGGCGTCATTTATATACAAATTTCTTACACTATGTATTTACATGTCTGGTTAAATACTTGATTGAGCAAATACGAACTAGTATGAGTAGGTATTACATCAATTTTACTGCTCAAAACACATATACGTTAAAGAAAACATTTAATTTAGAAGCAGTTTTGCCAGAATATTCCGGGTGCTCATTTGTTCAGCATCCATTATTTGTTCACCACATTTGAAAGATATAACATATTAAATCAACCACATTAAGCATATAAAACATGTGTAACATAAACCAATCTGATATTTATGTTATATGATTGTTTCCATCCGTTCCGAGATGTCATTCGAATTACCGAAATAGCACAATAATTGTATTTTATGAAATACGTTGAAACCTAAGGGATATATGCATAAAAACATACCAATAAAGAAAGAATAAGATCACGCACCGAAAGATTGCTTGATTGTGTTCTTTATTTATTAAGAGAGAGAGAGTTCGTTATTTTTAACTTTAGAAAAAAGGACCAAACTTTTGTTAAAATATTTTTTGTTTAACAGTCAATGTATCGTTGACATAATATATATACTTTTCTAAAACCGTTGGAATCTAAGCTATATCAGTTTTCATTCAAAGGACATTTAGTATTTCTTGTCCCCAGGTATTTCCCCATACCCAGAAATATCGATTTGTTAAACTGGACCGGAATGAAAGGTAGATATGCGTGTTATTAGTTATTAATGTGATTTGTCTTCCTGCGTTAAAGACACATATAAGCTCGATTGTTTCATTCGTTTCACATCGCAGCGATAACGCATCCGTCGTGTATATGCATTGAACATTACCACATAAGCGCGTAAGCTCCCTTTTTTGCGGCGACGTACTGACGCACGGTTTTTCGAATTTCCGAAAAAGCACAGTACTTGTATTTTGTGAAAGACGTTCCGCAGTCGCTCGCTACATTCCCCTCTCAATAAGTTATTATGCTTGCACTTTGTAGACAGGTTTGTCCTACTGTATCGCATTGCAACGTATTCTTCTGTACCTGCTAACATACATAAACTTTGCTCAAGTTATTATACGTGTACTTTGTAGACAGGTTTGTCCTACTATATCGCATTGCAACGTATCCTTCTGTACCTGCTAACATACATATACATCGCTCTTGCAGTTGTTTTTTCAAAACATGTTTGTTTTACTTAGATGTATGGAAGCGTACCCTTTCCGTCAGTCACCGTTTATATATATATTATAATATATAGACTTTCCCCATATTGTTGGGTGTCTGTATAACCCTAGTTATGTGGCGACGATATAAAACCTTGCTCTAGGGTGTCTGTATATATGATATATAACGCCCCGCAACTGGTCATGTAACGCAATCAAGCATTTGATGGATTGTATATATTTGTGTTATTGAATAATAATAATAATAATAATAATAATAATGAGAATAATAATAATAATAATAATGATAATAATAATGATAATAATAATAATAATAAAAACAACTAAATATTACATTTCATCATGAAAAGCAAACACGAGAGGAAAGGTTGTGCCCCTTCTAGGTCTTGAACCTACGATCTGTGGATTAAAAATTTGTAATTTATAAAAGCTTACCACCCGACTGCTTTAATGTGTATTTTAACACTCTGTGATGCACACATTAAAAACAACCAT